>VZSR01003807.1:29127245-29225597 GCA_013398615.1 Brachypodius melanocephalos | reverse complement strand
CATGCTGCTGCCATCGACACCAATCCACCACGATTTAACACAGATGCAAGCAAACTACACTGCAAATTGGCTTTATCCTTTCCAACGTGTTATACTGTTATGGTGAGAGCTCAGGGTATAATGAGTATTAGTAGCTAGATCACAGATTGGTTTCCACAACATATTCATTCTACTATTGACCTAGTTTAGTGAAATGATGTAAGGATTAAAGCTTTGAGCATCTTCACTGGAAAGTGCTATTTTAAAATTTGACACATTGTGGCAGTTCAATTGCATCAAGATCTCCAACCCTAACATGATGTTTGACTGCCTCTCTTACCCTAAGTGCTTTTTATACATATAAATGCTACTGAAACCACACCTTTAAATTCCATATAATGGAATTATATTATTTTATTAATAGAAAAACCTGACATGCACCAAACTCTTGATGCAGCTGTTTGCCTAGCTGGTTTGTACTCCTTTGTGTTCTTCAATCTATTGTTCAAAGAAACTGGTGTTTCATTTCACAGTTAAAAGAACTTAATTACTTGAAGCATAGAGACATGAAAGGCAAGGGAAGGAGAGAAAACATCTCTCCCATTTTAAACTCATCTTCCCCAAGCCAATTTGATAGTGTAACTTGAAAGTACAGAAATCTGAAATCTAGTTCTGAATGTCTTTTTACCTCTCTCTCAAGAGATATTACTCAGGTTTAGTGTGACATTTCGAAATGTCACCATGCCTATCTCAAAACCAGATATTTTAATACAGAAGAGATATCTACCTTCTTTAATTCAGAACCCATTCTATATGTGATTCTAAGAACCTCTTCTAAGAAGTTCCTACTTATTAAGTATTAGTTAAATACTCTTGTCATTCCATGACAAAGATCCTTATATAGCTGGAAATAAAGACAGACTCAAACTTTGTTTTATTTTTTAATAAAGTTTAAATAGTTAAAGTAAGAGGAAAGAGTATGTTTTAAAGCCAAGCTATTTCTTTGTTCCATGCTAGGCCTTAAAGTCGGATTTACCGGCAAACACGGGCCATGAGAAGAGCTGTATACTTCAAATGCTGGTGTTGAATATATTAAAATAGCCGGTGACTCACTCCAGATTACCTTAACACAAAGGAAACAAAATCTCTACAGTTTTTGAAATGTATTGCCTCTTGATTAATGGAAAAATTATCCCTACAAAAGATTTTTTTTTAAATACGAATATTCTACAAAATATTTGCTTTATCCATTGGCAGGACTTTGAAAATCTCCAAAATATTTAGATACATGTGCCTAAGGAAGTTTATAAATGCCAATCCAACACTATAACAAAAATTCCAAACAGAACTGGGAATTAGAATAATTCAACCAAATCATCCCACCATAAGAATATTATATTTCAATTCTGCATAAACACAGACCAGCATGGTTTGGTTTGTTTCAAAAATTCTTCATGTCCTGCAGAATACAGCATAGGTTTGTTTCATTAGTACCTTTACCCTTCCATTTCCTTAATGCTATTTCCTCATTAACATTTAAAACAGTATCTAATCTGTCTACCGACTTTTCTGCCCTCAGGGCTCTTCTTAGCCTCAACCCTATCCTCACCCATGGAGATCCTTCCCCTCCTTGCTTCAGAAAGAGGTTTTTGTTCATTTGATTGATTTTCATTTTCTTCTTTTTCACACACAGGTAAGTATCCTACCATAAAGGGAGCATGGAAATGAATGGGAACAGCACTGGGAATTACCAGGACGTTTACAAGCCAAGACTGTGAGCAGGAGCTTTGACAGCCACTATTTTTGAAAGAAAAATGTCATGCTTTCTTTATATTGGATAATATTTGACAGATTGGATAATATGTCTACTATAAACATAGTTTTGTGCCACAAACAGCCACAAACTGCAGACAATGAAATAGAGTTTGATGAATTTAGTGTAACACACAAAAAAAATTGATAGAGTTCGAGTAGCATCTGCAATGGTAACAAACATTTAGAAACCAAAATGATCCAACAACCTAAAAATACATCTGCTACACTAAGAAAAAAAATCTGTGCAATGAGATTAGAAGCTTCCAAATTGTGGACTGATTGCTGAGGGACCACAGATGTAAGAAAGCATTAGCTTGGAAAAGCCTCAGCTTTCCAAAATTCAAAATCATTAAAAAGCAATCTGTTCATCATTCTATGATTTAACTGTTTCCTAGTCTATGGGAATAAACAGCAGGATACAATCCTGTTTGCAACACCCATGTAGCTTTTTAAAAAAAAACTTTTAAAAGTAAATTAAGAAAATATATTCTTAAAGAAATAAAAAATTAGATGAGCACAAAGAAATGCCATGATGAATCCTGAGACAAATTATCCTACATCATTGCTAGTCTATGAAAACTGGTTTGAATAATAAACACACTGGAGTATTCAGTGACAGCATACA
Organism: Brachypodius melanocephalos; assembly: GCA_013398615.1. NCBI lineage: Eukaryota > Metazoa > Chordata > Aves > Passeriformes > Pycnonotidae > Brachypodius > Brachypodius melanocephalos. The sequence continues at coordinate 29,223,178 of VZSR01003807.1, read as the reverse complement.
AATCAAAAGTATTTGTAATTATTAAGTTGTGCATGTTTTTAACTGACAAAACATGCTCATGGGCTTACTTTAAAATCTCTCACTGCTTGTTATCAAAGTTAAAAGATCATTTGCATACCAATACATATACTGTAAACATGAACTTCTCATTAAGGAAAGATGGATTTACAGTAATTTGATCTTTTACAAAAAGCTATTGGTAACCAAATCTCTCAGTGCCTAACTTTCTAGAAAATTAAACCAATGTTTCCACCCTCAAAGCTGAAACACTACCTCTTTAGGAAACAGCCCTGTTTATTTGTTAATCAGAAATACAATCAAGTGGCATATTTCCATTTGCTCTTCGGCTGACAGTTTCAGTTTCATTATATTTTACAAGAAAACAGCAGACTTGCAGAAGTCCTGTAAATTCTTTCATATCGCAACTGATTTAATTACAGCAGTGAACAAATGCAGCAGTGATGCAAAATAAGATCAGCCCAATTGCCCTTATCTGATGATAGGATCTCTCTTCCTGTTTGGCTTACAGCAGTGAGGACTTCTTGTTTTGCTTCGGCTTTTTGTTGGTTTCTTTTTTTCTGGTCAGGCTGCCTCTGTCAAGACTGACAGGAGCAAGAAGTTGACATGCCCTTAGAATTCCAGCTTGAGAATGATCCTCATACGAATATAGCTGAGTTTCAATCAGTAGGTCGGGGAATGATACTAATGTGGAGAAAATTATCTGGATAGCTCATATGTTCGCTTAGCCACTGAATGGGTGTTTCCAGCATTGGCTCAATTCCATGAATCATCACTTGAGTCTTCTGCTCTCCATCTAATTCAAAGAAAAAGAGAAACCACTAGTATACCATTCGAAGTTCACAGAAAGATTGAACATTTACTCATACTTAATTTACGGTAGATTTAATTGGTGTTACAGAGTTTAACATTTAACAGAATGAAAAGTAGGAAATATCAGTGTGGAGAAAGCTGAGATTTGTATCATCGAAAACAGAAACTTTGAGTTAAAATTAATTCCAAGAAAAAAAAACAAACTGTAATTAAGTGAAACTTAATGAAAGTGCCACTCTTCTTAATAGTTGCAAAGAGGGTTTTTCTTAACCCTACAGTGATCCCAGCTTGTTGTCAACCCAGTTAAGGCACATCCATCTCACCCAGCTGTAAGGCACATGAATTTTACACAGATTATGCTAAAAATGTTGAGCTTCCTAAAACATACTGGTAAGTTGTATTCTTAATACTGTGATCTCCTGACAGAGCTGGACTATGTGTAATATAATACATGTATTATTCCTGAAGTAATTTTGGTTTGCTAAGAATAATTTACATAAATCACTAGCAATATTTCGGAGTTACTCTGAAGGCAGAGTTGGCACTGGCTTTTTCTCACTTAGTTTCATCTCTTGGAAAAGCTAAGTTAGCAAATGATTCCCAATATAAAAAGAGTATTTTCTAAGAATATTTCAATTCTTTTATTTATACTTGTCCCGGAGGATGCAAGTACTTTGATCCTTTGATTCAGATGATGGGAACCAGCTAAAGCAACTGACATAACGGTCATGACATGAACTAAAACAACAAAAAATGAAAATTTATTTCAGAGACAAGGGATGAGAAGAGCATATGAAATATGCTTCAAATAATAGTTAGTGGGGGAAAAATAGGCAGTGACCTTTCACTCATTTTATTCTATACTATGGCATTCTCACATGGACCTACCACAGTGAAATCCACATTCAGTACTCAAAAATATTACTGCATTCACTAATTGGCATTTTATGTCCCTCTCCAGAGTCTTTATTACAGAACAAACCACCATCCTCACCAAGAGCTGTATGGAAGAGAGCAGAATCTAGAAGTGTAGGTACCATTACTGGTTCTTTTATTCAGCAGCCCCAGCTGTAGTGTAATTTCTATTTTATAACACAAATAAAATCAAATTTGTTTGGTAGCCAAAATGACTTGACAGCTGTCTGAAGAAGTTTGTAGTATAACCAGCTATCTATGCCCACACAGCTAAATTATGCTGGTAAAAAAATCATCCTTAAACATGTAGTTGACTTTATACTAGTAATAATTCTTCCTGAAAGAGCAGACAGCTATGTTTGCCTAAAATAAAGCATTATACTTTTGTTACTTGTTACCTACATATGGCATATTCTGTACAAAGTCTTGATTCTCTAAATACATAATACACATATTATCACACTAAATTAAGCATAAACACTTGCTGGTTTCACTGCAGACAAGTCTGAAGAACAAAAGCACATAATTTAAAAACCAACTTCTGGTATTTCTAGCCAAAATAGGTATTTATTGGGCTGAAACACTACCAGTCAGATTGCCAAGAGAATAAACTCCAAAAGAAAAAATCTCAAGAAACCCAGCTGTGGCGGTGCATTCATTAATTTACAACACTAGCTTTCTTTCTTTTTAGGAGTTACGGAACATCTAAATATTTTAAAGTAACCTCCAAAAATGTATTTAACACTTTAAAATGAAAACCTACCTATGGTATTTCTTAAACTGGTGTTAGTGGCTTTTTAAAAAATGTTTCATAGTATTATTTAATTTTCAGAAACAACTAATTTGCTTAAAACCAGATGACAGAATGCATCTGACTCTTTTTAACCAAAACTTGCAAAAAATAAGATTAAAAGCTTTAGAACCCCAGTATCATTTTCTTGCCATTGGAGGAAGGGCTTATAAATGATATACATTTTTTGGCTCCTCCATTACTGTGTAACATAATATTTTCATATGTGTGTGCATGTGCCTACTCTTGCTTAAAAATGCAGTGCAGGTAATGCTGGTGTCTCCATTCCTTGTTCCTTAACCAGCTTTGTCCCTTTCTCATACAAGTCTTTCATTCTGTTCCTTGGCAAACCGAGAAAGCCTCAGAGGTCAATGAAGAATTTACAGTTTAATTGAAATCTAAATCTCTGCATTAGCATTGTTTGTGCTTTAGTATTATCTCTGACAAAGCATCACTTCTCCTTAATTCCTTTTCCCCTTGAGGCTTGACTGAAGAGATCTTATCTCCCAATTCTGTATTTACTGCAGCCTTCTTACACAAAATCCATTGTTTTTACTTCAACATTCTTCTCTCCTTTTGTTACTAGGAACCATAAACTCTCACTTAAGGCACATTTACCCAAACTTTCCTCAACTTTCATGTTTTCTGTCACACATCCGATTATAAATCACAGAGTCTCTCTCCCACAGACTCTTTACTTTTTGTAGCAAAAATTGTCAACAGCAAATACACTAAAAAATTACTGAAGAGTATTCTTGTTTTGTCAACAGCTGTCTAATTTTTATCCATTTCCACTGTGATTTGAGTCCTGAATGATTTGCTAGCTATCCTGAAAACTTCATCCACCTGTTCTAGAGATACAATAGATTAATAGATTTACAAGATATTTTTCTTTCCATGATTTTAGCTACATCTTGACACACCAACCACTGTCTTCCCCACCCCACATTCTATGATCACAAGAAGCCTTTTTAAACTGACAAGATGCATCTACAGAGTGTACAATTTGCTAAATGCAACATATATTTAAATTAGTGGTACAAAATTTAAACAACCCAATTACAAAGAGTAATGCCCCTCTCTATCATTGGTAAATGCCTGTGAAAATTAGGGCACATAACTCTGCCCATCTGCAGTGCACAGGGTCCAGACCTCATGATATCATTACTGTTAATACCCATTCTACAACGTTCAGTAATGTAGTGAAAAAAAACGAGGATTTCCTCAAAATCACTGACTTAAAATTTTCCAGTAACCTCACCAGCTTTTTTTGTCTTCTTAAAATCCTGTCGGAACTCAGTTACATGTTACTTATCACATGACCTAAGTTTTTTTTTAGTTTTGGGGTTTTTTTGTTTGTTTGTTTGGGGTTTTTTTGCTTTGCTGCAAATTACTCTTGGGAGTAAGATGAAGTGGAAATACAAGAAAAATAAAAGCATAGCAATATATGGTTTGTAAGTTTTCATAGTGCTATTTAGAGTATTTCTATATTACTGAAGTGATGCACAAGTAACAAATGCTGTTTCGGCATTTGCAAAAAAAAAAAAAAAAAACCCAAAAAAAACCCCCAAAAACCCAACCAACCAACCAACCAACCAACCAAAAAAAAAAAAACCCAAAAAACCCTCCAAAAAACAAAACAAAAACAAACAAAAAAACCCCAACCCTGAAAACTAATTAAGTAATTTATCAGAATGGCTGTCCCAAGATTAATTTTTTTCCCCCCACCTTCCTTGTGGAGCTGTATCAACAGAGAAGGTACTACAGCCCCCTCAAGTTCCCAGAGACAAGCTCTAAGCACAGATGATAAAGCTTTTTGGTAAAACTTAACATTCCATCTCCAGAAGGCAGATAACTATGCTTATATGTTATGTACTAAACTTTTATGTTTATGTACTAAAAATACATTTTTGAGACAGCTCACTTAATTTAGACCCTAACTCAAGGCTGCAACATTTAAAGTGTTGATCAGACCCAGGCTAATAAATCTTATCAGGTAAAGTCAGAAGAGTTTTCCAGCTCTGTACAGAAAATGGAGAGAAACAAGAACCTCTGAACTGAAGGGCTCAAGAAGAGATCTGTTTTTCTGTCACCTGTAAGGTGGCTCCGTGTTCCTGATGAGGAAACCACTACAAGAAAATATTGGCAAAGGACTCTCTTTTGCAGATAGGCATCTGCTGGAAGGAAGCAAGAGAGAGTGGCCTGTTGCATCTCAAGTGAGTCCTTGAGAGAGTGGCTCAAAGCCCTCCTCAACCTGAGGCAGCTTGAGTCCACTCTCTCTTCTTTAAGGGGAATGCCCTAACTACAATATTCACTGTTGCTAATCCCCAGCTTCCTTTAAAACCCCTAAATATCCAGGAATCAGCAAAACACAATGGAAGAACAAACAGGAAAATCTGTAGACTTCAGAGAAGGTGGGGAGATGTATCACACTAAGTTTTTCGTTTTCCTTCAGCTACATAAGTTGTTGGTTGCAAAGGAAACTACTCAGTATTAGGAAAATTAGCTTATTCATCATCAATTGAGATTGTTGCACATAACCACTGATACATCTACTGAGTTACGTTATTATTTAAAAGAAAGAACTGGAGGTAAAAGACTGATTTAGTTTTGAGACATATCCAAGTGCCTGAGAGCGGAATAGTGAGAAGGCACTGCCTTGTGTCACAAGTACTTATTTCAGCTGTTTTTTATCCAGATTAGCACCTCAATGCTCAGCAGTGCTGCAGTGACATACTCCCTTTCACCTGTATTAGATCAGCTCCTCTAGCCAGACTGCATCTGTGATGTACCACTTAAAATTCTTTAGTGGGATGAAATACCTCCCTTCTGATTTGTGGCCTCAAGCAATCACCTGTCAGGGCAATTTAGCAGGCTTAAATCCCTTAACCGATAGACAATACAAGATATTCAGGCTTTAGCAAAAGTGCCCCTGGAGTACTCAATTAGAATCCTCAGTATGCAAGTTCTCTGGATAGCAAGTCCTAGAATCTGCCTGTAGTCAGGGGCAGCACCACTTATAAAATTTGCTTTACAACCTAAAAAGGCAAATAGAACCTGGTACTTCAAATTAGGGGCAAACAATGCATTTCCTGTATGGTACAAGGCCACAGGACTATAGACAAGGACACTAAAATGCATAAGGAGTAAACACGACCAAGTTTCATGCAGTAGCAGCATTTTAATAGTGTAAGATAACTGGATGCCAGCTTTTCCAGCTGTGAAGTGGGCCACAGACATTTGGTTGCTTATCTTCAGAATATATCATGTGTTCTGGAGAAGATGATACTAAAGGTATTCCTGACAATAGGCTATACCATATTTTAGGAGAACTCATCCTGGGACAGCATTATAAGGAAAAGAATTTTCTTTTTGTGATTGTGGTGTGGCTGCTTTCCTCCCCATTTCTTCTACTCCTCAGATTATTTAGCAGAACAGTGTATGCTCAGCACCTGGTGCCTCAGACATCTCAGAATCTGAAGAGACACACCAACACCTTCACTGGAAAGATTTTAATCTGCCTCTGTAGGATCTCTTAGGAAATAACTTACAGAAACATAGCTTTCAGTAATGTGCTTTGTGTGAGTAATGTAGCGTGCAACCACTAAGTTTGTTACTGAAAGATATTGCTGACCCAATTTTGAAAGCCTAAAGCCAAAGCTGAGAAAGGCTAAATCTCCAATAAGCAAAAGTGAAAATTTCCTTCTTGCAAGCTAGGCTTCTGGTCTAGCACCAAGGATCACACATGAAACTGTGCACTCATTTACAAAAGACTATTCTATATTAGCAAGCAAATTCAAAGATTGCGTTCTAATTTGTAACCATACATGGTAGGAAAGCACTGGACAGTGGCTGAAGTTGTTCTTCCCCTCTCTAGGCACCTCAGGTTGGATATTCTAGGACATACAGAGATGAGACGGCCTCAGACAAGTCTCACAGTCTAAAGAAATTCTCCACCAGTGACTTTGGTACTGGTAGCAGAAAAGAAATAAATATTTGATGAACGTACTTCACTTTTTGCACTTTTAAGTAGGTACCATCTCTAAAAACCCTCAAACCTCAATAAAGTCAGCAACGGTTTAATTTGATAGCCCTGAAACTTGACAAAGAGCACCTACCTCGTTTAACAGTAACCTGGCCAAAAAGCTCCAATGTCCAATATTAAAATTGACAAAGACAGGATATCATTTACAATGAAACAAGCTTCACAATTATTTTCATTGTGTGTGTGCTACAAAAAACTTTCTTTACTCAGTGAGCAACCACAGCTACACAAGGAATTAAACCCATGTATAAATTAAATATGCTTGCTTTACTTTTCTTCAGTACCTTTAAAAAAGTATTAGAAACTACCACATATTACAGGCTTTTCAATTCATAAACTCCAATCTAACTGGAACATCTGCAATCAGTTTCTGGCACGTGTATGTGTAATAATGACCCAGGTACAGAAATATGGTGAGGTGTTCTGATTCCACAGTAATGACAACCTCAATATAAAGGGATTAAATAGAAAAATACATTTGCATACTGAACAAATTTTACTTAATCAGCTGAGTACTAAGAAGAGCTCAATACCTATGTAATTTCATGTGAAGTGCATAAAAAGTTGATTTTGGTCAAATCTCATGGCCAAATGATATTCTGCTCTTCGAATGAACCCAGCACAAGTACTTCAGAGAGCAAACATGTTCTCTTTACTAAAATCAAGTATTTCATACTTAAGAAACTACAGCTTCAAGGTCTAAGTTTACGACATGCTTGATTGGGGCTTTTTAGTTAGAATTTAGAATTTTTTAACTAGGAATAAAATCTTATGAGCTTTCAGAAGCTTCACATTAGCCTATTTCAGCCAGCATATCCCTGGCTGTCCTTACTTTTCTGTGAATTCCATCTCGTGCAAAAATGACCCTGCTTTAGGCTCGTTAGCAGTAGGCTCTACTGCTAGAAGTGACTCATTTTCCATAGCAATCATAACATGCTTTTAACCTCACTTCAACCACACAAACTACCAAAATCCTTATTCTCTTACTCTCCTCCAAGATGCAATGACGATCAGTTTAAGGAGACACGTAGATGATGCACTGGATCATGTCAGCAGGTACACTGTTCATTATCCTCTGACCAAGACCAAGAGCAAGAACAGACACAGAGTTCTGCAAAGCCAACTCTACAATAGCCTAGCCACAACAAAAGGTTCCTCTGACCTCAAAAATTTTAGATGCTGATATGTGACATGAAAGCACAGGACTGACTTTTCCTTCCTGCCTACATACCTCACCAGCACTGGGGAAAGCCACTGAAGTTGACTTAAGGTGAATAACTCATACACACAAAAACAAGGTCAGTGCATTATTCAGCACAAATTTCTTCTCAAAATGATTCTGTGTCTGAAATAAGAATTGTTCCAAACACAAGATGTGGTTTGGAGAATAAGAATTACAGTTCCTGGATAGACTCTGACTGCCTGACATAAATATAAATAAACCATGACATAGATTTAGTTAACTGTGAGCAACAAGACAATATCACTCATTTTAACCATTGGTAGTAACATGAGTTCAATTGCTCAAAGTGAAGCTGTCATTTTCCTGAACGTTTCAGTTTGGGGTATGGTAAATAAAAGCTACAACTTTGTATTTTGTTTTAAAATCTCTTTTAAAAGGAACGTTAATTTTTAATACTTTACTGAACAACCTACAGATAACAGAACAAGAGTGTTCAACCTATATTTCCTCAGTTATCAGGTTGATTTTTTAAAATCTCCAAAATAAAGAGTTAGAAACATCAGTCTCTTGATCCTGAATCACTCGTATTACATGTCTTGATTTACCCTTACAGTACTTTCATGACATCTTACCAGAGCCTCTCATAAGAACTACTTGTCCAAAATGCTGTGATAGAACTAGACCCGTATCAACTTCAGTGAACTCTATTCTTGCAGAGTACCTGACTACAAAAGCCTAGCTCCAGGCAAGATATAAATATGGACTGATATTAAATCCATATTCACTAATTTAGCTTTAATTATTGCTCTACTTCTTTACATGGTTTTGACACAGGCCAGTTGGGTGGTATCTTCGTGATCTTCTCATGGTATAAACATCTCAGCTTGAATTTAGACATCTGTGACTTAATGGAAAGGACAAAACTTTGTCACGGTTCGTATATGATTACCTTCCTTGTGTTATCCCAGGCACAGCCCAGCCTTCTCTATCCTCAAAAGAGAAGGGTGATATTATCATATGCAATATTACCATCTACATTAAATACCACTAAATACTGAGATGAAATCAAATATTTGGCATCACCCCATTCATAATTTTCTTCTCCATGCAATTTTTCTCTTTTGTTATTTTCTATCATCTTCTACCTCAAGTCTATCTTCAGGTTAGATAGCCACATTTCTGAAACATAGCAAAAAAAGCAGATTAAAGTAATGACCACAAGTAAAAGTTTATGAGGCTTTGGAGCAGTGTATGAGAACTTGGCTGACACTTCTAATCTCATAGGAGCCAGAGAGCATGTAAATGAACTAGAAAACCTTTTCTCAAGTCCACTCAAAAAGTTTTTAGAGAAAGTGAATTTGGCCTGAAACACCCCTAAGCAAACTAAGCCTGAGCAGACATTTTTAACAATTCCCCAAAACAGTTAACACTTACAGGAACACCATGTAAGACAAGGGAACTTTTCCTTCTGTAAAAGAATTCATGCAACTCAATGGAAAAGCAGATAGAGGGTGGAAATGGGTTAAGCTGAACTTTGCTGTTCTTGCTTTTTAATTATTATTTTATTCTTGCATACATTATAGAAGTTTTTAAATGGGGTTCTTGGAATGAATCCCAAACTAATTTCTGACAGAACCCTAAAACACTTTCCTTAAAAATCTGACATCTTAAAGGTCTTTAGAAGACCTTACAAGGCCAAAGATGCTTCCCATCAAACATCTAGCTTCAGGCAGAATAAAAAAAAAGGTAAGACTAAACTCAGGAAATATTCTTATAACCTTTCTTCCTTACCATCAGTGTCTTAGCCTCATCTTTGAACTAGCAATAAACCTGTAGTAGTTTATAAAAGACAGGTTAGCAGCTGAGACTTACAAAACGATTTTGTACAATACGATTCAATGCATTAAGTTTGGCCATTCACATGTGAACAAAGTGACAAAGTTCAACATAAATCGTGCTGCTGTTCCATGTAACAACCAAGCACACAACACATTTAGATACATGAGGAACAGGCAGGGTGTGCATTAAAAGATAAACACTTGAATGCGTGACAAATTGAGGCCAGCTCATCCATAATATGTCTTCCATTGTTGAAAGAAAGCTAAATCACTTTTAAGAGTTGTGTAACTTTTTTGAACAGCAGGCATCTTGACTTACAATAAGTTAAACCTTTTATGCACTATGCCCTTAATTAGATTTGAGGTTGTCCTTCCCTCCAAACAGCATACAACTGACATTCAGAAATTAGGGCTCTCTCTCTATACAGCTAGGGAGCTAAACGTGAATAATGTGGTTCTTGGAAAAAAAAAAAACACAAAAAAATCACATTTGATAAAGATTTATCTCTACAAAGTTTGGTCTAAAGCAAAACAATTCACTGTAAAAGACCTTGTTACTGATAGCTTGTGAGAACTTTTATAACGTCATTGTTTTCAAAAAACTATTATGCCAAACAATTAAATAACAAATTCTCTATACATATTATATATCCCCTAAGCATATGCACATTCATACAGTTTTAAAGATTTTTAATGGCATTCTTGAACTTTCAACCTCAAGTTTACTTCATCTTCAAGTTACTATAATTCACATCATGCCTGCAAATATTCTGTGATCCTAATGGCCGTCCATCTTTTATAAAGAACTTTTCAGCTAATCAAATGATGATCCATTCCTAGCAAAGCAAAGAAGGATTACCGTCTTTGAAAAATCACTCTCAGTACAGAAGAGACCAGCATGTTCACTTGTTTTCAAGCCATAATGCTAATTGTTAGTTTATCTCTCCAGTTTAATACATCAAATTCAAAAATGGACATTGGGACATAATTACCATTTAAAACCATTTGGCTGAAGAGTGATAAGCGACACACAGAGATTGAAGACTTAATGGCTGTTATTTCATGTTTTGTGCCTTCCCCTGTTTAACTAGAGAAAAATAAACTGGTTTTTCCTTTTTAAAAATGTTACTTCCAGGAATATTATTATGTTATTTAACAAAGTAAACAATTCCCAAGCAAACGACATGTGAAAATTGAGATGAGCTATTCAATTATACCCGAAGTATGGACAGTTTTGTTCCGTGTCTGACAAATTCTTCAACCTCTGCCAAGCTGATCAGTAAAAACACAGCTAATTGAATCCATTGATGTGAAAAACTACAGGCTCGAGTCTGTACTGCATACATCAGGCTGAAGGATTTCTGCTCCAGCCATGGTGGTAATAGTCAGTGGGGTCAGGTCAAGGAGGGTTAAAGTGAGTCAGGATATAGCCAAAGGAATACATCAAACACTGATTTTAAAAGGGCAATTAATCTTAGACAGAAATGCTTCCTGGGGAATGAGATCTCAATCTTAAGAGCACACTACATGATGTAGCAGTAAAAATGTACATATACAAGCTTAGAGAGCTTTCATCCTGTGATCACAAACAGAAGGGGAGTGCTGTTTATCAGAGAAATACAAACCCTTGCTAAAATACTTACATTAGCCTCTTCCGGGCCCTTACTCATCGAAAAATAAATTCTGTAATGAGCAGGCTATAGAGTTTGCACACATTTTTGTACATGTACTGTAGGTTCTTTTGAACAGCTAGCAGACTAAAGTCTTTAGAGATCTCTACCACAGTAAAATTAGAATCTAGCATTGAAAAAATCAGGAAAGAATGGTAAAAGGAAAAATGGAATACCTGCAGGACTCTTTACACTGAACACTAAAAAAAGTAACAACCCCTTCTCAAAACAGCTACCTGGTCAGAATTAAATTGGAAGTAAGCTTTCATCAAAAGTTCTTTTTAGCTTTTCCATTCCAAAATATTAAGACAGCTGCAAAGCTGACAGATTATAATATAATGAGAGTTTGGCTCATAACCTAAATATTTTTGAGTCCAGAAAGTATTTTTCCACTTTATAGTAGAAAAACATCCATAAAGCTTACAACACAAACATACAGCATTTGCAATGATACATTTGTATCATTAATTAGTTAGCAAGATCACTAGGAATCATTAGCTGTGCAGACAAACATATACAGGTCTGAAATTAATTACCACAAATTTGCATTAGCTTGCAGCACTAAATGGAACTGGCTTTGCAAGCATCTCTGGGATAGTGATGCCCAGCATCACAAGTGTCAGAAGGGCATCTATTTGTGTATCTGGTTCCTACATGTGGTTTCTTGGCTTAATTGGCTGGTGACAACAAGCCTGCACAAAGATACTGGACCTAGTGAAGTCTGCCAAAGTGTCGAGACCTGCTGCATTTTGCCATTGTAAATGTGGTGATGATATCATTTGGAAAAAGGACAAGGAGCACAAATGCATTCAAATCTTCATTAACTGAAGCATCTCTGTGCACAAGCCAAACCACTGCACAAGACTTTGCCTTCAACATAAGGAAAAGTTTTACCTCTATTTTTTAACAGATATTCTCCAAATGACGACAGATGCAAAGTGAAATATAAAAGCTATCCACTGTTTATCCACTGATTGTGAAGTTATTAAAATCTCCGATTAAAATGGGGTATTCAAGTAGGGGACAACTACTGTTAGCAAGTGCTGCTGAATCCTTAGAGAAGGGACTAGGACACATGATGGATTATTCTCCTTTACATTACTGCTAAAATGTCTATTTTTCTCCTAATTATTTTTGTAGGTTCTTTAGTTTTGCAGGTTCTACTTTTTCCAGCCCTGTAAGAAGTTTGTCTCCTGGAAAAATCAGGTTATACCTATATGCACCAAGGCAAAATAGAACTGGACTGCAAGAGAGATGTAAGGAAGATGGGAATGATTTTACTCAGCCAACCCCCAACGACACAGTACATACACCTAATTTAAAGGTATAGGTATAATTCAAAAAATGGGCCAGAACCCACTCTTTGAACTTCAGGGCAAATGCCAGAGAACAGCTCATACCTATTCAGCTAAATTATCTGCCCCTCTCTACTGCCTATTGAGAATAGATCCTAAACAGTTAGTCCATGAACCCTGCTCAAATTTTCTAGGAGAGTATTAATATGCCTTGACCAAAACCATGCTCGAGAACTGCTAATAGTCATATAGCACAAACAACACATGTTCTAGCCCACTTTTGTTTACTAGTATAAATAAAAACACTGAGACCACATCATTTAAATCTGTTTGTGTGCTGCAGTGTCCTGGTTGAGAACTTCACTTTGTGGATCTTCACAGAGGGTTATTACTGTCTCCTGAAAGCTATGGTAGACCCAAATCTCCAGTTACTCTTGCCCCAGTTACAGCACTGAAGCATTGTCACATTTTCTGTGAAACCAACCATAAGAAATATCCCATAAATCTCTGTACTTCGTGTACTTCAGCTGTTGCTGACATGCTTATTTCTGCAAGCAAAGATATACGAGAAACAAGAAGGCAGGCTTGATTTGGGTTTCTTTCTGTGAAGTTTTTGATGGCTCACTCACACTGAGCGATCTCTGTGGTCTCTGGAGTAAGACAGACTGACTTAGATTATGACTCAAAAAATCCAATTCTTAACTCTGCTACTGACCTCAGTGTGACCAGGTACAAGCCACACCACCCCTCTGTGCCTCTTAATTTCTCCTTTTTTTTCTCACTTAGCTCATCTTTTATCTAAGCGACAAATTCTGTGGGAACACACTGCAACATGTACAGTGCATAAGGAACCTGAGGTCTCCTCCTAAAACACAAAAAATACTCATTTTTAAACTGAAAATTCAACACAACCAAAACACTCTGTCATGATGCTTTGATCCCAAGAGTTCTCCTAAAACTCACATACATAGCAGATGACTAGAAATCAGGCAGGTTTTCTGTCAGTAATTTTCCACAATCTTTTCTTAACTGCCTAGATTTCTAAATGTATATAGCACTCAGTCAGGAAATTGTTGGTAGGACACTGATGTTCCCAGGAAGAGCAGACTATGCTAGGGTGAAAAACCCCACCTCTCTTCTGGAGAGAATTTTAGAAATGCTGGCTTGGGATTTTCAAATAGATTCCTCCTGTGGAGGATTTTACTTTCTCCTTTTCATAGTACTACTGTTAATGATAGACTTAAAAAACTGTTGTGCCTGAATAAAGTCATTAGCCTTTTGACTAATTTAAAGAGAATAGTCTGGAGTCTGATACTAATAAAACTTATTGGGTGGCCGGCAGAACAAATTTAGCTGAAGCTGAACAAATTTCCAAAGGCTTGTCCGAGAAACAAGATTATTTCCCTATTTGCTGTACCTCTTCCTACGTCTACCATTCTGAATGTGCATGCCTGTGCATACCCAGAAACCACTTCTAAGTCACAAAGAAACAGCACATTACTCTTGTGATGTTAGCAAAGTTGCTGGATGCAAGAGGGAAGAGTAAACTGAAATAGACTATTGCAGTTGGAAGGGACCTACAAAGATCATTTCATCCAACCACCAGAGAAATCAAGGGCTGGCCAAAAGTTAGAGTATGTTATTTAAGGGCATTGTGCAAATGCTTCTTAAACACTGACAGGCTTGGAGCACCAACCATCTCTCTAGAAAACTGTCCTAGTGTTTGACCACACCCATGGTAAAGAAATGCTTCTTAAGGTCCCCAGTGCAGCTTTGAGCTATTCCCACCTGTCCTATCACCGGATACTCAGGGAAGAACTTAACACCTCCCTCTCCCCTTCCTCAGGAAGCTGCTCCTCACAGGACATGCCTTCCAGCCCCACCACTAGCTTTGTTGCTCTCCTCTGGAGGCACTTGAGTACCTTAACACCCTTACACTGTGGGACCCAGAACGGCACACAGCGCTCCAGGTGAGGCTGCACCGATGCTGAATACAGTGGGATAAGCGCCTCTTCTGACCGTCTGTGCTGTGTTTGATGCACCCCAGGATGTGGTTTGCTCTCTTGGCTGCCAGGACACACTGCTGCCTCATACTGAGCCTGCCACCGGCCAGCATTGCCAAACCCTTTTCTGCAGGCCTGCTCTCCAGCCACTCCCCTCCCAGTTTATATCCGTGCTCTGCAGTACTATGTGCTAAGTGCAGAATCTTGGCATTTGGACTTACTAAATTTCATCCCATTTGCCAACAGTAACAGAGCAAAGCACTGATAAGCTACAAAATGGATAATCCTTGTAGAGTCAATTGAGGTAAAGTTAGAAAAACCTTTAAAACCAACCATGCTCAGTGTTTCTAAAGAAATGGTATGTGGAAAGAGAACAAGCAGCCCCACATATACACTATGTGTCCTTTTAGGAGCAAGTGAGCCAGAACATTCTCCACACAACAGAAGCCCTCTCTGATTATGTAAAGAGTTTTCTTAGATATGAAGATGGCTAAGAAGCAGCACAGCTGCCACATTATTCTCAGATTATTTGCACTTTTCCATGTGGTCATGACGAATTAATTCTATATTAATTAATTCTGTAGTCATGACTATTAGTTCTATAATTTCAATCCAACCTCTGGACTTCCACCCCTTTTGACAAATAAGTGAAAAGGCATGCAATTTTAACACAGGCAAAAACCTGTTTCCACTTCAACTTAGAAAAAGGCAACTGGGGCAGGTAGGTGTTTATGGGTGTAAAAAAAAACAACAAAAAAACCCAAAACAAAACAAAAAAAAAAGAAAAACAAACAAAAAAACAAAAATCAAGAAGTCAACAGTAAGATGAAAGTCAGATGCAGAAGGATAATCCAAGCAGATGGCCTAGTTAGGAAAAGATAACAGGCACAAATAATGACTCACAGCAGAAAGGAGAAGTACAGGATGACCTCCTCCAACATGGAAAGCACCACTGAGTCAAGGAAGCAAGGAGGGCGGAATAGCTTAAGCAGTGGCCTGCAAGATGACTCCCACAGCAGAGGAGACAGTGGATTAGAATTCCTATCACTAGAGAGTTTTTAACTATGTTTTAGTACACCCACACTCTATGAGACCTCTACCCCTTCACAATACTCTCATAGCCATGTGGGATCAAAGTGTGGCTAATAAAGTGCCTAAAACTGCCCAAGGCTTGTTATATTTTTAAATTTAGGTGGCCTGGGAAAGTATTTCAACACTGCACCTCCACAGCACTGAAAAGCAGAGAGCAGTCTGCAGAGAGCACATGCAATCAGACTTACTAGTTAGACATGGGGAGCAAAGACTTCCTCAGTTTGCTAACCACAGGAGTAGCAAGGAATGGGATGGTGCTGCACTGCTCCAATTCCCACAGTAAGCCCCAAGTCAAGCTAATTCTGACCTCAGGCAGAGCAAGCCCAGTCATATTTCATGTCTATCCAAAGACATTCACACTGCATAAATTTACCTCCTTCTGTTGCACAATTTCTCATTTGTATCAAAATTAGGAGTCTACATGGCAAATCTAATCTAAATTCAATTTTCTGTTTAACTAATTTACTGGAAGTCAATGCTTAAAAAACTGAGGGAGAACAAAAACAATTAATATGTAGTCTCTCATACATTATACATTAAAAAAAGCTGAGAGTTAATTGAGAACAGTTGATCCCTAATTTTACAAAATCATTCAGTACAACAAGTCTTAAGAGAAAAATCCTGAAAGTCTTTTTGATCCTTGTTTTATTTCTGAAAGAACTAATGACACTGCTTTAGAAAGAGGTCAGTTCACGCAGCTTTTCTGAATGAACAACAATGCTGTGAAAACTGGGAATGATTGATAGCCTACTGTTTGCGTCATTATGTCCAAATGTTTACCATTTGAGCCTTCAAGGAAGCATGAGACAAAAATCAAAACAAGTTTTATGAAGACTTCAACAACACTAGCAACTTAAAATTGTATCCAGAACTGTTTAGACATGATAGCAGCGCAAGAAAACTGCTTTCTTCTGCATTACACAGTTTTTATCTTTGCATTATGCCCAATGTCTTAAATTTCTTGTGTGGAAAAGTCTTTTCCTCCCCAGAACTCTGTTTTCTATCATTTTAACCCTTTGTCTCTTCAAAGCATTCTGTTGAACTCAATACTGTTTCCCCTTGCAGTTGCTGCTTTGTAGTTATGTAAGATCATACTGTGTCCTCCCTTTCTCCTAATAAGATGAGTCACTATTTCTAAATGAACTGTTTACAATATTAGGATGTTCATTTACAGGAACTTCATAAATGTGTATTAAACAAAATATTTTTTTCAATAGTTGTGAATGATTCACTTTTTTTTCCCAATTTGATAAACACTGACATTCAGAACTGATATTATTTCTGGAAACAAAGGCCCCTTAATTAGCAACAGGAACACTATCACCAGATACAGAAAATCACAGGGAAACACAGCATGACTTCCTTTGAAGCAACAGATAGATAACATTTAATTTTATTATCTGTCATAAACAGTGTTGCTGTAAGCAGGTGGCCTAATCCACCTAATCTGAGTAAAACACAGAATTTTAGACAGTGGGGGAGAGTATGGTATTAGCTCCTTCAGGGATGGATAATTTTGATATTCATCAGTTTGAGGAAGAATGCCCATAAGTAACATGTTGTATCACATCAGGTATGTGACCTCACACTAGAGTTGCAGGCAACAAGATGGTCTTAACATCCTCTCTTCCTTACCTGCACAGAAACTACAACAACACAGTCTAAGAGACCAAAAGCAATATCAAGCTTTATCTTAGCCTGTTCCTCTATAATCCACTAAATCTTCCCATAAATAGTAATAACTCTGAAGTTATTTAAATGACTGCCTCATTTTCTGGAACTGGAACTACTGCAGACAATTGCACTTTACCACACAAGAACTGTCCAATTAAAGAATCAACTTTTGTCTGTGCAAGTGGCATCCACAAGCATAGGAAAAAAGATCAGAGAATGAGTTTAGAGGCTGCAGCATGAATAATCAGAATAATCTGATTCTAACCCTCATTCTAAACACTCATGAATGGGTGTTTCATATTAAAATTAAAAAGCCATCTGTCATGAGCTTAGATTGAAAGCTACATGATGCACAGTCTATGAGAAGCAAAGCTGTAGGATTTTGGACTGCTGGCTGGAAAGGATGTATGTACAATTTCAAGAGTATAGAACGGTGAATGAGAAGGGTGACACTGGACAACTTTATTCTGACTTCCCTGAGTAACTAACCAGAACATTGATCATCTTGAAGGACAAAAGAAAAGCAAGAGAAACTGGGAAATGGAAGAATGCTGATAGAGAGGCACAGTCTCTGGGTGTCAAAATATTTTAGATTTTCATATCCAGTGATACAAAAATTTGCTGGTAAACTCTAGGAAAACTGAAGTATAAGTCTAAATAATAGAATACCACAGGACAAAAAGAGAAAAAGCAAAAAGAAAAAACTAACACAGAAGTGACTATTGACTAATTAGTACCCCAGAGAACTAGATCTATTCCTGTTAGGAAATCAGCTAAGGTCTGAAAATCTACAAAATTAGTTATATAAGTTATGGTGAGCTTAGTCAAAGGAGAGTTAGTTTTAGAGGATGCAAAAGCAGATACTAAAAGAGTAACAAAGGACCACAAAAGCTATCACCAGAATAGATGATGAAGGAATATGAGCAGGAAAAAGAAGAGACATTGACATGACAGAAAGTAAGATAGGTCAATGCAAGTTGAAAAGAGAACTGAAAAATAAGTACCCCTCTTTCCTGATGCTGCCAACAGGATCAAATATAATGAGACACTGCCCAAAAACCTAGCTTGCCTCAGATTTAAGTATGAACAACTAGGGAGAAGCAAACATAAAAAACAAGTACACACACACTCTTCCCACAGAGGATGATCAAAACTGAGAACTAAACATAGTTTACTATGTTCAAAGCACAGAACTTGCTATATTTTACCTTAAAAGACTGAAAGCTGAAATGAATTTGCCCATCTTCCAGGAAGGATTTTCAAAAACTCTAGACTGTCAGGAATAGTAGTCCATGAATAGCAAGCTGAGCATATCTATATAACTACACAACTCCCAAACTTGATTTCAATTGTATGCAGCTTTTAGACAAACTGAATTAAACAATAATTATGGAAATAGAGTAAATAAAAAATATACTAATACACAATATAGGTTTATCCATAGTAAAAGTTCAGACTGAGGTGACTTTATGAACTGCTGTGTAACTGATAAAATACAGTTTAGTAACTAAACACAAAAATACAATATGTCTTAAAGAAAGACTACAGCAGACTACTATACAGAGGAAGTGATTATTGGATTAGTTTGAAAATACTGATCTTAATATTTATTAAACATGACAAGAAGGACTTCACTGCTTCTCAAACTTTACATCAACACAGGAAGACCAGAACAAAGAAAATAAGTGAAACAAATGAAATGTATCAATGTTCAATGGAAGGTGGTGACCTGGTCTGTTTCTGTTGCCACATAAACCACAACCACTGCCTATGAAGCAGCTAAATAGGAACCATGTAAAAAGAAACACTATTCAGCTAATGAGAAAACATGATTTAACACATTTGCTGTCTAAACACTTATTCAGACACAAAATTAGAGAGGGTTGTATTAGATCAGTTCTAACCTAGCCTTATGGAAGAAAAGTACTGCATGGTACTGCAGAAGGAGTAATACAAGGTGAAATAAGTTCATGTTCCTCAAAGGTTCTCTGAACATTTTATTATTCCTAAAGCTGTTTCCAGTACCTAAAGCAGGCCTATAAGAGAGCTGGAGAGCGACTTTTTACAAGACATGAAGTGACAGGAAAAAGGGAAATGGCTTTAAACTGGAAGAGGGCAGGTTTAAATTGGTTATTAGGAATAAATTCCTTACTCAGCAGGTGGCAAGACAGAGGCACAGGTTGTGCAGAGAACTTGTGGATGCCTCATCCCTGGAAGTGTTCAGAGCCAGGTTGGATGGGGCCTTGAGCAGCCTGGGACAGTGGAAGGTGCCCCTGCCTATGGCAGCAGAGTTGGAACTAGATGAAGATCCTTTTAAGATCTCTTCCAACTCAAACCATTCTATTATTCTGTGTTTGCTACTAACAAAGACAGCCATTCTCATTGTTGCTCCAGAAAAACAGGGTATCCTTTACAGTCAAGACAATTAATGTAATTGCTAATAGTTTTAAGAACTACACTGGCTTCTTAGTGCTTGTTCTAATTCCACCGTTTTTCTTTACACTTTCTGACCATTACTACTAATGTAATTACTAGTCATACTAATGTATGAAATGTTTGATACACGTTTTGACAAACGGGTTCTCAACTACTGAGTACTCTGCTCAAACACCACTGCAGTGATTGAGGACAAGAGAAGATAAAGCCAACACTCCTTGCAGCCTGAAGTGTTAAAGGATGGACTCTAAACAGAAAGCCACTCTTTTGCTTTTGGTATACCAATGCCCATAACAAAAAGTCTTTCGTCCACCAGTTTTCCTCTGATTAAAGCTTAAGCAGATGAAACTATTCAGCAACCCAGAAAGGTGAGCACTGTACAGAATTGATTAAGCAGAAAAAAAAAGTTAAATATATATATTTTTAATATATATATATGTAACTGAATAAAGGACCAGTTTGAGGAGAGATGGAAAAGTACGGGTTGGGATAATAACAGTTCAAGTTTTCCTTTTTTACAGCACTTCAACAAACAATAAAAGCCTTGAATAAATAGTTTCATAAGCTAATTTAAATAAAACACAGTATTCTAAACAGTTACCCACAGTCTGTAACAGTCCAAAATAATATTGACACAGCATTTTACAAAGACTATTTTCACTATCAGTCTTTTAATGTCATTATTCAACCTGTTCTTTTGACAGTGCTCTTTACACTGTTTTCAACAGTTGGTAATCAATGCATATATTCAATCCACATATATGAAAATACTTTTTTTTTTCATTGAAACAAATTTCTCAGCACAGTTAAAAGGAAGACTTAATTAT
This sequence comes from Brachypodius melanocephalos, assembly GCA_013398615.1. Lineage (NCBI taxonomy): Eukaryota > Metazoa > Chordata > Aves > Passeriformes > Pycnonotidae > Brachypodius > Brachypodius melanocephalos. The sequence goes on along the minus strand of VZSR01003807.1, from coordinate 29,202,579 downwards.
ATCCATGCTTCCTAAAGCAAAGGCATATATACACTGTGGGTGGTTCTTGAAAGCCTTCCCTCCCGCTTCTTGTGGTGGTCCCTAAGAATCTGGCAGCAGGAACAGCTCAATATAGGGCTACGAATGCTGAGTCTGAAAACCATATATTCCCTGTGTTCCCACGGCACAAAGCTCAGTTAGGGATGTCACCACAGACAAGCAACCACCACAATTACCATGAAGCTTCCAGTTGAATGAAAAGTCATTTGAAAAGAGAAAACCATAGAGGAAAAGGGGAAAAGAAGAGTCAACAGATTGAGAAAAACAGACAAACTCATATTGACTGTGTTGCACTAAAGAAAAGACGCAGTTAATGCTACCAGTGAATCAATTCACTAAAGAGAGAGGTTAAATACAGCTTGGAAAAATAACGAAATGGCTTTGAAAAGAAGAGTAAAAAGGTTAAAAAGCCTGCTTCTCCAGTATCTATTATACCTTTAAGCATAGCTTTGATGAAATACTACTGTTATCTCCTTTGTTCAGAAAAATTAAGTAAATCTAAACTTTGATAACTGAATAGTCTGAAACTCTAGACATTAAAAAGTTTTAAATTATTTTCTAATAAACCTTTGATAATGTATTCTGTTTTGTTACAATATTATTTTAATGCCTCCACTAGAATAAAGTGTAGATTAAGACAAAACATACAAGTTTACAAGAAAAATATTAAAACATACTAAGTAAGGTCCAAATAGGACAATTTTTAATGTCTGACTACAACCTATTTCTCCTTCAGAAACGATTTTAACACGAGTTTCCTGAATTGTCATCATTTTAGAGACCACAAATTCAAGTCAAGATGATATCATAGCCAGAAATATTAATTTTTTGGAGGGTGGGACAGAAGCATAGTTATGAGAGGCCTAAACTTTACTTCAGAAAATGCCCGGGGTTTGCACACTCAAAGGCCCAGAGTTCTCATTGATTCCAAGTACAAGCAAGCAAACTGTCCAGCAGAACACTCACACTGACCACTGGATTTTTTCTGATGCTCCTCTCTATAAAATGGGTGGATTTGTAACAATCAGCTTGCCTGAGATCACATATGAATGAATTCTCCAGGGAAAAATGAATTAAATTCTCTTCCCGAAGGCAGTATTCAGCTGTCTAAATTATAACACCTCCTGAAGCACATTCATTCTTGATTTACCCTTTCAAGAATCAGGACTGTGATTTTTCACTACATACACCTGACACTAAAATATGCCTAGCCTGGGCACAAAGGCAATAATCTCACAGAAGACAAAGAGAGATGAGAGGCAGAGAGTTATTATAAGCTGAGTGTTAAGTGCGTAAGGAAATTATGATTGTACAGCCAGTCTACAGCTCTGATACCTTCTAAACTTCAAGTATTCAACTTCAAATGGAGACAACTGCTTTAGAAGTAAAACCTTTAGGTATAGTATCCTAGGTCTCCAAAACATGCTTGCAAATTAAACTCTCCCATACCCTATCTTCTCTGTATTTTGATCTGTTGACAGAGGAAGCTTGTTAAATTCTCAGTGATCCAGCATCAGAGAGAAAATTATTTTACTGAATGGGTTTCATGCAGACTTCAGTAGCACAGATGTGCTGTGGTTCTGTAGTCTTGGGAGTTTAGTCTACTTGACAGAAAAGGGTAACACCTTTCCTCATTATGGCTGCTAACATTTCTACAGGCAAACACAAAAGCAGCACTAAGCAGTCTGGTGAATTAGTTGGTTTTTAAGGGCTCAAAGCTGTACTAGAGCATGAACATCTAATATTGTGAACATTATATTTGAATAATGAATGAGTGGATTTAGTCAAGCAAGAGAATAATCAAATTCACTTATTGGCTAAACTGAATAATCAGTGAACAGAGTATTGTGATCTCTAGCAGTCAAGACTAAACCAGCACTGTCCTTCCCTGTCCATGATCCTTAGCAGTAAGAATCACTGCTGTCATGGCATCCACCTTCTCGGGTCAGCCTCCTTTATGCCTGAACCTTTCTCTATCATCCCTTTGTTTTGCTCTAATTCTGCTTCTTCCTTTTTTTCTTTCCATGTTGCCACACCTAAATTTCTGCTTTGTATTCCTGTCTGCGCTACAGCAAACCCTGAACAGGTTTTCCTCAGTCTTTCATCTGACAACCCCCAGCTCCACCTCTTCACCTGCCAGCACAAACTACCCTTCTTTTCAACTTCTGATTCAATTTGCTTCTCTGAATCACTTGGCCAGCAGGATATCTACTCACCATTCTTTCACAGATCCCTTGCACAATCGCTGTGTATGTTCCTTCCACAAGCAATACGCTTTTTTTTTTCTCTCCCATCCTTTTATCATCTCCTACCCCACTTACTCTGCCAGGTGTTCGCATTTATTATGTCAGGTTTTGGCTTTTGCCCCAATCTCTTTCATTCTGCCACATTGTTTACAGTCACTCTCCCCATCACATTTAATGATTCCCAGATCTGTCATTTTCTTCCAAATTACTTGTTCAGTCAGACTCTCATCCCCCTCCACTGGCTCTGTGTATCAGTCCATCCCCACACCTCCTCAGGAGCCCACAGTATTTTCTGCATTTAGCTCAGACAGCTTGCCTAGCTTTCCAGCATACCAGAGGGGCAGAACACTCACAAGAGGAACAACTGAACTACACTACAATACAAAGCTGTGTTACAGGAGAAAATGTGCTGAGTTCTGGAGAGCTCACATCCATGTCAGGGACCAGAGCTATTAAACTCTTAAGTCTGCAAACTTCTCAGTAAAAATTGGACCAAATTTAAGCAGATGTATATAGGACCAGACAAGCATATTCCAACACTCCAAAACCCACCAAATTTTACATTCCTCCTCTTATGTGTAAGTATAGTACCAGCTTTAGTTGCTCTACTTCCAAATATTTTTTTGTCCAAGTTGAGTAAATATAAGTTTTTTTAGCTTTTAACAAAAACTGAGCAAGCAATTAGCACAGCATATTTCTGTTCTGCTGTCAAAGCTTGGTGCTTTTGTCAATCTCTGAAAAGAAGGCCTACTGATGGGAAGCATCATCACTGGTATTCAGATAGAATTGTATTACATAGACACTTTCAATAAGGGCAGTTAACTAGCCCATTCATCATCTGCAGCTTTGGCAAATCTACATAAAAATTGTCATCTCTTAAATCCTGGAACAATTTGTGCATAAATGCTTTTGAGTTTCTTTCATTTAATTTGTGCTCAACTGCCTTTCAAGTTAAAACGAATCCATCCACTGATTTTTTTAAAATCCACTCTGTACCTTTTCAGTAGCGTCTGTATGATACTAAGAGTTAAGTACTTAAAGATGGTGCTAACATTCATGTATCTATTGGTACCTCCCTTTATCTTTTGGACAGTTAGTAGAAAGCATTACTTAAAATAATGCTCCAAAATTTAAAATAGCTTTATGAAAAATGGACACATGGTTAGCAATATACCGTATTTTTCTTACCTTCTGTTACTTTTGAAAATTGTTCTCATGTGTTAATAAGTATTAAACAAGGGTAAAAAAAGTACTTTGATATTTCAGTGAATTTCTAAGATCCTGATACTGGGAGAAATCCATGATAACTGTTTAACTTTGAATCGAGCAACTTCTGTGTACAACAAAATCTTACAGAATTTTACACTGATTTCCAATTCAGTGTTTCACTGTCAAAAGATGCTGATACTACATCAGTAAATTCTGTGCCGAGATCTTCTCTAGAATATCACACATTTCCCATGAGTTCCTCATTTACAGGTACTAGTAAGACAACAGCAAGAACAAATTAAAAACCTTTTGCATTAAATAATTTGGATCTTAATTTGCAGAGTACATAACTGTTACATTTATCACCCCTGAAATGTGTATCACAATTCCAATACTTGTAAGCTTTGAGACTAAAATAACATCCAAAAAAGCCTGTTTCCTGAATAAGTACAGATCAACAAATGCTATTGTATGAAATAATAGGCTACATCAATTGGTCAGACAATACTAATTCATAATCATACATAACCTGTTATAGACCTGTAAAAATCTCTTACTGGTACATTTTAAAAGGTTGGACTTCAAGAACAGAAAAAAGCATTCTGAAAACATCTTCAATTTCTATCAGTTTTGAAGTTTTGCACTTAAAAAGTTTTTGGAATACAAAATTTAAGGTAACAAAATCTGCTGACACGTTCAGAATTTTTTTTAAGTGCAGAGAATAATATGTGAATACTTTTACTATCACCATCATAACAGCAAAAGAGCACAGGAATTTCAGAATAAAACTTCTAGAGATTAACTTTTCAGGACTAAGGATTCAATCTTACCCTCTTGAAGCCATGCAGGTGATGCAGGGCACACTAAAGAGCCAGGAATGAATGGAATCTGATACTCTGGTACTGACATTTACTTCTACCTCCAAAATACTCATATTAAAAAAAAAAAATTCTCAACAAAACCCCAGTAAATCAACAGAAAAAGATTTATCTTATTGGACAAAAACTTATTTATTTCTGCAGTACCTTCAGGAGTGATAGCACTAGGACACACATCTTTTAGCAGGTCTCCCAAAGTATGCAACTGTCCTCCTGAAGCAATTGGTCGAAATAGTTTCTGTATAAAAGGTCTCTCTGTTGTTGCCTGTTTTAATAAAAAAAAAAATCAAACAATTTAAGGACCATGCAAATATGCAGTATTAGCACTTGAGACAGGTACATGACAGGACAGAACTAAAGGTTGCAGCAGAAGAAATATCTGGTATTTCCACATTCCCCCTGCCCCACACCTTGCATTTTATTCATATCATGAAATGCAGGGAAGTTTTGGTTTATTAACAATTACAAGTAAGCTGTCACTCCAGAAAAACTGTGAAGATAATTTATAGATAGTGTCATGGATACAAGAGAGTTTATTTTTTTTAAAGCCCCAAATCTTCTGTTATGGGAATACAGTCTGCTTTAATAAAAAACATTTTAACATATCCTTAATTAAAAAAAAAAACAGGCAGTGAGCACAAACATAGGAATTCAACATATCCCTATATATTTTGCCAAGCCAAAGCAATACTGTACCCTTACACCTCAACAGATGCTTTTTTCTCAGTAGATTTTATATTGAAAATTTCAAACTATTTCAGCTGCAAGAACCACTACCAACTTAGAAAAAAAAGTGTTGTGCTTTGACAGGCAATCTAAAATCTTCTACCTACTTAAGGAATCAGTCATATGTAGAGAACATATATGGCCCACTTCTGCTGCAGCTATGCAAAGGAATTCAGAATGATTTCAACTATGCATCATTCCACTTAAAGCCATTCCCCCTTCCTAGCATAACATGCCCTTGTAAGAAGTTCCTCTCCAGCTCCCTTGTAGGCCACCTTCAGGTACTGGAAGGTCTCTTTGGAACATTCTCTTTCTCCAGGCTGATCAAGCAGAACTCCTTATTCCCTGTATGCATTAAAAGTTTCCAGGACAATTTGCTCCATGACCTTTGTTAAGCACCAAGGTAAGACTGACTGGCCTGTAGTTGCCTGGGTATTCCTTATTTCCCTTTTTATAAAATAGGTTTGTATTTCAGTAGGAACTTCACTGGACAGCCAGAATTTCTCAAATGTGGCTTAGCCACTTCATGTGCCACTTTTCCTCAAGATCTGTGTAGATGTCTCTCATCCAGTCCCATAGACTTGTGCACCTTCAGGTTTCTTAGGTGTCCTTGGACTTGATCTTCAAGAGTGGGCAGTTCTTTATTCTCCCAGTCCCTGCCTTTTCCCTTTTGGGACTTGGGCAGTCTGGCTGGAATATTTGCTAGTGAAGACTGAGGCAAAAGACACTGAATACCTCCACACTCTGGGTAAACAGGTCTCCCATTTCTTCCAGAGAAGGCTCACAAATCTTCCTTTATCTTTGACATTCCTATAGAAGCTCCTCTTGTTGCCCTTAATGTCCCATGGCCAGATTTAATTCTATCAGATGTTTAGCATTTATTTAAGAACTGAGGTTATGCTAAGGTAGCCCTCTTCTTTGACTGTTTGTAAAAGAAGCTCCAAGGGCAGCAAGAACCTGACAATGCAAAGATAGGCAAAGGTTTTTCTCCTGATAACCTGATTTCTCCACCCAAACTCAGCACCTGAGCGACAGATGTTAAAAATCTTATATTCAACCAACTCAAACATTTTAATTTAGCTCCAAATTGTTGCTGACAATTTTCTGCTAGCAGCTGATGTGCCTTGCATTTGTGGGTGACTGGGCTCCAGCAAATGAGACTTTCATCACATATTCTCTTAATTGGAACAAGCAACACAAGCCATTGCTCCTTTCAAATTTAGTGTTCTACCTCTCAGAAAGTGTCTCCCATCCTACTACGATAATTAAAAAATAGAAACAACTCAACACCAAGATGTATGTTATCTCCCAGTGGGGATTTATGGGAAAAAAACCCAATCAAATAAACAAACAAATTAAGAACAACAACGTAACTGTCACTCACAGGCAGGCAGGGAGTCTTTGCCCAAGAGTGGTACCCTAACTCAGAAGTAATTCCAGGGCAGTACAGTGCAGAACTTTTGACACACAGCTACTTATTACTTCTTGCTAATAGTCTTCAAATACGGAAAACCAGTCTTTTCCCCGTTTTTCTTATGAAGACTGATCAGAGGTAGTTTCCTAGCCTCTCTAGTCAATTCTCTATGTCCTCATTGTAGCAATATGGGGATTTCATCCCATAATGAACTATCTGAACATTTGAAAAATGATGGGAGGCACAAAGTCAGCAGGATCCATCCACCTCAGAAAGATCCACACTTGAGAAGTGAACTCTGGCACATTATGTTGAACAAATGTACATGCAAAACATTAAAAAAAAGACAACCCCTAAAACATTATTTTAGTCAAAATAATTTTGTACCAAGTTTAAAAATAATCAGATATTCACAGAAGTCCAGTCGTAACTCCCAAGTGCTACTCCCATCTGAAGTAGGAGAAGTGGAAATAAACAGAACTATGTAGGCAAAGGTTGTTACCATCAACAGACTTTTAAGATAAGAATTTCCCAAGTGTGTACTGCAGTTTCTCATTAATAAATTAAAATCAATTTTTCCCCTAACTATAATAATTTAATGCCAAGAGGGAAAAGCCAAAGTTGTATTTTCTCAAGTCTCCCACATAGTTGCTGACTGCTGCAAACAATATCCTTAGCTGCTATCCTGAAACATTATAGAAAATGAATTCAATTTTGCATTTTAAGTGTTAAGCAACACAGATGTGGTAAAGTAAATAAAAATCACTGGTCTTCATCAATGTTAAAATGATAAAAGTAACTGCATGTTGTTTATACAAAGACTGTGGTTCACAAATCTAATCCTACAGGCAGAATATTACCCCAAGATGCTTACACACTTCTTCCCTCACATGCAGCAGATGCTTTACGCATTAAAAGAATCAAAAGAAAAATCCCATCCTACATTCCACAATATTTATAGGAAAACTTTTCAACGTATCTTAGCCATACAGGAGCATAGTTTTAGAAAAGCCTTGCCATCACCCTTTTCCAAGTGTAGTAATATAAGACCAACTTGACTACAACTTTCCACTCCAGTATTGCCATCCCTGCAAGTGTCCTGGCCAGGCCAGATGGAGCTCTGAGCAACAGGGTTTAGTGCAAGATGGCCTTTGAAAGGTCCCTTGCAACTCAAACTATTCTACTATTCTATTTATATTTACTACAACAGAAGTGAAGGAACAGTCACCATAAATAGCTGCTTATATAATGTTATGTTTTGTACAATATTTGCTTAATCAATCATGAGAAAAAGTACTATCTGTAATCTAACCTATAAAGATATCACTGCATAACTGATAAAGATTTTAAATAATCTACACCAGATCTAAAGCAAATATTCATACAATATCTACCATTTTGCCAACTAAAATGACTATCGTTTCAACAGAACATTGAGCTTTTTCTTTCTAAATTACTTTATTTTACAGTGCAGCCTCCATGCAGCTGTGAGCTGTTTAAGATTCTGGATATATTTGCAAGATACAACAGGTGAAAGTCAATCAGTAATTGCCAGTCTCTACAGAGAAGATGCCTTTAAGTATATGAGCACATGAAGACAATCATTCAGCCTAAAAATATCAGGGCATTTTACACTGATCACATCCACAATATAGTATCAAATTACTGAATTTATATGAAAGCAAATCTTCATCTCTGAATTAACATGCTTTCTAGAAAGTTGGACTTAACTGCAACTGCAATTTCTCATTCTTCTCTATTAGTATATAGCACTATAAATCTCACAATTTGCAGAACAAATGAAGACTTTATCTTTTTAAAAGAAAGTTTAAATGCTGACAATGATCAGAGAGTGAGGATGAAAACAAATTACACCATAGTGAGAAAGATTAAAGTTATCTATTCAGGTATACTGGCATTGAGAAGAGTTATAGGTGAGAACAAGTTTTAAGAGGCCTTTTAAGGCAGTGCAAAGCCTCACAGGATCACAGACAAGCTATAGTGTTACATACTGTGCTAACAAATACAACAAATTTCTTCCCTATCGTCCTGGCAAAACAGAAAAAAAAAAAAAAAAAGTTGTCAGTTTGCCTGGTCCTTTTCAGAATCTACACAACATCAAACACTGCATGAAATCCACAATTTAATTAGTCAGATCTTTTATACAGGATGCATCTTAAAATGAAAAACATAACTCACAAACCACTGGGTTTTCGTCTCGAAAAATCACAGTTACCAGTATTTTCATCAAGAGGAAGGGATTTGGATTTTCTGCCTAAACACTCAGATGCTCTTCAATATTCAAACAAATAAAAGTTATCATACATACTGAACTCACAAAGTAAAAAAAGAATTTCTTACAATCCCCACATGTGGCTAAGCTGGCAACGCAAAATAATAAAAGTTGACACTTCCCTACACATTCCATCATATTTTTCAGTAACTTGTCAAATTCATAGTCTGTGCTGCTTTGTAATGAACAACTTTACATTAAAAAAGCTCTCTTAATTTCATAAAATCATTTACTTTAAACTCATTTAAACTAAACCAAGAAGCTTTAGAAGTAACAGGAGTTTGCATAATGATGCAAGTTATTTTATATTAAAAAAAAAAATCAGGAAAATTAAGTATCCCTGAAAATAAAACTATGCAAATATCTGCTAAAAATATATATTTCCATACATTTTAGATGTCTTCTACTTTGTAGAAATGTTTTCAATTAAGAATCTCAAGGCACAATGTAAAAGTGACTAACTGAAAAGCTGATAAGTTGCTGTAGTCACAGAACCATCACAACACCATTCCTGTTGTCCAAAAGCAAGATACTGCAAATCCCCATCTGAAATACTCTTCTTTCACTGGTGCTGAAATGCTGGAGTTTTACTGTAAATTCAGGATGGGTATCTTTGACTTCTTTTTGCTTACTATTAGACCAGACTCATTGAGTATTTAATTGTGGAGATGGTGCAACAATGTTTCTGGGTGGGAGTTGATAGGTTTTTTTGTTTTGTTTCTTTCCTTTTGAAAAAACTTTTAAAAAACCTTCCAATTCTTTCATAAAGGTGATTTTCAGCTCAACAAGCTTAAGTACACACAAAAATGATCTTGTTTTATCTATTTGAAATCTGTCACCTTTCAAACTTTATTACTATTTTTTGAGCTTCTATTACAAGAGGCATAAAACACAACAACATGATACGCCTTTATCCTGTAATCATTGCTCCTCTCTTCTTCAAATCTTCCAAGCAATAAAGACCTTCTCCCAGACAATCCACTGCTTTATTCTATACCTTTGATAATTTTTCTATTTCAATTACTCTTTAAGATGTTAGGATGATTACAACATTCCAAAAAAAAAAAAAAAAGAAGATTTCTAGTATTTCTTTAGTCTCTGCAAAGTCCATCAAGTAGATGCTCTAGTCACGATTTTGTGTGCTTTGAATAAGGCTGGCACTGCTTTTGTTAGCATTCAAAATTTTACCTGCAACATCACATCACAGTTCAGAGAAAAAAGTACAACTCAATATAAAACACAATTAATTATTTTTTTTAAATAAAAGAAGCAAATAATGCTTTCATATATCTGACGCGTAACTAAAACCCGTAAGACAAAAAGAAGGAGAATACACATTCTCAACACACCTACCCAGAACCACCACAAAAAGTGAGACACAGACAGGATGTGCTGTGGGTTGCACGACTCGTAAAATTAACAAATATGTTAAGCCAAATTACCTGGTTTTCCCATACTGCATTTTAAATTTCTCTAAAAAATTAGACAATTTCAGTGGTTGTAAAAATTACAACATATACACCTGAGTTTAACCTATAGAAAAAAAAATTAATCCTTTCACCTATTTTTGAGTTTGCATCAGAATTTCTGCAGATACGTTGTAAAAAGGACTCTTTGGTTTCCTCATGAAATTGAAGGTCTTAATCATGATGGACAGGAATTTTACACTCCCTAATATTTTTAAGAGGCTTGAAACAACAACGACAAAAAAAGGTTTAACAAACAGGCTACACTTTATACATTTAATTACATTAACTCCAGTCACCTAAAATAGTGCAGAAGTTTAACATTAGATTGAAGCTGAGGATAATTCTATTAATGCACGCACATATACTTTAATATGGTCATGCTAAATGTGTTCCTCTATAATGATACCTCTATAAAACTCCTTAGACAGAGAGAGAATCAGCCTATCAATCATACATGTCAAGGAATCACAACATCAAGTAAAGTGAAAATTCTGTTTTTCTTCAAAGCACTCCTAACAGTGTTACACAAACTGAAAACCTTTAGGTGGTGTTGAACATTAATGATCACTGATTTAAAAGCAAGATAAATCATACTATGTGTTTTCTTGGTGGAAGCTTTAAAAGACCTTAACAACGGCCCCCATAACATGTGGCAAGTATTATGTCAAGAATTGATGCAAGTAATAATGCCAAAATTATCTAGTATCTTAGCCAAGACTGTAGTCAAATTAAAGCCACAACTAGAATTATAAACACATCTGGAATAAGGTTAAAATTTTATGTAGTAGGGCTTATTACAGTTATGTCTAGACAATAATATTGAATCATTTTTGATCATGAATGGTTAAGGACTATTCTCCTAATCATTCATGGACAACAACTTGTGTCTTCCTTGATGCCTTTCACTGAACAGAGCACACTTATGGAGTAACTGCAGTTCTATCCTAACCTTGTACACAACTAACAATAGTTGAGCATTATTATAAACCTACAGAGAAATATGGCAACTATTTCAGTTAATTCTCCCTTACATTGTTGAGGGCAATTACTTGGTCATCCTTAAAAAGATTAAAGAACCATTTAAAATATCACCCTTCTCCATATTATTTAAACTGGCAGAGAATGCTTCCTTACAATCTTTTCGAAAAAACTTTACCTAATAGCAACAAAACGAGTAATTAGAACCATGTAAAACATTTGAAAGTTAAACTCCCACCATATGTTCTACTTAAAGATAGATGTAGTTAGAAAGCAACCTTTACAAACATAAAAAAATTAATAGGCTGAATACATTGTGACACTTCAGAATAGAAGGCGCTGCTTCCGTTTCTGTGACTGTAAAGATGCACCATGTTGTCCACAATGATTTTGCACGCAAAATATTTTCTGATGTTCAGACAGATATTTATACACATTGATGAGATCTCCCCACCCACAAATCTTTTCTTCTCTAGGCTGAACAGTCCCAGCTTCCGCAGCCTTTTTTCTCCGCTCATATTAGAGTCACTAGTTCCTCAAACATCTCAGTGGTCCTTTACTGTACTCTCATGTCACAGCTCCATGTCTCTCTTGAACTGGAGATCCCAAAACTGGATTCCAGGTATGGTGTCACCAGTGTCAAATAGACTGGAGGGATCATTTCCCTCAAGCTGCTGACAACTCTCATCCTACAGCAGCCCGATCTATTCTCTGTCATAGGTCTCACTGCTAAGGTCCTCTTATACCTCCTGTGTCATTTTTAACAAGAGTATGTATTGCGAAAAGCTCCAATTCCATACAAAAAGTTGCAGAAGTACCACTCAAAATGCCTAACAAGCACGGTTGAACCACATTCTGGCTATTGCCTGGTCTTTCAAATTATCTACAAATTTTATTGTGCAGGGAAAGTACCACTGTATTCTCTGAACAACTGGATTTGCATTATTTAATGTCAGGTGAATTGGACACATTCTAGAAGCAGAAGAAAGGCAACACTTGAGACACAGAGCAGACAGCAAGCAACCGCCACATAGCCAGAAACAGCAGAGACTAAACACAAAAAACAGCTTCAAGAGGTAGTTTTGTTGAGTCTTGAGAAGACAAACACACCTACAATAAAAGCATGGCCTTGAAGTATTAAATTTCCTTCTCAGGAAAGAATTCTTATTTGTAAATGGTAAAGTATCAAGATATCTGAAGAGTCAGGGACAACAAACCAATAGTGCTCTTCACAGCTGCAGTGTTTTATGTGCACATGCAGACCTAAGCCTCACTTAACAATTGAGCAATTGAGCACTGACTACCTATCAAGCAAACAACTTTAGAAATGGATTTACATCCACAAAAGCAAACACTACATTGCTAGCAGTGAAGAATACAATGCTTCATAAATCACTTTCAAGCTACTTCAAACCATTAAATCCAATAATTCTCTGTAGATTTCTACAGTAATGATTAACTAGAAGGAGCTCCTATAACCAAGGACAGCAAAATTTCAAAAATTTGTTTGCTAATTCATATTGTATTTCTAGAGTATGGTGTCATATCCCACTTCCTCATAGGTTTGTTCCATTCCACATTTACCTGTAGAGGATTTGCTTTCAGTCTTCTGGAAAGTGCAAATAGACATCTTGGTACTTTTCAAAAAACAGAACACTTTCTATGTTTTCTAATCCTGAATTCCATGCAAAAGTTAACCTGCTTTATTCACCTATTTTATTTAAAAATAAAGGTGGAATGCTGATATTGGTAAGTCAAAACAGGTACTGGCTGTGGCTTTCATCTCTGCAGAGTTTTCTCTGATACATCAGCATCATAGGCTAGCTAGGCTTAGTTCTATAGGTACTGCTTATGCTGCACAGACACAGAAATAACCCTTGAAGATGACATTCCTCATTGCTCAAAAGAAAAATTTTCATATCAGCTCTTCCCCTTTTTCTGAGGAAAGCAGCTCACCAACTATTATTTTTTTAAATTTTGCTACTACATCAGAGTACAAGAGCCAATCTCTGGAATACAGCTCCACAGTAAGCTTCAGATAGTCAAAGTTCCTTTTGCCACAACCTAAGAACCTGCCCGCATTACACAGTATGTGATGAAAGACAGTATGTGATGAAAGCAGCAAATCAGTTTGTGTTGACTAAAACAAGTGAATTGGAAAAGTAATGTGATTGGCTTTAATGATCAGAGGAAAGGCAGCAATATATTAAAGAGCACTGCATTTAAATTAGAAGATCTGTGAGAAATTGTACACAGAGCCAACAATTGAATTACTGCTTCATTCATTGTATTCATCACAGCCTCTCAATGTATTGATATTCTTAATAATAAAGATTCAAGGTTCAGGTAAAAAGTGTATTTTTTTTTAAATTGCATACATACACTATTGTATGTATGTACATCCTAATTTTAGGATGATATATAAATCTACAAGACTACCACCTTAATGAAACAGTTTAGGGAGTCATGAATTCAAACATTGTGGTTTAAATTCAAACTCATAGCATGAACACTTACCCAAACTTATTTACACTCAACTTCATTATCGTAAGACAATTCAAAGAAAAGAAAACAATTGAAGAGTTTTATACAATATCAATTGGCTAAAAAGTTACTACTAATCTGTAATTGGGGGGTTGCATAAGAGATAAGACTTTCAAATTGGCAATGGACTTCCTTTTCCCCCACACAAAGTGTTCATGATTTCATTTTTATTCAAGACATACTTTAACTTTAAAAAAATCCATAAAACAAAGTTAATTTAGTAAGTAGTAGGTTTCTACTGGTTTTTCATATACTTAGATTCTTCTGGGATTTACAAATAACTTAAGTATTGCAAGATTTAAAAAGGATTTTTTAAAAAATACTACCCATTTTTTCCCCAATACACAGAATCCAGTATACCCCTAAATTTTTTTAAACTAGTTATAATGTAACTCAGAACCTCAACAAACTGTTTCTCATACAAGCAAAACTACTTTATTCATTGTATACAAGCTGCATCTACACTCAACCCGGAAAAATTACTGCAGCTCCTAGTGACAAGCCTGAACTAGCTTAAAACCATCCAATGTGGTAACAGCTCAGCCACAGCAGAGAATCAACCCAAAGCGAGGTTTTACTGCTCCATCTCCCCTGCATCTCCTTCCCTGAGCACTGTGAAACTTTTACAATAGCTTTGAACTAGGCAGATGGACAGTTTTACAGACAACTTGAGCATATTTAAGGCAACTTTAGTCATATTTTGACAACAAATACAGTTCATAGTCTCAGAATTTTTTTTTGAAATTCTGATTGACAGCTCCCATCCTGTACCAAGAATCTTAAAGGCACAAGGCTCATCCTGCACATGGGTTCCTGAAGTCTTTCAAGAGAGCTGCATGAGCACTCCTTAATATAGAATATGTTTAAAATGTCATCTTAGCAGCACTGGTTTGAGCCAGCTCATTTCACTGTGCACTGGATGCATAAGAAAAGCTTATGCAATTATGGAACCTCTGGTGGAAGTGGGGTGACAGTGACCTTCAACTCAAGGTGAGAACTAGTCAAATTGCTAATACTTTCAGCACAGAACAAAACAAGCCAGTTCAGAAAACAAGTATTTAAGGATCATGCCACCCCCACGCAATACTTGACAGAAGTGTTTTCTTCTTTTTTTCCCCAATCATGAGGCACTAGAAAAATATTTACCTAAAAATTTTAAACTTTCTTATTCATAAAGCTTTTATTTTGAAATAATTTAAAACTGGTGAAAGTGTGCTACTATTTCTTTAGTACTGAACCATCACTTATTCTAATAACTTAGAGTCCATTTGTTTCTCTTCAGCACAGAAATTCAGCTGAGCCCAGCCAGATCTGTTACACAAATCATCATTTCACATGATCTTCCTATTCGCTCAAACTTCTTCCGTGTAAAAGGAAGATTTTAAGGAAAACAAATTGTCTATTTTCAGCAGGTGCTTTATGAAAGCATCGTTTTCAGTAAATAAGAAAAAAAACAAAGTATTGCACGCACATAGGTCTGTTCAAGAGGATTCTACACTAGCCAACAAAATGCTGAAACTTGCTGTGTTGTGTTGCCCTCTTCAGGTCGACAGCACATTTTCTAGTTCTTTTGCTTGAGTTACTGCACTGCAACTTCTTTCCTAACATTTTCCAGATCTGAAGTTTCAAGTAGCAGCTAACTTCACCTGTATTCCACCAGTGCTTGAGGCATTTTTGGTTTAAAACTCTATAAACATAAACTTTACTTTTGCCCTTTATGTCTCCCTAACCTCAATATTAATCTTGAGGATTATCAAACTATCAACTAGCATTTGAAAAGATGACTAAAAACCAACTTCAGTGCTGATAAGGAAGTCTCATGACAAGAGGATTAAAAAGCTCAATTGATTCAGCTTACCAAAGAAAGCTCCTGCTACCAACCCATAAGTGATTATGGGAGGCCAGAAAGTCACACAACTTTAAAGTGGGTAAGGCAAAGCAGAATCTAGAAACTGAAGTCAGACAAATTCAGACTTGAAATGCAATGGAGACTTTTCAACAACACCAACAAAAAATTAGTAATCTACTGGCATAAAAAGGTAGATGTATTATTACTTGAAAACTCTACAGGTAGAGCCAGTATTTTTCCAAACAATCTGTTTGATCAGTTTTTAAAATAGTTGTCATTACATGGGCCAAACTGTGGTGTTGATTTGCATACTTGCAATGGGTTTTGCAATTGCTTATCTGAGCTCTGCCAATTAATGTGGAAACATGGATGAAATAGTCTTCAATTGCTTGGAAATGGCCATGCTTGAGCTTCTGAATCACTTACTGAGACAGATATTAATAATGTCTTAAAATATTTCACATCCACTCCCACCTTTAGAGAACAGGTCATGGTAAACATTTCTGTCTACTTAGACATCTCGATACTGCAGCTTTTGACATAAAGAGCAAAGTGTTGAATTTAACAGATATATCATTAAGTATGGAGTATTTCACTCATGTTACAAAGGAAGATAAACAACAATTTGTGACTAAACAAAAACTACCAATTTGTAACTGTACAACTTAATCTTAGCATCTTAAGGGACTTATTATAGGAAAACCTGTTCAAAGTTAAGGCCTACTATGTAATTATAAGCAATAAAATGAATAGAATAGTCAAAACCCTTAGAAAATTGAAGCAAAGGAAATGCTTGTTCAGTACCAAATAAATGAAAATGCAAACAATCCCAGATCATTCCTTTTTGGGATGGCAAACACAAAACATCCAGCCTGCCTCAAGCAACTGTGACTTTAAAAACTTTCAGGAGAACTTGGCATGAAGAGTTTTCAACCACTTTCTTTCCAATACTTTTGTAATTTTAATCTCAAGAACAAAATACAATATATAGCTTTAAATCCCATACACTCGGAGGGCAGACTCCAGAACAAAACATGATTAAGTGAGTGAGCGTGACATGGCGAGAGCAAGAAACAAAAACTGGGGAGTGAGTACAAATTAAGTGTACAACAACTGAGACTCAGAATGCTCCCACAGCAGGCAGCAGTTCATCAGAGCAGTCTCTATCAGCACGTAGAGACTCCTCTCCTGACTAATATGCCCTGTCACAGTGCCTGGAGCCAAAGAGTGATTAAAACTTCCTGCCATCCATCAGCCAGTTTATTCAATTAGACTGTGAAACATCAGCTGGTCTTATAAACAAGGGGGGAAATTCCACAAGCCAAACTATCTCTAGTACTGGACATGAAAAGCAACATTTGAATTCAAAATACACTCAAAACATTACTATTATTTTCTTTCTTGCAAAAAGCACTCAATTCTATAGTACTATCAGATTAAAAGGCAAAAAAGCTTTTGTGCACCTGTCAGTTGAAGACAAAGCAGCTTGCACCTCTGAAGTGATGAAATGGGGAACTTCTTTTTTGACACATCGAATTAAAAGTATCACAAAAATATAATACTATTTTTAAACTGTCTCGGGTAGAAAAAGTTTCCACCTATTTAAAGGTTTGTCTGGTTCAAGTTCCATACGACACAGCTAACAGAATATGACAGATAGCTGGCAATAAAATCTCCAAGATATCTTAGCTAACTTTTAAAATTGCAAATGAGTTGATCCTTAATGATTCTCAACGTTTTTTACACCATCTACTGTAGATGCCAGGATTCTGGTCCAATCTTAGCTGCTATACTTAAAAGAAGAGGTGGACAAGGGTTTTTAAAATTACCTGTGGTTAGTTTAGTTCTGACTTACCCAAGCATGATGTTCATATTTTTGCCATTTCTTTCTCCCACACACTCCATCAAATTTGGTCACCAAAGGAGGTATGATTCATATTACTCTTTAGAAATGTATTTTAATAGACAAACTTTGCAGCTGAAAGAGTTTTAGAGTTTTTAAAATACTGAATTCTTCAGTGAAAAAAATCTATCAAATCACTTCATTGAATGTATTTTTTCTGCAGCAACTTTGCCAATTCACATTTAATTGCACCTAAGACTGGTTTTTCCTACTTTGTATCATAATCTAGTACAATTTTTTGAAGGAAAAAATAATTCATCCACCTCATACTGACAAAAAACAATGTAGAAAGTTCCCTTCACAGAATTTCCTTCTAATAATTTGGCATAATAGAAGGTATGGAGAATACAAGGAGGAACTCTTCCCATTGAAGGCAATGCCTGATCAGTTCCTGCCATCCCTAAGTATCCCTAAGTATCCCTAAGTGTATCCCTAAGTATCTACAAGAACATTGTGTCAAGACACACAGGGAATAAATATCCACTGCAATACAAACTCAGGTTAAATCAGGTGTTTATGTAGGGATATACAAGCAAACAATTAGAATACCAAGTGGACTTCTACCAGCACTAATGGAAATCAAATGCATTCAAGGGTGGAGGTTAAATACATCAGAAAAACACTTTAGAATCAGTTATTTTTCCATATGCAAGTTTGTCACTAACTCCTTGTTTGGAATTAAATTATAATTTCACACTTACTAAGGCTTTTTGAAAATTCCTTTAAACACATAGAGCAGTAACCAGTACGCACACTAACAAACCAAACAAAAAAGCTAGAGACATCTGCACCCACATTTTTAAAAAGACTGGAAATATTTAGAAATGCTAAGAGCAGCATTACTGAAAGTAATATATATACCAACCTTCTCAAAGGTTGTCTCAGCATCATCTTTATTTGTGTTTGGTCTTCAACTCCTAGCTAGACATTTTGGATTTAAACTATAGCAAAAAAGGATTTCCAATTGAAAAGGTAATGGGAATCAAGATAAATACTGATTCAAGCAATAGATTTTATTGATTTTTTATTTTTTAAAAGCTTTTCTTAGCTTGAAATCATGTGGTATCATAGAAAACTTCCCTCATGCCCTAAAGACCTGCAACCTATTCAGAGAGCAAAACCTCTTTTTTGCAAACCTATTTACGTGATTTCTATGAAAAGACTTTTAAAAAACCCCACACCTATCAGAGAACAAGCAAATAACTTAGTCACCAACCAAACAAATGCTGTGAGCACTACTTTTCCTGATACATACTTTTTGGTTCTTATACAAACCTTGCCATCTGCTGTGATCTCTGACAAAATAACTGACTTCCGTTCTCAATCTAAGGTTTCATTATGACAGTAAATGTCTTATATCTAACATTAAAAGCTACTCCAGTCCCACTGCAAGACTGTATAGGCTTCTACAGTCATTATAACCTGCCACGAAGCACGATCAGAATATTCAGTACTATGAATAAAGGACTTTCTTTTCATAGCTATTGGTGCAAAACTTAAATATAAATAGATTAAAACATTTCAACAGAGCACAACTATTTAATTTACAGAAAGGCTACAAAATTTTTGTATACGCTTTTAACCATACATAATTCCAAACTTCATTGTGACCTTAATGCTATAAAAACTAAAAAGTCCTTAGGATCAGAAAAATTGTAAGGATTCCAAGGAATATGACTCCAAACAAAATGCTGAGAAAAATAAAGTGCTGGTGTATTGAAACAGGCAAAAACCCCACATTCAAAACTAGTTTTGGGATGTAAGCATACAACTAGAATACAAAGGGAAGAACTAGATGCACCAGCTGTAGCACATTCTCAAGTATTACACACTTAATAAACGTTACCTATTAGAATATTAGATTACCTATTAAAAATTACCTATTAGAACAAATACAGTCTATTTTGTCTGCTAATCCATACAACTCAAGGGTCCAGCAAAGATGACCATGCAAAGTTTTGCCATAATGCTAGAAAAGAAAACATATAATTCTGAAAACAGATTACAATATACGACACCTCAGGGGAAGACTTCGATTTTATTGTCTCCTACCTGATAAATTCTAAATGGGATGTATCGAAATCCATTATCTTCTGGAGGATACTCCATGAGTTTTCGATTTATTGCCCAAAACTGCTCAAATTTATCTGTAAAGGTAAAATTAGACTTTGTCAATACCAGTAACATTTTTTTTCAGCCTAAAGAGGTAAACGAGACACAACTGGAACAACATGCAAACTTTTCTTACAGAAGTTTAACCTGTATGTATTTATTTTTCCCATATTTCTCTTCCTTATTTAGCCTGAAGCCAAAGGTAGGTCACCTGCATTCTCCTATGAAAACAATGATGTGGTGATTTATTGAACTGAAAGAGAAAGCAACTTTAACTCATATCTTATCTCCCATTGTTAAGGAAATATTGGGCTATAAATTATAGATTTCACTGCCTCAACTAACACTGCCTGTTTGTCCACTCCCTGCTGTTACTGGTCCATACTGTCTCACAGTCTGCTAAAAACACCTAATTGTTCTTGCTATAACTGAACAACAGATGTAAAGTATAGAGAAACAAAAGCAGGAGAAATATTTCTTGAGTGGTTTACATTTGGATATGTAAATCTTAAAATAATCTGCAATGATGCATGATATGATCAGATAATACAATGCCAGATTCATGACATAACCTGAAAATAAAAGTTTATGCTTGAAACACATTTTTTTGTTATTATCCAAGTAAGTAGGGTAAATAGCCTGCACACCATTTCATGCTGTTCAGACATTACAATAACTGAATAGTTTATTACATTTAAAATGTATTAATGACAGCATAGGTCTAACAGTAATAAAGGCAATATTGATATGCAAATCAATTATTCAAATGAAGCAAATAACTAACACCAGAAGTGATAGAAAGGAATACAGAGCGCTAAGATGAATAAAGCTGCTGCTAGCCTTACTGGAGAAAGCAGCTTTAGAAGGGGAAGAGCCAGGGATCAATTTCCTTATAGGTCCTAACTCTCCACGACACCAAACACAGTGGATGTTTCCACAGAAGAAACATACAGTCTCCAATTTTCCCTCCTCAGCACAATGTTCAGCCAAGTCTCAAGAAGCTGGGCTCTTACTGAATATACCCATTACAGAATTCAGCCCCAGTGAAGCAAGGTGAAATTCAGAAATGTATTCACAGGACAAAGGCTCTTCCTGCTTCCAAAAGTGCTGATTACACTTAAAGCATTTGCAGAAAATGAGGCTGAGATTTGCTTCACTCCAGGATACAGCACAGATGCCTGTCAGTGCACTAAAAGGCACAGGTTGGTATATACTGCAGGGTTTTTATATATTGCTTTTATACAATGCTTTTCCTGACTGAATGCAACACAAGGCAGGAATTTCCAAGAAACTGTGACCAAACTCCTGCCAGGTATGCTGTAGAAGCATTTCCTGATACTTATCTCAGAAAGTACTTCCACACCCTTGTTTCCTGATTAGCAGCAAGTGCCTCTTGACAGGCACTTACCTGAGCTACAGCCAGCACCACCAGGCAGGCACCTGCCCGGCATGAGGAGCTGCCTGGATGCAGGGTATTACCCCAGCATTCACTGGGCTGGGAGTGACAGTGACAACCCTGGAGCAGACTGTAATCAAACAATCTCATATTTGGGAACCACAGTCCACAGAGTCACAGGTTTAGTCTTAAAGTGTCATGACTGCCTCCTCCTCAGAGAATCTTTCAGAGGGAAGGTGAAGATTTAGCATGCTTCTTTTATCCTCGGAGGCAGCACTCAGAATGGCTTGCAGCTTCCACTACAGTGTGTGAACAGGTATTCCACAGTAGGCACTGATAGATTTATTCTTCAATGACCCCTTCTAACTCACTTGAGAAAACTTATGGTGATATAGAAAACAATCCAGACCTACTTAAGCTAGTGAGCTTCAGCAGACTTAAATAAGGAATCTCATATTTGGAGACATCCTACTTGAACAGAAATAAAACAAACACTAACTGTATTTACTTATTTAATGCTCATATCACATTTATTAGGAAAGTTGGATGAACAGTCTACTGTTCTCAAAATTCACCAGAAATGAGCAACACATCTTATAGTTCAGAAGAAAATGCAATTATGAACAAATACAAGACTTATGTCAAAAGATTAAGTATATTGACCCTTGTGACATGCAAATATGGCAAACAAGGGAGGCTCTGGATGACAAAAAAAAGTTAAATAGTGGTAATGTGCAGCTAACTCACTTCTGTTCTTCATTCCCATTTCCTCACCTCCCACAAAAGATGCTGGAAACCAAGTAATCTTATTTAAGGCGGTTAAATTTAAAAATTTATACCTCTCAGATTATTCTTTGAGCACTTAGGCAGTGCTTAAGACAGTCTTTTGTTCAAAGTTCTAACAGTTTGTGTAGTTTCCAAATATAATAGTGATAAATCTGCAACAGTTGAATTATGAACTTGTTGTATTTTGTAATCAAGCATGTTCTGTCAATCCACCTAATATCCCAGGAATTCTAGCTAGACATAATGGAGTCAGATATCTTAAGACCTCCACTGTGTACAGCACTGTCTGAAGACATCTAAACAAATTCCTCCTCACAACGTTATATTGCTGTCCTCCAAACATCTTTCCAGAGATACAGTATTTTTACCACAGGAAACAACTGTGTGTGAGAAAAGTAAGACAAATTTTTAAAGCAAGCAGGAGAAAAAGAACAACTATCCAGTATGCATACTGATATATATGACCTGGCAAGAGCTATTATTAGCAGAGCATTGGGCTGATTGCCAGAATCCTAAAGCTCCAAAAGTACAAAATCCAAAAGTGACTGCTTTTCTCAGAATCCTTAGGACTTAAAGCTTAAAATAAACAAACAAAGCCACTGACAAATATCCACCCCAATCTCCTTAAAAACCTAAGTGAAAGGATTCTTCCTTCTCTCATTTTTATGTATCAGTACCCTCTATTTTTGCAAAGTCTCAAGGAAGCTATTAGTGGTACAATGAGCTATTAAGACCTAATTAGTTTATTGGCTAGACAGGACAAAGACAGAAGGTGCTGGCAGGAAATTTAACAATCAAAACAAAACTGAGTTTTCATCAAGTCAGTAAACAAGGAAGAGTTCTCTACCTATCAGCAAAAGCACTTTACACATTTGTCTCCCTCCCTCGTAAAAGGCTTATGCAGTCTGCATGACATCTAAACCACTGTAACAGTCAAATCTGATTCCTTTTGTTTTTCACAGTCCATCTGTTTTTAAGAAAGTGCTTGCTTGAAGTGTTAGAGAGTTTCTGTATTAGCAAAAAACAGTACTTGCAAAAGGCAGATGTCCCTATCTGAATAACAATATTTAAAGAAATGACAGTAAGATTTGAACAGAAGTGAGATTACTGACAGGACAAGTTTCATAGGACTCCACTAATCATATTTCTTAAACAAGAGGTGACTGCTACATAAATTTGCCTAAAATGAAATACAAAAACTTCTCTATGAATTTTATGTCAAAGATCAGAAAGTTAATAATCAAGTAACTGAGAAATGTATCAGCCAAGTCGCTAATATTTATAACTATTAATTGCTGAGGAAAGCAGTCACCAAATGCCCAAATGCCAGACAGACACTAGCCTTCAATACTACAGAGATGCACAGAATCTAAGGAGAGCTTTGAAAACAATCTATTTACATATTTAGAAAAAGTATGAGTTAGCAAAACTACAAAGACTAAATGTCACCTATGACAACAATCTCAGTACACAAATTCATTAAGCAACAAAGTAAACTCGAACATAAATTTACAAATACAGTATGCCACATAATGCATGCAGGGTTCAGAAATATATCAGTAAAATTATTCATGCCTTTAAAGTACCCATTAAAACTGTTGAAAAAATTACTGCCACATGGAAACACTGAAAATTGTTGTTTCCTCCATTGAACCGGATTGGAGATCCTCTAGTAGTCATTGAAATTAATCCAAATTTATACCTTGTTATGTTAAAAAGTTCTTGGTAATCTCATCATACTTTATTGTTAATAGACAGCAATTGCTGAACCTCTCACTATCGAGCAGCGTTAACTAAGGATTAGCCTAAGCTGAGGGCTAAAAGGCTGGGGTCCCCTTTTACCCCTGGGTCTCAGCCTGAAATGTTCTTCAGGCAACCAGAAAAACTAGTTTCACTCATACTAGCCTCTTACAGTCGTTTTCTGTAACTCACGTGCTGTCACACTTCAAACAACTTGAAATTTCACATGGATCTTGAAGTTAGGAATGTCTCACACGTAAGACTACGACAGGATGGATCACTGAGAGGGTAAAGGGCACTGCTCAAGTGCTTGCCATCAACAAGTGCATTTCACTGTAGCATAGATTTAAATCTGCATACACAAACAATCTGGGCAATTATCACAGAAAGGAAAAATACATCTACACATACATTGCAATGAAAAACCCTGATAAGAGCATATAGACAGTTAAAATTAAGTTCCCACTGCTGTGTAGTAGGCAAAAGAACTAATAATCCCCACCCTAAACTTTAACCTTATCAACAAAAATATCATAACAGTAAGGAATTATTTTGTTTCTATATTTGGTAATGATGCAACTGCCATCAGAGATTATCAGACTCTAGGACGGGACATATTTCAAGAAGGCTTTCTAGAGGATTTATAAAACAGAAAGAATTAATACAAAAATGAGGGAAAGACTTGAAATTCAGAAAGGAAATACTAATTCATGGCTCTTGTATTTCAGCATCCTTTTACAAAGTCAAAGAAGTGAACAAACTGGTGTAGCCCTCGGGGTAGCACATATGCACAATTTTGACGGGACTATTGGTGGTTTCCTCTTAAAACCATTTATTGGAATAAATTAAACAGAAAGCTTGAAATTAAGTTGTATCTGTAGCTCTATGCAAGCAATACCAACTCACAGCTTGCACACAACTACATTCAATACTGAAGCTAAAATCCACAAAACTTGTCCATTCTCAGTGGTTCACTGTCTAACAACCATATGAACCATGGAAGTACCTGAGCAGATACCTTAACAGTATCAGTGGAAGAACCATGGAAGCACCAGTGCCATACCTAGCACTAAGAGAACAAAGACTGCTGTACAAAATATACAAGAACTGATGTACAAGAAAAACAGAAAAACTTTAGTTTGGAACTGCCTTTGGAGGTCAAGCTTTGGAATAACAGCTCCTCACCCTGCCTCAAAAGAGCTGCTTACACAAAGTTAAACCAGTTTGCTCAAGGCCTTGCCCAGTGAGGTTTGACTGTCTCTGTGGGTTTCCACTCAGTCACTTTCACTCCCCCAACCCACCCCACCCTCCCTTCCCCATGTACCATCAGACTTCCTGCTGCTGTAACTAGTAACTGTTTTTTGGTAATTGCCCAGCTCCAGTGGCAGTAAAGGCAAGAGTGTGAGGAGTCTGACTCCATCTGCTCTAGGGACCTTCCTTTCAGGTAAAGCTGGTATTGAATCCACCTTCAGCTTCCCCATCTTCAGGCTAAACAAGGCAGTTCCCACACTCTCTAATACAGCATAAGCTCCAGCCCCTAAGAATTTTACCAGCACTCTGCTGGATTCTCTTCTGCTTGCCCACATTCCTTTAGTCCTGGGGTCCCAAGAGGACACAGCACTCCCAGTACTGCTTTACAACTGCTGAGCCAAGCAGGGGGCACAAGGGCTTGAGTAGCTCCCCGGTCAATCTTTATTTATGCAACACCACACAGCAGGCTTTCAGATCAGTTTCTTGTTCACCATAACCCACTTCCAGAAAGCTGCTTCCCAGTCAGTTCCTAGATTGCCACGACATATGGGCTTTTTCCTGTCTCTGGTGCAGGACTTGGTGTGTCAGCTCAAGGAGGCTCCAGACCATCATGACCCCTTCGAATGGCAGATCTGCCCTCTAATCCTCCAGCTGCTCCCACCAACTTTTCCTTTCAGTCACAGACAAACTCACTAAGGGTTCATCTGTCACATACATATAAATCAAACTGTAGGGTACAGAGAGCTGCAGCTGAAAGTCAAGGATAAAAAGTGTATTTCCTTAACTTTAAAGCAAGCATATTTTCTACTGAGTCATGTTTTAACAAGTGCTGCTTTTAAATTCTGTAGCCAAAATGAAGTCTTCTCAACATTTAGTATAAATACTACCTCCATATTGTTCCCAGGAAGACTAAGACTCTGCATGCATACATAATTCCGTTCACTGGTATTTCTAACCAATTTTATAAAAAGCTAAGTTCTTGTGTGGTATGCCTCAAGCATGAGGGAGCTTTTGTTGATGAAATAAATATTTTGAACACTTTAAAATCAGTGTGTGTGCTATTCAGAAACATTATTTACAGCTGATTCCTACAATTTCCCAGCTATTTAAAGACTTGTCTCTAAATTACTTTGTTCACCTAAATTCGCTGTTCATATTCTTGTTTAAAAAAACACTGATAATTACACTGATAACTATCAAGGACTTTAGGATGACTTTGGTACATATCTGACTCTCAATGACTATTACAGTTAGTGACAGCCTTTTTGAGAGCACAGCTTGAAGAACTGGTATGGCATCATTAAGATAATTATTTTTCTCTTCCATTTTACACATTGCCACAGTTAAATTCTTGCGATTAAACACCTAGTTTACTTGGGCAGTTTGAAAGACCACGGTACATAACACAAATCCCACCACCAAAAAGGGAACACAAGTTTACTGAACTTTTCAGATTATCTTCATATGTGAGTCACTATCAGATTATGGAGAGACAGAGCCTTAGAACAGTTTTGACTTAGAGTAACTGAAGCTACAGAAATCTGTGAAAATATTCTTCCTGTCACTGATAGCAAAGTAACAACATTCAGTATAAGAGGACATTTTGAAGACTGTACAAGAAAGCAGCATGCCAATCTTTAGGTTATCTATCAGATCAAAAACACGTTTTCCTCATTTTCTTATAGTATACACAAGGGAGTATACATTACCAACATTCTTTTCACTTACTAAATGTACTCACAAACCAGAAGTTTCACTTTAAGTACTTTGAAGTACACTGTTTCCTTAACATCACCTCCCTTCATTTCTAGGTCATCAGTCTACCTGGAAAAGGTTTAGGCAAACAAAGTCATCAAGATGGACTATCTCTTTTCTTTTATTCAAATAAGAAAATGTATACATCCTACAAAATTTAAGCTTTCACTACAGTAAAAAAACCCCAGGTGATCTCAGAAGTCCTGTCACTTAAACTAAAAGGAAAGCTCTGATGACAAACATGTATAAGCCATTTTTGAAACACATACCCCACAGGTTGTATAGGAATGAACAGCAGGGCTTGTTACAGACTTTCCTGAGTAAGTCAGAGGGAAAAGGACTCCTGACAATTTTATCCATCCTCCAGCTCTCTCCTGCATGTCTAGGATAGCCTTGGAATTTTGATTTCTTCATCTCTAATTATGCTCTCTCTCTCTCTCTCTCTATATATATATATATGACAACAGATCAGCATAACACCATGTAACTTTCTAATCCACTTGGCTTTCCCTGTACTATGTTTTTCCTAAAATAAAGCTTTTCTTAAAAGTTAAGGAACCTTTATATTAATGCATATTAATAAATTGAGGAGTTTACTAGCAGAAAGTTAGAAGCATTTCATATTGCAAAACAAGAAACCCTCAACAACTAAGCAAAGTTATATTTAAAAGTGAAGTCCATTTTTTAGAGAGAGTTTACTCTAAATCTTAGTTAGACCATACACATCTTTCAGGAAATGACTTATTTTGAGAGCAAGGGGAGTAAAAAAAGCAGAAGAGGCAGCAAAAAGAGGCCTGAAAGTTTGCTCCTTCAGAATGTAATGGCTTTCATTAGGCACATGGCCATCTAACACAAGAGGGTGAATACGCTAGAAACACTATCACTACCTCATTTCTAGGCAACCTCCCCACGTGGCAGAGACTTCAGTAGGATTGTGAACACTGTGTTACCTTTTGTTTTCTTTCCTTCTCTGGCCTCATACAGTTCATGCCCTCCTTTGAGACCGCCAGGTTCTCACTGGCCTCAGACAGAGCAGACCTGCACTGCCTTCCTGTTTGAGGGCAGAGAAGAGAAAGCCAACAGGGGAATGCAGGCTGCCATCAATTCCCCACCTTGGTGCCACAGCAAAGGGCAGCTACTCAAGCAGACACCAGGCCAGCACAGAGGAGTAACAAATCCAAAAGCAGTTTCAGGGGGATGGCAGTTTAGACTCACAATACTGCACCCATATGAGTGGAGCGTTGGCTTAGTCATTTGTGCAGAAAGGGTAACAATCCCATAAACACTGCAGAACTAACAGTGAGGTCTAGGTCATAATCCATTACCAGAAAAACCACCAGAGCTAACCAAACCCCAAACAAAACCCACTGCTATGGAAAAAACATCCCCAGGAAGGTCTGCTCTGATGCAGCTGATTCATTCTGCAGGTCCAGCCTGCTCAACACCAAACCAGCACTGGGCTGACTTTGTGCAGGGCTACCTGAACCAGTCTAAATCGCATTCCCTCAGTTCCATGGTTTCAGCAACACCGATGTTTAGTGTGTGCCATGCTAGCTTAACTCCAGAATAAGCAGGTACTAATGCTAATTATAAGGCAAATTATAATTTGTCCTATTGGGAAATTTTTAACTAACAGCCCAAGAAGGTAACGACAGGGTTTTTAAAATCACTTTTAACCAATACACTAATTTTCAAGGTTCAAATGGATTATTTAATTTTTCTCCACAGTTAACCAAGCTTCCATAGATTGAACATGAGAACAACTCCCCATTTTGGTAGCAATACCGGGAAGAAGTAAACAAGGTAGCTTTGTGACTTAAAACTATTAGCTTTTTATTCATTCTCCAGATAAACTCCAGAAGTTTTTCTAAGCAAATTTCAAATGATGAGTTGAGATCAGTGATTTGTTCAGCTACTAAAGCATGCCCACCATAAGGTAAAGGACAGCATTGCTTCCACCAGTTCTCTGTGAAGAGAAGAAACATGCCCATCAAACCTGACTGGGTCAAGTGTATGCAGCACAAGAAAAGCTGTAAGACACTTCCTTTTTTTTGCAGCTCAAACATTTCTAAACAGAAATGTGATGACTGAGAACAAACGCAACTTTTGCCTCTCAAAAACCAAAGAATAGTTTAGATAAATTTTGGAAAGAAATGCAAGACAACACAGGCCTGATTCTGTCAGTAAGGCAAGAAAGAGAGCCAATGCATTAAAAAGATAAAATATTGTATATTCTGAATGCTTGCAGGATTTTTCTCCTTTAATAAGAACAATTCAATATGGCCCCTTTATTTTTGGTAAGCCCTACAGCATGAATGAGCATTACATTCTTTTTCCATAATATTTTCAGTAAAATAATGACTTCATTATATTTTATAATATATAAAAGAAACCTTAAAATAGTTATGACTTTTTACTGTTTATTTCTCCCACTCATGTATCAGAAATACCAAGTCTAGTCTTCATTGGTTATAAATAATGTCTGTGAAAATTTCAGGGTACAGTTGCTTCTGTTAGTCCACAGCTGATAAAAAGCAGATGTTCTGAACCATTATATACTGAAGTTATAGATATTAATTCTTTGAATCAGGCAAAAAATACAGCTCTCCCCCTGGAAACAGTTGGGATTTCATTCGTTTGATCCTGAGTCACCAGTAGGTTCATAGTCTTAGAGTTTCAAAGCTGAAAGCCTTTATTTTTCCACACAAAATGCAAGAAAAAAACCACCCACTTGACAATCTTTTTCATCCATGATAAAAATGGCCATAACTCTATTAATGCAAAAACAGTAGTAATATTTTCCATGAATTCTGACCAAGAAATTTTAACAATTCATACAAAGGAACAAAGGTCAGTATAGCCACATCGTCTGCTTTTATCACTTCCCTACCACAGACAGACATCCATGGCTGGTCAAAAATGTACCTGTCCCAAAGAAGAGTTCTACCTAAGAAATATCTGGTTTATGAATCAAAAATTCTCTGTGAAGAGCAAGACAAACCACAGCAGAAAATAGAAGAATATGTTTTCTTTCCTGATTTGTTATCAGATGAACATAAAACCAGAAATAGTGGGAGGAGGGTTGTAAAGGTTGATATGAATAACCACCAGCTGTTACCAGCACAAGATTTTCCCACAAATTCACTATTACAGTTCTTCTCTTAAAAGCCATCCACAGGCAACTGGTAAGTTTCACATGTCACCTGTTCAAGTAGCTGCTTCTCAGCAGAAACATTTATACCAAATTAAAAATTACTTGATAGTTATATTTCTCCAAACAAACAAGACTGGACAGGTTGTTTTTTTTTTTTTAATGTAAATTGAGGACATGTCTTCTGAGTAATGCTATCACTCGTCAAACAAATAACACTTCCTATAATTAAGAACTGAACAAAATTGTTTGAAGTTGCACAGAAAAAAGTTTGCAGTTAACTTACAAAGCAGTTATCACAAATGCTACTTTCTTTTCTTTTTTGTGGTCATGCATTCTGTTTCACAAAGTGATTTAAAATTATTACATCTCAAATGAAAACCTATAAAAACATATTGAAAGATACAACGTGCTTAAAAAGAGTTTTCTTGGTTTCACAAGCTTTTCTTGTTTCTCTTTTATGAAGGGTTGAGAAATTAAAATTAGCATTTGAAAGTATTCAAAAGATTGCTTAAACTTCTCATTCAGGTGTCAGATTCCACAGGTGCAATTTCTCATTAAATACAGTGAAACTTTGCAATCAACTTTGCTAGGCAACCTCTGTTCTTAACATTATAGAGCAAAACAGAAAAATTCTGCTTTCTCTATAACTGAAGATATTCTTAGACAAATAATCAACTAAAAGATAAACCCTAAGTATTGAGTATGAAAAAAGCATGCTGTTTATCTATCCTCTTACCTTAAATATTCAGAGTATCAAGATGCTATAACTTCTGGTTAAAAGAACTTTAACCTGTACTGTTTCATCATTTAGTCAATTCTTCTGTCATTATTCAACTCATATTGTAAAACTCTATACTCACCATGTAACTCACGTTAGAGGTCTTTTAGTATTAATTTTTAAGAGCATTAATAAAAAGAGCAGATAAGTGCACTGCTGGGAGCACCTGAGTATTGGGATGAAGTGACGGAACTTTTTTTACAATAAAGGTAATAACTTTTGAAATAGAAAACAAAATTATTCTGGCACAGCTTTTTGCTTCTTGAAATAAACTGCTTGAAAGACAAACAGTATTACAGCAAAATACCTTTTTTTCCACAGAATTATTAGAATTTCTGCTTAAATTGACTTGTAATGATATGAATGATATGTAATGATAGGGAAACATCTATTTTTTTAATACTGATTTTGGCTTTCACCAGAGCAGAACTCTAATTTACTGTTAATTCACAAAATTGAACACAGTATCAGTCTGTTTGCTCTCTATTATCTATACAAAAAATCTCTCAAGTAGTACTTGGAATCAAACCAGATAAAGTGTAATTTCTTACTTAATAAATTTTACAGGTATGCAGGGCCTCCCTCAAGACCTTATCACTCAAATGGCAAATTAAGACAATGCCTCAATTTTTAACCCTCCTTCAGTTAAATAAAAAATAGAAAACAGAGGTTTTAATAACCATTCATCTTCAAAATTATCACTGGAGTACCTTTAATGTGAAAGGCAGTGCCACTAAACAACAATGAAAAAAAATTCCACACAGTCACTAAATACACACATTAAACCAAAACTAACTTGGAACCTTCTTGTCTAAACCAAAAGCATGGTTCAAGTCTTGCAGTCTAAGGTTCTTCTATTTCATTTAATTTTCATATACAGATATGGGAAGATGTTATTTCTAAGTGTTCAGTATTTTGTCTCTCAACACAGAACAAACATCTTCATACTTACACTAACATGCTATCATAAAATAAATTTACTAGGGATAATATAAATGACAGCTTCAGGAGATGAGAAAGATGCAATGAAAGTGCATGATCACCCATTCCAGAGAGCAGTTTCTGAAATACTTACAAAAGCTTTTCAACTTACAGGGCTCTAAGAACCTTAATACAGAAGACACTAAAAACGAAAGTTTTATTTTGCATTGTAATATTGATTCATACCACCTGTGCAAAGTAAGAACACTAATTAAAGATCTTCTGAATAATTTTGCTGACTTTTTCGAGTCAATACTTATTTATGCAGAAGTCCTTGTGAAAGCCATAAAACAATTTTTTAAAAATGGCAGGGAGAAAAGCAAAATTATTAAATCTACTGGACAACTTTTTTTACAGTTTACCTGTATTGTTTACCAGTGACAACCATAAGCAGTAACTAGAGGAGACAATCTCTTATGTACAGTCCAAGATAGCTAATACTGAATACTTACACCCCAGGTGTCTTCCAGATAAAGACCATCATTTGCACAAAAGTTCACTAGACAATATTTATCTATTTTGATTTGTTGGTAGTTTTGGTTTGTTAAAACAGTCACAACCCAATCTAATTCCTTGAATAACTCAAGGCATATTTGAATTATCAGCAAAATAATGACTTTAGTTTAAAAAAACCAAAAACCACCAAAACCATCAATGCTTCCCATGACACTAGACAAAAATTCTGCAGAACAACATTTTATATCTCATGCAGTAACTGAAATTTGAAGAATTTATTAGCTTGCTTGACTTGAATATAATTAATACTGGATATGTTGTATTTACCATTCTGTAATCCCATCCACAGTTGCTTATGATCCTTTTTTTGCATTTCATTGATGACTTGACTTTTGTGCTTTAAAGCATCTGCTTCTTTTATACAAGCCATAAAATGAGCTTCAATCACATCCTTAGAATGGCAGTGTAGAAGATCCTTTTCTGGAAAATTCTACAAAGAGAAATGACAGATCAAGAAAAATAAATTTATCACATACCTTGTATGATGAAGAATAAATGATAATTTTAAATAGGCATATATTTATGCAACAGAAACACACTGGAATCTTCTGCTTACAGAAAAATGTAACAACCACTCTCTCACTCTGCTGACAAGAAACAGGTTGCAGTGAAAATGTTTCAGGAAAAATAAAAGCTCAACAACTTTCTGTAAAACCAGAATTTTAACATGTTTTCAAGCAGATACTCAATCTCAGACAACAAACAAGAGAAAATGATGAGAAGTAAGTGACAAGCACCTAATTTATATTGGCTCTCTATGATATTTTATCAACCATTTCTAAGCAGTTCCTTGAAAACCAAGCAGAATCACCCACATATAGGAACTACAGCATATCTGCCACTTACAAACATTTTTCCTTAGACATACTGTTAATCTTTGTCAGTTCCAGCTTCAACTAATCCATGTGACTACTGCTAGCCTGTGTGACTTGATTTTATATCCCTTTTATTTGGTTACACTGGCACACAGCATTCACCATTGCAGATGCACAGCTACCACCCCTCAAGTAACTCTTAATCCTTCAGTAAATGACAACTACCTCTCCTAATGAATTTTTAAGGAGTTATAGTAGTATATATCATTCAGATACAAAAAAGTTTCTTTGGAAATTAAATGATCAGAAGTCCAGCATTGTAGAGGCTGTGGTTTTCCTTCCTCCAGTTTTTGTTTTATCGACACTTACTATCACTTGCCATTTTATAATAACACAAGCACTCACTACCACAAATCCAGTGCCTTTAGTTTTAAGAAGTTTTAAACCCCACTTTTATTCCCTCCTTAATAATTTTATTTTCACAGTTGCTTATGACCATGCTGAATGGAGCAAACCTCAGAGCCAAACCAGAGTGGCAGCATCATCAGTACTCCCCTTCCTAAAAAGGGCTTGCCACATTTTTATACTTGAATTCTCATGCTATTCCACCAGAGGCCCTTTCCTCTTAGCCCATTACAAACTGGAACTTGAAAAACCTTTTGTGAGGGACTGTCAAAACCATTTTGGAAATACAAGTACATATAATAGGATATTTTTGTAAGGCTTTTACAACAAAGTCAACATGTTGCAGCAGGAGCAATCTAATGTTGGAAAAAACCCTATCTTCACTCCCCCATATAACGCCAAGAAAAATAGTGAAAACTGCTTCAAAATACAAAAACCCAAAATATCAAAAACGGAGCTGGGGATTGCCTTACCTGAAAGAAATTCTGAGGATAACAGTGATAGTTCCCTCCTCATTAGGTTACTGAGAAGAGTTGGAAATTAAATAATGGCATTTCATATAATATTTCCTCCTTATGACAGTGAGAACCCAAACTCTGGAAACTGTGGATGAAAAGGATGAGTATTTTCCAAAGACAGGGGCATAAGAAAAGACTGCTAATATCTTTTCCACTAAAGTTTATATGGTTTGGGTTGAACTTGCAAAAGGGAGTGCTGCTGTTAGGACTGGTGCATGTTAAGCTGACTAGAAATCTAAGGACAGAGATAAATCTACTTTCTTACATGAGAATGGCCAAGTATAAAGACACTAAAGAAGACAGAACAATAAGAAAAGTTCTTCTGGGGCAGACCTTGCTCCTCTTCTACCCTACAAAGCTGAGTGGCTCAGCATAATTGGGCCCAAGATTACCAGGAAAACATTACTGGAACTGTTACTTGCCAATTGACATCTGCATAGGCCTGTAAAGTACTTTCAGAAGTTCTATTTACTTGCTCAAATAAAAATGTAAAGTCTTATAACCAATCCAGAAGAAACAGACAGAAATAGCATACTTTAAGATCAAAACAGTTCTTTACATGCAAGAATTCGAAGTGAGACACTGGCATCCCTCAAAACAAAGGAAGAAATGGTGGTATGTATCTAATGCCAAGTAATATAAGAAACTAGAAACTGACTTTCATAGTTAAAACCTGATGTTTAAGCTAAGTTTATGAAAACAACAGTTTTCTTACAACTGTTTTACTACACATGTCTAAATATTGTACTCTGGGGTCTTTCTTTGGACATTCTTTTCTCTCTACAGGTAGACATCTTCCTGCTGACTGTCTTCCAATGCATTTCAAATTGCAGCTAATGTCGCTCCCTGAGGATGAGTTCCAGAAATCATACAGTGTAGTAGTCTGCAGAACAGCAAGGATCTATCTAAAATTGGTCAAAGCTAGTTAAGCTGGCGTAAAGAATCTAGACACAGTAGTAGAACTAGAGTTCTACATGAGTAATTTTCTCAGCTTCTAAAGAGTAACACTGTGAAAGACTGGAAAACACTCCTGAAATCTCAATGCTGTTTACACTTTTCTTTAGTAGGAAAAACTGACACATTTCCATGAAGTACTATGAGTAGAAGCTGAAAAACCTAAACATGAAAGTGACAACTTAGAAAAAAACTCTGCACATCTGCAAGCAGCCTATGAAACAGTTTCACCTATATGAGACCACCAACAGAAAACATGGCATCCCCGCTGATTTATCAATCAGGACACAAAGTAATAAGTTTTATACTTAAATGTAGATCATGTGTTCTTGTTTTTTTGGGTTTTTTTAAATTCTTCTTGCCTTCTTTCTACCTGAAGAAATACTGATCAATCATAAATAACTTCATTCAGTTCTCTGAAGAAAGGGACGATTGTGAAAAAACTGGTAGCCACTCCTGGCTGTACAACTAGGAGATTTGCAAAAAGTATTAACAGATGACATAAGTAGCTTTAAAGCAAGTGCTCTTATTGGTGGTGTCCTACTCCCTCCATGTCCTGCATCTTTGAAAGAACAGTTACTAAGGGTTGACTCTGATTTTCTCAGAAAGCTCAAGGAGTTTTGTTTTTTATTTTCACATACCAGTAGACCCTTGCAGTATGAACTGGTCACAAAGAAATAGGTATCGTCTGTACAGACAACAGTACTAAATTACCTCTCACATAAAACTGTACCAAAAACATCACAGGCAATTTCAACAGCCTGGTTTCATAACTCCATTCCACCCATATTTATCTCTCAGTTCTAGTTCACAAAACATCTGTTTATCCCATGACTGTCTACTCGCATTAGACTACATTTACAGAAAATAGGGCATTAAAAGCCATAAAGAATGTATCCAGTGGCAGGAGGTTCATCTACGCATTTGTGTTCAGTAATCATCAGTGGTCTTTTCTTTAAGTAGACTGATTTCAGAAAAACCCCATTTATACTTCTGGCTTCCACAATATCTCCTAGCAGTTCCACAATTTATCCATATGCTACACGGAAAAGTACTTCCTTTGAATTCCACCTGACCCAATCTCCACCTAAAAACCACAAAGATGATGACTGTCACACAAGGACAGATGCTGTCTCTTCTCCTGTACATCAGGTCATAGGTGGAGAGGCAGGCACCAGCAGACAATGGCTTCAGCAGAACCTCAGCATTTCCCCTGGCACACACAATTTCCTCTCCTCCAGTAGTGCTAAGACTTCCAGAGCAGTTCACTACTTCTTATCTACTGCCCAAAATCTGGAGAGGTGGTTACCACACTGAGAACGTGAATAGTGGTTAACAGGCCACAGAGTAAGGTGAGACAATTTTAACAGGAAGGGATAGAATTTCCCTCCTTCCCATAAAGCCACACCTGGATAACAAAAGCAACTTCCCAAGTTACAGCCTCTCTTGATTCTCAGACCCCAGATGCTGTTCAGCCTCATCCTTCTGCAACTATTTAATGCAACTGTTTTTCAACTTTACAAGATACAATGCATGTAATTTTATTGCATACCAGAAGTACAAATTAACAAACTGTTTCTTCACTGCAAAAACTAAGTGTGTTTATGATTTGGTCTGTGT
This sequence comes from Brachypodius melanocephalos, assembly GCA_013398615.1. Taxonomy (NCBI): domain Eukaryota; kingdom Metazoa; phylum Chordata; class Aves; order Passeriformes; family Pycnonotidae; genus Brachypodius; species Brachypodius melanocephalos. The sequence goes on along the minus strand of VZSR01003807.1, from coordinate 29,166,250 downwards.
ACATAACACAGGAGGACAATTACAAACATCTATGAACTTTAAAACTTCTGCTGAACAGAAATAAACCTTTTCCATGTTTCTAACTTCAAACAAAGAAACCCGATAGGGGGAGTCTGACTTTTAAAACGAAGTTGAAAAACACTTTTTACAGATGTTTCAGATATCGGTTGTTGACTACACGCATTGATAGAAGAAAGGAGACAGCCACGACAACAAAAGTTAAACCCCATAAAATCTAACACTGTTTAATTAAGCCAAATAAAAATTATGACTCTTTGAAGAATAGCTACACAGAAATGAAAAGAATACTCTAGTCAAAAATCCCACACCTGAACTACTCAGCTGTAAGGAACTGTAACACATGAAAACCTCTTCAATATTTTGACATACTCTGATATCTTTCAGTTATGTTTTGACTTAAGGATTCAGAGGGGTTTTATTTAAATAAACTTTCAGATTACATCAAAATAGGAAGAGAGATTATGCAGGTGCTAACTCCACAGTATTACATTACTAAATTACATCAATGTTAAAAATAAAACTACCTTAGCAGTTAATTATTTCTGCTGATCTTTAATGTATACCTTTGAGAAAAACTAAAAGTAGCTGATCTTTTGGCAAGCAGCAACACAAGAACATTAAAGTCAAATTTATGTTGTTGATTAAAAAGTACTGTGGTGCTGCAACTTAATTCTCAAGATGCCTCTACTTTGTGATGGCAACATCCCCACATTGTCACTGTTAATATCCCAGAGCTCCCAGAACATAACAATTAAACCATGATTTATGAAACTAGACGCCCTACATTTTCTTCAGAACGTTCTGGAAGTTTCCTCATCCCAAGTCTCTGACATTTATCAGACAAGTGTAGCAATTACAGTGGTTTCAAAAACATCCCCAACTTCAGATCCATGAAGTCAGTCATTTCAGAAGTTTCAACATGTAGAAATACATATCATAAAATGTATGGTTTCAGAGTACACTTCCAAAAAGAATCAATTACTGTTGGAAAAATCTTTTATAACACCTCTTTGAGAATTGTTTCAATGAAAAGTTCAACACAGATGCCTCTCAATATGCTTTTCATTTCACTCAAATCTCTCATACATTACAGTCAAGCCTATTAATGTAGTGTTGTCCTTCAGATCAGTTTTCCTATTGCACTGGTTCTTTTACAATGGAGAAATTAATATTTCAAAGTTAAATATTATGATTTGTAATTGTGCTTCTGTCTTCAAAACATACCTGGAATTATTGTCTCAGTGCATTTCAGAGTATGCAAGAATCCTGCACGAAAGCTAACCCTGTTCAAGTTCCATTCTGAGCAAAGATCAGTAGTGCTATTAAGTCATACCTAATGGGTTTACAATGCATAATCAAAATAATGTCTCTCCTGTGACTAAGCTGTCACAAGACCAAACTCATTTCACTCAGTTGCCTAAAAGGGACCAACATTAAGTACAACAGCATTCCCTGACTTCAAAGATTTTTACAGCATCTCATATCCATGCTCATAAATGCCTAAAAGGACAAGAACTTCTTAATCTTCCCAATCTTCAGTCAACTCAAGCCAATTAAATTAAAAACACTATAGAAAGTTCTTCTATCATAAGCCCCATAACTTGAAACACAATTTTGTATTTTGAGATTATAATAGACATTTTTTTTTTTTTTAATGGGAAGTCCAGTAAAAGCACACACAATCTCACAGAAAATAGCTGCAGATTTACAGAAACCTTTAAATGCTTCCTGAACAATAGATATTCTCCCTTTCAAACCACACCATTCACATGCTTTATAAAAGAGTTATGGAACCTTTTCCTAGCTTCCAAATGCCATGCAATCTCATGCTCAGTTGTTCTTAAAAAAGGGTCTGTATCAATTTACCTTGAAATGCACTGTGATGCTCCAAGGAAGGGCTGTATTTGATGCATGGAGATCAAAGAGTAAACCAATTGGGTAATGCCTGAAAATTACAAGATACTTATTTAATATAGAAGCATTTAATTCTACATATCACAGTTAACATACCTACATTTAGACAAATACAAAAAAAAATAGCTGTCTGACTCCCACAATTAGCATTCTTTATTGCTTACTTAGGAAAGTTAAACAGGCAAGTTCAGATGACTGACAGGCAGAATCAAGTCTGGAATGTACATGTTCAATACCTAAACGAGTGGTCTCCAAGCTGTGCCCACAAAACACTGCTAGTTTTGCAACAGCCTTAAGTGGCCTACAGCTGCATTGTGGAACCTTCCAAAACAGTACTTTTAGTTAAAAGGCATCAGACCAGGAATAGCTGACAGAAAAGCACACATGCTTCTAGATGCTTGAGTGTCTTGGGTTTATACCACAATGACCCTTAACATCCCTTCCTTCTCCCATATGTCTGATATATCAATGCAGAGAATAAGTAGAAGAATAAAAAAACTAAATATCTGTAAAATGGCTGAAAGATAATAGATCAAGATCAACTCTGTATCTTTACTATTGTCAATTTAAGAAGAATGAAAGAGGAGGAAAAGATTAACTGCAGTTTTGTATTTCAATGGTATTCTAGATTAAAGGAGTTACCCAAAAAAGCTTGCCTCTGACTAACATTCATTTCCATCTCATAGCTTTCTCTCCCTTAGAACATATTCATTAGAACATATAACCCCCAGAAGTATATGGACCATATACCACACACATAAAACCTCCACAGGCACTGTAAAAAAAGCTCTTTGATCAGTTTTCTCACACACAGATATTCGCAAGATTTTTGATAATTTTTTTTCCACATTCAGGACACCAAGACCCATTCTCTTATCTTTCAAAATTCCTAACTTAAAGAGTCTCACTAGCTATTCATCCTACAAAGAGAGAAACACATGCTGAACTGTAAGGTCAGCAGTTTCACTGAATTAAATGGGACTGATCATAGGTCACAGACCCAAGCATGTACATAAGTTCTGAAAGTCCCAAGAGTACTAACTGAGAGTGTTGCTGTAACAGCACCTGTGCCAAGCCATTTTCCAGATCGGTGAAACTCTCACACAACAGTGCTTTAGCACCCTCTACGGGTGAGCCACCCCAAAGCTAGGACAAATTCACCACAGCAGGAAGATAAAACTCAAAATACTACTACAATTCCTGAGCTTACCTGAGAATAAAAAGGATGCATATCCAGATTTATCCTGATTCACTGCTAATGCTCAAGTTTTTACCATGAAGATTTTTTACTACTAACTGACAATCGTGTCCTAAACATTTAACAGGGATTCAGAAAGAGTTGCATGAAAGAGTGGTTTTCCAGGTGGGTTAAGTAACAAAAATCATATTTGATAATTAGATAAACACAGATTTTCAACATGAACAATGACTTCCAGTTATTTTCAATTTATACAACAAAACAGGTAATTAAAAAGAAAATCACAACAAAAAAAACCCATACAAAAACTCCTGCATTAGGTCTTGGCCTACATCTATATTTTCTAATCAGTTAAAATTACCAAGTGAAGTTCATGTAATCAAATTTCTTCAGTAAAATCCCTGTGCTTTGCAGATTTAATAGATGCCTGATTAAATGGTGCTTTGACATTTTGTCTTCTGCTAATTTATGAACAGGAAGGGTCCAGCATCCATCCAGTTGGTACTAGAGAGCCACCTATACAACTACCAGGGCTAGAACACAACCCACACAAAAAGGACAAAAACTCCACTGAAAGCCATGTCAAATGCTCAGACATGATGGAAACAAGCTGGAGGTGTCATCCCCTAGCATCTGCTGAAGAAACTACTCCAGCACACAGTGGCATCACTCAGGGAGGGCTTCTGAGAAAGGCTGCAGCTGTCCAGGTTTCAAGCTTGGGACCTCTCCTGAGGGTTGGAGCAAACAGAGGAAATGTCCTTGCCTAGAGGAGGTGCACATTAGTGAGGAGCTGTGTCACCAAGCTAAGGAGCTGCAAGAAGTCAGGGGGCTGCACAGCATCAGGGAAGATATAGAGATTAATGGCATCTTCACCAAGATATCAGAGACATCAGAATCTGGAGATAAAGTGTCAGCATTAATTGGAGCGGTCAGTGGGGACTCACAGGGTGGGGAGGACCAGACTTATGTCAATTCTGGTGGTGAGGAATCCATTCAGTGCCAGTAGCTCAGTGTGCAGATGCAGAGGGAGCTGCAGGTTGAGCTCTGGGTGATGGGAGCCCCAAGCAAGAGGCCAAAACTGGTGCTGACCCTTTGCACAGTAAAGGGCATGGGGACCTGTGGCCCTGTGGCCCTGCCAAGTGATGGACACTCAGGGACACAGAGGAAAAGCCCCACACTGTGACACAAACTGTGAGGGTATAAAAGCCCAGGGGTTCCTTGGTTTGGGGCCCTGCTCAGGGGCACCAGTTCAAGTTGTTATTCTTTTGTTACACCGTGACTAAAGTCTTTTAAGGACCCAGATGCCTGAGGCTGTGCTATGGGAAACTGAGGGTCGAGCAGGTAAGGAAACCTTGTCTGACTGTGGGGTGTGCAGGGAGTCAAGAGAGGCACCCATCAGCTCCCTGGAGCGACCTGCTGCAAAGCAGCCTCAGTCCCTGCTCAGGTGGTCCGAGTGTGTGACTGCCAGAGCAGCTCCTGCATGGACAGATAGAAAAGTTTCCTTAACCTCTGACCGAGACAGGACAGGCCTTCTCCAACCACTGGCAGTGCTTCAGATAAGAGGCTGGAAGTTGAAGAAGGATCCGAGCTGCCTGAACAACACATCCACAGCCAAAGGAAGCAGTTACAGCACTAGGAGACTCCATTCTGCAGGGCGAGCCCCATCTGCCAACTTTACTTGTTAACCTGCAGAGGTTTGCTGATCGTTAAAAAGTTGCAGACTGGCAAAGTTATCCTCTGCTTGGCTTATTAGCCCTTGCTGTTTACCCACGTGGGCACAAATTTTAAGGGCTGCAACAGAACCCCTGAAAGTATCAAAAGTGACTCTACAAGTTCTGGGGCAAGAAGGCATCCCCACAATTTTGCCATTAAAGGAGACAGGTTCAGAGAGGTGTCTGCAGGTCAGGAGCTGATTATGCAGCTGGTGCAAGCAACAATGACTTACTTGGCTTTTACAGACATAGGATACTCTTTGAGGATAAGAGACAACTAGGGAGAGATGGAATCCACCTAAGTCAGACAAAAGTATCTTTGCTTTAAGGTTGCCCAACCTGGTGAGAACTTTAGATCATATACAACAGAAGAGTAAATAACAACCCACAGATAAATATAAATTAATGGACATGGATGGATAGCAAGTGATGAAAGGTGACAGCTACAAGGGAGATGTCAAAGTGATAAAACAAGGTAGAAGAGAGCCCACCACAAGTATCTACATAAGTGCACATAGCTTGGGAAACAAGCAGGAAAAACTAGAGCTGCACATGCTATGACACTACTGGGAGAGTGCTGGGCTACCTGAGGTACAGTGAGACAGCTTGCACAACTGGAATACTGCTGTGGAAGGACAGACATAAGCTGCTTAGTAAAGGCAGGCAGGGCAGATGAGGACAGAGGGTTGTCTTCCATGTCAGGGAGCAGCTCAGACGTATGAAACTTAATTGGACAGACAACAGGTTGATCGAGTTCTTGTGGTTCAGGAACAGAGGAGAGACTAGTAAGCACAACAGATCATGCAATCCAGGTGAGAAAATATATAAAGTCTTCTTTAAACAATTCAGTAAGTCTCTACATCACAGATCCTGGTTCCTGTTAATCTCTCACATCTGCTGGAATAGCAACACAGCAGGACACAAGTAGTCAAGATTTCTTGATGTGCTAGATGAACTAGAGATAACCCAAAGCTGAATCTGCTATTGATATGTTAAGACAAAAGAGCTGTGTGAATTTTTCATTTTCCCCTGGTGCCCTTACACAGTTCAGAATCAGCCATATCAGATGCATCCCCAGACAACACTTTCAGTCCTTCACCTACAGCCAGAGCACTGAACCTATGCTGTACTAATGGAAAAGCAGGTGTAGAAGGGACATTCCTCCTGTTGCAAGAAGTCATCAACTTCCAGCTCTTCCAAATCTTAGGAGACTGTTTTCTAATCCAGTAATCACAGTCTTTGCCTGCATCTCCTTCAGTGTTGTTGCAGGTTTAGTCTTCTGTAGCTGCAGGATGGTCTGAAGTTTGGTCTATTTCCTTCTGCAGTCTCTAATGCCACACAGTCTGATAATTTCTTCCTGAAACTCCTTACCTTGGTGACACAGACCCTCCCCCAGCACATACCTCTGGCAGGCAAAGAATCCATCTTCCCCTGTCCCAACACTCTCAGCAGGACCAAGAACCCAGGCCCATGTAACTCCAGGCCTGGAGAGCTTCATTCTCCTTTAAGAACTTGACCCATGCACTGCACTGAGCCTGAAGTTGAAACTGTATTTCAGACTTCCTCTAAAATCTCACTGGAAAATGGAAGAGCTGCATCTGAACAGACATAGACTTCATCCCAACTAGGTATGAAACTGCACAGACTGTAAGCAATAACACCTCACAGGGCAAAGTAAATAATTAGAATAAACAATACTATCAACAAGTTCTATTTGATTCTGAATGCACAAGCCATAACTAAAAAGATTAAACATTAATGCCCACTATTCTTTCTCTACCAACTACTACTAGCTCAATCTAATTCTCAATTCTGGTGTTTGGGTCTTCCCTAGAAGAAGCTTTGACTCTTTAATGGTATTACCATTCTCCTAAAATACTGGTTTACAAATAGCACTTTCCTTAGAAAAGCAGTTCCACCAACATCAGTGGAACTGTTCCTGGCAGAATAGGCTTAGTTTTTCTGAAAGATGAGAGCCTTAATTAACAGATCATCACTACACTATTTATTTTCATTTCTATGTTCCATGAATTTAATAACTCTTCACTTAATTTTAGAATTACAAACTACATTTTTATTCTTGACCTACATTGTACAGCAGTTTTTTTATTCTAGTTTAAACATCATGGTATTTGAAAACTTACAGAAAATACGGATCTATTTTCGGTTGAAGTACAAAGCCTCTCTTTCATTTCTTGTTACAACTTCAGTGAAAACTAGTTTTCTCCCAATATTTACCTGGGATTATGAATACACTAGGATAAATGTGGTACCTTGCTGTTTATTTAGGTAGTATCCATGACTCAACATCACCATAGCACATAAGACACCATTTCTTGCTAAATTCCAGATGATTTATTTAGATGTCTAAAGCTGGTTGTGCCAGTCAGTTACAATAAAAGTTTAAAGACATCATTTTTATGGGTTTCTATTTACATATTTTTAAGGTTTGCACTAGGCTGGTCTCAAAGAAATAAAAGACTAGAAGAGATCTACTGCATCACCAAATCTACAGAGACTCTATGATGTGATGCTTGCTGATCACAAGACAATCCAGGTTCAGTAAGATTTAAAAAATCACTAGTTTTCTTTCCTATGATGACACAAGAAAAAGAGATAAAAATCTCTTCATCATTCAAAATACTAAATACTTTCTGGAGGGTTGATATTATCTATACAGAACTAGCAAACACTCCAGCTCTCAAAATATTTTCTTTAAAACTCTTTAACAGCAGAAGTAGAAAACCTGATTAAAAGTATTTATGAAAATTAATTAAATAAAACAGTATCAGTCCAAGTCCCTAACCTCTCACAAAAAACCCCAACAAACTAAAAACCCAAAAGAAGATAATTTTAATAGACCATAGGACAAAATAAAAAACCAGAATCAACAGCAAATTAGTTCAGTAAACTTTAACTAATTGAATTCAACAAACACTTGCAGATCAATATTAGATTCTTACAGTGCAAGTCCATATCACACCAGTGAACAGTGAAGGTTACTCATGTTTTACTACCATCATGCATATAAGCCATTTGCATTGAGGCTCCAGAAATACTACTCTCTATTGTGTCACTAGACATCTTTTAGGAAGGTGGAATATGTTAAAGGAAGATTTATTTGGCAATTCTACTGCAAGCAATGGTAAAGGCAAAACCACAAGCATTCTGAATTATGGTAACAATGAGAACAAAACCAGTAAGTGCAGCACAACAGCTCTGTCTTATCCATACAGTAAAAAATCAAGCAGAATAATAAAAAAATACATTCAACATTAAACCTTCTTTTGTTTTCCCCCCATAAACATGCATTTCTTACCCTCCTTCTCTTTTGCCATCTCTAAAACCCAAGGAAAACTACTGACACTGTGCTGGACCTGGGAACTCTCGATGTGATAAACTGCATAGAGTACAAAGTTCAATAAACTCACCATTTCAGTGGTGTACCTTCATATTCAAACCATATCTCACTAACTTCCTCTTGTCTCATAACTTTCTGAAAGTGTTTCTTCACTTTGTCTGTTACGAGTGTCAAGTAGCTTATCCTTGGCAAAAGCAACTGGAAAAAAATTATAGAAGCTTTAAGTGTAAATAAAATACATTAAACTAGTAAAATTATGCACTGTAACAAGCATGCATTTTTGTAACCAAAATTCAGTTAGCATTCTCTTCTTCCCCTTTTTAAAGTAAGAGGTCTTTTAGACAGTTTACTTTTCAATGGTCAATGAAAGGCTAGAAAATTATGTACTCAGAAAATGCAGAATAGCAGTATCCAATATATTAACATCAAAAAAAGTAAAAAAATTCAGTTCTTGATTCCTTCAGTGGGGTTGGAGGGAGAACAGTGAACTTCAATTTCTGCTTTTCTGTATTTAAATAATGAAGCTTTAAACCTTTTTCATATGAACATACAAGGAGAGATTCTAACTTCTTATTGAAAAGAACGAGCAACTGTGTATCAGTTTCAAAATGGAAATTCCTACACCAGGGAAAGAAACCAATGAAAACTAGACGCTGAAGGGTTTGGTTTCCAAGTGTTCTGTACTTATAATACAATATAATAATAACAATAACAATATTAATTGTTAAAGTTTTTACTAATAAATAACAATAAAATTAATAAATAATAAAATAATACAGTAGCTGGCAACTTTCCATTTTCTTTGCACTGGGTTTGCTAGTTCAACCTATTAGTCAAGACTACTATTCTTCCACTGTTTAACCTTCACCCAGCAACTAAAATCAGAAAGAAAACTGTAAATATTTTATGAGTTGAATCAGGACACATTCTTACAGCTTTGTCATATTCTATCTTCTTTTCTCAAGTGTATACTATCCAAATCAGAACATTGTGCTATTTTTATTTGCAACATCTACCCTACCATCCTTTTTTTTTTTTTTTAACTCTTATGCACAGGAACGGTTAAGCACTCTGTATCAATCTGTGAATTGACAGATGACTGTGTGGCACATTTACTAGAGATAAATCAATCCATAAGCATTAACAAACAATGCTTTTCAGTATCTCATCAAGTAAAGATTAACCTCCATGTAAAATATCTCACTTTAGAGCAGACATTTTAAATTAATAGGATCCATCCTGTAACATAACAGGCCTAAGGTATACACAGGTTATATTTTGTATGTTTAGAGAAACATTTGTTTTCCAGTATTCCTCATAACCGGTGTTGTTTCTTAAAGCATTTTCTTTATAGTATATGAATAATGCCAGACCCTAAGTGAATGTCTGTAGTACAGACATCCCAAGCCATGTAAGCATATATTTTGCCTGACAGAAAACTCTATCTCTGCTGCAACATTCTTCCAGAATTTCTCCAATAATTAGACCACACTTTGATATATAAATCAAATAATATTTCGGCCATGATACTACAATTTGTAAATACCCCATTCATAAAGAAGTATGGAGAGTACGTCAAGCTCCTGGAAGAACAGAATCAGCTTCTTGATAATGCCGCATTAGGTTACACCTGTGACACAGCTAAATTTTACAATTTTATAAAATTACATAAGGCCAAGTTCACCACTATCACAGTCATCATGTCAGTTAACACTCCTTTTTCATGTGCCATATGGTTTTCTTTTTCCAACTGCTGCTTTTATTACCATCATCACACTGTTTCTACCCTGTTTCATAGGAGCAATGTAATCAAAACACAGCCTTCACTTTTAAAAGGCAAACAATATTCAATGAAGTTATGTACACATTCAAGTAAGAATTGTTTGGTACTTTAATGACTTGAATGTCAACATAAGCTTATCATTTATTTACCTAATTCCACATATCTTCATTGATTGTTCTTGAGACAATACAGTCCAGGCTATAACAATCAAACCCACATATTTCTGGTAATAATTTCATATTATTTCTGCATGATATGTACAGTTAAAATTAATGCTGGTGTACTCTGATGAGACTTACTAAGACTCTTACAAAAGCCAATTTCCAGCATGTTGCATGTAGCGCAGCCATGTTGGAATTTATAAATATATCAAAACATTATTTATTGCAACAGTGTTTCACATGACCCTTTAAACTGCGTAACTTCCTCTGTAAAATATTCTACTTCAGTTTATATTGTGAAAGAACAACCCAGTTTTTACTTCAACACAATTAAAGAACACAGACAATAACCAAACAGTATTCAACTGAATTTAACAGAATGTGACCAGCACTCCCAAAAGGTTTCAACAAAAACTGTACAACTCCACAAAACCCAAAAGTTAACCAGGTTAACAGGAATTATCTGTTGATGATAGAGATGCTGAGCATTTATAGAACCTACTGAACTCTTTGTTTGGTCCCGTCAGTTCTTTTAACTTGATATAGTTATCCCCTACCATAGGAGAAATCAAAGGATCCAATTCTATCACTTTTCTAGCTTTAATTATCTTAGAGATTTACAAGTATACTAAATCTGTTGAGTGAGATCTTTAAGAGCAGTTTAAACACATTTTCCCTTTATTACCCCTTTTAATATCCCTTCCCCACCCACAGAAAGATAACAAATAAGATAATGTGTTCTCTTAACTAAATTAAGAAAAGTAAACATCCAAATACATCACCAAGCACAATAAATCCTTGTAACCATCCCTAAATGTCATCCCCAAAAATTACACAAACCGCAACACCTTCCTTTTGAATACTATATATTGCCATAGTATTTAATCACAATAATCAGGAATGTTTTCTTATTAACCAGTGGGTTAAATAAAATACAAAGAATTCCTAATGCCTAAGTATATGCTTGCAATATGACTTTGGGTAAAGGGTACATCTCCAGGTATATCCACAGGTTTTGTCGCAGTGCATGCAGTAGTTTTACATGCAAAGCGCAAAAAGAGAAAAATTACAGATTTAACAAGAACTGGACTGGTCTGATCACAAAAGTGTCAAGGGAGATGGAACAAAACATCCTAACATGGAATGGTTTCACGTTGCTCTCTCCTACAGATATCTTAAAATAATACTTTCAACACCAAGCAAGCTAAAGAGTGGTCCTGTTAAAGACCAGTCCCTTGGGCAGAGCATCATTCTAAGACTGTATCCTACTGTAATTTTGTTCTTCATACATTTGACAAGTGTCAGCCAATGAGTCTCTGCTTCCTGTATACTTTTCTTTCTAACTGTTGCTTGCACAAGAGGCAAATAGTATATAATTTTAAAATAAAATGCATAACAATTTTAGGATGAGAGAAAAATCAGATAAATCAGCAACAAAAGTTGTTCAAGCAAATTGTTCCTAAATATGCTGCCACTCAAAACACAAGCATCTGCATTAAACACTCCAAAGAATATTGATGTATCCATTTCTAGCATAACTGTAGAAACCTACCACTCCTGTGCTGCACTAACCCATCCAACAGACAGCTCTCCTATCACACCACTCTCAAAAACCAAATCCATCCCACAGACTGGGTTGTTTTTCTAACCCCTAATCCTCCAAGTCTATGTCATCCTTCATCTTCATAAAACAAGTTCCTCAGAGCAGAATCCTGTATCCTCTCTCAACTTAATGATGCTCATATTTCCTTCACACTTATGAAAGGCAGTCTGGAATACAAGAGGTTGTATCTATACTAACAAGTAAGAGGAGACATGTAAAGCTGAAAAGCTGATGTCAAGGGCTGGAAATATTAACTACATATACTTTTCTACTTTTACCCATAATTTTAGGTGTTTTGATGTTCTTTTACTTTGATTTAGCTCAAGTTTGCTCCCACACACCAAATTATTAGCTGAAGCCCATCTGCTGCTTCAGCTTCACATGAAAATGATCCAGCCCATGGGCTGACTGCTCTGGGATGCCAACCTGGGCACAGGAAGAGGAAAGGATGAAGACTTATTTCATATGCACTCCAGATCTGAACAAAAACATTAATGCAAAACACACTCTGAAACTATCAGAGCTATACCATGACTTAAAACCTTGATTGCTATTCTGCCTTATACTATTATAAATCTTTGGTCCCTCTGTTGCACTGATCTTTTTATCCCTCTGATATTTGCATTTTTTGTACTGGAGTTTCTCACAGATTTAATGTAAACAGAGCGATGCTTTTGCAACCACTCCTGTTTACATTCTTATCCTCAAAGAGGAGAAAAATTGATGGACTGTGATTTTGACCAGCATGATTGGGGAGGTGGCAACCTCATCCTCCAATCCATGGTCCTTGCCAAAAATCTATGTAAGTAGGGTCAGAAAAATAAACTTGCTCTCTTCTTGTCCCTGGACTCGACTTGAGTGCGTCTCATTCATTTTGTGTTCTACAGCGACATCCCTCCAAATACACAAAGCTGTATTACCAGCTCCAACATGAACAGAAAAATGAAGAAGCTAAAATTTTAGAACTGTCATCCTTGAGTAACCACGTTTTGCAGAAAGAAATAATTAAGCATTGAGAATTTTTGTGCACACTTTACATGGAATAAATTGAAGAAATCCTACAACCTTAAACCATTAGAAAGCTGGGCACATCACAAGGATAACATGGTTTCATGGTTTCCATGCCAGTGTTAAACAGACTAAGGCTGTACACCTCTAAACTTAAACTCATACCTTTCAAGTAGCTCTTACACAAAGTATGCAAACATATTTTAACTCATATGTATAATTTAAAGTCTGAGACTTTTAGGTAGCTTAGATGTATTTGGCAAAAGGTCAACAAATAAGAAGTGCTTATCTTTTACCAGTGATGAAACTAAAATATACAAAGATGAGCACTATTAGTCATGAACAAAAAGCACAAATCATTTCTTAGGTTTCAAAGCAACACATGCAAATGAAAAACTGATGACACAAAGACACTATTGAACACGTGAAAAAAAAGTTCTATCTAGTGTGGAATGGAATAAGACTTATGAATTTCAGAATCCCATGAAAATTAAAAGTTCAAGATTTCCCTCCCATATACTTGTTGAATTTCAAATTTGCATTTCACTGAATCAGCTAACATTCTTTCTCAATTACATGTCTATTAGGTGCTGAAAGAATGAAAACTGATGAGAACACTATAAATAAATACATCATTATAGAAGGCATGTTACAACTCAAATCCATTCATCATTCCTTTTTTATCATCAGCTAGCACTTCTTTTCAGGCAGTGTTCTGTTTAGCCATTATAGCTGGTTCTCTTATTTCTGAGCTAGATCTCTCATGGCTGCTGGACTCTAAAGAAAAGAAAATGAGCAGAAGTCATCCACAGAGCTAATGTTCATTAGGAGTTTATGTTACAGAGGTGACCAACCTTAACGTTTAGGATTTCATAAGTCTGAACTAAGTTATTTCTGCATTAATAGTTCTCTCCTTTTGACTGTTCATTATCCAAGAACATGCAAACTCACATCCAGCCTCCTCATTTACCTAGTCACCCGCTGACTTTCTAAGAATTTTTAAAAATATCTTAATTAATTATTTGTGGTAAGTTTCTCTCACTAGTGAAACAAGCCTGAAGTTTTCCATTTGCTTTGAAGAAAGACAAAGTTACACAGCATGGTTATATGTTTACTTTCAGAAGCTACCAGGAATAAGAAAAAAAGAAGCGATTTTTTTCCCACAACATGCAGTAAGACACGTGATGAGAATGAAGGAAACAAACATAAGCACGGCCTTGGACTATTTGTGACTACCTTTGTCATACTCACATAGTAGGGCTCAGCTTCCCTTTCAGTTATCTCATCCTGATACAGAGTGAAACAGGTCGGTATTCGCCCAAACCACACATCTCGAAGTACATCTTTATCATCTGTCATTCTTCCAATGGACAGTGAAGCACATGTAGATCAATTTGTTTCTTCAGCTACAAATGTAACCCATTCCCCCCCCCACAAAAAAGAGTCAGCACGACTGCAAATAAAATACATCTTGTTGACAGTTCTCCCATAACTACGTTCCTCCAGGCTAATCAATGCTGTCACCGGAGCATTAAATGCATCCCTTGGTACAAAGAACGGGATGAATCAAGTTCCCAACTACGAACACATGGTGGATAAGAAGTGAAACGTAAATGAGCATTTCCTAAGGCTGCATGACGCCCCAGAGCCAAAAGGTCCTTTCCCGTTACCGCCCCGCAGCTCCCGGTACCCCGAGAGGCCCCGGTGCCGGGGCAGAGCCGTGTCCGCAGACAGGCGGGCGGGAACACCGAACCGAGCCGGGCTCTCCGGCGGGGAGGAGGGGACCGGCCCGGGGGGGTCACCGAGGCCGCAGGACGGGCCCCAGCATCGCCCAGCGCCGCGCTGAAACCCGGGGGCGTCCGGGGCCCGGCCACTCCCCGCAAGCTCTGTCTACCTGTCTGTCTGTCTGTCTGTCTGTCCACCTCCCTCCCCCCGTCACTGCCGGCAGCCGCCCGAGGTGAATCAGCGGCGCTCCCGCCTCACGGGGCCGGACTGAGGAGCGCGGCGGCGGCAGCGCCGGGCGCGCTGTCCCGGACAGCGGCCGGGTCTGGGGCGGCCCGGCCCGGGCAGCTCCCCGAGGGTGCGCGGGGCCGCGCGAGCCGGGCCAGGCCGTTACCTCTGTCGCGACCGGCGACACCGCCCGCCCGCGCGCGGGGCAGGAACTGAGCGGCGGCCGCGCCCCCGCCGCGGCCACGCCCCCGCGCACGCGCCGCCCGCCGCGGGGCTTCCGCCCGGCCCGCGTGCCCGCCCCCGCCGGCGCCGGAAGCCGGAAGCGGCGGGGCGGGCCCCGGCCGGCCGGTGGGAAGGGCCGGGTGCGGGAGTCGGGCTCGCAGCCGGTGCTGGAGTCGGTTCCGAGGCGCTCCGAGAGCGCTGTCGGTGCTGCAGTGGCAGCGCTGGAGGCGGAGAGTCGCAGGGCTGCAGCTGTGCTGCACCCGGCCATGGGCCCGCTGTTGAGGCATCGGCGGCGTCGCTCAGCCGATGGACTGCGCGTTTGAGGATTTCGAGCACTTAATCTGTTTTCTCTTACCCGGTTGTTCTTTTTCCTACTTCCCCAAGGAAGTCATCATAGCACCAAGCCTCACAGATTTCAAGGAGCGTTTGGACAATGCTTTCAGGCACATCGTGTGACTTTATGGATTGTCTGTGCAGGGCCAGGAGTTGGACTCGATGGGTCCCTTCCAACTCAGAATATTCTGTGGCTTTTTCTGTAGTAGATCTTACCCAGCGTGATGGACGGAGCAAGTCCAGAGGAGGCCACAAAGTTGATAGAGGACTGGAGCCCCTCCCCTACAAAGGCAAGCTGAGAAAGGTGGGGCTGAACAGCCTGGAGAAGAGAACGTGTGGAGACCTCATGGCAACCTTCCAGTATCTGAAGGGGCCTACAGGGAAGCCAGAAAGGCACTCTGCATAAGGAACTGTAGTGATAGGACAAGGAGGAATGTGCACAAACTGAAAGGTGGGAAATTTAGTTAAGGTATTAGGAAGAGATTCCTTACTGTGAGGGTAGTGAGGCACTAGGATAGGTTGCTCAGGGAGGTTGTGGGTGCCTCAGCATGGCAGTGTTTAATGCCAGGTTGGATAAGGCCTTGATCAACCTAGTCCAGTGGTAGGTGTCTTTGCCTGTGGCAGGGCAGATTAGGACTAGGTAATATTTAAGATCCCTTCCAACCCTTCATATTCTATAATTCTGTGATTTTATACCATGATCACAGGAGGATAAGGAGTAGCTGTTGCTGCCAGTGACACCCCAAAGCATCGTTCTGGATTGGTTTTTATCAGCTCAGTAGGTGCAAGTTCACAGTGAATTCCACCTCTGCACTTCAAAGAACGTCTCCTACAATTCTGTCACTGCAAATCCCCGTCTCGATGTCCTACAACTGTAGCAGTGCCCGGGAAGATCAACACTGGTGGTAGGGAAGATAACACCCAAGTAAAATATGTATCCCATTGTGCTACACACTAGCAGTTGTCGAAGCTGGGTTGGTGCGTGGCAAGATGTACAACGGCAGCGAAAATCTCAGAGCAGATGTTTTGGCACACTGGGATGAGAGCTGATACGGTGTGGTTTTAGCGGATGCACGGGCGGCAGTTTCAGTAGTGCCACGTTCTGGCCATGCTGCCTTGTGGCCACCAGATGTCATGCAGTGGCCACGGCTGCTGAAGGAGTCTTCGGGAGTTCGGGAACTAAACTGCAGTTATTACAGACTTTGTGTGGTGTTTACCCAAAGACTGGCATTTTAATAAGTTTGCTTATGTGTGTTGCTGAGCAAATAGTGTGATTTGCAGAACTCTAGTATTTTTTTCAGTCATCTAAAGGATTAGAAAAGTCTGAAAGGCTCATTTTATTTTTTTCACAGATTAAATAAGATCATAATTATGACCTCTTTTTGGTAAAATGTAATATTCCAAACATGAGGCCTAACCAAAAAAAAAAAATCTCCTTTGTTAGTGCTCTATAAGAAAAAAGTTAACTTTTGTGATTTGGGACATACACGAGGAAGCTTTCCTTACCTTGTCTCTGAAGTTTTCTGTGACCCATTGATTTAAAAAGTAGGTAAACTGCTGTAAACCTGGAGAAAACTTAGTATTTGGTATGGCCTACCCCAAGGACAGGGAAAGAAGGCACAGAGCACGTGTGATATTGCTTTATGCATTGAAGGGATCCGTTCCCTTACACTCCTGAATGTGGGCAACTACACTCACCTTGCACATGTTGGGCATGATGGTGGAAGGGGAGAGGTTACTCCAGAAGTATTGTCTGTGCACTCACAACAGTTGTAATTAGTGTGGAAGGTGTGGAAATTATTGTCTTGCAGACCTGGAATGGCAGGAGACATGCACAGAACTGATGCCACAATTACAGAGACATCCAACCCACAAGCACTGCACAATTTACTAAAGGCTTCTCTGTGTGTTTCTGCAAGGAACCCCCTTAATGCTGTTACAGGTCTGCTGAAACCAGTGTCAGGAGGATGCACTGGCCTGTGGAGCTGCTGTGAGATACCAGCACCACTGGAAAACCAACAAACACACAGAAAACCCTGTCTGAACAGACAAAAATATTTAAAGATTTTTATAAAGGTTTTTCCTCATTACAAGATTTACAAGCTTTCAAAAGCTTGCTCATATGCATATCCCTACATGATATCAAGGAGGGTTAGTCTTTGCCCTTTCCTCCTATGAACTCCTCAGAGCTCTCCTGTAGAAAAGTGTGGTTTTGGTATGATCTGTAGACTGAAGGGTTTGACTGATCATTGTAGCAGCATCACTAAAGGTGATGCCAGGTCATTTCTTTTCACACAGGTAGGCAGGAGTCTGCAGGCTATTATCAGTGATACTGTTAGGATGTGGCTCCTTCTTGATGCTGTCTGTGCTCTCCTCCTGAGGTCTTACTTAACCCCCACTACAGTTCTTGAAGCACGACATTGGCCAGCTAGACTGTGCAATCAGCATTCTGTTGATTACTTATGACCACTACCAAGCAGATTAAACATTTACTTTTGCTTTTTTTCTCTTGTGTGTAATATAAGGAGCATAGGCACCTTACTCAGGCATATGGATTCCACTTCATAGGCTGAAAACTGAACTTCACTGAGCACCCAAGTCTTTTGCTGGATCTAGATACAAGAAGTCAGGTAGAGAATAAAACTCAGTCAAGTTATAAAGTGAGATAACTTGCTCTTTAAGTTACCTTCCTATTTAAACATCCTGCTGGTACAGTTACCAGATACAGATATAACAAGATACATTGTCCATGTGAGATCTTAAAGGCAATAGTTCTGTAGCTGACTGAGGCTCTGCTACTGAGACAAAGCTGGTTGTAGATAAACACATGAGATATAATGTGACTACTGAACAAATAAACTGAACCTGAAGTGAATGCCAGCTTTTCTGTTATCGTGACTAGAAATAAAGAATCCGAATCCAAAAAATTAAAAATTAAAAATAATTGCCAGAATGTAATGTCAAAATAAATACAACAAAAAGAAAATTACCTCTTTGATATATTGTTTTCCACATTGCTATCTAATGCTTTAAGTTGCACCATCATTTGGCACAATTGTCTTGTCTAAATTGGAAGGGGAAGAGCTCCTCAAACATATTTCCAATTCCAAAGATCCTCAAGCAGTATTCCCTCATTTTAAATGTCATCATCAGACAACACAGTGACTCATTGCCTAATGGCAGCTGAATCAAAACACCTGTTCCTGAGTACATATGGAATGTGAAGATGCTTGTAAAGAACAAGACTATAATTAAAGATGCATTAATTCCGGTAAAAATAAGAGAAATGGAACAGATGGTTTACGTATTTGTGGGCAGTTATGTTTTTGTGTAATGGTAGCACAGATGAAGATTTGTAAGCAGAATCAGTGTATCATTTATGTTGGAAGGGACCTCTGGAGTTCTTCCCTGACATCTAGGCCAGCGCCTCTTCCCAAAGCAGGAGTAACTACAAAGTTAGAAACTATTGGTAAAGGCAAATCATGCCAGCATTTGATTGCTGAAAAGGTACCTGAAATAAAACATGAAATTCTATTTCCCTCTGTATTTTTCTAGAACAGGGATTACTGATATTCATTGCTTTGATCACATGGAATGAATTTAATGGGGCTTTCATAGAGTTGGTATTTTATGTCACCTGCACATACCGGCAAGTAAGGATAGTTTGTAGGTATATAATGTATATATTTATGTAAGTTATACATACATGGATGTATAACAACTAGCCATTTATTCAGTCCTGGCTCCTCTTCTACAAAACCCAGACTCCATTAAATCATTGGTGAAACACACAGATATATGAAACTTTACCTGTTTCAGTATTGTTTCATTAACATCTGATCAGCAATCACTATTGCTGTTTTCCCTTCACTCTCTAACAGTTTTCAATATAAAGCAAATTATACTTTAATTTTCTAGATATTGTCTTTTGAGTGTGTAAAAAAACCCCAGATTGCGGGAATCATTAATGTACACCTTTTAACATGCAACAGTGAGTAAGAGTCAAATGAAACTCACAAAGCTGCTATTTATATCTAGTTAAATACTTCATTATTGCCTACTCCCAGTGAAGGGTTAATTTGATTAATTACATGAGAAACTGATTCATTCGTCTGAGAACTTCCTGGAAATATTACAAGATAGCACGTAATGTTTTCCAGATACAATTTTAATTTATAAGTTTGTGGAAGCGAAAAAAAATCACTCTTGTCAGGATGTAATTCTCCTTTCATGCTCTCCTCATCTACTGATATTTGTCTTCTGTAACAGTGAATATATTTGGAAATATTCTAGACTGGTTTTAAACTCTTTCTTGTCTAAATAACTGAGGTGTGCTGACAACTGTCCTAGTTTTCCCTCACAGTTGTTAACTCTTTTTTACTTTGCTGATTTCATAAAATCCCAGAATGATTTGCACTGGAAAGGGACCTTGAAGATAATCTAGTTCCAACGCACATTTCCTGTTTTAGTCCTAACTTAAAATTCCTAAGTCATATTTCAGATTATTAAAAAAATCTTTTATTGCTAAACCAAGTCACTAGATATTAGGAAATCCTAGTTCTAGGTGTGCTGCTCATTATTTACCTTGAACAAAATTTCTTAGTTTTGCTACTTTGTCGTAGACTCATGGAGACATCTTGATCTTAGTGAGGAGGAGGGGAAATACCCTTTTTAAAAAATTCATAGTATATACATGTGGAGATTTCTTATGAACATAGATCAGATCATAAGCTTTCTTTTTTAATATATTGACAATGCCAACAGCCCATTTTTCACTTAGCTGGATTTTTACCCCTCCGCATGTTAACTAAGTAACACCTATTCTGTCAAATATTCTCACTTATCAATGATACGTATCTGGTATTCAAAAGGTAGTGGGATGGTGATTCCTGATGCTTCTGGGTTTTTTTTCTGTTGGGAATACTGACAGAAATGGCTTTGTCAGTACTGTCTCAGTATGGGACAGGTTTGGCTCCATCTATGTTTGGTACATAAATTTAGCTATTTATGACCAAAGATCAGCACTTAGTGCTGAATCACAGCACAGCCAGAAAGTAACACTAAAGTAGAAGGAAGACAGTACAATAATCCTCTGCTGTTTGGCAATTGGAACAGCCTTTAGGTTGTTTACTTTTAGGCACGAAGAGGTTTCACCAACAACCTACCTTGTTAATACCATTAAAATGTCAGCTGCTGAGACATGGGCAGTCCAGCCGTCAGTACAAGAAGATACTAAGCACCCGTGTGTCACCCAGCACTTGAGAACTCCCAGAACTGAAACCAGAGTTAACTGCTGTTTGTTGACAAGTAATCTTTTATACCTCGGTAGGAAGACTTCTTGCTGTACAGATCTATATTAAAATCATTTAAATTCCTTTTCTGTGTCACACTGCGTAATTCCAAGCATCTGAGTTAGACTCATTACAACCTGGTCTATTGGCTGTATTATGAAACCTGACTTACTCTTGCAATAAAGTACCAAGTATCATATGGGTTCATGAATAAATACAGTGCCAAGTGTGACACAGAGACAGCAGCCCATATTCTCTACCCATCCAAGTCAGCAAGTAACTTCCTATTCTTGGTAAACACACTTTTCTTATTACATCTGATGTAGACCACAGTTTTTTCCTTAGATTTCTGAAAAGAAATAGTACTGATTTGTAATAAAACACAGGACTTCTCTGTTGTAGACAAAGGAGGGTTTTTTAATATGACTGGATGACCTTCAGTTGTTTCGCCCAGGGAAAGAACTTTTCTCAGTGATTCTGAATTCACTTTGATAATTCTGTAGTACTAGAGTGTTGATAAATCCAGTTCTGAAATTCTGATATATCTCTGTTTCTCAGCTAATGAAGTGTGTTATGGAGATTTAAATTTACAAAGACCTTTTAGTGAATTTAAAATCAATATTGGATGCAAGTTTTTCTGGTTTTCTTTTCTTGTTTGTTGTATTTGTACAACATTTGTTATATGAGTTAGCTACTAAATCACTGATTTCTCAGGGAAAAAAAGTAAGACTACAATGCACATAAAATAGGAGAATGGGTGTTCAACTTGATGGTGAAAAAAGTAAAAACCCTGAAGTCTATCTTATTTCATGAGAAGTATAATTACCAGTGGCCTCATCAATGCTGAGAGAGTGGAGGGTTGTTGGAAATCACTTCCTTTGAGCTGCTGGCCACACCGTGTCTAATGTAGCCCAGTGTATGCTTGATTTCCTTGCTTACACAGGAGTTTACATTTGTTTCTCTTGAACTCCATGATTCTTGTTTGCTGAGATTCCTGTGAATAACAGCTCAGCCCTCCAGCACATCAATCACTGCACCCTGCCCAATATCACCCAAAACCCAAACAAATGTGTGTTCCGGCTCCTTGTCCAGTTCAATGATAAATGTGTTACATGGCTTTGTGATGGGTTGACTGTGGCTGGATGCCAGGTTCCCACCAAAGCCACTCCATCACTCCCCTCCTCAACTGGACAGGGGAGAGAGAATGTAAAGAAAGGCTCATGGGTCAACATAAGGACAGGAAGAGATCACTCACTAGTTACCATGAACTGCTCCTGCATGGGTCCTTTCCACGGGCGGTGCAGTCCTTCAGGAATAGGTTGCTCCAGCATGGACCTGCTACAGGGTAATGAGTCCTGCCAGCCTTCCTGCTCCAGCATGGATTCCTCTCCACGGGACCACAGGTCCTGTGAGAAACCTACTCCAGCATGGACTCCACGGGACCACAGGTCCTGTCAGAAACCTGCTCCAGCATGGATTCCTCTCCATGGAACCACAGGCCTTGTCAGGAAGCTGCTCAAATGTAGGCTTACCAGAGGGCCACAATCTCCTTTGGGCGTCCTCCTGGCATAGGCTCCTCCAGGGGCTGCAGGTGGAGATATCTGTTCCACCATGGACCTCCATGGGCTGCAGGGGCACAGCTGGCTCCCCATGGTCTGCACCGGGGGCTGTGGGGGAATCTCTGCTCTGGCACGTGGAGCACCTCCAGCTCCTCCTTCTCCATTGACCTTGGTGTCTGCAGGCCTGTTGCTCTCACATATTCTCCCTTCTCTCGCTGCTGCTGTTTCTGCAGTGGTTTTTCCCCTTCTTAAGTCTGTTACCACCATTGCTGATGGGCTTGATCTTGGCCAGCGGTGGGTCCATCTTGGAGCTGGCTAGTGTTGGCTTTGTAGGACGTGGTGGAAGTTTACAGCACATTCCCATAGAAGAACGCTGTAGCCCTCCTGCTACCAAAACCTTGCCACAAAAACCCAGTACACATTGAATTATTAACCACTACTCTCTGATCCCAGCAGTTCAGCCAGTTTTTCACTATCCTTGCAGTGTACTCATCCAGTCCACATCTCCTCAGTTTAGCTACCAGTACACTACAAAAGACAGTGTTGAAAGTCTTGCTTCAGATAAGCTACATCTGTTACTCTCCTTTTACCCACAGCCATTTCATCATAGAAAGCAATCAGATTGGTCACAGATGATATAACTGATAAATCTCTGCTGGCTGATCCCAGTCATCATTCTGTCCTTCAAGTATCTAAAATGTGGAGGACTTGTTTCTTCATTTTCCCAGGAGCTGATCATGCTGTAGACCTTCCTTTTGATTTTTTTAAGAATAATGATGTGATTCTTGTCTTTTACTAGCAACTGAGGAGCTCCCTCAGTTTTGCCACAGCCACACCCTTTCAAAGCCTCACAAACACATCAGCTGTCTCAACATCTGTGGATGTATTCTGCCTGGTCCTATGTCAAGAAATACTTAAATTATTCCTAATTTGATCTTCCTGTCAGATGGGTAGTGCCTCAGTCCCCACAATTTGCTACTAGGCTCAGAGACCTGACCTTGGCAGTCAAAAACAAGGCAATCAAGGCATTAAGTACTCCAGACTTTTGTATGCAATTTGTCATTACATCCTTTGCATCTTGCCTGCACTATTTATCAGCAAGTTTACATTTTTCTTCACCTTTCTTTCAGGGCTGACCATCTGTAGAATCAATTCTTCTTGTCCTCTATGTTCCTTGGTGGTTTTGACCTTAGCTGTGTGGCTTTCCTAATTTGATTCTTGAATACCTGAGTGATGCTGCTAGATTTCCTGGTAGCCTCCTTTCTATGTCTGAGCTCAGCTAGAACTTTCCTCTTCAGCCAGTCTGGCTTCCCACTGTATCTGCCCATCTTCTTGTGCAATCACAATGTCCCATTCTAGTGCTTCAAGGAGATTTGATTTGAAGACCAACTCTTTTTTTTTTTCTTCTTTCTTGGCTCCCTAGTGACTCCTGCTGACCTATTCCTTGATGAAACTGAAATCCACTCTCCTGAAGTTCAGGTCTTTGCTCTGTACCTTCCTTGCTTCCCTTAGCATCTTAAATTTAACCTGTTTTCCCACTTCTTTTTAGGCTTTGATCTGCATACTTTGATGAACCTGCTTTGAAACCTTTCTCAACAGCAAGACTATTGGGAAAGGTGCTCCTGCCTTTCTTTCTTATGCTAGTGCCATCACTTCGCACCAGTCCTCACTCCCAGAAAATAATCCATGGACATAAGAGCCAAAGGCTCTCCCTGTGACACCAGCTACACTGGCTTTGATCTGCATAATACATCCTCTCCTATTAAGCCCAAGTCCTTGACTGATAGGGTCAAAGGGGAACACCACCTTGGCTCTTTACCACAGCTCAGAGCACAAACAGTTGCCTTTGATCTGCTCAAGTTATCTTTTGGCAGCAACACTTGTGGCCAGATACGGGTAAGAAGTACACAGTAATGGTGAAAAGGCAGTAACAGATAGCAATAATCCAGACACTGTTGGTCCTTCTGTAGTGTCCTGCATCAGGGCCCAGGACAAGCAATCAGCTTCCTGACAGCAGATCTGACCTGCAGGTGGGTACTCTGGCCCCTAGAGAAGGAAGTCTTTTAAATAAGAATAATCTTATTAGAGAAGTTTAAAGAAGTAAATTTCTTGTTTCATCTCATATTGATTATTCTTACTCTTTCTGTTTGTTTATTTTTGTTTTGGTTTGTTTTGTTTTGTTGTTTGTTTGGGGTTTTTTTCTTCCTGAACTCATATTAGTGTAGTTTCCTTGATAAGTTACTGGGAAGGGCATATTTATAAAGACTTATCTTAGTTTGCGCATTCTCCTTCATCTATCTTTTTGTGGAACAGCTGAGAGATAACTCCCTAATTATTGTTTATTAATGGTAGAAATTCGCTGACCCACATTCTCACAGTCACCCTTTGTGTTTGTTTTAAATATTACATCCTTATTCTCTGTAATCGCAACTGATTATCCTGGGAAAAGCAAATGCTGACGAACAGCTCTACTACTTCGTGCTTCTCCTCCCCAGGACTCACAATAACTGGTTTGTTCCATCAGGCCATTTCAACACCTCCTCTTTGGATATCTTTTCATGGGACAGTGCAAGGTTTATATTCACCTTGAAAGAGGAGAGATCTGATGGCTGCACAGAGGCTGATGGTGTTCACAGGATCTGTATTATAGACCCCATGTAATATACAGGAGGAAGAAGTGACTGGTACACATAACTATGAACAGACAGTTTCAATTTCCTAGTAATGCTCCTGTATTATCTGCAGATACATAAGAACAGTTATGCTTTTAATTACATCTGGTCAGCTTAATATTTAATTGCAGATTCTTGAGCACCCAGCTAGGTTACAGAAGACTGGATAGCTGTTGGATTTGTCACAGGATGCTCATATCCCATAGCAATTTAATCAGCTGTGCTTACATTTCATTCTTTAGCACATTGGCTCTAGACTGTAAATTGCTGAAGACAGAGAGGAACCTACCCTCCTTCATGCTTGTCCATTTCTCAGCTCATCTGTTAGTCAGTATGAACAATAATACATAACTGGTAATTATGTATCTAGTTTTCAGGGCTATTGGTTTAGTAATATACCTAGAATCTCTATAAAAGAATTAATTTTAAATTTCCTGGTAGCTTCTGCCTTCCTTCTTAAAAATTAAAAGAGAAAGATCCCATCCTAACTTAAGCCATGTTGGCTGATAGATCTCCATGAGAATATGATGAAAATAGAATAGAATGACATTGCTGATTTAGTCAAATAAATTAAAAATTATTCTTTAAGGTGAAACATTATTTTCAACCTAGATAATAATCAAAAATTTAGACCAGAGAAGGACATGACCTATAGCTTTTCTTTTGGCCAATGAAAGAAGCATGAAAGTATAGCAGTACTATGCACTCTAACCAGCGCAAAACTGGAAAAAAGCCATAAAATATTAGCCTGGAAATATATACATTTCAGCCAAGATATATCTACTCAGGAAAACATAAGCACATCTTGATATTAAGCAGTAAATTAACAATTTGCCAGTATTATATTCCTAATGCCACATTGTTATGTTAATTTGTGGTGTTTTTCTAATTGAATTAATTTATGGTCTTACTAGTATACCTTTAAATTGGGACTACAGGAGTGTTAGAATCCACATACTTTTTTTTTTCCTTTTAATCAAACTCCAGAGGAGGCAGGACCCCCTGATGCACAGAGTGGCATCGATGATGCTGCCAATCAGTGGCATTCTTCTCCCATGAGAGGCAGCATGTCCCAACTCCCTCCTCCTTTCCCACTAAGATGGGAAAGAAAAAAAAAATAGCCAAAACGTAGAATGTTCTCTCCTCTGAGTAGCATCCACATCATTTGTTTCAGACTAGTTATATAGCCTGTTTTCTCACAGCTGTTTTATTTTTCTCTCTTATAGCTTTGAGGAGGGGAAAGAAATACTTATTGAAAAAGTTCAGATGCCAAATAAACATCATTGAATCAACCTTGACATGGCACACATGAAGTGTTTTACAGATATTAGTTCTCAGCTTGAGATCAGGCTCAATATCTTTATTTTAACTCTTTATGCAAACTGGTAAGTCCAAAGACTGAAAGCTTTCAAGAAACTGTAAGATGAAAAATGCACAGAGGATATACTCTTCTTTTACAGGTGGGCAAAAGAACAAAATATTTGCATACTCAGAGCAAGAATGAAGTGATTTGTAGGTGTTATCTTCGCTTTGTACTGACACTGCACTTCAGTGAAAGATAGTTATCATTAAAGAAAAGTGACACTTGACAGTTATTAACAGAATGAGAAAAGCACTTGGCAGGCATCAGAGAAGAAAATCCCTGAAAGAATTTTTTTCTCTGTGAGACCTTTTTTTTCCCCTTGTGAACTGATTGGAGAAGGAATGAAAACTATTGACATGGATGTATTAGCAAAAATAAGAGGAATATTCAGCACTGGGAACTCCAGAGCATTTCATAACTGAAATCTGTTTGGCTATCTGCCTGGACTTATGGGCTGAACCTAACTGGTGTTGAAACCAAACAGTGCACTCTCACTGTTAGCATCACAATGGGAGTATTATGTGGAGGTAGTAACTGATGCAGAAGTAGTTCACTTATGTGTTAAAAAAACCTACAATGGCTCTGGTTAGCACTACAAAATTCCATGTTAAAGTCAAAGACCACATGCTACACCTTGGCATTCACTTCTAATGGAAGCACTGTGGTTTTACAAGCCCATGGATTATATACATGACTTATTTTGTTTGCTTCCCTTGAGCTGTAGGATTCTAATGCAAAAGACTCTTTAAAGGCCCAAAGATGGGTTGTAGGACTCTGAGTAGCTGACAGGAGGTATGTGGGTAGTGGGGAGGTCTACATGACACAATTCATCTATGCAAATATATAAGCAATTCAAAGGCTCAGATAAATTTTTGGCAATTCTACAGAAAAAAAAAAGAAGAAGAAAAAACCACTCCAATATTGAATTGATTAATTAAATATGCTAATTTCCCATTAAAAATTCTACCCACACCTATCTGCTGTGGAATACTCAGTTTACAGAATAAAAATCTTAGAGTATAAAAGTGTTTGGCAGAATTATTAATGAATAAATGGGTTATAAATTAAGCCAAAGCTATCAGAAAAATGAAGGTGAAATCTTGACCCTGGTAAGACCCATTTTTGACTTATCTGATCAGTAACTAGCACCTAAGAGATGGATATTGCATGCTTTCAGGAGAGGTATTAGCTCACAGATGAACCTAAATACCAAAGATCCCAAATTGAACCATGATGGGAACGAGGCAACTTAAAGTAAGACCAAAAGCATCCAACACGCAAATCTAAATTGCTGCCTGAAGTAATCACACAGTGTGTTCAAGATCAAATTCAGAGCAGGAGGTTATGTAAATTCACCCCCACTCCAAAATGTCCTCAGGAGCCTGAGGTGCTTCCACCTACTTGAGCTGCTGTGCCTGTGTGCTCCCCTGTGTGTCCCCCCAGGCAATCCAGCCATGCGGCTGCCAGACAGGCCAGGGTAAGTCATGGCAAGTGGCACGCCAATAATGATTGCCCTTTGAGCCTGAGTGATGCTTTGCTCCACCAATCAGGTACATAAGGCAATCTCAGAAATGCTTGGCTTCCAAATTTACTTCTGGGTTGAAGCTCACATCGCTGTCTCTTGCTTCCAAATGTCTCAGTTCTACTCTCAGTCAAACTGTTGCCATTTTTCCAAAGTCCTTCCCTGTGACATGGAATTGCTTACCTTTAAGGGGTTTGCCCAGCTATTTGCTATAAGGGTCTCTTTGCTTCCCTGGCTTCCTGCATATTGTTCTTGCTACAATTCTGGCTGCCATGTTCTTGAACTAATTTAGTTCCTAGCCTTGGCTTTTCCTGGTCCTAATATTTATTTGCATTTTCCAGGTTGTCTTTAACCCCCAGGGGTGATCACTCACATCCCGCCATGTCTGATAATTTACTGAGAACATTAATTTATGCCTTTTTTTTTTTTTTCAAGACATGGAATGGGAGTCCTTCCTCTTTTCAGGTGTGGTCAGGGAATCTCTAGCCTCTTGTTGGGCCAGAAAACAAACTTTAGTGGTGATATGACTGTGAGATGGAACATATTCTTGTAGGTAAGATATTACCAAATTAAGGCTACCATTTCCATCACTATTCTACACTATTTGTACATCACACCTGGAACTCCTGGAAAACAATGGAAGCCAATATGGCATTTTGTATGGAGCCTGCTGTTACTGCATGAGTTAAATAAGATCCAAATATGCAAGCACAGGGAGTGCCAGCAGAGATTCAGGCCAAGCAATACCTAGTTTCTAGCTCCTTGTCAGACTCAGGCAAAAAGAAGGCACCCGACTCTCAGTCCCATGAAGACTGAGGCAACTCTGAGCATGTGGGGAAGTGAATCCCTAAGTACCTGGGGCACTTTCAAGACAAACAGGGAGGCAACCCTGGAATTTAAGTGCCCACAGGGTTAGGTGTCAAATGAATGTGGGATTTCAGGACCATAGTTTGGGACTTACATGTTTTATGTGTGACACAGGGAGGATTTTGGCCCCTGTATACCTTATTGCTCTTTTACTACCAACTCCAAAATGTGGAAATCCAAAGCAGTCTTCATATATTCTGACAGTGCATTATCTGAATCTCAAATGTTTGCATGCATGCACCATTTCTGAAGGAAATGCTGTATTGGAAAAGAAGAAAAAAATATTTGATAACAAAGTTGATGATAATCCACTCATATTTTTCTGTAATTTGTGTATGGGTTTTAGATTGGAGGTTGGTTTGTTTGTTTCAGAGCTATTGTGCCATATATTGGAATAGTTTTATATTAGAACTCTACGTTATATGTAGAGATTGTTTCTGTTTTGTAACAATAAAAAGAGAGAATCAATTATCTGAATAAATAGTATTACCTCAACCTGTGTGTTAGCTGCTTTCTATAACAACTTCAAAAATTTCGAGTCTGTATTTATTGGATTATCTTTGTAACTCCAATATTAGCATGTTTCAGGTTTAGGGAATTTTTGGGTTCTTTTTAATATCTCACATACACTTTGCAGTCAAGCAAGACTATTGAGTATGGTAAAGTTTAATCTAGATACTCAATCATCTTCTTTTTCACCATGCTGGAATGATACCAAACAGGAGAAGGATAATTTGTTGCATAATACCTTTCTAAGGTATGAAGTACTATGAACGGTTGCAAAATTGTGTTGGTTCAGATAAAGCTAGACTGACTTGTTCTGTTGCATGTGCCTGGATTAAACTGACATAAACTGGCTGCTGACATAAACATGACCACCATTTAAAGCTTCCTGAATGACTGGCTAATTCTTATGAATGTCTATCTTAACTAATGGCCTTAAAAATGCCTTTCCTGAGTTAAGTCCAAACCTTCTACATAAGACAGGTACAACGAAAAGTATAGGGTCTCGACAGATCTGTTTGGATCAAAATCACACATTGTTCTGACACTGCCATACTGAACAACCAGACTTTAATTTTGCCTGTAGTTTGAAAAACAGCCAAAACAACCAAACTCCTTCACTTAATTTTTTGTGCATCAGGATTTTTTAGGATATGTTAGCACTGAAGCACAAATGCTGGATACCTCAAGGCTTATGAGAAATGGAAATTTCTTATATTTGTCTCTCCAGAGAGATATGGAACTCTGCACATTTTCTAGGTACTCTGTGGTGCTAATGCTAATCCAGACCCTGCCAAAATAATCTAAGAGGATTTGCAAAAACTTGTACCTTGCATTTCTCCCTTTTTTCTCTTATGTCATTTAAACTATATGTTTTCAGGCCAAACACATCTAATTTTTTTTTTTTTTTTAAGTGTGGAATGAATTAGCACAGGTCTGCTGAACTCACCCTCATCTGCCTGGTCTGCCATCATCTCAAGATATCTAATGGGTAGAGTGGCCGGGAGAAGACATACCACATCTGCAGTGGCCAAGACTCCTTTCTCTCCAGTGCTGTTTAGGTAAAGTGGTTCACCAACACCAATTAATTTACCTTTACTCTGGCACAGCAGAATCCCAATTATAACTGACACCTAAATGGAAAGGTAGTACATGGACTTAGTAATGTATTTATCTAGCTTCTTCAATGATGAATGTGAGAAAATGCCATGGTTATGTCAGTTGTGGTTCTCTAGTCAAGGAAATAGAAAGGAATATTTTTCGGCTAAAGCAAAAGAAGAGGAAGAGCTATTTGAATCTTTACATTGTCTATCCAGTGTCCAAAAATCTTATCCAGATATGGCAGACAGGACTTTGTATTTTGTTCCTAGCCATCTGTCAAGGACAGCATCTACCTGCCATCAGGTGTCCTGTCTCTGTCCTTAGAAATGCTTAAAATCAAAATGGATATGGTCCTGAATAGCCTGCTCTTGCTGACTCTGCCTGAGCAGGGGGGTGCAGTAGACAACCTTCAGAGGTCCCTTCCCATCTCAAGTGTTTTGTGATTCTACAATCTTCATGCTTATGTAGCTTGGTTTACTGAAACTGATGTTTTTCTCAATCCCTTATGCAGTTTCTGAGAGTACAACTATCTTTCTTTCCAGTTCTGCCCAATTTTGGCATTACACATACTTAATATTAGGAAAAAATAACTTTCTTTTTAGGTTAGTCTGTTTAGTTAATCACTAACCAAATAAATTATTAAAAAGAACTGAAAATATGTACACCCCAAAGAGGTGTACGTATTGCTTGGTGTAAAACATCAGCATAGGTAAGACTCAGCCGCTCAGTCAACTTCTGTGTATTTTGCATTCCCCTGCCTTGCTAACATCCGTTTCCTCCTGCCATAAAAAACCAGCATTAATTTATATCCATCAATTTATGTAGTCAATTTTTTGTCAATTATTGGCTGATTATGACCATTGAATAACGCAGAATTTAAAGTTCTTCCAGAATACAGACTTCCAACATTTTTATTATGTCATCTTAGAATTTTTAGCGAAGAATTATAACATCCATGTCCCATCAGCAAAAAGCAAAAATCAGGATCAAAACCACAAGAGCCCTAAAAGCTCCTTACATCACACAAATGCGTGCTTGTTAGACGCAATGTAGGACAAACGATATCCGTCAACGCACAACAGCGTTTCCTAAGGAAAGCTAAACCTCAGGGTCATTTAAGAGAGGATTCCTAAAATCACCGAGAAACACATGCGATCGCCAGGTTCTGGCAGGGGCTGGTCACGATACGACCTGACACGATCCTTCTCGCTGCAAGGTGTCTGAGCCTGACCTTTCCCGCGGGAGCGGCTCTGCCTCCCTACGGAATGCCTTCCTCGTCCTCCTCAGCGGGATAACGAGCCAGCAGGGCGGTCAGAGCCAATTTATTCCCACAGAGAGGGATAACCAGCTAATTAATTAATGTGGCGGGCACCGAGACAAAAAAGCAGCGCTGCAAGGTTTGGGGTGTGCTGGCTCCTGAGCCCCTCGGCTATACAGCTGACTTTCTCTATTCATGTTTTTCGCCTTAAATGAGGAGGGGCTGGGGGGCGGCCGCGGGAGGATGCGGAGCCCCCGGCGGGCGCGCAGCCTTTCTCCGTGCCTTGCACAAGTATCCGGGGCGCGGGGCACACCTCAGGGTTAGCAGAAAACAACAACAAGATAATGGCCCCTAATGCGCACCCTGGGCACGGATCACACGTGGGCCGCTCCCTTCCTGTGCGAGCGGCGGGGAGCCCGCCTGCCGCGGCGCGGCGCGGCTCGCTCCGCGGGGAGGGACCGACGCGTCCGGCGGTGGGCAGGGAGGGACGGAGGGAGGGAATCTCCTTATTAAACGCATACACCGGGGCGGGCGGCTGCCACCGCCGCCCCGTCCATGCCCGCGGAGAGCCCGAGAGCGCCGTGCTCCCCCCGCTGCCGCTGCCGCCCCGGCTGCCGGCGGGAGATCCCCGCGCAGAGCCCCGCGGAGCCCGGCATGGCGCGGCGCGGCCGCTTCCAGCGCCTCTTCGGCCGCAGCGAGTCCGAGGACTCGGAGCCCGAGGGGGCGGCCGCCGCCCCCCGCCGCCGCCCCTCCGCCGCCGCCGCCGCGCCCAAGCGGCGCCCCGCGTTCCCCCACTGGCGCCCGAAGAAGAAGGAGCAGCATCCCCGGGAGGGAGGCGGTGCCGCGGCCGCCTGGACCCCACCGCCCGCCTCGACCCTCGAGTCCCCGGCCCCGCGGTAAGGACGACACCCGAGCGGGCGGCGGGCGGGACCGGGCACGGCTGGAGAGCAGGGGGCTTTGTGTCGAGGAGGGAAGAGCGTGTCCCACAGCCGCCTTCCCGTCCCGCGTTCGCCCCAGCCTGCTGGCGGAGCGGCGCCCGAGCCGTGTTGACAAACAGCAGCGCCCGTGTGAATAAGTAACAGTCAGCCCTGTGCCCCGAGCAGGGGGAGGCTTCCTGGACCAAACCAGCCTCCTAAGGGCGGCTGGCGTGTGCGAGTGGCTTTTACTCTTCTGCAGCAGTGGGTTTGTTCTGTGCTCGCTTTTTCTGGACGTAGTAGAGGAGGAAGATGAAAGAGAAGGGTTTGACAACACTCTACTGCAGTGCTCCCCAGTGTGGTTCCAAGTCTCCCATGAGTAATAACTATCTAGTGCATGCTGGCTTCTTGGGGACACAGGCATTCCCCGGAGGCTGTTTAGAGCCTGTGGCCACGGCACAAGGAACCTCAGTGAGACCGTGGGGTTGCCGAGCAGTAAAACCTCTGACGTGAAGGTCAATTCACAGTAGCGTATGGTGAACTTGAGGCTGCGTCGGGAAAGGGTTTGGTTAATACTACTCAGATCTGAACATCATAAGCCGGGTAGTGAGAAGCTGTCAGTGCTGCCTACATTTAAAAAAAAAAAAAAATTGTAAGCGATTGCTCTCTCAGGTGTTTGGTTGAAATTGAGAAATCCAAGTTTCAGAAGGTGGCTCTGTATGAAAATGTTAGTACTTGCTGAAAAATAGACATCAAGTAGAACTTAGAACTTGACTAAAGTATAGTTTAATGATGTTTGTATTTGGTATTGAGATGTATTATTGAAGACTTTAAACACCAACCTCTTCTATAAAAGGAAAAAACCCCTTATGTTTACATATTTTTAGGAAAGAGAAAATGAAGTCTGCTTTTCAGAACTTTTAAACCGGGAAATTATGTATTTCAGAATGTTATTGAGTGGTCAAGCTCAAGGCAATCCTTCAGGTGACCTCAGCCAGGAGCAGGTCCCTCTTTTGCCTTCCAAAGGCCAGATAAAACAGAAGGGGATCACAGTGTAGTTCAGGGTGGAAAGGAGCCCAAAACAAGGCTGGCTCTGGGTTCAGATCCCGGTTGCTCAGGACTGTGTCCACTAGAGTTATGCAATCTTCCAAGAAGAGAGAGTGCACAACAACTTTGGCCAAGCTGCATTACTACTGCCTTGTGTGAAATAGTTTCTTCTTGCAGAAGGTTGGAACATATTTTAATTCATAGCTTGTGCTGTGCCTGCCATGCACTACTTAAGAGCCCCGCGGCACTTGGTGACCCTCTCATGCATACTGACAAGCAGGTGATGGGTTCTCTCTGTGGTCACCTCTTCTCTGGGCTGAACCTGTTTCCCCAGCCACTCCTCAGGGCGAGATCTCCAGCCCCTCAGTATCTTGGGGCCTTGTGCTCTTTTTATCAGTGTGTTTTGTATTGAGGGACCCAAAACTAAATAGAATGTCTAGATGTGGGCAAATGAATGGTGGCTAAGTCTTTAATCTAGGTGTGGGTTCCTTTTTCTTCCAGAAACCAGGATGTTTTTGCTGCATAAATTTGTTTTCAAGTTCTGTGCATAAATTACAAGAGAAACCTAATAATTGCAAGTCTCTTGAAAGAACAGAGTTGTAACTCCTGTTACAAAACACTGGAGGTTTTGGGTTTTTGGTTAGAGAACCAATCCTTCTGCTATTGATGACAGGTTAGGTTTGTGCTTCAGCACATGGAAATACATATGTGTGCCAACATCTTTAGCTGCCGTTGGTCATCTTCAGAGAGCACAAACTTCTCTTGTTTGTGTAGCTTTCTACCACCCTTGTCTTAAAAAAATTAAAATGAATGAACAAAGCTTTTAGTATAAAGCCAAAACCACTAAATGCATTTCTTAAAATATGTTGAAGATTATGATAGCATTTCTCAAAAGACATGGTTTGAAGTATTTTATTTTACTACATGCATGGTAGGCTGTAATGCTTGGTCTCAAGACTACTGTATAGGACAGGTAGAGCGTCCTGTTAATAGGGATGACCTTGAAGATATAAGATGCCTAATTAGTGGCCATGGTTTTAGCTATGGTTTGGCACATGGCAAGCATGACAGCTGTCAGTTTTGAAGACACCTATTTATATGGTACTCCAGTTTAAAAATTATCTAATCAGTAGCTGTTTTGTTTGTCTTATGTTATTTTTCGGGTAGCCAATACTTCTCCTTGCTGTTAATTATTTATCTGGAAGAGCAGTACCCAGCATGGCATAAAAAAAATCTTGTAGTAAAGACCAAACAAGCATCCCAGCTCCCTTAAACTTGAAGTTACAAGTGTGCATTCTCCTGTCTCTATGAAATTTATGTTGTACTGCCTGCGTTCATGGGTGTCAGGACAGCCAGATTACTTTTCCACCAAAAGCTTATAGAATCTCTTTTCCTCAGATAACAGCTACAAGTTTGAGCCTCTAAATAGAAGAAGGTGCAGTGAAAAAAAAGCAAAAGAGTTACAGTTGTCACCATGCTGTAGGTAACTGCATCATGTTATGAAACCAGTTTTTACTTGGTCCCTTGGAGGTCGTGTCCTTATACAGCTGTTATGGCTTGGACACTGAATGATCTCCACCCAATGGCAACTTTAAAAATTAAGAGGATGGCTTGGAATTGAACTTTGTAGCAGGAAGTTGACTGCACGAGGACAAAAAACCCTGTGTATCTTTGGGGTGTGTTTGTTTAACAGTGTTTCTCAAAATATATGCTATCCTATGAATCTGGAACTTTTTGTATTTGATGGTCAAGATCAGACAAGTTACTTGGTCCAGTTATGAGTTGGCTACCATATAAATGACAGTAGCTAGATTCTTGCCCAAGATGTGTCAGTATAATCACCATGAAAAAGGAGAGTATTTTTGCTGCTTATTACTTCCTCCTTTTCAAGAAGCACAGATATTTGATATTGAGCATGTTAGAAACATTACCACCAGCAACACCCCTTGTTTTCATTACTTTCCTCTCCCCTGATTAAATGAATTCAGCTCACCTTCATCAACATAATACATATGTGAAGGCAAAGAAACCTCTGTGACTGTTATTCTACAGTGATTTGGCAAGGAAATAAAATTTATTGAGGATTCGGTAATTGCCTAGAAATAAGGAAAGGGAAAGAGCATTAGGCTGCATCCAAGGAAAGTTGGACTGTGGATTTATACCTTATCTTGGGGAGGAACTTGCACATCCATGAGATATGTTGAAAGTGGAGAAACATGTTTTTAGTGGAGAAAGTGTCAGTGAGACCAAGCTCTTGTATCTATTCCCTGCTTCCATGTTCTTACTCTGAGTTACTCATCTGTGATTCCTGTGTTAGAAGAGGTGAAGGAGCTATGCTTCACAGCCCAGGTGTAACATCACATTTTGGAAAAAGATGAAGAACAAATGCTTCATTCTGTGAAAAACAAAGTGTGTAATAACACAGACCATTAGTAGCTCAATTGATTGAAAGAATTAAATGTAGAAAACTGATATAGAATTTGCTGTTTTGTAAAGTACCAACCCTCAATTCAATGTACTTTATATGGGTAGCTTCACATTTGTGTGTTGTCTGGTTGAAAAAAAGGAAAATTAAACATTCGCCTATGTTGTTTTGTAAGACTGACTATGGATTTCTGCAAGTGTTCCTAGTTGTACTTAGTTAGTGGGAGGTGGAAATGGAAAAGGGTAATTTGGTGTGATGTATAATTCTTGGTAGTCTGTAATGTAAGCATAACACATTAGGAATAAAGACTTAGTATTTTAATTTTTTATAGGGGAGTGAAGATCTTTTAAGATATCATGATCAAAGAATTAAAAGCAGAATTTTTTTCTGTGTTCTTTTCTCCACTGTGACCTAATGAGGAAATTGGTCCTTAGAAAAAAATTTTTTTCTAGGAAGATACTAAATGACATGCTAAAACATTCATTTGCCTTTTTTTGCACTTTTAAGAAGTAAAAAATACTGTCCTGTGAAAATGTAACGACATCTAAGCCATGAAAATAGTAGTTTGTCTCTCCTGCATGCATTTAGATCAGCTGCTGCTTCAGTGTTGCTGGTTTCATGGGTTTGGTGGCTGTGCAAACACCAGATTGAAGAACACTCTCTTTTTAATTTTGTCCTTTTCAAAATCAGACGACAGTCTGAAAAACATGAACCAGTAAGACTGCTGGTGCCTTCCTGGTCAGCCTGCTTGGATGTCACGGTATGAAAGGTAGATCCTGGTAGAGAAGAGCGGGCAGTGGTGCACAAGAATTGCTGACTTTCATTGCTCTTGCTTTTTCACTTAAATTAGGAAAAAAAAATCCTTAAGAAATAAAGAAGTGAGTTAGTGGACTCATGCCATTCACAGTCAACGATTTTTTCCTTATTTTTTGGGTGCTTCTGGCTGTGTTGGATGTTTATTTGAAGAGATGGTGTACCTTACTGTATCCAGGTGGATCTGATCCATAGTAGTGCTGAGTTCCATTCAGGTGATAGATGTACTGTACAGAATGTTTAACTGCCTGTTAAAACAAGGACCATTGTGAAAAAGCAGGTTCTATCCTACTCAAACTAGGCGCTAGTCTTGGCACCTCTGGTTTTAGTGTGTCAGATCCACACTTGTAAATAGTGACAAATAAAAATAGAAAGGTGTTTTGGGAAATTATAACACACCACTGTAGAAACCACCCAGGAAGGTGCACAAACAAAAAGTTCTTATTGAATGCAGGTACATACAGTTGGCACTTAGTAATACATGGAGTGCTAAAAACAATGTTAAATACTGAATGCATGCCAGTTCAGTGAGTACCACTTGTCTGAATGAGAAACTAGCAGTTTTCAGTCTCTACTCTTTCTCAACACATCTATCTCTTGTCTTTTCCTTTTCTCCTTGTCTTGGTCCTTGCTCCTACAAGTCTGTCCCATCTTTCCCTCTCTCTCCATCCTCACAAGATTTACACCATACATTTTATGCTGCACACTCTAGTGGGTTCCTGCTTGCATGGAACAAAGAGAAAAGTGGTACTTTATTGTACCTGTGGTGATCTCAGGGAAGAGGCAGGACAACATTTGTAGATAGAAATTAATATGTTATGGGAAGGGTCAATATAATTAGTTTCATTTGCTTCATATACAAGATGATATCCATATCATCTAATTTAGATATCTGCATCTGAAATAGTTCTTCACTTTATAATCAAGGAGGGCGAATAGTCATGTCTGCTGTGTGATGCATCTCACCTTAAGGTGAACCTAAACCAGGCTAAATGAATTGCATTTTGGAAGTGCAAGTTTTTTCTCACAGACTTTAAAAGCTGCCTGAAGGTGACACCTCCAACATCTAAGCTTGGGCATCTGAATTCCATCAATGTTACCCAGTTTGGGGGGGTCTGTAGGGTGATACTTCCGTGTAGGAGATGCTACAGTCCGAAGTCAAAAGGTTATGAGCTTCAAAAACTGTGTTCTGGTTTTTCATGTACAGCTTTAAGGCACCTTCTTTGTTCACAAGCAGTCTGGTTTGAGAGACTCATTTTTGCATAATTTCTGTTATTCAGTATATTCTGTTATTCATTTCGTTGTGGTTAAGACTTTCCAAGTTTCTTTAGTGAATTGGGATTGATCCCTACTTATGCATTTTCTTGGGACAGCCGGGAAAAGCATGGGAAACAAACCTTTCCCAGATGGCTTGAGAAAGAGAATAGGGGAAGCAGGAAAAAGGGGAGAGAACACTATTACACCTATGGTCTGATTTGCAGAAGTTTAGACAAAATAATAATGCCTAGGAAAGTTAAATTCTGCTGGAAGTATAATCCTGTGATAGGAACAATGGGGAGCTGTTAATACTTTGTGGTTCTTCCTCTAGCAGCTTGCATTTAAAAATAGATTAAAAACCTGAGGACCTGTTCTGTCACCAGAGGTTCCTCATGCAAGGAAAAAAGAACAAACCTCCCTTCCTCAGCTTTCAGAACAGACAGAAGTCATCAGTGGTTTGTGTGATGTATCTGATAGCAGTGTGTCTTTGTATATGATTCTTGTATTCATCACACCAAACTTTCTGCTGTACATCTGATCTTCACATGTGTGTTTGTTCATGCAGTCACATACTGTGAGCTCACACAATCTGTCATCAAATATTTTGTCATTTGGTGCTCCTTTGAGACAAGAAGGGAAAGATAGGCAAAGACTGATCAATATAAGAGATTGGCCTCGTTTAGTGCTCCTGGAAAAAAACCCTGCATAGTATTTATTTAAAGAACATACAATAACATCTTCTGTATTATTCTGGAACTGTACTTGGAAATGATGAAATAAAAAAGAAATTAAAATATTAGTTGGATAAAATTTCTTTTTGGTAACTGAATCCTTTATTCATTTAGAATTCACAGTTATAAAGTCAACCAAACTAAAATTTAAAAATATCCTGAGCTATGAAACTTACTAAAACAGACTTGTTTGATTAATTCCCCAAATCCTGAGTTTCAGGTAGAGCCCAGTCTCAGAAGCACAACTACTATTTTTGTTGTCCCAAAATAGGTCCTTTTGCTCTGTGTGCAAGGGGCCAATCCATACACATAGTCAAGGTGTTTGATTTATTTACAGTTCTGTGGAGAAAGGGGTGCTGGGTGTCAAACCCACAAAGCCAGCAGTATCAAAACATTTCACTATACATTTTAACAA
>VZSR01003807.1:28947986-29127145 GCA_013398615.1 Brachypodius melanocephalos | reverse complement strand
TAACACCTGGACATCACTTAGAGCTTGTGGGCTGCTCTCTGTTTCAGATTAAATCTCATTTCTCGTTTATTAGACTTGAAAGTATGCAAAGATCAAATATCAAAAAACCTTTCTTAAGAAGGTTTTTTACATATTTCAAATTCTCCAACATTTTGAAAGAACGAAATACAAAAATTTCAGTGCTCCTTGTACGGTTCAATCACTCTGTAAGTACTCTAAGAAATGTAGGCAGACTACACTAGCAGAGGCCCCTTTAACCAGCTTTTTAACAGTTGGCTTTTCTTCTTTGTAAGCTACTTCTTTATTGTCTCCAGAGTATTTTGAACTGTTGCTGGTGCCACATCTGTGGTGCTGCTGTTTAGGCAAGGCTGTAGGTCAGGAATACTGTCCGATGCCATTCGAATCCAGAAGGATCAGTGCCAAGTTCACAAACTATAAACATCTCAGCAGAAAACATTTAAGTTGCATGGCCTAGTGGAAACCATCATTTTCCATTTGTCCCTTCTTTATGGCCAGGAGCAGGTGCCACAATGCAGTCTCTCAGGGCTCATGAAGAGTCATGTAGATGACTTCTAATTAATGCTAGGAAAGTGGGAAAGAACCTCTGAAATCAGTGGACTTGTGAGGAGAGGCTGCTTTTTAGGAAATGAGGAGGTTTTCTGTTTTTTCCTGGCAGAAGTTTAGCAGAATTTCTCATGCTGCAACTTGTACCCCTTGCCTCTCAGTCCTTCCTTGTGCACCTCCAAGGAGAGATTGGCTCCTGTTAAGCAGCCAGTTTCTGCTCTTCCAAGTGTTTCTTGTACCTATATCTCAGCGTATAAGCATCTTGGTGGCTCTTCTCTGTACTCACATAATTTTGTACATTTTTCATGTACAGGAGATGTACAGGTAGCCCCCACTGTCACAAGGATGTGCTGCTGATAATGTTTGATGGTAGAATAATATGAAAACTAAGGACTTGCAGAGACTTGGCACTGAGGAGTGCACGGTAATTCCAAGTGTCACTGTGAACCTGTGGATTTCTGGGGAAGTGACTATGGTTTCTTATTCTTTGACCTTCAGAAGGTTTTACTGGTCTGTGTGATTTGGTTTCCATAATTTCAACTCCTTGAAAATGACCAGGTGGACATTCCATAACAGCTAGGGAGGTGCTGTGTGATTAGTAGTCCTGACACATTTTCCTACCCTTGTCTGGGAATCCTGTGCCACTTATGAATTATTTAGTGAGTAACCAGCAATCCTTGTGGCAAAATATATATTTAGGATTTTGGTACAGTATAAACACATTTGGCATAAAATAGAATCATATGATTATTAATAAGATCCT
The DNA here is from genome assembly GCA_013398615.1 of Brachypodius melanocephalos. Taxonomy (NCBI): domain Eukaryota; kingdom Metazoa; phylum Chordata; class Aves; order Passeriformes; family Pycnonotidae; genus Brachypodius; species Brachypodius melanocephalos. The sequence continues at coordinate 29,125,818 of VZSR01003807.1, read as the reverse complement.
ATAGCATTATAGTGCCATCTCCATCTTCAAGAAGAGTGTTTTGATGCTTCACCTATGGTTATACTGTTTTAGAGTATATAGAAAGTACAAATAATTCATTCTCCGTGGTATAGGGAGGACACCTGTAGATACATGCTGGAGCTTCCCTGTTGGCCCCGATTGAAGCATCTTTGTGACCTCCCTTAGCTGCAAAAGCTGAAGGAGTAGGGGAGAAAATAGGGATGGAAATTATATCAATCTTATGTTCTCTCTATTGGAAATGAAAAGGTTATGTTTCTTCACTTTGAAGAAACTTGCACTTGGTGGAGTGGAAAAAATTGTTGAGTCTGGTAGGCTGCAATTAGGTCACCTTGAAGCCTTCTTTTTTCCATGCTAAACAATCCCAATTCTCTCAACCTTTCCTCAGAGGAGAGGTGCTCCATCCCCCTCATCAACTTGGTGTCCCTCCTCTGGACTTGCTCCAACAGGTCCATGTCCTTCCTGTGCTGGGGACCCCAGAGCTGGATGCAGCACTGCAGGTGGGGTCTCACCTCCCTGGGTTGGAAGTTGTCTGAGAGCAAGGTACCTTCTGTTTGGAAGCAACATAGTTGGGTTTGTCTACCATTGACAAAAACAGCTTAATACAATCACCTTCTGCAGAGAGGCAGATTGATTGATTGGGCTGATGGATTGGTTTTCACAGCACTGAGAATAAACTCACATAGCCAGCCTGGGAGGATGAATGTGCAGACACAACACCCAACTCACACAGTGACATGGCTTCTAAACTACAGCTGCTTTTTACCTGGCTGATTTGGACTTGGACACGTTGAGCACAGATGTCTGCCTCACCCCACCTTGTAGATGTATTCTGAGTTAACTTTGTGGGATTCTTCTGTTTTGTGGCTGGATTCCTTAATTTAGTCAGTGGGAGGTACCCTTGTCTGTTTTCAGTTTAGGCAGCAAGAAATCTTTTTCTCACACCTTTTGTCTGTGTTGTTAGTTTACTGAGTAATCTCTCTCAGGCTGTGGTGGCTTGGGTTGTGTGTTTATCAAATGTCTAGAATAATGGAGTCTGATTTTGACTATGCAAATAGTAAATAACAGCACATAAGACCAGAATAAAGTTGGCATCTTTCAAAAGCTCTGAATGAGTACATATCATTTGCAATTTCGGAGCGGAACTTATCAGGCTTCTTAGTCCTTGTGTAATTTAATGGGTGTGTATGAGGTGAAGAATTAAAAATGGGGCTGAGAGGCCTATAAACATTCCACTGGGGGGTATTTTAAATACAATATAAGTGACAGTCCTGCAGGTAATAAGTGTACTCACGTGAAAGGACTCCCAGCTTCCTGATGAACAGCTCAATGCCCATTCCTGTCACGTTTCCTGTCAGAAATGGAGTGTAGCCAGGGCTCTCTTGTATTTGGGTTGAAACCTCCTGACGTTTTCAGGAAAATGCTTGTGTTTAAAGTTCTAACAAACCTGAATCATGGAGGTTTCTGTCCTCTCTGATGGAAGAGTAGAAATCCAAAGGCATCCAGAGCTGTGCTATTACTCATATGGGTCTGTCTCATTGTTAGCACTATCTTAGGCCGTGTATCTGTGGCTTGGAGCGACTGGTAATTGAACTAACCAGTTCTCCGGTAAGATCGAGATGATATCTTCCTCTCTTGGGATGAGTAGAAAACTTTACTATACAGCCTTTGAGTTAAGGTGGAGCTAATCATTTCAACACAGGGTTTTCAGTGTTCCACATGAATTTAATTTATGGGTAAGTTAGATTCTTTGAGAGAGACCTCACGTTTTCACTATAATTCAATAAGAAAGGACAAAAATGAGTAGAGTTACAACAGTACTGTTTACTGGTTCATCATAGTTGATAACTCAAACGGAAAAAAATTAACATTAAAAAAAATCTGGGGCCTAAATGCAGCTTTTTCTATTAAGATAATGAACTTTTCATCTTGACTTTCAAGAACTATTTGTTAGCGCAAACATACTATCTTTGGATCAAAGGATAGTTTAGAAGATGCTTTAATTTTTATAAACTGAAGTTCAAAACAAATAGGGATCTTATCCCATAAAACTTATACGTGTGTACCAGGGTGCTAGGAATATCTTACAAAGAAATAAAAAATTAGAAAATCAGCATATACTTCATAATGTAAGGTTTTGTCAGAAGTAAATCTAGTCATATGATAAACTAGTCTGTTTTGTTATATGAAAAATCCCCTTTTTTCCTCCTGTAAGTACTAACCGCAATGTGGTAGTGAGACTTCAATACAAAAATGCCATCAAAAAGTGACCTCAAGTATGAACATTCTGAAACAGTGTAGTGCTTTAGTCCTGAGCATTTTTATGATCCTCTGCATCCTAAACGATCCTAGATTTAATGGGCTTATATCTCCTTTCTCCCCACTGCAGAGAAGAGTGCTCAGAAGCTGTGTGTGAGCCTGGCAGGAGCTGCTGGCGGGCTGCTGGCACTGGAAGAATGTCCCACTAGCTGCCAAACCAGTGGGGCAGCATTGGAGGCAGTAATAATAGTTCAGGGCTTACCCGGAGGTATTCGAGGGAGGATTGCATGTTACAGGGGTGCTTGCTTTGGCTGCTGGGGAGGAACTGAACAGCAAGTGTCCAACAAAATCTTGGCAACTTTAAATTCTCAATTTCTGTATCTACATGTGCTCTAACAAGTTCAAATATTGAGCAGAGTATTTATACAGTTAGGCCATGAGAGATACTTTATTACTGTTAGAAAGGTATTTTAACCTTTAAGCTTCTCTGTTTTAATCACATCACTGTTGGATGCCTGTTTACTTTATCTGATTTATCTTCAAAGATTTGTCACTTGTTTTCCTTGAAATTGTTTTAATTTTTTTTTTAGTGATTTTGCTAAATATAATCAGGGTGATTCCTTAATATCACTGCTGTTGTGATTAACTTGCCATACTCTACAGTTTAGTTTTGCTTGGCTTTGCCTGGTTTTAAAAGGAAAAGAAAAAAAGATCTATATGCCTGTTTGGACATGTCTAATCTCTTCTAAGTTAGATCTGAGTTACTTGACAACCTTTGGCATATTTCCACGTGTAATTCTTCTAAACAGTGCTTTTCCCCTCCCTGCTTATTTTCTGCAGTACTGTTTCTCCTGCAACCAGCTTAAAGCAAGTTCTTTATGTCTAAAGACTCCACATTTTGACAATTGGTTAAGGTTTGTCAAAGTCCAGAAATCTCCTGTTCCCACTGTTCTTATGGTCCATGGAGCCCTTTCTTACTGGAAAAGCCTATCCAGTTAATGGACTGGATAGGCTTTTCCAGTTGAAGTGGAACTCTCCTGTCACTACTGTGGGACAGCTGCCAAAGCAATGTGCTATTATATATTCATTTCTTCCCACAGTGAATGTATCGGTTCTGACTTTGTTTCACACGAAGTGGGAGTTGACAAAGAGTTTACCATTAATTTCCTGGTCGAGACTCTGCAACCAAGACAGAAGGGTTTCTCTCATTACTAATACTATTATTTTTTTTCAATATGCAATTCCCTAAGTTTTTTTTTTTCCTAGACATAGTATGCCCTAGACTATCCACCATCTGATCTGTTTCTCTCATAATTCTGAAATATACTTTTATTTACTTGCAGAGAACTCACTGATATACAGGCTGTATTGCAGCCTAGGTGTTTAGAGTAGATTGGTTATAAATTTTAAAAATAGAAATTAATTTTATATACAAGACATAATAATTGTTTTCATTCTAACATACGCATTTTGATTTACTGACTGAGCTTTCTTACTAGCAGGATGTCCATTACATGTGCAGATGATTATAAATAAATTTTGCAGCTGATGACAAAATAAGTGTTTATGTCATCTAATGAAGCAAGTGTGAGCAGCCAGGTGTTGGCAGCAGCAGGCCATGATGTGTGTGAGATAGATACACGTGCTTCCTTTTTTTTACTTTCAAAAGAAATCAGGGTTCCTCTCCAAGGGTAGATTTTGCTAGTTGATGCTTCTTTTTTTCTTTTTCTTTTTCTTTTTCTTTTTCTTTTTCTTTTTTCTTTTTCTTTTTCTTTTTCTTTTTCTTTTTCTTTTTCTTTTTCTTTTTTCTTTTTCTTTTTTTTCTTTTTCCTTTTCTTTTTCTTTTTTTTTTCTTTTTCTCTTTTTCTCTTTTTCTCTTTTTTTCTTTTTTTCTCTTTTTCTCTTTTTCTCTTTTTCTCTTTTTTTCTTTTTTTCTTTTTTTCTTTTTTTCCCCTGCAGTGTGTGTAATATTCCATCTAGTGTTTGAGTAATTTTTACTTATGAAAAGACTTATGAACTCCTCTTCCAGGTAGCCTCTTACCCAGTTTGTGGGAAGAACACACGCAGTTGCCTTTAGCTCTCTAATCACATCACGAGTGTCACAGGTAACAGCTGTGAAATAAAGGCTATTGAGAGTTAAGGTCATGAAAATAAATACTGTCTAACTGGATACTGAAATGTGGACAGACTTACTGGATTTAGCATTTTTTATGTCTTCCCTGGGTTGCCCTCACTTGCCTCTCTTTTCCTTGTAATTTTAGCCTGTGAATACAAAAACTTGGAGAGTCTTTTGAGTATGCCATCTTCTGAACTTTAGTGTCAGGTTTTTACAGGAGGTGTTAGAACTTGGCCAAAAAATAGAGAAATTACTATCATAACAGCTCCTCAAAATAAGGGTTGGGCAGAAACCTTTTCTTTGCACGTGTATTCTAAATAGTCTGTTTTGCTTTTGAGCAGTGGTCCTCATTTGTGTTCAGGGATGCATGTGTGTGTGGTTACTGTGCTCAAGCATAAGGACTTTCTAATCTAGCAGTATCCACAAAAATCCACAGATTTGCTGCTGCCACATGTGCTTCCTATCAGAGGAACAAAGGGTAAGACTTCTTCCCATGTTTCAAACACTCCTCAGCCTGAGTGCAAGTTTCTTGTTCTTGTGGAGTTTTTAACTTCAGTTTCCAACACTTTTAAAAAGCTGGGGTTCATTGGTTTAGGTTCTTTGTCACCGAGTTCACAAAGCTGAAGAAGGACACATGAACAAACAAGGCACACATTGGGGGCACCTGGAGGAGTAGTGAGCACCTCCCAAAACTGCGAACATGAATATTTTCCGCTCGTGCTCATGCAGCTTTGAATATTGGTGACCTGCTTCCAAAGTGCCTGCAGGAAGAACAGGTGCTTTGGCACTGCCAGTGCCTCCTGCATCTCTCCCAGGGTCGAATCACAATCAAAGGACAATAAGGAAACAATTTGGGCACTACCCTCCCTGTGGTCTCTTGTTATGTAATCCTTACTATCACTGTGGTGCCCAGTACCATTGCTGGCACAAGCCAGGATGCCAGGTTATATTTGGCAGAGAAGCCAGGGTATGTCAGGGTACGTGAGCAGCAGGCAACACTGACTAATGCTCTAGGACTTGAAATGATGTTGCTGATGCCATTCAGTTTCTGTCATGACCCTGCTGCCTTTGGCCCCAAAGTTACCTCTGTGCAGAGGAAGGGTGTTGTCTTACTCCATGACTCCTCACTATTTGCAGGAATTTAGGAGGATATGTTGGGTGTAAATATTCTCAGTCTTTGGCAATATGAGTTGATCCTGGAAGGAAAGAAGGCATTTGTGGGGGGACAGAGTGGTGCAATTAGAGACTCTTCAGCTCCACATCTACCCAGGAGCAGTCCCCATGGCAAGAAAATGTTTGGAAGACAGTAATTGAGTTCACAGGTGTTGGAGATCCTGTTTCCAGCTCATCCTCCAAGATGAAGTGATTATAGATGAGCACTCCACAGAAGATTTCAGAGAGTTAAGGTCTAAGATGTGATGGACTGGCACCACAACAAACAGCCTGTCAGTATTGCTGGTAGTCCAGCAGATAGCCTTGGGAATAGGCTCTGTGCCTATAAACAAGTGTCCTCTGGGTGATGGATTTGCTGATCTGACCTAGGCTGCTGGGGAAGTAGCACCTCCAGCATGGTCAGAAACTGTATTTATCTTATTTAAGAGATCCAAAGGACAGTTTTACAGTTCTACATTCATGAAATACTACATGTTTTCTGGGGGCACCCAAATTTGGTGGTATATTCAACAAAACACTCCTTGAAGTCTTCCTTTCCCTTCCCACTTCTGAGTTAACTGATTATTCCTTTGTTATTATTCATGTGAGTGCCTGTGGACAACCACAAATAGAAGGATGGATGTTTTTAATGTGTTACTTAGCTTTCCTGAAGATATATAGTGCCTAGGCACCTTCTGCAACCACTTGCTCTATACATATGGCAGACTAGGATCACATGCTCGTGAGAAAACTGACATTTGGAGTGTGTTTTGTCCTTTATGACCTCAATGCAAAGAGCATTAAGCTACATATGAAGAATATTGGATGCATAGGTACTGCTACAAAAAGCTGATCAAGAATGTATGCTTCTACTGGAATGTATTTATGACCAGTATTGACCTTGGCCAGCAATTAAGCATCCACCCACTTTATTCATTCCTCCTTGTCAGTGGGATGGGGAAGAGCAAAAGCAAGAAAAAACTCATGAGTATCTAAATAAGCAAAGAAGAAAACCAATCCCAATTGATGCACAGTGACTCAATAATTCCACCAGCAGACCAGTGCCCAGCCAGTGTCTGAGCAGCAGCTACTTTGGAAAAACATCCCCCATCACAAAAGCAGAGTTTTTATTACTGAGCATGATGTTACATGCTGTGGAATATCCATCCCTCTGACCAGTTTGGGTCAGCTGTTTCCTCTCAGTGTACTTGCTGGGGAGAATGGATTAGAAATTGATAAAGCCTTGGTAATGTACAAGCACCGTTCAGCAGTAGCTGAAACTTTGATGTGGGTTTTTTTTGTTTGTTTTGATGTAAAATAGAGCACCATATGAGATGCTGTGAAGAAAATTAACTCCATTCCAGCCAGACCCAGTGCACACCCTTAGGTGCTTATTCATAGTTAATGATTTGTAATTCACTGAAATATTTGTTATATTGCTTTGTGGTCACAAAAATTGGTGGAAGAGCCTCGATAGTTAAACATGTGGTGAATTTTATGTATGCACATAATCTGGAAGGCAGAGGAAAGAAAAAACAGCTGTGACTTGGAAGATCAGAAAAGTCACTATGAAATAATCCAGGTTGCCAAAAAAAAAAAAAAAGAATATTTTCTTATATAAAGCTGATGAACAATATTGTTTTATATATCTTTAAAACCCACACAGGATCTCTAGTGTAGGAATTGCCAAATTAATAGAGGAAGTGTAAGGCTGATTTTTTAAAAGGAATTACAAATTGCATTGTATTTTGAAAGGTCTTGAAATGAACTGCCTGGGGTGCACATGAGGTCAGAGCTGCAGCTTAGCTTTAGAAAAGTCCTTGATAATTTTTTCAAATTAAAACATTTGTAGTTAGTAAGCTTAGAGCAAGGAAAAATAAATCCTAGACTTCAGAGCTTAATAATATTGCCTAGGAAAGACAGGAAAGGCTGTTTTTGCCCAGTATGCTTTATCACATAATTAGAGAAAAATTTTCCCCACTTTGTTTATAAAATAAACTAGTGTCTTTTTAATACTTTAATGAAATGCAGATTTGCACATCTAACCTTATTTCACTGTCTAACTTTTTATTGTGTAAGTTTTCTTTCTTCCTTGTAGGCTTTCATTTTGAATACTTGTTGTTGAACTTCCCTGTTTGTATTTCTTAATCCATGTGAGCGTGAATTTGGAGACAAATCCACGTCCAACAAATTGCTGATCATGTCTTACCGCAGTGTGACATTCCCTGCTGTCCTGCATCACTTAGTGAAGTGTTATCACTGATACATCTGTTACCCTGGGGGTTACTAGAAATGCCACCAAGTTTGTGTGACTGTCACTATTGTCCCATGATCTTGATTTGAAAGCCGATAGAGGTGCAGATGTTGTGTCCATCTTGGATGACTCCCAGGAGCATGCTCACGTCCTCTCCAAGTGGCTTTGGTATTCACACTGGCTGTTTTGTGGTGTTGGTGCCTCCTGCCACAATTTTTCCTGACAGATGCTGGGTCTTGGTGGTGATAAATCTGATGAAGCAGTGCTGGGCTGAAACTGTTAGGATAATTGCAGATGTTTCAGTGTAATTGTGTCTCCTCCCCTCACTCTTACTGGACATACCCAGTTTTTGGTACAGTGCTTACCACAGTGAGACTCAAAAGATTCTCAGCATAATTGCAGTGCAAATAGTACTAGATTTTACCTCTTGCTTTTTTTTTTTTTTATTTTTTAAATTTTAATGCAATTTACCTGTTGATTACATTGTATAACTTAATGTTTGAGTTTGAATTTTTACATGGCACCTACATAGAACAAGTGCGACACAAAACAAATTGCAGAAGCTTCAATCACTGCAGACAAATTTTAAATGTTTATACAAATGAATTTTTTCCTGAAACTTCTTTCCATTTCTGTACACAACTGGGGATACAAGCATCATAATGTCACCCTAGGAAAATTTCCTCCAAGAAGAAGAAATACATGATTTAAAAAATGGCGTGAAGAGTCCTTCTTCTGTTAATTGTTGAAGGAGTCCTCACACTCCTTCATCTCTCATACTTTCAGAAGTGTTTTACTTCTTCCATTCTAATTTCTTTATGTCTCATATGCTGGAACAGTCTCATTATTTACATCTGCTCAATAATCTGTCCCAAATGTATTTATTTTGGTTAGTTTTGCACCCTTCTTTTTATGCTGCTCTACTGTCCTTTAATCTAGCCCAAATTACAATTTAATAATGAAGGTGAGGGTTGAGGAGGACAGACAGTTCTAGTTCAAAAGTTAGCTGTAAAACAAAGCCCTTCAGTCCTCTTGCATCTTCTGGTGTTGCAGTCCGTGGTTCAGTCTGCCCAGACTTTCAAGGGCAACTCTGCTTTCTTGTCCCTGTGTACAGAGTGCAGTGCAGGACTGCTGCTGCATGTGGCTTACAAAGCCAAGGGGGCATTGAGGCTTTTCTTTAATGAAAACGGTGTGCCTTTTTACTAGGGATGAGAAGAGCCTTTTTACAGAAGTGGTTCACTAAATGCCTGCCAAAGTTTCTATAGCAAAACTGACTTTTGAGCCAACTCTTTGAGTATTTGCCTAGTAGAGCACTAAAAAACAGTGACTAAGGGCATAGACTCAAGCAAAAGGAAAGCAGAGTATAACATAAGCAGTTTGGTTTGCCCCTTCTTTTATTTACCTTCTAGAGGGCTTCCATCTTTTCTTCACCACAACTGCTTTTATTAATTTGTTTTGTGCCAATTAACATAGGGAGGCATTTGGCTATACCAGCTGTACCTTAGCTGGAAATACTACATTAGGAGACTAGCATTTCATTTTAACCTGTTTTGTGAGTTCTGATCAATACTGGGAGGATAAAAATGGATTTGGGGTAGTATTTACATTATACAAACTTACATAGTAAGAAAGTAAACATTTAATGAACGAGCTGATTTCAAACCCATAATGAGATGTGTGTAAAATGCAGGTTGTTAATTCTAGATTTTTGTGCCGAAATTAGTGAAGTTTGAGTCGTGTTCATTGCCTCCATTTCCATTACTCTTCTGACACATCCTTGAGGAAGAGGAGTATTGGGAATACTTGTGTGGGTTATTTTGAACAACTGAACTTACCTCATAGTCCATTGCCTGAGAAGGATGTGGGGTCTTGCTTCCAGCTACAGCCATTGTTGTTCTGAAGTTTCTAAAAATGTTATTGCATGTTTTAATTAGTGAGAGGCTGAGTTATTAAAATTATGTTGAACTAGTTCTCCTTAGGGAAACCAAGACTTCAATGTCCTCTTGTTTCTGCAGCTCCTGTGGTTTTTTTTTCCTGTTAATTAATGGAAACATTAATAGAAAATGGTGTGTTTCATTTACTTTTTTATGTTAAAGATTTATAATTAATAGACTTACAGACCAGGCTACAGTGCTGCCTTTGGATGGAAAGATGGAAAGATCAGCTGAGGTTTTCAGGAAGTCCATTTCTTTATGATGCTTCTGCAAAAGCATGCCATTTTATTTTTACACCTGTAATTTACTATTTTATAACATTTAAACTAATGAAATTATCTATCTCAAAAATAAACGTCAAATATTTAGGAATTGTTTGTCATCCTTAGTTACCTCTTCTTGGTCCTTGACTTCCTGAAGTTGGTATTATCACATTTGAAGACAGAAAAAACATAGTTCTGCATTATGGTTAACAAATATCTCTTGACAGAGATTTCAGGGTCTGTATCTCTGCAGGAAGAAACTTTGCAGCCCTAAAGGTCTGCTGCCAGGTTGACTGCATCTTCAAGTGTGCATTTACTGCACACAGCAGCCCAGTGGAGGCTTTTAGAATGCTTGAAGTTCTGGGTTTGAGACTGGGTCCAAAGATTTTGAAATTCTTCCTTGTGTATGTAATACAATGAAAACATGAGGGCTTTCTTTCTTTTCCCTTGCATAACTGTTTCTAGTAAGAGAATGTTGATTACCTCAGTTGTTTACTCATGCTCCCTTTTGGAGATTACTTACGCTTTTCTGAAGCAATCTGTGGCTCCTTTAGCTGTGGGAATGTTGTTAAGAAAGGAGGGGTTTACATGATATTTTGAAAAATCACCAAGACAAAATACTTTGCTGTCTCAAACTGAGTATCAAAAGTGTTTTGCCCCCAGATCCTGAGGGTTTATCTGTGGGAGATTCTGATTTCTTGTCCCTTGTGAATGAGTTGCCGCATCTGGGTCACAAATGATGAGATAAATGCCTTGTTAAACTGGTTCTAGCCCTCAGAGGGTTGAAAGTAGGCAAATGCAGAAATTAAAATAGAAGGTTTTAGCAGGTAACTACAGAGTTGCAGGCAGATGACTCTGTAGTCAGCTATTGTAAATAGGACATCCTAGATGACTTAAGTCAGTCTTTGAACTGGCTCCAGAACGACTTGCATTTCATGTGTGAAGTCCACGGCTCATAATACATTTGTACCACATGATGCTTTAGGATAAAGTTTACTGTGTGAACTGTTTTAAAATTAAAATGCAATTGAAATGGTAGTGGAATTTTTTTTTGTGATTCGAGATGTTTACTTAATTAGTCTTTGTACTCAACTGTCAATTAGATGCCTTGCATAAGACTCAGAGCCAAAGTGAGCTACTCAACCTACAGAGACACTGGGATGGTAAAAACACCTTTGGCTCCAAAAGAACACCAGAAAACTTTGTGTGTGGAGCTTTTGGGTTGTTTGTTTTTAAATGGCCACGTGGACATTTTAAAACGTGAAGCTTTCAGCAGCTTGCACACTGAGAACTCATCAGAATCCCTTAAATGGTGTTTGCACACACGTGAACAATGCGGTTTGTCACTGAGTGCTGCACTGAAACAATTCATTTCTTGATGACAAAGAGCTGAAGCACGACATCTACTGCAATGAAAATTCTTTCCTTCAGCGAGCACCATGGAGGCTGCTCCTGCTCGGTACAGACCAGGTCAGGTACACATAAGAATATGCGATGCTGTAGCTGCAGGCTATTAACAGCAAGTTCACTCTCTCAAGTTTTTCTTTTTAAATCAGCTTCAAACACTACCATAGTAATCTTACACTTTTATAGATGGCATCTTTAATCAAAGATAAGGGGGATGATGTAAAAATTTGCTTGTCACATGGAGAGGGATCTTTCATTAATTATAGACTTGACCCAAACAGAAGAGTAGGTGTGGCTGAAAGTTAATGTTTGTGGTGGATAAATCAAACTTGTTTTCACGCAGAAGTGCATGGGCATTGAGATTATCCACCTCTGCTCTGTCTGTTTGTTAAATCTAAGAGACAAGATAAACTTACTTCTTTTGTAGAGGTGTGGCCACAGATCAGTGCCAGAGATAGAAATAGTTTGTTGTAACCAGCTTTCTCAACGTTAAGACATTATTTAGTTTTTTATGAGGATTTTTCTTTACATGTAATGATTCCATTACAGGAGCACATTGTTTTTACTCATCACAAAGTCTGTGCCTGGTTTACTGTGTTCAGAACTGCTTGGCAGGCTCCAGCTCAGACATTTAATATAATTAACATGAAGGTGTTTCCTGCTCGGGAGGTACCTAAGCATTCTAGGATGATCAAGCATTGAGGCTGGAAGATGAGCTGTTCAAAACCAATAGTTGAAGTCCTTGTAGATTAGTAATCCAGAAGAGAGCTGTTAATGAACAAAGTAGGAGCAACATTAAGTAAGTGTACTGAATTGTAACAAAATGCTCATCATTTTAAATAACAAAGCCTTACACAAAATTAACTGGGCTGCCAGTGTCTCGGTTAAAAAAAAAAAAAAAATCTCCCTAGTTTGTCTGCACCTCCTTTCCCAGGAGCCTCCCATTTTCATTTTTCATTTCCCCCTCTCTTCTGATTTTTGCATCCTTTCTTTTTTCTTCTCTCACTGCCTGCAAGATCACTTTTGGTAGCCGTGGAAAAGAGGAGGAGGTGAAACAGGAGAGTGGTAAATGGATTTGACAAGAGGCAAAAATACTGTCAGGAGACAACTCGTTCCTCAAAAGGTGAAGCAAAACAAACTCTGAAGGTGAAGTCCATGGTCTTCTGGCTCTGTAAAGATGCAGAGATGCAGGTAGGCTGCCTTCAGTGAGCTTGTATCCAGAAGGAATCCTGAATTCTGCTGCTATTTACTCGGTAAGCTAGTCCTTCTGAAGAAGCCAGTATGACTTCAAAGAAGCACTTGGTAGTGTAAATCCATGTTATGATTTCTGTTTGAGCTGGCAGAAAGCCTGACCTCTGTGGAGGTATGTAGAAAACCCATCCACATCCATGAATTTATTTTGATGTATAATTTTTGACAATTTAAATAACTGTATTAATGGCATCTAAAGGAGTGTGAGAGTGAAGAGCTCTGATGATAATTTGTAGGGCTGTGGAATGTACTGCAAAATGGTATCTTACATTGGTGCTGTGCTAGAATTTGTGACAAAAGTCACTTTCTATGATGCATCTGTGACTGCAATTGATGTAAGTTTTTGCGTTGCCTTTTCATCTTCTCTATTGTTGTCTTGTTGAAAAGTCTAATGCTTTTCAAGACTTCTCTGAACTACTTCTGCTGGACATGTGACTAGAAAAACCATGTGAAGTATGACAATAGAATTTTACAAGTTGTATCTAAAAAGATGTCTGTGTTAAAGCACTTAAATGTAACTGTATATACACATAAAAGATGAAGGTTGTTTGCTCTAAGACATGAGAGTCATGGACCTGGCCCATTAAACACTGTCATAAATTGTGATTCAGTATTGTCATCTCTTAAGAATTGATGCTTCACTCAGATACTCTATATTGAAATATACATGGAATTTAAATGAAAGTAATTAATCTAGGATTTATATTAAAATCTCTGCAGATGTGTGTTTTCAGGCAAGTGGGAAAATCCATAGTGATAACTTTTGCAATAGAGTTATAATTACTTAAAGCCTGAAGTTATAAAGTCCATTATTAAGTCTGGAAGCAACAAAACATCTCATATTACACAAGCTGATTTATCTAAATATAACTCTATGTTTTCCTGCTACTTCTTGCTGAATTTGTCATTTCAATTCAGTTTTCCATTCCTGACATCAAAAAGAAGTTGTTCAGTCATTTTAGGAAATTGTTCTTCCTTTCTTCTTAAAACTCAGTAAAACTTTAATGGCCAGTTTTCAAAGCTGAATTTACAAAGCTAAGTCTACATTCTTAATTGGTGCCTTTCTAGTACTACTTTCAAAAAAAAATTGCTTTTTTCTGCAGCATGTTTGTAACTGTAGGTTACCTAGGCATTTAGGTTGTTGATGTTCAGAAGTGACATAATAAATCTACATTAATGCAATTTGTAATCAGAGATCTCCATTGAATGTAAGCCACTGTGTTATTTTGTGAGCAGAAGGTGGCTCAGTGCCTTGTTGCCAAAAGTCTGAGTTTCAGTTGGGCTCAGCATAATTGATGCAAATGTGGAATGGCTGGTACCATACTAGATGGTTGTCTTTGTTCTAGACAGTGGGCTAATTTAGCTCATGAAATCAACTCATTTTAGGTGAGTTCCTTTGCTGAAATTGTAGGGTGTGGTTTATGAAGATTTTGATGCAGAGATAAATGGATGAGTTTATGCAGCACCGGCCAAACCTCACAAGTCCTGGTTGCATCTCATTCATCCGGCCCTTTCTTCACTCTCAGGCTATGCTGCCAGGGGCTCACCCTTGTGCTGGGCTCAGGGACCTGCACAGGGTCCCCTCACTGGCCCAATGGGTGCAGGAGAGGCTGGAGCAGGGCAGAGCATTAGACTGCTGAAATGCCCTGTAATCTTCTGGGATCTCGTGCTGGTCGGGACCTTCCTGTGAGCTGCGGTCCCCAGCGCAGCCTGGAACTGTGGTCATTCATTTCCGTGCGACAGAGGGTGTCCCCAGCACAAGACCCAGCCCCCAGGTGTGTGTGACAGTGCATCCCTCCCTCCCTGCTGCCTCTGTACCCATCCTGCACAGCCTTTCCTGCCTTTGGACATTGGGAACTTGAGAGGCTCATTTTGCTGTATGCAAACCTGTTTTATCCCTTCTTGTGGGCAGAAACGTTCTTCCCAAGAATTACTTTCTTACTTGTTGCTGGAATTGCACTGTATTTAGAATGGTCCAGATGAATTTGACTTACCCTAAGTTCCACTTTGTTTCCACTAAAGTGGAACTTCAGTCCAAGGCAGATTACTAGATGCTCACAACAAACTTTGAAGAGCACAAACTTTGCTGGCTTTTTTGAACTATCACTTCGAACCCAAATGCTAAAACTCACATAAAAGAGCAGGTGGGGAAATGCTGCAAGTGTGAGTCTGTATGTTCAAAAGCATTTTCATGCCCCTGGATTTGTAAACACCATTCTGTATCTCCCGGTGTAGCTACAGAAAGCAGGAAAATGATGCAGTAACGTGATGTTTCTGTTCCTCAAGTCATGGTGAGTCAATATGAACAAAGGAAGACAAGCATCATATGTTTAAAGAAATGAGTGATGCTGGCTTTTTGTCTCCTCAGTCAAACAGCTTCATCTGGTTCTTTGAGCTCCTTGCTATATAAAATGAGATATTAACTGTGTTAGGTAACTCAGTGTGATGATTATTGTTTATACAATGCTTTAAAGCTAGGCCAGAGTATAAATATCAAGATGAGCTTTTCACTCACTGAGATAGTCCAGTGCAGCATAGTTACAATTGACCTAGAGGCAGGGATCTTGTTAGTCCATTGCCCACCAAAACTGGAATTTAACTTTGCTTGGGCTTGCTGGATACTACTGTAATATTAGACATTATTTGTTTTATATTACTACAAAGCAGCAAAGTTCATTATATATTTGCTCTGGCACATCTGTCAAAACAATATTATATGCTATCAAATGTTGCCCATACTTACACATATTCAAGGAATCAGGTTTCCCCTGACAGGTTTCTCTATACAGATTAATTTTTCCCAAAAGTTAGGAGTTGAAAAATTACAGCAGAAAATTCCAGGAGTATTTTACAAAGCAAATTTTTAGTAATCAACTTTAGCTATCTCCCAAACATGGCTGTGTACATGAAGCTGATGTAATGTCAACACTTAGCTGTGGGAGGAATGGAGTGATTATTGAAGGCATCATGGGTTTGTTGGGGCACACCTGGCATCTATGTAGAGGTGCCACCCAGTGGCTGGATGATAATAATGAGCTTTTCTGATGAATACAAAAAAAGGCCCCCCAAAAAGGAAAAAAATGCTTAAAGGAGTACATCTTATATTAATATTTTACTAAGTTTTGGGATTTTTTTAAACATCACTATCAGCACAGGGAGTTCAGTTTCACAAGAAGTAGTAACTGACAAAATTTGTTAATGGTCTTCAAATTAAAGAATTAGAAAAGAGCTTCAGTAATTTGAATAGTCTCCAAGTGATGAAACAACAAAATGTATTCCTCCTTTGACGTGAGGTTCTAGAAAGCGAAACAGTACATGTTCCAGTTATTTTGTACCAAGCCAGATTTTTGTTTGTTGTTAGATTGTGTTTTTTTCCTGTGCAGATGAGGGCAAGAAATACAACTAGAGACAAGTTTGTGGTAGGCATTAACTGAAGTTTATGATGCATCTCCCCATAGGAATGTCAATACAGAATGATAATAACCTGGTTTGTAGATATAAAAAAGGGAAAAGTTGCTGTGAAGATACTTAAGATACAAAGATGCTTAAGACAACAAGATACAAAATTAAATCTAATACAGTTAATTCCGTAGTTAAGGACAGCAGGAGGCAAAATAGTGAAAGAGTGATGAGCATCTGGCACAAGCCTGATATAGATCAAGCTCTATTATTCATGAATATTTTAACTAGTTATATAATGGCAGGATTTCTGGGCAGCTAACTCCATTATTCACTAAATTTCCAGATTATCTAGCAGATAACCTTATAATTCAACTTTCTTGTTGGATTTTGTAGTCTGTCTTTCTAAAGTGTCTTTATTGGTTTTTTTTTTCCTAGTTAACAGAGGTGCTAAAGAAGTTAACTTTAAACATAATTAATAATTGCAGTAATTTCTATGCCAGAGGGGCTTTTTGATTTTGTAAAATGGAAGAAGATCAGTTGGAATAAGAAACCAGAAGCTGCTTGGATTCACTGTATTGAAGATTTGGCTACAGAGCAGCATGATGTGTCTGTGTTAGCACTCAGAAAAACATGTTTTGAAGGCCTAATGACTGTAGTATTTCCAGCTGCATGCTGTTTGAAGTGCAGGAAAGACAGACGCTTGGAGCCATTTCATCTCATGAGCAGTTGCTCAGAGCTTCAACAAACTGCCAAATGCAAACAAATACATTTAATAACCTGAAATTAATATATTGTACTGGGAAGGCGGTAGAAAGCAAAAACAAATATATGTAGGAATGGAAGTGGACCACAAGTACGACAAGTTTGTGGTATTAGAGTGGCTCAGAAAAGCTCTGTGCAGTCTTGGTGTGAACAAATGTGTCGTGGAACAAAGCAACGAGGCAGCAGACCTGCTCTTCGTGGTTTTTCATGTGAGTTGAGCAGGGACATTGTGTGGACACATATTTGCTGGAAAGGTCTTGTCAGAAGGAAACAGAGAAGAACATGGGAATTCCTTTACAAAAGGGAAGATGGTGCTAAATAATGGTTGTGAGTGAGAGATACAGCTGAAGCCTGCAAGTATTTAAATGGTGTGAATTTGCCAAACAAAGGAAGGAATTATTTAGGCTGAATTAGTAAGGCAGAGTGGAGTAACAATAACAAAGGGTACTTTTAGGTGAGGTATTAACCCTGTTATTAACAAGTATGACAAAACACCTCGAAGTAAGACAGAAGGAATAGTTCTGTGCTGACAAGATGTGACCTAAGGTGGTTTAAACAGACTTTTCTATCTCTAGGATCTAGAACGGTGAAAGCAGAAAGGTAAAACTGGATTCAGCTGTGAATCTGAAGCCTGGCCATTAGATGGCAGGGTGCTGGCACAAGAGGGTGCGTGCTTCCCCACCACTTCTCAGTGCCATGCCCGAGGAGGAGCTCAGAGCCATTCATCAGTCCCAAAGCCTGGGATAAGTTTGGAATGCTCAGTTTCCCTATAAAAATCACACATGCATATCCAGTCACTCCCACAACAGAAGGACATGGAGTACATGTCCCTCAAACATACATCTCTTCAAAGACCTGTGTGTCTGCTCCAGATTTCCATCCCTTGAAACTCTGTGTGAGTAGGTAGGTATGTGCAAGAGATGTCTCAGTGCAGCAACCACTTTGTATAAGAGCTGAAGTTGGCTCTTCTCTTCTATAACCAGGGACACAGAAATGGGACTGCTGAGGCAGTGGGAAGAGATGATACAAATGTGGTAAATAGCTTGCTGCAGACTGTTCAGGTAGTCCACATACTGGTTCTGTGGAAAAGATGACAGAAAGAATAACAAGCAGTAGCTTTGTATGGAAAACTTCAGCCCAGAGCAGGCTGTTTGAAATGCTCAAAATATATTAAGGCTGTAAAGACAGCAACTCAAATAATGTGCAATTAAAAAAACCCGTGTTTAAAATAGTCTGCACTGCTAAAGGATCTGCCCCAAGGAGTGATCCTTATAGATGTATCCACACCTCTTTCCCCTCTGGAGTGAACTGTTTGTGTTTGTGCCGCCTAACATTTGACCTGGGTCTGATGCCCCCATGGCTCTAAGATCATAATTATATTTTTGTGGCTTCAGTTCAAAGTACCTGAAGTAATGTGAAGGTTGCTTTGCTGCCTGCAAGACTGGTGTTTTTATAGCATTATGCCAAAAGTATGCTGCATGCTCTGGGGTGTGGGGCACACAGAGGCTGTCTGAGGACAAGAGGCTGGTTGGGATGGTGGAGAGCAGGAGAAGCCACTATTGGTCTAGTCCCATCCTTGCTGTGACATCCTCAGGGCAGTCCATCCACACAGCTGTGCCTTGGCTTTTCCACGGAGAGAAGTAGTCGGTCTCCTTCAGAAGAGGGTCCATGTGTGGTACGGCTGACAAGGGCACCAGGACCAGGGGATGAACCAGGGAGGTAAATTATTTGTCAGCGTAGGTGCATCTATCATAGTCACGAGCACTGAGGTGGTGGATGAGCCAGGGAAACATCTCTTACTGCTCTTCTTATTGTTCTGTGTTTTGCAGTAAATCTTTAGTCAGTCATTTTGCTGATCAAACTGATATCTGCTGCTCCCAGGGAAAAAATCTAGTCCTGATGTGATGTGGGAGGGGGAAGACGGGGTAGAGAATCTGAATAAACAAACAAAATATCTTTCCGTCATAATCAAGTTGCTCTTGCTCGTGCATGCTCTTTCTTAAAAAATGATCTCATACTGTGTTGATTGAAAAGTGGGAATTAATAGGCAAGAACCATCTACTTGTTACAGACTGAAGAGTGTTCTGAAAAACAGCAGATGGGAGATGGATCTCAGGGCTGAATATGATGGATTATGAGGGAAGCCATGTCTGAAAAATTTATAAGGATGCTAGTTTAGTAAGCACTGTTAAGTTAAAATGTATGGCAACCCACTCTTCTTCTTTTAGTTAGTGAGTTGTATGCTCATTGGTCCTACATTGTCTTTATATATTTTTGTCTACAGGCTAGTTCCCTTCAAAGTTTTTTGTAACTGTCATATTTCAAGTCAATATGTTGAGATAATTGATAAGATAACATAGTGTTGCTACTAAGGATTAAGGCATGGACAGGTAAGAGTGATGGGGCCAAACTGTGTGGTCTGCAGCATAAAGAGAGCACTGTCAGGTCAGTTCCCATCTGATGGTTTCCTTTTTCAGTCAGTAGTTCTACTGTAAATCAGTATCTACTGTAAATCAGGTAAAGAGAAGATGTACATACCTACAGCACTTCTCCTTCCCGCTTTTCATGCTTCATGCTCCCTCCAAAACCTTGATAATTTCCAAGGCCTCCTTCTTGCTCTTCCTTTGCATCACTGTAAAATTAGTTATTTCTGTAAACTAATAGCTCAATGAAAATATGTGTGCTGGGTTTGGCTGGCACACAGGTAATTTTCTTCTTGATAGCAGGTGTGGGGATATGGTTTGGATTTGTGCTGGAAACAGTGTAGGCAACATGGGGCTGTTGTAGTTACTGCTGAGCAAAATGTCTGGGAGGGTTTCATAACATGCTCAGCGTGTTGCAAGCACCTTCTCCCTCCGAAGCCTCGGGGCTCTCAGCAAGTGGGTATGGTTACACAAACATGCCTGGGTGAGAACAGCAGGGGTGTGGGTTGACAGTGCCTCAGTTTCTCTGTGGTGACTGTCCCCCAGCCTGCCCTTGCTCCACAGTGAGTTTCTCCGCTGTGCATTGGGGTGAGCTGCTCTGCATCTGGGCTGGAAGGAGAGAATTTGGCTGGGCAGTTGAGGCAGAAGAGGTGCCAGCCCTGTGCCTTCACACCCTGTCTTGCCCTCAGGAGCTTGTGTGCGTGCCCATGCCTTCAGGCGGGAAGCGTACTGCAGCGTTTCCCTGGAAAACTGCCCGGTGCCATAAAGTAAAACTCGGAGGCTCTGGTGAGCTCAGCTCGTCAGCAGATTGTTGGGAGGATAGACCTCAAACTGTGAGGAAATTCAAAGAGTACCTTTTCTCACCTGTTTGGAAATCTAGAGCTGGCTGTTTTCCAGTGGAACATCTTTGGGTTGCAACCTCTTAGGCTGCTTCTGTCAGCTCCAGTTTTTGGTGTGAAACTGTTTCCTTTAAAAAAGGTGGTGCCTGAAAGAATCAGTGCTGCTTCACTATGTTCTGAAAGCAGCAGCTCTCTGGCTACCACACTGCAGACATGCCAGTACCCTGAGGTCTAATGGTGTCTCAGGGACTGATGCATGTGGGGCAAGGTGTGAGGATGTCCCCAAGGAGGGCCAGCCTTCGTTATTGGAAGGGAGCCAGCAGGTGCTTCCCAGGTGGATGTTGCTGGCTTGCCTGGGGACCAGCACAGCCCCCTTCTGCAGCAGGACAAAGGATATCCTGGTGAAATACCCTGTCTTCCTACCTAGAAAGCGTTTGCTTCCAGAGCTTCCTCTAGCTTCCTTTTGGCATTTGGTAATGGTGATGTGTTATTTTCTGACACATGTTTGTTGCATATCACTTGGGATGCAGATGCTTGTCACCAGCCCAGCAGCACCACGGTGAACCTCCTGCAAATTGTCACTGTCACCTCAACAATTGACAGCTCTTCCATCCACTTCCCTTCTCCTCACCCTGACTTCTTATCCAGGCTTCAGCCAAACACCTTCCCTGTCTCCTGCCCATGTCACTTGTTCCATTGCTCTGAGTCATGGAGTTGACAGTCCCCAGCCTACTGTAACTCCCTTCAGTAGTATCTGTAGACAGATGTGCCACAGGATCTTCCAGCGCTACCTGAGCAGCTTTTTGATGCGACTTTTGAATTCTCTCACATGCAATGTGTGTGAAACCACCCCAAAAGCAAACTCTATCAGTGGAGGCAGAACGTGAAAATCAAGATGGACAGTTCAAAGTTGGCTATGTCCTGGGGAAGGTAACCAGCTATTAAGAGTGATGCAGTTTCTTCCTTAGAAATAGGTAAATAAACAAAATAATTGCACTTGTTTATTGGGATATGTGTTAAAAAGTCAAAACATTTTCACCACAATTATGCAATAAACTGAACAACTTTATAAGTATGCCTGAGGCTTTTCTGCTCACTTATTCACTCTTTGAAAACTCTATATGAAAGTCAGTTATAAAACTGAATTTGCAAATAAAGCTGTACAAACAGAGCTGGATTTGGGACAATGTGATGAGTCTGGAAAAGAAGCCTGTGGGAAAAAGGTAGTCTTGTTCCAACCGAAATGGAAAATATGCATATTTTAAGGACAAAACAAAACAAGAACATTTTGAGACTTTTTTTTTCTATGAAAGCAAAATATTTGATGAGGATATTGTTTCTGCCTGGACATCTCTCAGTGTTTCAAACTGGGGTGAGTTCATTGGATGGCCACCAGTATGGTGGTTCCCTGTGAGGCTCCAACTTGCCCTGTGAAGAGAGGATGGAGAATTGGGGCTTGTTGACTTTTGGAGAGGAGGCAGCTTTGGGTGGTGATGGAGATGAACCCAGCCTTCTCACAGTGGTACATAGTGGGAAGACAAGGCAACAGCAGAAAGCTGATAAAGGATTGATTCAGATTAGATGTAAGAGAAAACATTTTCACTGTTGTCCGGAGAGGTTGTGATGTCTCTGCTCTTGAATATTTTCAAGAGTTGGTTGGGTTTTTACCCTGAACGACCTGGTATGTTCCCATAGCTGACCCCACTTCAGGCAGGACATTGGACCAGAGACCTCCTGGAGTTCCTTCCAACCTGAATTGCCCTAACATCCTATGAAAAATTCAATCCCATTCTGAAATAAAAATATCAAAATACATACCATTTTTTAAAAAGCTGCATTTTAACCAATTGTTGAATCATCTAAAGGACAAAACTATATAAACTGTTATATTTATCAAACTTTTTAATAAAACTGTATCTTCAGAGAATTCTGGATTCTTGCTACTTTGATTTTTCAGGCAGTGAAATGGAAGAGATTTTGTAACTTGGTCAGATTTCACTATTTTGATTTTCTCTTGAGAGGAGACTAAGTGAACTTTTTCACATTCTTTGGTTTGAGAATTTGAAATCTGACACTGTGGAATAAACATAAACAAAATTAGGTTCCTTAAGTTTTAGTTCAGACTGACTTGCTTAAAATGGATGTATTGCTTTAAAGATCTATACACTTTTAATGTGACAGCCTCTTCGCAATAAGTGACTTGTTCTGAGAATCCAACTGATTCTTTACTGAGATGGCTTCCAGAAGGAAAGTGAGTGGAATGTGTGATGTAATGTGGAATTATAAACCCCAAATGTTGTAATCTGCTGTCTCTGAAGAGGTGGAGTGGAAGGAGATAAGACTAATTTTTTCTGCCTGGTGGCTCTGATGTGGTTATCCTGCTGAGTATTGTATTTGGATTTTGGTTGTTTTATTACCAGGAAAAAGCTGACAGATTAGTTTCAGAGAGCTAAAGCAGATGGGATGAATTAATGTCTAAGAAGAGAAGCAAGTAGTTTAGCTACTAAAATAAAGAAGTAAACTTTGGCAGTACCAGAGACCCAGAACCACTGCAACAGGAATAAACATCTTAGTGTTTTGTCAGAAATACAGCAAATACTGACTCAGGGTTGGTTTTGGTGGGTTTTTTGGGGGTTTTTTTGGGTTTTTTTGCTAGGATGCATTAACTGAGCAATGTTTCCTCTCCTTGCAGGTACTATGATGTATCGGGCAGACGCTACACTGTCCAGGAGAACCAAACACCATCAGTAACCTGCCCCCACTCTTACGCTCTCCCAGCGATATCAATGTCTACTGCCTCATTACCAGCAGCACTTAGAAAGGTAGGGGAAAACGACATATGTGTGTTTGTGTAAACGTAGATATACACAAACACACTTACACGTATCATGAAGATGTCTATTCCAAAAACAGAATTTAACACAAGGTATAATTGTAATCTTCCTTTAAAAGACCTGTGTTTGAAGTACTGGAAAATTTTCAAATTAATAACACGTACGGAAATAAGGAAGGTACGTAATGACTATAGCTGGCATGAAGAGTCGAAAAAGCAAATGGCTCGAGGAGACCTTCCACATGCTCCCACAAACCATATGGCTTTTTCCTTTTGTTCATAAAAAATAGATAAGCCAAAACAATAAAGGAACAGCACCTATGTTTCTACAGTTCCACACTCAACTCGTACTGTTTTCTCTGTAAGTTTTTTTCCCAGAGAAGGAGGAATGGCTACACGTTTGTTTCTAATGTTCATTTAGCTCATGTAGTGTTACTCATCTGCTTGGCAGCAGTATTACTGCATGGAAGCAAGCTAGGGAAAATGCTAATTACTCCTGTTCTAATGTGAGAACTTAATTTCAGATTGCAGACAAAGTTGTGCAATGCCATTCTTGTCTTTATTGTAATCTTTCCATGGAGAGAGAAATACTACTTTTCCACATTAACAAAAGTAGTCAGCAGGCTAATTGAAAAAGTTGCTTTCTTCTTGGTTGTGGAACTAATATTCATCTGAATATATTTGATGAGGCTTAAAATATTCTGTCTTTAGAACAAACATATTAATTTTTCAGTCTTCTCAAGCCAGCAAATCTCATCTACTAATTTCTGCATTTGGAAAAGACTCATTAGTCTTTAGCTGAATACACGAATAACACAAACCCCAAATATCCCTTTGGTCTTATTCAGGATCTTAGTTCTGTTGATACTGTCGAAACATTCTACAAAAAGATCTCAGTTCTTCACAAAACAGCAAAATGGCACGTTACTGGTTTGGGATGACATTCCATTGTAGTTGAGTCTGCTGGGACACTGGCTTTCCAACAGAAAAAAATGCTGTTCACCCTATTGCTGTCTTGGATATTAGCTTCTTGCAAGGACTTGTAGAAAAGCAAGTAGATGTTTGATATTTTTCAGTGGAAAGAATGGGAGGGTTTAGCTGTTGCTTAGAAAGCTCTGAGCTGGTATTTAGTTCTTTTGGAATAATTTGTTCATACTTACAGCTAAATTAAATTGTTGGGGTGTCACTTCTCTAACCTGGAATCAATCCATTTCTACTAAGAACATTTACAACCTTTTAAATGGAGCTTCTGAAAGTGAGTGAGACTAGGCCACATAATTTTATACTTTGATATATAACACAAAAATCTGATTGTTAGATAAATGATAAAAATCAAGGAAATCGCCTGGGGGGTGTGTATGTGTGTGAATTCAGCATTTTCTTTTGTGTTGGGATAATCTCCTAATGTGTGTAATAACAGTCACCTGCTGATGACAGATGGTTTATGGGGATTGGGATTTAAGAAAGCCCTGCCTTCCCTCAGCATTTCTTGTGGGAGAGTGGTGGAAAACGGTGCATTAGAAGACAAACAGCAAAGCTGTTTGCACCAGGCTCCTCTCTGTTGCTGTTCTTTCTATGGAAATCGGTTCATAAGCCTTTCAAAGGTAAATGTACTGAGTAGAGTCTTGCAGAATAATGTACACAGACTAATTTGTTTTATCCTCTGTTTTTGCCTAATTCATATTATTCCCTTTACCTTGGGTAATTAAGAACTGACTCCAGCAATGACTAAGACAAGCTCTCCTACATTCTTTTGTTAATTAAACAGTCTTCCTGCAAAACCTTACTTATCAGTCTCTGGAGCTCATAAAATTTTGGTTTTGTTTTCTGGGGAAAAAAAAAAAAAAAGGTAATTTGATTTTGCTTCTTTCCTTTTTTATGGTAGTGATTATTGAATGATGGAGTACACTTTCACCTAGATTGCCTTCTACTCTCAGCCAGTTCATACCCTAGTAGTCAGCAGAAGATCTAAAATAGCCACTCCCTTAATGGTTTTCTTTACCTTCTAAAGAAAAAGCTGTCCCCAGCATATTCCAAGAACTTGTTGGACTGTCTCCTTCTTGTATTTTTTTTCCAACAGAAAAAAAATTAATTTCCAGAAGTAATTAAAGCCATCAGGTTCTGTCCTTTTGGATGCTTCCCTTACTTGATCAAAAAACCACGACTTCTCTCCACCCAAAAAGCTAGTCTATAATAAACTTCTATCATAGTATACCCTGTTTTTCCCTTTTCATCATCTTCCAGGATTGTTTAACAAATCTTCATCTTGCCTCTTCCTGTACTTCATAGCAAGTGTTCTTGAGGAACAATGCAACTTTGGTTCTCTTTCTTTTTGTTTGACTTCCATAAATAGTGATGGTAAAACAGCAGGATATTAAAAATATTTAAGAACACTTGCTTGATAGTATTACTCAATGAGTAAATGTTGTGTTGCCCAAATTATAAGGCAAAAATACTTCTTCTCACTATATAATTTTCTTAGGAAAAGAGAGGCATCCTTCTATAACAATACATCTTTCTCATCAAATACTTCTGATGTTGATTCAGATGTACTTCTGGTTCTGTACAGATTTCCATTTTCTTTCCCTCTGCAAGGCCATCTGGAATCTATAATTTTGTTTATTGTAACAAAAAATGTCGCTAATACAACAATGAAAGAGAGACTTCAGAGTGCTCTTATCAAAATACAAATTGCATATGTTTATTAAGTCACTGGAGGTAACTGGATCTATGAGAAATTAAAAATCATACAAATTTGAGTATATGTTTCATTTTTGGGTTTGATCCCCCCATAGGCGATTCACTTAAAAGTTGGTCTTGATTATCCTTGTGAGTCCCTTCTAATTCAGAATATTCTGTGATTCTGTGTGGTTCTTGACTTTTCTAGCCCTGTGCTATCTAATGTTCAAAACATTTGTTTCATGAAATCGAAGATTAGCTGTTTCCCTTTTGGTATTTTGGCAAATAGACATTTGATAACACAATATTAAATATTAAAAACTTCTCAGAAATAATTTCTAGATGTCAGATCCACAAAATACACTACTTCTAGATTCTAAAACTCAGCTTATTCATTTTCCCAAATAATGCATTACATCACTGTTTTTTTCACATCATTTTCCAGTTTTGCTAACTGAAGCTAAATAGGAGCATATTTAGAATGTCTGTGTGGATTCACACTGAGGATTGCTTGAGCTGTCATATAACCTATATTGCATGAAGCAGATAGCTGTGGCCAGGATTTTATTATCTGTTTTTTATATCTTTTAGACTTTTTAACAAAACAATGTGTCCACTGTTCTCACGATGAATGAAGAAACAACTTCCCGAATATTTGATTCATTTCATTCTCTTGGATAAATAATAATTCAATTTGAGAACCAAATCAGAGATAAAATGTGTATTTTGCAGTCATGCAGCTTCAGCAGTGACAAAATACTGATAGGTGAAGGAGTCCTAACTGTGCTATGGCAAACTCAAATGACCTTCAATTATAGTTGTAGTTAAAGACAAACAGATGTTAAGCTGATAGGTTTCTGTATAGTTACACTGAAAGGCATTTATTCCCCCAGAGAACAATTTCAAATTTAGATTGGCTTCTGCAGATAGTAAAATGAGTGAATGAAAATAGAGTTCTTAATGCTTCATTATTTATATATTTTCTGTGCATTAGGAATAATGATTACAAAAATACAGACTTTAAAATTCCATGCAAGATATTTAGGCTTCAACATCTTTTTTTCTAAGTTGCATCTGTGTGCTCTAATGCTGTCTCTGCTCTTATATTCAGGTGTTGATTAGTCATGTTTTCAGATTTATAACCAGGTACCTGTCTAAAGGTTTCTCAGGATTCTCCATCTAGATAAGAGTTCTCACACCTACTTGCTAGCTGAGGACAGCCACTGCCTTTCACACAAAGATTCAGTTCTATGACATGAATATTCATCGAAGGAAACCGGGTGGAGCACTTCTAACACCCAGGTGTGGCTATGGAAGCCCATTTTGATTCTGTGTCAAAATACTGGATTAAATGAGTTTATTCTATCACTGCCTTTGCCATATTCCTGAGACAGCAGATATGCAGATCCCTAATTCCTCATGCTCTTTTAACTCATCTTCCAAGATGATAGTTCATCAAGGTCTAAGATATTTCCATGTTAGGATTCCTCATCTGCTCCTTTAATTTCTGTCTGCCTTGCTCAGAGAAATGTTAGCAAGACATTCAGCCTAGCTCGTCATACTGCTTCTTCTTACCGGGGTTTATTTTCTCAAGAAATAACAAAATCTAAAGTCTGTTTGGGATCCATGGGGTTACTAAATTACCTCCAAGAGCGATGTTTAAATGGTAGAAATAAAGCATTTTATCCATACCAAGTAAGTGAAAAAGCAGGTGAGTCACTTTCCAAAGTAACAGACAACAAAATTATCAGTTCATGAGGTGAGAGGAACCTGTCTAGAGGAGAACAAGTTGTTGCCTTAAGGTTCACCCCAATTTTTAATAGATAAGACCTTTCAGTGGTTGACCAATCTCCTCCCAGAATTTGAGACCGAAAGGAGAGAAGGGCTCCTTCTCCAGCTTGAAATCAGAAAGCTAAACAAAACCTGGTAGCCAAGGTCCTACACAATGAATCATACAGAGGCTGAGAATATTTGCTGGTGTTGCTTTTCTAAAGGAGAAAAACCCCCCACAATTTCAGGAGAACACAAACCTGCCTTATGCAAAGTCTGAAGGGAGAAAAGGAGGGGAAATTGTATGACACTGAAGCATCTTACTCTTTTGAGGTGAAGGGGAGTTATATAGGAAGGCAGTCATCTAAGAGATGCCTAGGTGAGGCAGGAGGCTGGGTTTCTCCTTGGTTTTGTTCTGTTTTCTTTTACAATCTAGATAGGTCCTCTCTCAGCTGTTTGGAATAGGTTATATCTTTTCGGCTCGTTAAATGTCGCAACAGGACAAATTTTTATTGTATTACCTGGAAAAAGACAGGAAAAAGCCTGCTCAGTGCTGTGCTGCATGTCTGGATTCTTGCCAGAGTTTCTATCCGCTTAATTACACTTACGCTCAACTTTTTTTTTTCTCTCTCTTCTTTGGTATAACTGTTGTGTTCCTTACCTGGTAAAATTACTGTTATTCCTTGTGTGGGAAATATGGCAAGGGTCACTGAGGGTGGTTGTACACCTCTCTGAGAATGTGGTTTAGTGCAGACAGGTCATTAGCTACTGAGTGGTGGTTCCAGCCACCATCCTTCCCCAAGTGTAACTTATTTCCCTGAAATAATGGTCACACTTTCCACCTCTCTCCCAGGCTTAACCAGCTGAATCATTTTCCTTTTTTTTTTTTCCTTTCTACTAGGAATTCCCCCTTGTTAATAGACACATAGATTCAAAATCCCCTGAAAATCCCTACACAGAGCTGGCATTCACTTACTCTCTTTTCAGTTACTCATATTTGTGCTCACTCTGTTAAGGCATTTAATCATGTTGCTCCCCATTATCATCCCTACAGAGGAGAGAGTAGCTTCCCATGTTTTAAATTTAAAGTATAACTTTTAAGTTCCTGATATAGACAGGTCTGCTTATGAGAGTTACTGACATGTGATGTGCCTCTGGTTCACTAATTTATGGGACAACTGAATAAATACATTTCTTTGATTTAAATCAATCAAAAATGCAGCAATAAATATTTTTATAGGCTAAAATAAGTATAGTAATTTTATTTACATTTTTATTTATAAACATATACAGATATGTATGTATGGGTGTATATTTAAATGTAGATATGAAGTGAAGGATTTTGGGGGGATTTTATTTATAAACCATGGCTTTGGCATTGCTGTCTTGATGTATCTGTATCAATTGAAGAAAACAGTACATAGAGAGAATGGGAAAAGAACAGATGTGGTGAAGCATGGATCACATGAGAATTCTTTGACAACATTCAAAACAGCTACATTATTCATTGTCTGCATGGATTTTAATAGGATGCTACTGTGCTGACCAGCACAGTAATTCCTTATTATGGTTTAAAATGTATAGGAAAACAGGAGAATGCTATACTGGTTTATCTAAGTTGGGGTGTTTTTTTTTTCCTTTTATCCTTTCAATACAATTTTTTCCTATTCTTTGGCTGCAAACATGATGTGATTTGGGCAAGAAAGTGGTGTTAATAAGAGAAGAACACTGAAGTCTTTACTTTGAAATTCATGCAGCAGAAGTAAACAAATTCTCAAACTAAACCAGTTGAGTAGGGTGGAGAAATGTGGGAAGGGAAAAAGAATGCTTCATTTTGCCCTGGCCATGCCAGCATTTCTTACAGGGTTGACAAAGCATTTATACACATAACAAATATTTAATTTGCTCTTTGTCCCTTAAACTTTTAGAGTTTTTAAAGATGTTTAGCTCTGATTCATGCTCTGTTTTGCAATAGTGAAAGATACTTAATACAGAAGTATTTTTTTCAGATTTATTTAGTTGATAAATATGCAGTTCATAATTAAAAACACAACATCAGCGTAAACATTAAGAAAAAAACAGAACTTAGAGAGTACTGAAATCATTATGGAAGCCAGGAAATGCAGAACTGGGACAGAGTTTAAATGCTCACAATTTAAGTCACAATGATGTCTCTCACAAACACTTGTGTTCCAAGAAGCCACTGTATGTGGAATTACTTGTGCACAGTGTTTGGTGAGAAGTGTCATAAACCAGTAAACTGAAATGGTATGGCAAATGTTTAAACCCACAAAGCACAGGGGGAATAATTTGAATATAACTTCTATCAAAGCTTTTTCTGCAGAGAGAATATTTAAGAGCATGATGTCTACAGAGATATCATAGCAGTGTTGACTACCATATTTAACTGAAAGGGGTGCTCAGGGTCATGGAAACAAAGCAAAATTAACTCCAGCATGTCCAGATAGTCTTTGTGTAATACCACCTGCCAGCAAGAGCCCACATGTAGGTGAGCTCTTCCTAAAGAACTGCACTAAGTAAGAGTGAAGGACTGAATTACGCTTTTGTTAATTCTTTCAGTTTTAATAACAAATGGTGCTGTCCTTTAACATAGACCTGTCTCAACGTTAACACCTAAAAATGTAGAAGTAGCAGTGCCCTTTTACAAGCAACTTACTTTTAATAGTGCACGGGTGCTGTCGTACCTGTAGGAATGTTGAATCACGACTCTTGGGCAGCCAGCTGTAGTTGTAAGTCAGCATTGGTGAGGCTTATTGTGCTGATAGAACCTAGATACCGTGTCTGTTTTTATGGAAAAGGATAAAGAGAAATGTGATATGAATTTGTGTACATCAAGCCCATTTGCTTTTGGGCTGTGATAGTTGCACATCCAATGCTTTACCTGTGTCTGTTCTTTGTTAAGGACTTGATAGGAGAGGGAAGAGGGGACAAGAGGGATAGAGAGGAGAGATCAAAAAGATGGCATGAAAGGAAGCTAAAAGCCCAAAGCAAGAACAATTAGTTATTTATAGATTAAGTTCACAGCAGATAGGAAAGAAAGATAACCCAAAAATGGAAGTAGGAGTGTTCAGAATACTGAATAAACAGTTTCTGTCATTTAAATGCTTTCAGTTACACGATAAAAGGTTTGTGTTTTTCTAGGATTCTCCTGTAAGTCAGGGTTATTTTATGTCTCTGCTTAAAGAACTACAATTCTGATATTTGCATTCCTAAAAGAGTAAGAGATTCGTAGTAGAATTACCTTTCTAACACAATTGATCTCTCTGAGACACACAACAGAATTAAGGATTCCTTAGAGTGTCCATAATGATAGAAACCTTTGGTCAAACATCATTCTGCCCAGGTTTCCCAGGACACAGCAAGCATTCATAACACTGCAGCAGAGCTGTTCTAGATACAAAAATATGATTCTTTAACAGAAGAAGATGACAGGTGTCCTCAGTTCAGCCATATTTGCTAATAGTGAAGACAGAGAATCGAGCATCTAGTTATACATTCAGTGTCATACTCACTGTGTAGGCAGAGAACCAAAATTCCGAGAAGTACCAATGTCAAAAAGCTTGGGCATCAGGTCCACTATAAAACTATGTGATTATTGTGATTTGGCTTTAGCCCACTGAAGACATGCTCATACTTTTGTCTTCCAAAAAGTCTGGAAATCTATGGCTAATTACAGCACAAGAGAGGTTCTCAGCTATCCATGACAAAACCTCTTTGGGTATTGCACAACAAAATTACTTCTCTGCTTAATAAAATACTGTGCTGCTGACTAGACTGATGGCATCATGGCAATTTCCTTGTCGGTTAACTTTTTTTTTCCATATTCCCAGCTTATTATTTATTCCTCTTATCCCCATTTGAACCACAAATTCGTTTCAGTATTAACTTACAAAGGTTTTCATTTTGCTGTTTCCAGCATGGCTTAAGGCACCAACTCTCTTATTTCCTAAAAATAACATCTAGATTAGGTTATGTCCCTTTCTTGTGGCTGGTTCAGAGAGACCTTGAAAACATCCTTTCCTCTTATGTTTCTGCTGTTTTTGGTGAGATTAATAGGAGAGCATCCTATTAAGCTCTGGTTAATCTTTGCTGTGGTTGATTCTAGGTGACAACAAACATGGGCCTTAGAGAAGGGCAAAACACAGGAGGGAAGATGGCATGGAGTTAGGTATCATTTTCATAGAAGGAATATAAGAACAATGGAATATTGGTGCAGGAGGAATCTGTGTTGTAATCTTAATACTTTGGCATTCAAGATGGCAGTGGAGGTACTGAGTCAAGAATGCTCCCTTCACCCCTTTAGAATATTTGAAGGCAGGGATACCAGTAAATTCTTAATCTGATAGACATCTTCCAAGTACAAAGTTTATTGAGGAGATTGTTGGGGGTTTATATATACAGTTAAAACTACCCAAACAAACTTGAACTTGTGTCAGACAAGTTGCATGTGTTTATTCTTCACTGGCAACTTAAGACAGCTGTCACTTGGACAACTCTCCTTTTGAGCAATTCAATGCATTCACCTTGATGCGGGTGAAGTATAAAAAGGTTATGTTCAACTCTACATTGGATCTGAATCCTGAACAGTATTCATATTCAGCTGTGTTTGGAATTGAATTTCATCTGGGTTATTGCATGCTCCACGTAATATTGTGACCAAATTTAGTGGAAGCAGTGGATGAAAATGTGTCTCTTTTAGAAAGGATTAATGATGGCCTAAAGTCATGTGAGCAGTGGTGCAGGAATGTGATAGTGCTGAGGTCTTCAGGGCTGGGCTGATGAATAAACTACAGTCTCCCAAGCAGGCACAAAATAAAAGGTCTACCAAACCAGCACACGTCTGCGCCTTGCACCGGTGAGATTATGTGGACAGCCACATCCTCAGTGCGGTATTGCCCAGGGAAGGCAATGAACCCTTCATGCATTGCAAATTATTTAGGAGGTCTGTCATCAATGATCAAGCATTGACAGCACATAATGACTCTGGTAATGGTGACATGGGAGTGTGCACCAGGCAGTCTGGTATTATCAGTGACCATCCTTTATCTGCCCCACCTCTGTGTATCATCGCGCCAAACATGCGGCTACATAGCATTTCAACATTTCACAGGTGTTACTTATGCTAGTATGTAACTTTTCCTTAGGATGACACCTAGCACTTTACTGCTTTCTTCCCAAGGGTATACTCCTCCCTTCTCTTTCCCTTGGTGAGTACAGTCCTGTGGAAGCTGCTCTTTGAATCACCAGGGGTTTGTTTCTGTCCTCCATGCTGGGCTGCTGTGCAGTGATCTGCAGTGTGGAGAGCTGAGGACTTGTACTGCATCATGCTTTTCTTGTACTGTTTCCACACTTGTGCAATATGTTGGAATGGTTTTCAGGACCTTGGCAGCCAGCTCTGCTCTCTCCTTGGGTGTGGCCCTCTTTCCATTTTGCCATGCTACGTGACCAGGTGGCTCATGGTACAGCTAGGCACCCTCAGATCTGAGGAGGTTGTGACACAAAGCTTTTGCTAATAGTCCATTCCTCCTGACCAGGCTTTTGCCACTTTTAAAGCTATATAATGTGTATGACAATTAGGAATGTGTCTATGCATACATAATATGTGTAATTTATTGCTCTGTAGCGCCAGCTGCAGTGTAATAATGGGTTTGAAGAGGATAGTCATGAAAAACTTCATCTTTCTGGCTTTATTGTCTCAAGAACTGAATTAGAGTGAATAAGCTGGAATGCTTCTTCACTTACCTCTTTAAAACAAGCACTCAACCTGCCATGGCTCAAGATCTGCAAAAGCAAAGCATGATCCACTTAAAAAACCAAACTACCTAAGCTACTGTTTGAATAAGATTTAGAGATTGTAAAAGAAATCTACCATTCCTACAAACTAGTACTGTTCATATAATTTTCAAAATCACAAACTTATTCACCAGATAAGTTTTCAGTTTGTTGTGATTACAAATAAAATCTAAAGATTTAAACAGAGTGTAATGTTTTCTACTACAAACTTTGCTTTTTTATGATGGAACTTTGAAATCATAATTTCCTCTGAGTCACATCTTATGATGTGCAAATGAAAATTTATCTTATTTTCCTCTCCTAACTTTGCAATTCTCCTCCCCCTCCTTTTGTTTCCCTTTCCTTTTACCAATTTGCTTTCTAGGGTATATTTGCTGAAAAAAAAATTGTCTCGGAGGAAAATAGAGATTTAAAAGCTTAGGTTTTGAAAAGCCTGAAAAATCAGACAAACTGCGCCCATAAATGTTCAGCAACCAGAGTTCAGATAAAAAGAACATCAAGATCTGTTTAGGGTTTTTTTGTGTTTCCTCTGGAGAAATTTGGGATTTTAAAAGGCTCATCAGAGATAATTCTGGATATTTCCCCTGCCTCTTCTCCGGGGGAGTTTTGATGGTTTTGCTTCAGCAAGGGTATGTTTCTCATCTGGTGTGTCGGACAGTTTTTATTAGATAAACTTCTCACTCTTGGACCTGAAGAAGACTCACGCTTTCCAAACATGGGAGATGTGTAGACAGTTTGTGAGGGTTTTTTCCCAAGTGTCTGCCAAGCAAAAGAGAAGCTCCCCCTGCTTGTGGCTGGCTGCTGTTCAGAGCCTTGTGCATGGCTGGGAAGCTGAAGATTCTTGTCAGGTTCACTGGCTGGGAAAAGCCTGAGTTGCAGAAGAGAAAGACGATGCAGTCACCTGCAGAGGAAAAAGGTAGGCAGCTAGAGGAAAACCTTACAGAGTAGGAGAGATTTGTATTCCCAGCCTTTCCAAACAGGTGCCAAGAAGGCGTGGGAGGGCAGTGGTAGATTAGGAACAGGAGAGAAGCCTCATGCCTGCCTTCTGCATACAGGAAACACTTGTTGTCTACCAGGTTTTAATGGTCCGCAACCACCTCCCTCCTGCATTCCAAAGCACCAACAAATAATGGAGTGACTTCAATGCAAAGGGGACTCCAGGAGTTGCTAACGGAGTGGTTTTGCTAGAATTTATTTAGGAAGTATCTAAAATAGTTTGAGCCTAGCACTAGAATTGTTGTAGCTAAAACTGTTAGTCATGATGCTTTTAAGGGTTAACTTTAAAAGTACCATTGCCAAATTTGTTGTTAAAAGCTTTCTACACCAAAGCCAGTCTTAGAGTATGTTGGATTGGCCTATATCCAAACTAATGACTTCAGGAATTCAAGTGCAGAATCAGTAACTGTATTTCTTGATATTTCCTGGAAATCCAGATATTTCTGAATTGTGCAGTTTCATCCAGTTTGATCTAATTCCCTCTTGCATTATTGTTAATCAACAAAATATATTTTTAGAGGTAACACATGATGCGGGGTTTTTTAATACCAAGCAGGAATTAGAAATTTCATCCAATTATCCACCGATAATAGTAGTGCAATTTAAATGCTGTTGTGGTTGTATCTCTTTAGTAGCTAACATTTAGCAGTTTGAGTGCACAGTAACATAATGCAGCATGACTGTAGCAATTCATCTGTAATAGCAGAAAAACATGTATCTCCCTTTTTTCTTCAGAAGAAATAATGTGTCTGTTTTCTAGACAGACTATAGTCTAACGCTATCTGCATTAATTAGTTCTGTTTGGAGCCTGAAATAAACACACCTAAGAATAAAAATGCTTTTCATGAGAACATTTCCTCTTAGAAGTTTCTCTTGCTTAATGGAGAGTGTTGCGATATGGAAGTAATTGTGAATTATAAGCAAAGAGTTTGAAGGGCTATTCCACTTGATTTACATTTTTGCCCACAACACTGTAGGGAACCAGTGGGTTTGGAGTCATTCCCATTTTCTTCATACTGGTTTTATAAAGTTTATTCTAACCAATAGTGAGGCAGTTCTCTGCAATAATTTTTACAAGAAATAGTTTTAGTGAATTCCGGAAGCCTTAGGTGAACGCTGTTATTTGGAACAAATGCTAAGTTATAATACTGTAATTCAGATGTAAAATGAGGTATCCAGCCAATGTTTATGAAGTGAGGCTAAGGTATTTTAGTAATAATAGTTCCTTGTACTTAAAACTCTTCATTTGTACGTGATGGAAAATCTGTACATCAAAGAAGTTATCAAGGAGTGTAAACACTTTATACATTTCATAAAAGGGCTCTTCGAAGCACACAGGCTATCAAACCCAAAATTTCCAGACCAGCTGCTATGTTGGGCACCTTGATATTGGGGGGCTGACTTGAGACACATTTCAGTTGAAAGGTACCAGATGACACCCTGGTATAATGTGTAATAGGATTTACATCACATTATTTTAATCTATTTAATGAGAGCTTCTGTGGAGAAGAGAGACTACATTAATTTCATATTTAAAAACAGTTTGATTAAATATTGTCATTTTCATTCTGCTAAATGGTTTTCAGAGTCAGAACCATACAGTATTTTTTTTCTGTCACAGGACCATCACATCAACTTTCCAAAGCCAGCATGTTAAACATGTAGTTCACTTTGTTGTTTATGAAATTTGGCTTTGATCAAATTAGCAGTCCAATTTCCAGTTCATTTACTGTCTTTATTCTTTCACACCTTAACAGCCTCACCTTAGTAACACAGTGCTCCCAAGGATGGCTTTTGCCTCTTGCCCTGTGACAGCCTACATTCTACTGTGCCTGACCTGAGAAAGTCCCTGTGTTGCTAGCAAAAGGCTTTCAGTTTTCCATTTATAGTTTCAGACTATCTGCTACCCAAGAAAAAGATTTTATAAATTTCAAGTTACATAATGAGTTACTTTTAGGTGTCTAGAGATAGAGCTGCTGAAGGACACTTTGGTTGTTTACTTCGGTTAACTAACTCCTGAGCATCTGTTCCCTAGACTGAATTAAAACTGCAGGTGAGACCTAGGTTTCCTACCTAGTACTGTGAGACAATCTATAACCTTCCTCTGCTGAGCACTTAGAGCCAGCTGAAAAGAAACAGTGGGCACAGGAGTGTATTAGAAATCCTGCCTTACTCGAGTTACATAGAATTATAGAATATCCTGAGCTGGAAGGGCAAAGTCCAACTCCTGACCCTGCACAGGACACCCCAAGAGTCATACCTTGTGCTGAGAGTGTTGTTCAAACACTTGTTGAACTCCGTCAGACTGGTGCTGTGACCACTTCCCTGTTCCTGTGGCCAGCCATCCTCTGGGTGAAGAACCTTTTCCTGATATCCAACCTAACCCTCCCCTGACACAACTCTAGGCCATTCCCTTGTGTCCTGTCACCGGTCACCACAGAGCAGAGATCAGTGCCTGCCCCTCCTCTTCCCCTCACAAGGAAGTTGCAGACTGCAATGAGGTCTGTCGTCAGTCTCCCCTTCTCCAGGCTGAACAAGCCAAGCAACCTCAGCCATTCCTCATATGGCTTCTCCTCAAGATCCTTCACCGCCTTTGTAACCTTCCTTTGGAAGCTTTCTAACAGCTTAATATCCTTGTTACCTTGTGGCACCCAAAGAGGTACACAGGACTCAAGGCAAGGCCACTTGCAGTGTCACCTAGATATGCCCAGGAAAAGCCAGCTCAGTTAACCAGCACAGAGGAGCCACATCAGTGTCCTGTTTGGCAAAGACTGATAATACGTGTGGCTCTGTGGGGTTATTTCCTTTTTACATCATTTCCTTTTACATCATTTAATGTAATGCTGCAAGACTTTTTCAAGTTTCATAGACTTTCCAGACTGCTGAGCTCCTGTTGACAGCAACAATTTTGTGTGAAAACATAGGGAAGAGATGAAATTTGATGGTGCTTAAGAAAGAGCCAATTTCCAGAGACTGATTGCTCAGTCTGTGGTACAGATACTCTTAGGTTTGCAGAAAAATAATCTTATTTCTTGTCTCTGGTAACTATACACAAATACTTCATCTAAAAGGAGTAAGTGTTGCAGTAAGCTATAGATCTAAATTAGACAATTTATGTTAAATCTATACTAACCAGTATACACCATTTAGAGTTAGTGACAGGATACTGTGCTCTCATGAAACACAAGAGAGACCCACAAGCATTGAAGAAAGAGACCTGCTAAATCAAAACTACTTACATAATAGATTCTTTATCATTGCAAATTGCATTCAGAAATGAAAAAAGCAAAGGAGTTACATTTGTTAGTTGT
This sequence comes from Brachypodius melanocephalos, assembly GCA_013398615.1. NCBI lineage: Eukaryota > Metazoa > Chordata > Aves > Passeriformes > Pycnonotidae > Brachypodius > Brachypodius melanocephalos. Next base: position 29,088,335 of record VZSR01003807.1, on the reverse strand, counting down.
GGCTTCTGATTGGGGGAGACTTAAAATTAACTCCAAGCCACTCTCTTCCTCTCCAAAATGCTTTTGCCATTTATTCTTTATTGCTTAACAGAAAAAGTACTTTCAAGTTCCTGTCTCTTAGAACAAAACATACATATGTTTATTTTCATTCTTTACTTTGAAAGAGGTAGTTTTGATGAATCTTTACACTAAGATTATCTAATGATAAAGCTCTGACCCAGCAGCAAGATTCAAAATCCTGAGAGCAAAGATGTGAGGCTAACTCATATCAAACTTCCTTATTTTCTCCTGTATGGAAACACGGAGTTGCAAGTGCAATAATTTATGTTAATAATGGTTTTTTGCATATAATCTTTTTTATGAATGTCTTTCAGGTTTGGAAGAGTTTAAATATTCTCTCAGTTATTAATTGTTGAATAATCCCTGCTCCTGCTTTTGGTGCTAGTTCTTTTCTGCTTTTTCAAGCCTCTTTTTAGTACCATTTTACCATGAATAGTTTGAAAAATACAGATTTAATATACCGACCTCGGAAGGTGAAGAATCAAGGGTACCAATATAAATCAGTCTCTTCTTCATAAAGGCACAGGTGATTTTTTTTTTTATTCAGCCATCCCAAATTTGGATCAGAAAACAGTACCCAGGTCTGTGAGAACCAACGTGTGTGGTATATTTTCTCCTGCTGTTGCATATCTACGCTCTGGTATTGCACATTAATTAATACACGTAATGCGTTTGCCCAACACTAACTCTGTAGTTCTTTGCAACATGTTCTCTGCTTCTGTAGAGCTGCTTACTGAAGGACTTGCTGCCACCCTTCTGCAGTTCTTTCTCCTATCCTCTAATTGAGCCCCTTTCTCAGTTCTAATTTGTCTGCCAAATGACTTATCAGTTGGAAAGGCTCAAGTCAGATACTACTTCCTTTTTTTTTTTTGCTTGTTTTGTACCTGAGTGCTGCCAGAAGAAAGAAGGGGTTAAAGCGTGGGAGGATTGCTAAGAAAAAGGGTTTGGTTAGTGGCACACAGGACTGCATCTCACACACGATAGTTTGTTTATTCTTCTGTAAACAGCAGAAAGAATTATCATCATCATGGTAAGGCAAACAACACTCTCTTTTATTCCCTTTTTAAACCCCACCAGAAATCTTCATGTTAATACACAGGGGTTTTTTTTAAATCATAAAATCAACTGATCTCCATTAGTTTTATAGAGCGTTTCTTTAACCGACAGATGCTCCTCTTGACAGAAGGGGAAGGGGGAAGGATTTTAGTTTATGGAAATAACTAGCTCTGGGGAAGAGGAGATGGGAGCAGACATGCCTTTTCTGACATGCCTGTTCATATTTATCTCCCTCCTCTCCTAAATACTCATGTAAGGATCGGTTTCATTTTATCAATGCTTCTTTGTCTTTTCTGAGCTTTTTGGAAAGATTTCCATTCATTTGATTTTGCATTATTTGCTCCTTTCAGTTTTGCTGTTCTTTTGTAATACATCCAATATCTAAATCTCAGTTGTCACCTAACAAATAATATGGGATAAAATAATTTATATATACATCTGTGCTTCTTGAGCAGATTATTTCCTCTCAAAAAAAAATCCATTAAACATGCAGGCTCATAAGTCTCATTAATCTATATGCTGTTGCAAAATAGTCTATTTTTAATGTATGTTTGAACTAAAAATTTACTTTTACAGTGAAAAAATAAATTAGAAGCAGACAAGTCCTGTTCTCTTGAAGATATAAAATATGTCACTAAAATATCCTGACTTACTAGAAAATACAGAATGTGTAAAAATACGATTATTAAGAAAACTTAAGTTTGTTTCACTTCACTCTGCTCAAGTCTCACATTTATAGCCCCTTGCTTATTCAGGTAAGTTGCCAAATCTAAATAAATGCATTCCCTGCACAAATTGCTCAGGTAAAGATGAAATTGTTTAAAATCCAGTAATTGCTGTTTATACCCTCTATCTGCATAGCAGGCAAAGAGCTGGAGAGTCAGGGAGTGAATTCCGTGCTAGAGTGGACTTGTTAAATTTAAAATGTGGTTTTTTCTCTAACTCTGAAGAGGACATGGTCAACCTGGGACATGGTATACTTAAAAGAAATACTAAAAAGGTTTAAAGGGTATATGCCAAGCTCTTGGTATTCGGAAGAAGACAATTTGGGAGTAAAAATAACATAAGACATATTTTCTTAATAGCAACCCCCCCTTTGGTCTTTGTGAAGGATCAGCATAAACAATGAAGAATGAGTATAGTGAATTGAAGTAATTCAAATCCATTTGATTGACAGTAAGGTCAGTTAAACTGGTTAAGTTTAGATATCATTTAGGTTAACTTAAAATATAAGTTGAGTTAGACTTAACTGCTTTTTTCTCTTCAGTGAATCACAACAAGAATTGGCTCAGGTCAAATGTTTTGTTAAGTGTATTTTCCCCCCATGCTTTTAAAAGAAGCACCAAGCCTTTATTTCCATCTGCAACTCACTCCTCTCTCTCTGCCAGTAGCTAGGGCACTCACCTGTAGGAGAGCAGTATGAAAACTTCTCTGTGTAGGACTCGAGGACTCAAGTGGGTCTTGTACTTCTCAGACTTCTCTCTCTCAGCTTTGATTTGTACATTGTTCCTCCCAGTTTTTCTACTAATATTTTCACAGCACGTTGAGCCAGTAATACTCCAGAGCAATTTTCAGCCTCACAAAGCCCAGCACTGTTAGTGTGGGATATTTGAGTCTCAGTCTCTGCAGAATGTCAAAGCCTGAAGAGTAACAGTTCATTTATTTAAATGTTTTTGGCTAAAGCACTTTTTAGGATGTCATGTGACTGCTAGAACTTCAAGGCTTTCTGTTTCTCATGGTTGGATGAATTACGATAGTGATTTAAAGATACTTGACATTACTGGCTTTCCAGCACGAATTTGTAAGGGTCCTGCACTAGTAGAATTGTTGAAGGTAGAAGGGTCTCAGAATATTTCATATTACTTGAAATCCAATTATTTATGACCTTCTAAAGAATGCTAAAGCTCCAACTTACTCTTCACTAAATGGTTTGTTGCTTTTTTTCCCTTCTGAAGATGAACATATGCTGAAAAATAAATGTTTAAATTAAAGAACTGTCCACACTAGATACTACCATCTATTAGTTACCACAAAGTTGCTAATGACTAGTAAAAATACTGCTTTTTTCTCTAATGTGTGCTCTAAGAAGTGTTTTCATTTATGTTCAGCTGACTCAGATGAACTCATCTAAGAAAATAACATCCAACTGATCCCTCAAGACACATCCTGAAGTTTTGATTCAACAGATCATAATAGCTTATGCTCTCTTTTCACTGGAGACCGGCAAAGCACATGTTTAATTGCACTGTTAAATTAAGGGTTTGACTGTGGCAACTTACATCAGCTAATGAGAAAAAAAAAACCCAGCCAAAACCAGAGGAAATATTTTAATGCTAGCATAAACAGGTATGAATATAAATACAAACAAGATTTACATTTCTTGGTTAAGAAGGCAGCGGCATTTTGCTTTCAGATTAGAACATGGCTTTCAAGGTTCATGCAGAGTGCTTGAAATGGCTTCCTCCACACTGTCCAAGGAATGCATAGGCAGGCCCTCTAGATTTTTCAGTTCCCAATGCCTTTGATCAGGTATTTCTCAAGCAGCTAATGTTTTAAGAGTAAGAATGCTTCACCATAAACACACTGAAGAAGGCTGATCTGCAGAGCAAGGGTACTTCTTGCCTTCTGAAATCAAACATTTCCCCATGGTACTCTGGAAGTCAAGCATTCTCATGCTGTGCTCTGGCAGGCTGGGTCCCACTTGGGAGTCCCTTGAGAAGCTCGGTCTCTGTGCCCTCTTGCACTGGCAATACTGGCTCACCTACATTTATCTGACTTAAAATACAAGCTCTTCAGGGCATGTACCTGGTCTTTTATGTGTTTTGAAAGAGCTGTATATAATTAAGGTACTTTGTATGAAGAAATTACTTCAAAACAGTTTACATAGGGCAGCTATTTCAAGATCAAGGAAAAATCTTTAGCCTTGTTCCCCGAGGAAACAAGGCTTATGTGACTGGACTGGCTGGCTGTCCCTCCTCACTTCCATTCAACACCTTTTGAACTTGTTGGTTGTAGTTTAAACTACATTTGAAAGGGGGAGACGTCTCAATGATAATTATGTTCCCATGGACTTTATGAAAATCAGTGGCTGGGAAGACAGAAATCCAGATTCCCAGTTCAAATAACTAATTTTTCCAGGTGTAATCTTGCAAAATAAAAACCCGACAGCAAGTGTAATAATGATGGTCAGGTTGATGATAATGTAGTCCCAACTACTTTAGAAGACTGATGGCTATTTCCATCCAAATATTAATATGCTGGTTGACACCATAATAAAGTTAAATTTCCCCTGTTTGGTGTTCCAACAGTTTTTAGTATGAACAATGTAGTCATCCTCATCACACTTTTAGTTATTATGATTTTTCAGAGAAATCAGTTTCATTCCTTATTAGCTTGCATTAAGTGTAAAAATTTTGTGGTTTTGCTTATTTTTGCTAGCAATGTTCATTATTGTCATCTTATCCTTTCCCTATAATTAGTTAATACTGGCAATACATACATAGAATAAGAAATTGCGCTGCATTACTCATGATTGTTGCATCTGATAGGGAAATTCATAGTTGGTTTTGTTATCACTAAAGCACTTTACCTGTCTGAGCTGTATGAACTTAATGCAGCCCTTAATGTTGCTCTTTACTTAATTGTTTTGGTTCTGCATGTTGAAAAAAGCCCTCAAAGGGAGGGGGAAAAGACAGGCATCAACTTTCTCATTTTATTTCACTGTCTAATAAAACCTGAACCCCAACAATACAAAAATTTGAGCTTAAGGTAATGATGCTAGACTTGCCTATTTGAAGGCCACTGGTGGAAGATCACCGTGTGGGGACACAGGTCTTGGTTGGTGGTGCAGCTGCTTATCAGCTGAATGAGTGACATTGGTTAAGAGAGGTAGGCAAAGACAAGGGTTCCATGGATTTTTGTTAGGTTGCAATATAAGTCAACTCTATCTCTTCCCCGGTGGTTTTCGCGTGTTTTGGTATTTTTCATTTGCTTTGACAAGCCTTGCTGCTGCACATTCACTGGCATTAAGTAGGTTCTGCGTGGCTCTCTTGAGCCAAGACTGTGTAGGCTGTTGATTAAGAAAAAATAGCTAACTTAACACTTTCCCAGATGGAGGAGGAAGTGACTCCATAAAAAAGGCCCTTATTTTCTTCAATAGCCAAAGGGCCAGACACACCGCAGGCCGGGCACCTCGGCTAGCTGCAGGCGGGCTGACCCGGTGTCTCCCTCGCCTCCACGCTGGGTCCTCAGACGCTACGAAGTGAGACTTGCGTGGTCCTTCCTGTCGAAGCTGTTCCACTTCATATAAGTCATTAAGCGTTAATTAGAAGAGGACTAGTTGAGCACTCATTAAACATTAAATACTAATTGAGCGCCCGGGGAGAGCGCCGGCACCATTCGGCCGCGGAGTCACTCTCACGGCGGTCCGGCCGGGGCCGGGGGCAGGCGGGGGAGCCCCGGCCGCCCGCAGCCGTGTCCCCGGCCCGCGGCGGCCAGGCAGGGCAGGCACAGCCAGGCGGCACAGCCAGCAGCCAGCCGCACCCGCCGGGGCGCGGTGGAAGATGCGGGTTCATCTCCCCGCGGGGCTTTGAACCCAGATGTCCTACGGGGGCCCCGGCGGCGGGGCGGTGCCGGCCTCCGCACACTTCCCGGGCTTGGGGGAAAGCCACGCCTGCTCTCGGCATCTCCGAGCGGCCAGCATCGGGGGGCGGCCGGGTCACGGCCGCTCCGCTGCCCCGCGGCCGTGGTGCCGTGCGGGGACGAGCCGGTGCCGCTGCGCTGCGCTGCGCTGCCCCTCTCCCGGCCCGGGCGGCGGCTCACGCCGGGCACCCGCACTGCAGCTCGCCGGGGCGGCGGCGGCGCGAACCGCCCGCCTCCAACCCTCGCTGCTTTTCCCTCAACATCAAAGGGCGTCGGTTTTGCCCGGGGCGGCGTTTTGCCCTCAATAACAAGGCAGCAGCCGCAGCGCGGGCTGCTGGGGCACGTACGGGGCGCGGCGCCCACTCGCGCCCGCCACCCCCACGGCAGCCTCACCCGTGCCCGGGGGCGCCCGCGCTTCCCGCTGCCCCGCGGCCTTCGCTGGGGGCCGGTCCGGCGCTGCCGCCGCCCCTCCCTCCGCGGCCGGGAGGGGCGGCCGGGCCAGGTAGAGCCGCTGCCCGCGGCGGGGCGGTGGCTCGGGGCGGGCTGCGGAGGCGGGCCGAGGCGGAGCGCACAGACGGCCGGCGCCGGGGCAGCCGCGCGGGTAGCGGCGGGGTGCGTGCGGCGGCTTCGAGCGGGGGCCGCCGAGCCGAGCCGGGCGGTGAGTGTCGGGCGCTTGGCGGGGTGCGGAGGTGAGGCGGGGATGCGGCGCGGCCGGCGGCGGGTTAAAGCCCTTCGTCCTGCTTTATCCCGTTTTGAGACGGGGGAGGACAGCGGCAGCGTCGGGCGGCTTCACCCTCCTGGCAACGCGTGGGACGGGGGCCGTGACTCCTCCGGTGAGGTGGTGCCGGTTCTCCGCAGCCGTGCCTGCGGGGAAAGGATCCGCGGCCGCGGGGCTGCGCGGAGTGCGCGGGGGCTTCGGTGCTGGGGGCGCTGGGGGAACGCCGGCAGTGCGCTTGGCACGGGCAGGCGAGCTGGGCGTGTGCAGCAAGAAACAAGTTGGAAACTGCCGAAGCAGGGTCCATACTGCCGAGGGAACCCTCTCTCCTCCAGAGGTTTGGTGCGCCGGGGTAGCAAATACTCGCGGTGTTTTGAAAGAGACGTCTCAAAACAAGTATTCATCGTACCGGCATGCAAAAAAGGGCTAATGTATTAAAATGCAAATACGTATGTGTACTCGGCGATGCTGTTGCGTGTTTCCTGTTTACCATGTTAATTAGAAGTTGTAAGGCAGAACTTCACCGAGAGTAATCCAGGGCAGCATTTGACCCAGTAATGCTCACTGAGTGATGCAGTGGGTTTTATAGTTCTGGGGTTTTTAGCCCAAAACACAAGCCAAATATTTACTGAACTTCCTTAATGAGAAATGTATGAATTGTAAGACAGCTTACACCTTTGAAACTGTTTCCTACCTGCACAAGTATGAAAACTGACTCAGCCAGTATGGAGAGAAAGTTAAACTTTCCACTCTTGTTTTCGTATGGGAAATTTTGATCCTGAAGTTTAACCCCGGTCTTGCAGGCACCAGGATGCTTTTCTGTAACATTTTGGGTGACGTTAACTAATTGTGCAAAAGTTTGAGATTTGAGACGTACCAAGCTGCCATTATAAGGCAAGATGAGCACACTTGTAAACAAATGCAGCAAAAACATACAGAAGCATCATGGAATCCTAATTGTTTTTCAAGGGTTTTGTTGTTCTTGTTCTTTTTTTGAGAGCTAGTATTGTTCTGTAAACTGTTTTGCTTCCATTCACCATGTCCTTTTAACTTACAGGTGATCCTAAAACAAACAAATGTATTATAGAAATAATTTTGACACTAACCAAATGTTTGTTTGTTTGGTTTTGTAGTCCACGTCACACCTTCCGGATTCTCCCAGAGAAGAAAATAAAAAGAAACCTGTTTTGGAAAGACTTGGAAATTTGTTTGGTACGGGGAAGAGGAAAAATGTCAAAAGTTCACTAGAACACACTTCACATCATAAGGGAGAGAGGTCGGGTTCTCCTCACGGGGCGCAGGCAGTGTACTGTAGGCACTTCAGAGAAGGACACGAAGCTCCTCAAGTACAGAAACAAGTGAGAAATGTAAGTGCCCTTTCTGAGGCACAGGAATATAATTTCAGTGGGGAAGTAAGACCACTGTACCACGATACCATCTCAGAATGGAGTAGTAGGGGAGTCTCTTCTGACAGTGAGTGGTCAGCAGATTGGAGCGGCAGCAGCGAAACCATTAAAAACTCTTTCTGTGAGAGCAGCCTGAATGTGGAAACACTGGGATTGGAGAAAGAATCCATCACAGATAGAAATAATTCCACAACTCCAGATTTCATACAGAGCTTGAGAAATTTGTCTAGTGAAGACTTAGAGAAGAGTATCTTAAGTCACAAGCAGCTTGTGAACACGTGGGTGTCAGAGGAGCCTGGGCATGCAAAACCAAAGGATTTGCCATACGAGTTGGAATCTGCAGCGAGTGAACACGCATATTCTGCTAGAGTGTTAACAGTTGATATCTATCTAAGAAAAACAGAAGAACTCCTTAATGAACCCGTGACTCTTAAATCAGAAGAAAATTGTAGTGATTTGGACACAATGGATAAAAAATCTGCTAGTAAAAGATCTGGAAAACGGAGAAAGTCTCAGTCATCTAGTGACATTCCAAATGGAGAGAGAAACCAGACTGAGAATACTGCAAGAGAAGAATCTCTTTTTGAGGATGATGCCCATTCCGAGGTGTTTTCAGACAAGATAATAAACTCTGAACGAAAAGTGAGGTCTGTTCAACAGACTCCTGAAAGAAATTCCTCTTCCTCTTCCAATCAGGACCTAAAAGTTGGATCTGCTCACAAAGGCTCATCTAAAGCTGAAGCTGACAAGGGCAAGCAGCAGATCTCAAACACAACCTCTGCAAGGAGAAGGTCATATAAAAAGAATCAGTCAGATACTGTACCCATTTCCCCTACTGGTTTGAAGGGTCAGGTGAAAGATTACTCTTCAAAAAGGCAACCTTTAGCATCGCCAGAGTCTAACCCAGTAACAAAAAGAACTTCAGTGGAAAAGGGAGCTATACCTGTGGCTTTTGGGGAAGACACTTTGGAGTCTCCCAAAGCTTCTTTGGCTGCTAAGACAGAAGACAATGCCTTGGTCTTTGCTGAAGGCAGAAATGATACCAAAGCAGTAAAGCATGGTAATGGTCCAGATGGAAGAGCTTTCTTGCATGCTGATGGGATTAAAAATGGAGACCTGTGTCTGTCAGCTGAGGGACAGACAAATTCTGATTTAGACACCTCAAAGCTGAAGAGTTTGGATGCTTCCAGAACAGTCACGACAAAGATTAGCCTGTAAGTAACAAACTAGTTTACCTTGTTCTTTTAGCTGTAATTCTGCTTGTATCTGTGTTTAGAATTCTGTGGAAGTACTAGCTGTGTATCTAAGTTGTTTTTAGTTAAGAACTGCCTTAAAAAAAAAAAAAAAGTTACCATAATTAAAGCTACCACTTAACAAGCAGTGTAATCTTCATGTATTCGAAAAATAGTTAATTTTTTCATTTTTTAAATGGATAGGGAATGTCTTTATCAATTCCATTATATGGAATAATTTAACATCTATAAAAACTGCTCAGTCATCATCTTTGTGGATCAGATTAATTCATCTATCATTGATCTTAATGTAATTTTTCTCACTCTGTAACCAAATCAGAATGTGGTTGAAGATTTTGCACGTGAAAATCTTTGAATAAGAAATGTGTTAAAGTTTTCTATGAAACAGCTGAAGTTCTGCTGTTATTTTATGAAGAAATATAGGATGCAATGGTAGAACTTGATTGTTCAAATGCTATGATAGATCACACTCCAGAGATTTGAATACATACGATTGCTTTCTTAAGCATGTGCAGGATGAATCATTTAAATTTTGATGCATGTGAATAACATCAGGTATTTGCAGAATTATGTATATATTGGTTTTCAGGTTTTGATTTTATACTTGAAACTGTCTCTGTCAAACAGGTGATCAGAGCTTTCCTTAGGATTATAAACAAGCGGCTGTATTAATGAAGTTCCCTGTTATCACTAGTACGAGATCTGTGATTGATTACTTGGATAGTATTGTATTCTCATCCGTAGGGAATGATTTGTTTGCATTATTCATTTCTGTTGTTTGGTTGTCACGGCTGTGTACTGTGTGCTATTGCACTCCTCGTTCTGGCATGTTCAGTTATAGATGTTGGGGTACACCTGATCCTGTAGGCCCACCTGAGGTACACTGAGTGTTCATAATTGTCCTTGTGTTAGAGGGATGTGGAGGTTCAACGAGGTGGTTTGAGACACGTCAGTTTCCAGTTATGCTTCCCACATCTGAGCAGCACAGGCGCAATTTCCTTTGCACAATTTGTACTACTCTAACTCTGGGTTGTTAATTTGTAACTTAAGTTTAAAAAGCCTGGTACTGAAAGTTAAACTCTGGCATTTTTGGACTTGGCGATCGATGCTTTGCCATCCAGCAATACAGATCAGAAATCTTAAATTCCTGAGTTTGTATCTTCACAGCTTCAAAGGAAAGGAAGCTTTCATATTGTTTCTTCTCTGTGTCACTGTCATTAGTGATGATGAAGTTATAAATGCCTGCATAGCTGGATTTCATTTTTTCTGTGTATCTCCTGGGTTTGTTGTACAGTGAATTATCTTTTACTGTACTCATAAAGTAAAAGATAAGTATCCTGTCTGAAAGACCGAATTTAAACTAAGAAATAGCTCGTTCTATTTCATCACGTTTTGTGGGGCGTGTGGCACTGTGTCTTGGCCTTATCTGCTACTATAGGAACTTTAGCCCTGGGTGGAGATTGCTGTGTTGCCTGCAAGGTTTCTGATGCATCTGAGAGCTGTCATTGCACAGCACTGCACCATTTCTTTAGCCAAAGTTACATGCTTAGGTGATCTGGTATAATTTGTAGTCATTCATTAGAATATATGAACTGTAAACCTGGATGTGGATTAAGGTGCTGTAAAATGGGAAAGGAAGAGATGGTGCCACTAGTAGAAGGTGGTGTGGTTTTGTTCTCTAGTTACAGCTTTGAACGGATACCTTTTTCATTTTCAATGGTTAAGAAGTTATTGCTAAGTAGCTTGCATTAATTCCTTTCTGTTTGAAAAATACCCATTTACTTAGCAATTCCATGGCCCCTTGTAAGAACTACAAGTAGTTCTCCCTTAAAAATGCATGATGACTCTTACTAATGACACTGAGCCAATTCTGGGGATTGTTTAGAAACAATTTCAAAACAGGTCAGTTTCTCCAGTCACCTATAGAAATGCAGCTTTCCTGTAAATAAGGATAACATTTTCTCTCTTTTCTCCATTTATGTCTGTGTACTGGAAAACCTGAAAGTCACAGGATGCTTTGCTTCTAGCTTTTGAAAGGGAAACCTATCAGATTTGAGACTAAAATGAGGTCGATGGTAAATCTTAATTGGCGAATAAAACCTCAGGCAGTAGTTACTTTGATGTGCTTAGCGGAAAACTTGGCTTCAGTTGCCATAGTTTATGTTCAGACATGGTTTTGTAGTTGCCTTTACATTTAAGCACACTTGCTGAACTATTCTTTTCTTTTCACATGCCATTTTCCTTTGTTCACCCTAATCTGGTATTTTGGCATCAGTGATTTTTTTGGCACTAGTTGCATTCTTGACTAGTTGCATCCATTTTCGCCTGTTGGGAGAGGTTTAACTGCTTGCTTCCACAGTTTAGCTGCAAGGTGTAGCCAAAGAGAAGTATTTCTCTTGTGCCTGCTTTTTTCTGGCATTGCAGATCAGGAATGGGTAGTAAAAATCAGCCACACTGGATTGTTTTTAAGAAAGCATTTGTACTGTTAAGTTTTTTTCCCCATACGAGATGAGATGCTTAAAGGGGACTCAAATAGCATCTCCTTTTAAACAAGCTTAGAAACTCAGTTCTTGCAATAAAGCACATCTTCTGTCTTTAAAATCAGTATTTCTTAGTGTGGAAAAAAGTGTAATGAAAAGATTAGAGGAGTCCAGCTGTAGTGAGTGGTGCTGCAGGGCTGAGCTTTCTCATGCTCTTTAGTCTCAGCTGTTTCTGCTGTGCAGAAGTACTGCAGAACACAAAATACAAAGTGTTGAAGTGGTTGTTTCTGCATAAATTTGCAAAGCTTGAAACTATACCTTTGAGGGGTGAGCTCTTCATTTAAAATAGGTTTTAGGTGTGGCTGATAAGTGTCACTGTTAGCCATTAAACTTGCTTGTGTCAGGGCATACAGAGAGACACAGATTCTATGGAGAAGATATGTATTACGTTGAAATAAATGCATGTAGTAGTGCAACAGGCTGACAAAAGGGTGGTATGGGAATTAATTTTTTAAGATAATTGGGCCATTAGTGTTACCTCTTGAATATAGAGGTAAAAGAAAAGGATAAGTACATTGTTTTTTTCTGATCAGAAAAGGATATGAAAGGTCCTGGTGAGCAGGAAAACCAGCCATGTCAGTAGTGCATCATTGTGCCAGGTGAAGAAGGCTAAGCCTGTACTATGCTCCATAGGCAGGAGCATACCCAGCATGTCAAAGGACAAGATACTTGGTGCTCAGGAGTCTACATCTGGGTCACTATGTTGAGTTGTAGCCCTTCTTCCCCTTCCAACTCTCTTCTGGTGTAAGAGAAATGTTCCCAAATTGGAATGAGTCCAGCAGTGAGCCATTAAAGAAGGTGACAGCTCTGGAGCAAATTGTGTGTGAGAAGAAGCTGAAGCAATACAGTTGTACTTCAAATGAAAAGTAGTGCCTCAATATATTTAATTTTATGCTATATGATAGTTCCCTTCATACCTTCCCTCTTTCGGGAACATTTTGTTTTTCTGCTTTTCCTTACGTTTTCCAAGTGTGTTTTATTAGCACCTATCTGAAGTATGGCCAGTGGATTTTAAGTTTACTATTTCCTCTTTTATTGCTCCTACATTCTTCATAAGACCCTTCCAGTTGTGAACCAGCTTGAGCAGGCTGGTAGTTACAGGGAGCAGTGTTGAGAAGTCTTCTCTGAAATGACATGTTGATAAGGACATGGAACTGTTGGAGCAAATCCAGAGGCCAGAAAGTTGATAAGAGGACTGGAGCACTTCTCTATGAAGACAGGCTGAGAGAGTTGGGGCTTCTCAGAGGAGAGAAGGTTGCATGGAGACCTCATAAAACTCTTCCAGTATCTGAAGGGGGTGGTCTACAGGGATGTTGGAATGGGACTCTTTGCCAGGAACTGTAGTGATAGGACAAGGAGTGCTGGGTACAGACTGAGAGACAGAAAATTTATGTTGAATATTAGGAAAAAACTTTTTACTGTGAGGGTGGTGAGACTACAAAAGATTGCCTGGGGAGGTTGAGGATGCCCCACCTCTGGCAGTATTCAAAGCCAGGTTGGAGAAGGTTTTGAGCAACCTGGTCTAGTGGAAGGTCCCTGCCCATGGCAGGGGAGTTGTGGCTAGATGATTTTTTAAGATCCATTGCAGCCTCTTAATAGTCTGGGATTCTATGATTTTTAGCAGTTGCTGTCTGTATAGATTCATAGGTAACTATTTTTGAATCCTCCTGTTATTTCAGTAAGTTTGTTTCTCATGGCATTCGAAGAAATAAAGCTTGTACAATGGCAAGCCTTGCATTAGAAGGGTTTAATTTCTTACTTGGGATGGATCACTTGAGGAAGAGGGGAAAGGATCTCACTTTTTGGGTTGTTCCTGTGTCTTACACCTCTTTCTTGGGCTAAAGAGCTGCCTGAGAACTTAGTGAACACAGATGTAGGTAAAAAAAGAAGAAAGCACTTAAATACCAAATTCATCTGTTGATTGGTAGAGCATTTGGGACCCTGGAAATTGCTTCAAGCTATTTTCTTTTTATCTCCCACCTTTGTCAGTTTTCATGTAGGGCAGTTTCTACCTATCCTCCTACTGCTGAGTGTCCCCAGATTCCTCTTTGAAGAACAGGACTGTCTTTGAGGTGATGGTGGGCTCCTTAACACTCCTTAGAGATCTGACTGATAAATTTTGAAGCCATCTGCCTTGCATCTTCACAGCTCTTCATACTGTACAGTATGCAGTAGCAAGTTACATTGGCAAATAATTTTTCCTGGTTGTAGGTATTCAGAGAAAAGAGCTTGAAACACTCAGCTGTGCATCATCAGCCTTCTGCCATAGCACAGGAGTACGGTGTGCATGTACTTGTATATGCTTCTCTGTCCACTCTGATAGAAAGGTTTTGTGTTTCCAAATTCAAATTAGGCTTAGTTTATGTCATTTAAATTGTGAGCTAAGTTTACCTGAAGGAAGTGGAAGAGTCCTCACATGTAGTGTTTGCTTAGCCAAGGTGGTGATGCAGTGCTTGGGGACAACTAACATTTTCTGCAAGCACTCATGAGAGTGGAAGAGTTCTTTCACTGTCTGAAGTTCCTTCTGCAATGTAGGTGTAAAGGCTGCAAAGAATCTGGGCAGATGTCTTCAGAAGTCATTGGAGAGAATAATGCAAATGCTAACCAACTCATTATCTCCTTAATGAATTGGGATTTGTTTTCTAAACTCTGTAAGGAATTGCATGTTCATGATTTATTCTGCCTATTCACTACTAAATTTTAATGTCTGTCCGTCATAATAGTTGAGTTCTCTGCCTCAATTGCAGATGCTGTAGGCTGCTGTGTTTGTTTTACTAACCTTAAAGAACTAAGTACGTTTGAAATATATACTCCTTACTTAGTGTCTAGTTTTTTAAAATCCATATAGTTACTCCTCTTTTAGTTGATTCTTTTTGAGATATCAAAATTTAAACTAAGTGTATGGTTTATAATTCTACGTTTTATTGTTTTGAAAATTGTTACAAGCCTGTTTGAGATTAATTGAAGATGTCACTTTATGTCCCTTTGCCTCCTGTAGTCCAGCCAAACCGAAGAACATAGAGCTGAATTTTAAAACGAATCAAGACAGTTTAGAAAGTGAGCAGGACACTCTTGAAAAACCAGTTAATAAAACTAACAGCAACATTGCCAACAAAATTTCCTTGTTTGAAAACAAATGTGCTAACCAGAGCCAGAGGCCTGCTGACATCCCTGCTTCAAAAAATAATGCTGTACCAAGCACATTCGTTGGCAGAGCAAAGCTGAAATTTGGAAAACAAGCTAAAGAAAATGAACAGCCTGATAAAACATTCAGTAGGCAAAACAGTCGCCAGAAGTTATTTGAGAATGGCACACTGGAGAAGGAAAGCACTGCAGAGTTAAAAGGCAAAAATGAAGAAAGCCTTGCCTCTTACGAGGATATAGGGAAGACAACAGAACTTAAAGTAAAAGCTGCCATATCCCTTTTTAACCAAAGCAGCAAAAGTGATGCTGGTAGTATCTCTCTGAAGCAACCAGAACCAGAATTAACCACAGCAAAGAAAGAAAGTTCACCTTTTAAACTGTCCTTGCACTCACCTGTTAAAAGTGAAAATGCCCAAGATCCTTTCTACCAAAGAAATTACACAAGCTCAGAATTCCATAGAAATGAAGAAAAAGTGCTTCCAAACACAGAGGCTTTATCACCTTGCAATAATGATAAATATCCTCTACCATCTCATCAGGTTTCCAGATCAGAATTTAAGAAGATGGAAAATGGAGATAAAAAGGTAAAGCCAGGAGATTTGAACTTTGCAGCACTGCAGTATGATGACAGCAATCAAGAAAGTATATTGGAATCAGACCACAACACCAATACACAAAAGAGCCCAGGCAAAACCTGTAATGGATCTGCTGAAGATGACAGCATTTTTGATTCCCCATCTGACATGAAGAAGTTTGCTGAAACAATAAAAAACTTAGACAGCTCAGTTTGTTTACCCCAGAAAAAGAAGCGGTCAAAGCTTCCAAAGTCTCCAGCACCCCACTTTGCAATGCCTCCTATTCATGAAGACAACTTAGAGAAAGTATTTGATCCTAGTGTGTTTACTTTTGGTTTGGGACTGAGGAGGGAAAAAACACAGGATCTGTTACCAGCACAACAAATGAAAATGCAAAGCCTGGAAACAATAGCCAGAGTCAGGCCCAAGCGTGCATCAACAGAGCAAAGTATCATATTCAAAGCTCTGCAGTCATGTAGAGAGGAACCTGCCTTTACTCACGAAATAAATGGAAAAGAGAACATTGATTGTACAGATGGTGAAATTAAGAGATCACGGCTTGAAAAAAGCTCCCTCTTCTCAAGCTTGCTGTCTTCTAAAGAGAAGTTTTTTAGCCCTTCTGTCACTTCAGTAAACAACACAGCAGCTTTTGCAACTGACTCCTCAGGGATGCCTCCTTTACAACAGGATGTTTCTGGACCATTCATCATGCCTCAAAAATCTGAGGTAATAGAGATCATTCAGGAAATGAAACAATTTTTGTTTACCTGCTGAATGACTGTTAACTTTGATTTTGCAATTCAGTCTCTTCCAGATATGAAGTTTCCAAGTTTTGTGGAGAAGTACCTGCAAGCTGATAGTGGAAAAAAAGAACTAAGTTTGCCAATGCCCAACTATGGCAACCCTGAGAAAAATTTTTCGAGCTGGTTAGGGACAAGCAGATATGAATCAAATGTCCCCCCTGGTTTATTAGATGTGGATGTAAGTATTGTTTTTTTTAAAAAGCTGCCTGGAAAGTTATCCAGCTTTTATGTTTTCAATAGACAATGTGCATCAATTGTTTTGTTTCCCCCACTTTGGAATATATATATAGATTACAAATACATTGAGGTGAACTTAGGTATTGGTACGAGTTTTATCTGAAAATGAGATGACATCTATCAGCATGATTAACGGGTCTTTATTTTGAGACTTTTTTCAAATATGAGTGGAAAGCCTTTTTTGAATATGTCTTCCTACTTTATTTTGTGTTATATTGGAACAAGTCTTACACTAACTTTAATTGTTTATTGCAAATGAGTAGAATGCTTTCTGTGAACTTTAGGAAACTTCTGTTGAAGTAGTCTCTCTTCTCTTCCAACAAGACATTCTGCCATTGTACAGTTAAATTAGTAACAGAGCAAATTTTTTATTTTAGCCCTCTGTTGTATTCCCATGCATTGGCAGAAAAATATATATTCTTTAATGATACTTTAAGAACTTGATAGTAGTGATTATGGAAAGTGCTGCCACAGTGGAGGGCTGTCCCTTGGTCTGATTACAAGCATCTGTTCTTCATGACTGAAGACCTTTGTTTTCCCCTCAAAGCAACTTTGATATGGAATACGTTTGTAATTTTTGTTTTTAAAATGATGAACCAATGTCCTGTAGTATTTGCTATTTCTGTTAATGTAAGCCCTTATTGTGACCTGAGAGGGAAACTACAGTCAGGAGATCTAAGAATCATGGGGAAAAAAAGTTTTCTAGAGTTTTATAGCCACACAAACGTGACCTATGGAATTGTAGCAGCATGTAAGAAGTTAGAGAATTATTGTCTGAAGCTAATGGTTATCTGCTGTAACTGTTCTATAAAAGGAGTGAGGTAGTAGAATTAGCTCCTTTCTTTGTCACCTTGCAGGAGACAACCATGCATGGTACCTTGCAGTTTTGAGATTCTTCTCTTATGGGAAGTTTTTTTAATTAGAGTGGAGATGAAAATTAGAGGAGTTATTTACAGTAGTGTAGATTTATGTTACCAGTTAAAGAGGCTTTCTTACTCTGATGGTCCTGCTTGGTTTTAAAACCTTGGATTTAAAGCTCAATATCCAGCACTGTCTTAGTTTGGGTTTTGCTACTTAAACTGTTGTTCTTGAGTGGGTTTCAATTTTGCAGTGGAGTGGGGAGCTTGATATAGCAGTGGAGTGTGTACATACCTAAGACTGCATGTTAGAGAATCCCTTTAGGCTTCAAAGGGTTTCTGGATTTCTGTGGCACTGTCGCTGACTGAATTGTTTTGCTCAAGTTAGGAATCCAAAATGTTTCTCTGAGGTGTACCTGCTGTGCATCTTCCACTGACTAAGAAAATGATGATGCAATGGCTAGTGGGTAATGTGAAGGAAAGAGTCAGGGCAGCCCAAAACAATGACTTTGGCATTCCTCAAAACACAGAACAAGTTGTAACTGGAATTAAAGCGCAGGCTAACAAACCAGTCGTGCTTCAACATGCCTTGATGATGCCTACAAAAACCTGGAGGTAGTTAAGAACTGTCTTGAGACCACTGCCTGCTCTGCATGTTAACTGCTGTGTTCTCTTTAATTCCTTGCACGTGTTGCTGCTTACCTATTTAGGGGCAGGATCTGTTTTGGTCTTTTTGCTTGTATGACTAATTCCTAGAAGAGCAAGACCCTGTCCCTGAATGAGCACTCCCATCCTTGCTGGGAAACCAAACACATCATTTCAATCCTTGCTTTATTTGTTTGAAGATGACGTGATGCAACCACAACTTTCCCATATATTCTATATCATACAGTTTACTCCTGGCTTGAGAATTGTTTTAGATGTTCTGTACGTCAGTGTGTTTTATTTGTTCTGAATATTTTTAGTTTCACTTAGTGCACAGTCTCATGATCTTTGAAAAAAACCTGTTACAAGGTGTTCATCACAAATTGATTATGCTAGATAGCTCATACATTTATGTGCCATCATGCATCCTCAGTATTTTCATATATTCCTTCAAAATACATCGTGCTTTACGGCTTGACATTTTTAGACATTTAAACTCATCTTTATCATTGTACAGCATGTACTTTATCAGTGGCAGTTTTTAAAGTAGTCTCTTGGTACTGAATTCCTTGAATATATAGGAAGCTGATCAGGATGATTTTAAAGCCTTTCAAATCTGAGCTTAGTCAACTTCAGTGAGATGATAATTCAGAGTTTTTAAAAGTATGTAATTTATACATTTGTGACAAGATACTGCTCTGCAAGGGGAAGTAGAGATTGAAGTGGTAAGTAAGTATAGCTGGAAGGTTACCAGCTTTTACTATTCAGAGTAGTTTTTACTTTGTTTTACTAGCCCTTTTTTTTTTTTGTAGACAAGTACCTTTACTGAAAATGTTTTTGATTTTGTGGGGTTTTTTGTGACTTTTCTCTTCTCACTGTCTATTAGACACTTCCAAGAAATGGACAAAGTAAAATCAATCCCAGACCTGGCAAGGTAAGATCAATATTAATAGTTATACTATATTTTTCTATATTTAAAGCTTAGGAAGATAGAACTATATGTTACTGGTGTGTTTTTCTGTTTTGTTGGTTTTTTGAACACAGCTGGTGATATACTGTGACTCAGACTGTGAAAAAGCTGGCATTGAAGTTTTCCATGATGTTCCAGATTGCAGTTCTTGGGTTCTGTCACCAACAATTTTAGTTAAAGTCATCAGAGGATGGTAAGAGATTAATCTTTACTCTTTGTATAAAGATTTTTACTCAAAAATGTTTTGAAACAGAACTGGCATGTGATTCGCAGTAAGTCTGCCTTGTAAATGGCAATGTAACATGGACAGCTGTGAGCAAGAAATAGGGCATTTTACCTCTGCAACAGGAAGCTCTGAGCTGGAAAACCTATTTTGCTGACTAATTGAGTGAGGGTTACCATCTGGCAGGGTGCAAGATTTCACCAGGCATAGGTGTGGGATGAAATGACGGATTCTGTCCAGCTATTTTGCCTTTCAACTCCCCTGGTCATTAGGGATTCTTGCATAGTATTTGGGCTATAAGGCTAGCAAATGAGTTTAAAGCCAGGTCTTACATGGCTATTTCATGACCAAAGGAGTAAGATGGTGCTATAGAGATAATTGACTGTTTCTCTGACGGAAGGAGGGATTTTGCTCTAAAAGCTATATTGCCCAAGAGTAATTCAAAACAAGTTCATCTCCTGCTTTGTTCATAGCATCAATAGTAAGGCCATTAGTAGTGTGGCTAGCATGGCAAGTTATGCTGTGGCCAGGCTATAATGCAGTTAAATAGCAGGTTCTCAAAAGTCATTATCTGATAGTAAGGTGCAGACACAAGGGCTAGCTGCAGTAGGAGGTACTGGGAAGCAAACTGATTGCTGTTTAGCTTCAGAAAACTGCATCAAAAACCTTTTGATCTCTCTAAACCAGGTCATCTTTTCCAATGTGGTCTAGAGGGACTGGGTTTGGGTTTTTTTCCACCTTCCTTTGAGAGCCTGAGTGAAGGGTTTGTATTTGCAGATGGATAAAGTTCTTATTTAGTTATATATTCCAGTCTGCCATTAAAAATGAAGTTGTCCTTGTCTTCTGAGCAGTCTTACCATCCTCTGGCACATTACACCAGCTCCTGTGGAACTCCAGGCTGTAGTTCACAGGACCCAAAAAACAACTTGTCTGTTTATACATAATGCAACAATCTGCAGTGTCATTGTTTTCTGATGTACAAATTGGTTCTGATTAGTATCTCATACAAAGTCTGGTATTTGCTGCCACAAATTATCAATTTAAAAAGGTGGAGGAGTTTTTGTGAAAGTACAATTCAGCAGTAGACATCTTTGGTTTTGTCATTGTTTTTAAAGGTATCACAGAGACTGAAAAAGGGCTTGCATCAGCAGTGTTGGTTGAACAAGCTGTGTTGGGCAAATGGCAAGGGTTTGGAAACAGTACTGTGTATGAAAGGATTTGTTAAGTGGGAACATGATTTTTGCAAATCACACGTGATAAAGCACCATGAAAAATTAGCTTTTTAAAAATTTATTTTAAGCTGGATACTCTATGAGAAACCAAATTTTGAAGGCCCCTCTATTCCATTGGAAGAAGGAGAGTTGGAACTCACAGATATTTGGGGTCCAGGTGCTTCTGAAGAGCAAAGTGACTGCAAGTCTCAAAAGCCTGCAGTGATCGGTTCAATAAGACATGTTGTTAAGGCAAGTAATACAAGCTTTTTTTTTTTTTTTAACAGATCTTAATGTTTTACACTGATACAGAGTGTCATTGGTCTAGGACACAAGTGTAACATGAGCGACAAGTGCATGAAACAATTTTCTGTGTCGAATTTCATGTTTAATCACAAAATGCACGTGGGGGCTTTTGCACAATGGAGATTGTGGTAACATCAAAAGGAAGGACAGGGTAGGAACAGAACTTGGTGGGCTTTATTAGGATAGTCACCAAAAAGCTACATGCGGCATATGCTTTGTAGTCTGGTCAGTCTCAGGAAAAGCATCCCAGAAAGTCACCAACAATTCGGTATTTTCAAAATACAGCTTTTTCTCTTTTTTCCAATACAAACCAAATTTGCACTCAATACAAACTTCAGTGTCAAACACCAAACTTTGGTTTGCGTGGTATGGGCAAACTTACCAGTGAGTTTCACACGTGCTGGAACAGCCTTTCTATATGCACTTTTAACCTACCATTAAGTAGTTAGAGTTGCAGGTTGCCAAAACAAGCACAAGCTATAAAGTTATTTGACTAGGAAAGGAAAAAGGAGAAATATATATTGCTTGTAACTATGATTCTTGTTGAAGTTGCAGTTCTCTTCAAGGATGGCTTGTTTGGTGTTATCTTAGGATTTAATTTGCCAGAGGAGATGTTAACTGATGAAAGAAGATGCATTCCTGCCTGGATGGCAGAAAGTAAACAATGTAAATGCTGATTAGAGATCGACTGACTGTCTTGGTTCAAACAGAGACAGGCAAACTGGCTTAGCTATACTTTTATTATAGGCATCTAATAGCAGTAGTAATTGACAAGGGGGGGAAACAATTTAAAATAAACAGGTGTTTCAAAACTGATTTAGTTATGCACAGTAATTACAGAACTCACAGCACAGATCAAGTGATTATGGGGATCTTCATTTTTCAGGATTACAGGGTTTGCCGAATTGATTTGTATACAGAGCCTGAAGGGTTAGGAATCGTGACTTCCTTTTTTGATGACACTGAAGAAACAGGGGTGTTTGGAACCACTCAGAAGACTTGTTCTATTAAAGTACACTGGGGCATGTAAGTATGTAGCTCTCTGTGAATGTGTAGTGCAATGAAAGGAGTTTGGTTTAAACCATTGGTTACACCTGTCAGACTTGCAAGCAGGCTGTATTTATTCTACTCCTATATTTTGGCAGCATTTGTTGACAATAGTGTTAGTACATCACTGTAATGCTTCACTCTCGGGGTGTCTGACCTAGAATGTGTTGTTAGTGCTAGATTTTCTTCTGCTTTTGTGTAGTAAATACTGAATAACGCTTGTGTATTTGTAGCCAAGGAATAAGGGTTTGTGTCTCTTGCTTTTTCTCATTCAGGCAAACTTACCATAAGTGAGGGTGGGGAATGAACTGCTGTAATAAGACCACATTTCCCACTTGCTTTCTTCTAAACTTGAAATCATCCTACTAAAAGAAGAAAATTTTTGAAGTCCTTCTGTTATAAACTAAAACTTAGTGCTTTAGAGAGTCCATATGTGACATTCTTGTATTTCACAGTGCATTTTGATTGGGATTTTATGGTGATGTTTAATACAAATATGTTATGTCACCTGAAAATATGTGGCCATCTGATTTAGGAGGGTAATATTGTGAACCAAGCAAGCTTTTGTGAGAAAGGAGACCTCTAAGGAGGAATCCAGGTGCTGTACCAATATTAGTTTTCATGGCTTAGTAAACAAACTTGTAAATTGTTACAGAAAACATGCTTCAAAGTAGTACTGGGAAAAGTATGCAGAGGAGAGAGGCTTCTTTCAGAAAAAGTGAGACTGGAGCCATTTCCAGTCATCCTGCAGAACTTCTTACAGGGTAGACAGACCTTAGTTGTTAGCTCTTAAGTTCAGGCATTGATAGCACTTGCCTTCCTGCAAATAGTCTAACTATCAAAAACTGCCTAGCTAAGGCAGATGTTAAGACCACTGCAAAGATGTTTCAAATCTACCATATGATATATGGACATTGTCGTTGTTAGGCGAAGGGTATTTTATCTGAGTAAATATTTACACCTTGATTTGTGTAAAAAATTGAAACGTTTTGGTATACAGGCAAGTTTGAAGATGTCCAAGTAGTTGGTTCTCTGACAGGAAGTTATTTCTGGTGAACTGCAACCTCAATCCAAATTACATGTCTTACAAGAGTAATGAAATCAGATATGTTATTTGAGGTTGATTGTTAATTCACTTAATCTACGTCTCCACTTTATTTCTGTCTTACTTAAAAGCTATCTGTGACCAGTAAAATTACAAATTTTTTTGAAAGGAGGCAGAGCCTGTGCACATCTGAGTTGTCTTTATTTTGCATTAGTGTAGCAGCACTGTTTTACTAAATCTATGTAAACTCTCGCTGTCTTAATACATCTTTCTTGCATTTGTATCCCTGAAGGAAAGCAGACTAATATTTTCACTAGGAGGTGAAATATATTATTTTTCAACTGTCTTTCTTGGATATTTCTATTAGTCCAGTGTAGAAAGAAGTCACTTCCATGAGAAATTCAGCAGGTGGCTGCTGCTTTTTTGCATGTTGCAGAGTTAGGGGTTTTTTTGCCTTTAGTTTATAGGCATGACATAGTTCACTGTATTGGCAGGTGAGGGAGGCTCTGATTCTGAGTCACCTTGCCATGTGGGTGTGGTTGTATCACCTTAAAGTTTCCCAGTGTTCATGCTTAATTGCTGTTTGTTCAAAGCTGCCAGCAAAAATGAGTCAATGCACCTTTATCTTCTGACTGTACTCTCTCCTTGTTTTTCCACGTGTGTCAGCTCTTCCAGTGAAGTTAGTCATAGCATCCTTCAGGTTGGAAAAGGCCTTATAAGACCATCCAGTCCAACCATTAACCCGACACTGCCAAGTCCACCACTAAACCATGTCCCTAAGCACCACTTCCGCACATCTTTTAAATACCTACAGGGATTGTGACTCCACCACTCCCCTGAGCAGCCTGTTCCGGTGATTGGCAACTCTTTCAGTGAATGATTTTTTCCTAATATCCAGTCTAAAACTCCACAGGTGCAGCTTGAGGCTACTTCCTCTTGTCCAGTCACTACCTGGCTACAACCTCCTTCCAAGGCAGTTGTAAGGAGCAATGAGGTTTCCCCAGAGTCTCATTCTTTCCATGCTGAGCACCTTCAGCTCCCTCAGCTACTCTTGTTGGACTTGTGCTCCAGACCTTTCACCAGCTCCATTGTCCCCTTCTAGACACGATCCAGCCCCTCAATGTCCTTCATGTACTGAGGGGCCCAGAACTGATCCTGAAACACAGGATTTGAGGTGTAACACCACCAGTGCTGAGTACAGGGGTGAGTCCCTGCCCTGGTCCTGCTGGCCACACTGCTGCTGGTACAGGCCAGCATGCCCTTGGCCTTCTTGGCCACCTGGGCACACACTGGCGTACCCATAACTGCTGTTGACCAGCACTCCCAGGTCTTTTTTCTGCCAAGCAGCTTTTCAGCCACTCTTCCCCAGTGCTGGAGCACTGCTTGGGGATGTTGTGACCTGGCACTTTCTCGTGTTGAACCTCATCCCACTGGCCTTGGCTCACTGATCCGGATCCCTCTGTAGAGCTTTATTACCCTTCAGCAGATCAACACTCCCACCCAACTTCTTGTCATCTGCAAAACAGCTGAGGGAGCGCTCAAATCCCCTCATCCAAATCATTGATATTAAGGTACTAAACAGGATTTACCCCAGTACTGAGTCCTTGGAAATAACCTAAGTGTGACCAGCCACAAGCCAAGGGCTTACTGAGTGAATACATGGCACACAATATATCAAACATTCAGCTGTAGACAGAAATAAAACTAAAGCACCTTGCTTGTGTCTTGGAGCCATGTGTTTGCAATGAAACTATACCAATTTGTGCCAGTTTATATTAGCTTGGAATCTCCTTTTAATGCATGACAAAGTGATGGATTATTTTAATCTCTTTGATATCACCAGATTTATACATTATGGTCCTTACATGATTAAAGGGTTGGCTGCAAAAAGTGTTGCTGTTTGTGTGTTTTATACTGCTCCATACTGCACTTCTCTTGAGATCAGTACATTTAAATTGAAGAAATACTCTGACATCCCTATGCACAGATCAACAATATGATTCTTTGTTTCCAGAAAGTGATGACTGGCTAAGATTTTTTTTTGAAAAGGCTTTGAAAATCTACTTTTGCTGCCCCTATCAAGATTTCCCAAAGTTACATCTGTCAAAATAGATTCATTATTAGCAGACACAAACCATGAGGAAGATTTCTAAGGAGTTTTCAGGTTTTCCTATGTATTAGTAAACAACATAAGGTTAGAATTTTTTTACTGAACAGATTTTGTATCAAATACAAGTAAGGTTTAATAGGGATTTTTAAAATTATTGTAAATATGTTCTGCACTTTAAAACTATTTTAAAAAATAACAAAATAAGCTTAAATCTTGATATTTCAGTCTAAATATGGTTGCCTTCAGAAAAAGCAGAGTCAAATTCTTACTGTTCACTGTTTTTGTTGGGTTTTTTGGCCTGGTCCAAAAAAAAGGTGTGGGTTATTAGTGGTTGCTTTGGAGCACAAAAGTTTATCAGTATGCCAGCTTGTAGCTGGAAGTTTTGGTGCTAAAGAAACAAAGTTTTGTTAAGGATACGATGATCTTGTTCCTAAAGTAAGCATATTGTCTTGTTCTTTACTGTTCAGAAATGTTCTGGGGTTTTTATGTCTGCCTTTTGTCTCTCCATCCCCACTACTTTTAGATGGCTTCTTTATGAAGAACCTGGTTTCCAGGGAGTCCCTTTAATGTTGGAACCTGGTGAATATCCTAATTTACTATTCTGGGAGAAGAAGGAAGCCTACATTAGGTCCATGAGACCCTTGAAAATGGTAAACTACTGTTATTACTTATAAGTTAAATTACCTATGTTTATGTGTTATAAATAATCTATTAAGATGGCTAGATTTTTCAAGATTTACAAAAATCTAACCCATTTAAAAAACCTAAAATTTTTAATCTATAAAATTCTTGAATTTACAACATTTGATTGCATCCATCTCTGCCATTAATCTGCCTTTCATTTTCGCTTGTGCACTTTGAGGAATATTTCACCTTAGTCCTGCCTTTTTGTAAAGAATTGATGACTCTTAGAGACATCCATAAGTTGTCTCGTGAACAGCTTAATTTTTTCTTCTTTTTTTTTTTTTTTTTCTTTTAACAGGGTGGTCGCAAAGTTGAATTCAGTGGGGAGCCAAAGGTAAAAGTCAGAATGTATTGATTGTCCAAAGCTATTTTACAGCACATGAACTACACGTGGGTAGATAAGTATGCTTTGATTGGATACCAGCTACTGATGGTTTACTGGGTAGTCCTTTTGTATGTAACCACACCATGAAAATGCAACTTCTGTCACATTTCTGCATCCATCACACGCATATATGACAGTATCAACAGCAATCCTGATAATGCAGATAGGTAATGAATGCTCAAGCCCATCTCTAGTTGGAAAGGCCTCCTGTAGAGGGGAGCGAGGTCCCACTAGTTGGTTTCATCATTTTGCATTCTCCCTCTATGTGCCCATGCAAAATAAACTGTCTATTGTCAGAACTCATCATCCTCCCTGCAATTTTTCTTTTACCTCATTTCCACTTCAGGTAATTGTTTATGAGAAGCCTTTCTTTGAAGGAAGACATGTGGAAATAGAATCAGAGATCTTTATGCTTGATGAGAAGGAATTAGAAGACAAGACAAGACTTCCACTTACATCAGTGGGATCCATGAAAGTACTGGGAGGAGTGTAAGTGTGGAAAAGCAGTATTTACCCTTCAGCTGAAGTAGTAACCCCATAGGCTGGAAGTTGCCGTGGGCAAATCCAGTCTGTGTTTATTTGGTTTTTGTAATTTTTGGGTTGAGGTATATACCAGGGTTAAATTTGAAAATATTCACAGCAAAAGAATAAATATCACATACCTGTATCTGCTTCATGAAAGCATGGAGAGGCACTTGTGCGTTTTCACACGCAGACTCTGTTGCTGTTGTTTTTGTTCAGTTGGGTTGCTTACGAGAAGCCTGGGTTTGAAGGCCATCAGTACTTGCTGGAAGAAGGAGCGTATCGGGATTGGACAGACTGGGGTGGCTACGATGAGGAGGTGCAGTCCCTGCGACCAATTCTTGGTGTAAGTTCCAAGAACACGGAGTAGGCGTCTCCTGAGTGCTCTGAGATGTCACGTGGCACTTTCCTTATGGTGCTTCTCTTTGTTTTAACAGGATTTCACAAACTCCCATATGATAATGTACAATGAAAAAGATTTTGGATCAAAGGGTTCCAATATCAACGTGCTAGGTATCATCTCCGATTTGAAAGAGACTGGATATGGGCTGAGGACACAGTCTATAAATGTGCTGAGTGGCGTGTAAGTGATATTTTTCTTCAGTCTTTCATTTTGGATATGCCCGTCTTTATAGAAATTGATAGTGTTTGCAGATATCTTTTAGGACTCTGACTTCTATGTGGAGTCTTCAGATAAAATTTTCTGCCCTTGACCAAAGATTGTGAAAAGTAAAGTTTTGGCGAATATGTACAGTAAATCATCTTTCTTCTTACAATAAGATAAGGTGGTCCCAGGAAGCTTTGACTTTCTGATAAACAAAGTATGAAAGCATGAGATTTCATCAAGAGAGAAAGAAATAGCTTGTTCTTGTGGCTGTATTTGTTTGAAGCATTTCAACAACAAAATTGTAACGGGAATAATTTTTAGTTTCAAAATTAATTTCCAGGCTTCTTGCATTTGACCAGAGATCAAGACTCCTTGCTCTTTGTCTCACTTGTGTTTTAAATAGGAATAACTTTTACTATGATCACTAATACCTTCTGATATTAGGGAGAGTAATTGTTCTGAAAATTAACATTGCTTTTGCAGTGAATCCTATAGTTTAACAGTGATTTAGTGCTGTGGTGTTGGTTTTTATTGTTTGTTTGGGGTTTTTCTTAACATATGGTTCCCAAAAGTCTGTATTAGCCATGGCCATTAACAAACCAACCCTTAGTGCCACCAGAGCTATCACATGCAGTGGATCAGCTGATAGATTTTGCTGTTTGATTAGTCGAGTCCATCAGCTGCGGATTGAGTTTCACAGCCTTGCAGACCATGTCAAAATATTTTGGAAATAGCAGACAAGTATTAGCAGTCCTGGCTGCAAACACACAAAATTAACTAAAGTAGCAGAGCCAAAAAAGCACGAGATGTACAGTCTGTCTCCCTGCCTGGTATGCATGCAGGTGACTTGCTGGAAGCTCTGCCTTACCCAGCCACACCCTAAATCCTTCCGTGTGTTATCTGTGCTATATCTCTGCAAGTTTTGTCTGGATAAAGGTTGCAGAATCAAGCTGAGTGCATTCCAGAGAAATGCCTTTAATTTGTATGTGAATATGGTGTGACAGCAGGTTTTCTTCTGCGTGGTGACCTTTGAAGCTGCTGTGCTCTTTTGTCTTCTGTAATATGCAAGAGAGATTCATGGGAAAGAGTCACCTCTGAAGGTTGGGAAACAAATTGTGGGTTACCTATCATGCCCTTCATGTAGTTCTTCTAGTAAATGTGTCTGTTGCATCTGAGATAGGAATCATACATGAGTTTGAGTATTCTAGTAATTAAGAGTGACTTTAGTACTCTAATGGCAAAGGTGGCTAGAAGTCTTTATGGAAAAGAACTTGTCCCACAGACTCTGCTACTGCTCCTGTAATCTCACTTTGTAGACTCCAAAAGATGTAATTTGTAGCAATAAGCTTTTAAAAAAACTCAGATGCATTGTTCATAACAGGTGGTTAGCACTCAGCTCTTAAGAGTCTTGTACAGCCCCTCTGTTTCCAGAGAGGTTGTGAATGTTTGGGGGTTATGTGGTGATCTTACTAAATGTTAATGTGTCCGTCAGAAAGTTTGAATGATCTGTGTGAAGGCATGTTTGGCAATACAGCACTTTATTTGAAGTGTTAACAGTCTGTTCAGGTAGAAGATTTTTTTATATCTTTCCTTCCAAGAAATCTGTCATAGAGCAATGAATAATCCATTGAGCAATTTCCTGAGCTGTTTAGACTGTAATGCAGATGATGACATAGTGAACTGTGACAGATTCAATAAAAGTTTGTCATAATATTTCGAAGTAACCTTCCTGATATCATATTGAAGACACTTAATTAAAATAAGTCAAAAATACAAGAAGCCCTTAACCTTTCATTGCAATTTTTTAGCTACAGGTATCTGGGTTAGGCAGAGCAGTAAGATAACAGATGATCTGTATTGCCCACATAATTAATTTGATTGCTCTGTAATTTAAAGGGCATATCAAAGAAAAGAAGGCCTGACACTGCAGTGCACAGGTACTACTGAACAAGTTCTGAGCTCAACTGCAGCTCTAAACTGTATTGCTGGAGACAGCCCAGCTCTGCATTTGAGGAGTGACTATTCCATTTTGGGGTAGTTCAGCACTAGCTGCATTAAAGTTTCTAAATGCTTCTAAACACGTTTCCAAGCAATATTTTCATGTCTTTGCTAAATCCATTGTAAAGACATCCTGAAAAATATATCCTAAGGAGATGAGGGTTGACTTATTGAAAAATGAAAATGTACTTGTTTAAAAATGAAAATGTTTTGCTCTTGACCATTTTTTGGAATTGGCCAAACATAAAATTCAAAAATTATTTTTCTGCCATTAGAGTGGGAGAAAGCAATCCAGACTGCCTGAAAATAGGAAGGACTTCTCTTCTTTTAAGTAGGTTTTGATTTTTACTTCCAAACTGGCAGAATTTGAAGTGGCAGAAAATGGAACTATTTACTAGCAACAGGTAACACCCTTTTCAAGTTTAAGCAAGTACTAAAATCAAATGTTGTACTATTTTGATTTCCCTTCTGCTTAAAAACTTCTTCAAGCTTTTATTTAATAGTGATCAAAATCACACAAACTGCGTGTTTGAAATGTGCCTTTTCTTTATCCATAAACACACCAAACCTTTGCCAGAACTCCGGAAGAAGCTCTTGTCTTTTAGTTGATTCCTTTTGAACTAGCTGGAAGAATTTTCCCCGATTTGTTTATTTTATGTAGTCATCTGTTTACTGTGGTCGTGTTATCAGCCTGGTTTTCCCCTAGTTTTCAAGTAATTAATCCACAATGTAGATTGGGTTGCTTCTAGAGTAGGGATAGTGAGTGATAATAAGAAAATAATTAGGTAATGAGTGGGTTGTGTACAGACACCAGAAGGTAGTAAATTTAACCTAGATGCACTCAGGAAGGTAACACTAATGAAACTGGAGACACAAGGTACAGGAACAAACCTCCACTGGGAGCTGAAAAGGGCAAGTACCCCTGGTTATCCCATTGGAGAACACTTCAAACAAAGGCTTAACTTCTCTGTATATCTGAATTGATGTTCAGAAAAAAACCTTTTAAGGAGTCCCAAAATAAAAGTTTGCAGGTCCCTGGGATACTAAGAATCACAGTATCACAAAGGAGCATGATGGACCCGTTTTCTCTCTTTCCTATAAATAGAATTTTATTACCTCATCCTCTCTGTTAATTATGGTACAAATCTGCAAGTGCCACTTAACTTTCTGACCTCCCTCCTAAAGTTAGACAAGGTGAGTCCTGGGCTAACTGAGGGCAAATCTGATTTTTGAGTTACCCATGTCTGGATTATTTTCTCGGCTGTACTTTCAGACCCTGTTTGGAGCTGCACTTCCTAAATGTCACATGTAGAGGTTTTTGGAGAAAGATTCTCTGTGTGTAATAGTGCTAACAATATATAATCAAAACTTTGTGCTATTTCTGGTCTCAGGGGCGTGGATTGTGCCCAGGAGTAAAGGTCTCCAGCACCCTGGGATGGAGCTGTTGCTCAGCCTCACTGAGGCAGTTTGTACCTCTGGGGATTACAAAATCTGTTGTGCTGGGAGAGCTCGCTCCCTGTGGGGTAGGATGGTTGCTGCCATGCTGCAGAGCAGCACTTCAGTTTTTCTTATGCCTGGCAGCTGGAATGTGGCTCTCTTGCTCAGCTGTGCAGGCAATGTCTTGCTTTCCAGGCCTTTCTGTTAAGTCAGAAGGTGGATTAAGGCAGTGCTCCTTCCTAGGGATAATCTTGAGGTCTGACAGGTTTAGCTGGTACTGAATTCAGCTGCCTGTCCTTGATGATGCTATAACTACTTTCAGCAGCTTATATGGGCTTCTGAATGAAGTGGAGAAGCACAAGTATTTCACCATTAAGCCCTGACTCTAGGAACTGTCTAACTGCATGGACTGACTTGCATAGAAGAGTGGCACTTAATTATTAAAATCCCATTTATTTAAATGTAAACACGTGCAAGTGAGATTTGTTGATTACTTCTGCATTCAGGCTTGTTTTTAGATGGGCGAAACTAAACAGCTGCTATCCAGGGATTCTCAGGAGGCTGCTGACATGTCTTACAGTTTATATCAGAAACACCAGTTTCCATAGGTCTCAATCAAGTAAAACTACCATGCACCATGGCTGTATCCTGGCACTTGTGCACTGAAAAATCTGATGTATGCCTGCTGAAGGAAACCTCATTTCACTGCTTTTGGTATATGTGGTATACAGGTATAGACACACCTGAGACATTTGAACTTTCTGCTCGATTTATTGTACATTCCAATGTCTCTTTGATGAATTACTCTGAGGTGATTTTGAAATAGGCCTTGAAATATGCTGTAAGTAATTAGTGCGTAACAAGTTGGAATAATTGATTATATCTGAGGCAAACCAAGAGATGTGAATAGTGATAAATGTGAATCACTGAGTGTTTGCCATGGACAAGTAAAACAAAGTTCACACTCTTGGCATACATATTGATGCACCTTTGTTTCAGTTTGAGGCTATCCCACTTCTATCTGCAGAGACTCTGGCATTTGTACTTGGAATAAAACTGCAACTTAGTAGAATCCACACATGGAAAATTAATGTGGAATTTTGATGTTAGAAGTTATCTTGCCTTGCAGATTTTAAGATCTGTATGATTTTACTGCTTTATGATATGAAATTTTGGTTAATGTATAAACTCAGTAAGTTTCTGAGCCTACTGAAAGTGGATTTTGGCATAACCTAGTGTACATTCGTTATGCACTACAGTGGCTAAAATTAAAAGCTGGTTGACTCTGAGTAGAAGTTTTTCTTGTAGAATCAGGAACCAGCAAGATGTCCAGATTCCTGCATAAATATAATTTATGAAATGCAGCTGCTGCTATGGTCTGTTATCATATGGGCACTCAAAAAACAACCAAACAGGAAAAAAGTCAGAGTGTAAGTATGGAAAAGTTTGGGAAGTATAGCAGTGAAAGGCAAGACAAGTTCTGCAGGTTATCACAAAATCAAAGGTTGTGTAGATGCAGGAAGTGCCCTCTTTGGGCTTTCATAAGGAACCACAGTTAGAAGAACACTGTAACAGAAGATTTACTGAATGTAGTAGGCTCTGTTTAGCAAGACTAACTGATAGCAGATATTTAAGATTGGACCCAAAGTACTGCAGGAGTAACTGGACATCAGAGAGATATATGTAGTGATTTGGTTGCTTTTCCAATACTCCAGGTGTGCATCATCTCAAAAACTGAAAGTCTTTCAAAAAGGCATATTCTTACTGAGACAGAAGACCTGATGCAGACCTCTGAGTTTGTGGCCTATGTCAAACATGAGATCCAACTGAGTAGTTACAATAACGGCTTTGTATTTAAATACTTTGATCTGGTCAAATTTGTGGTGGTTTTAATGCTTAACTTTCATGTATATTCTTCTTGCTATCTCTGATTCCTAGCAGGGATCAGTCTCCTCTGCTTAGCATATATGCCTGTTGTTGCAGCTCAGCATCCTGTTGGGGTGTGTATTTGCTTAAAAACAACTGAGCCGTAGCTACAGGCAACATTAAAAGTCAGTATTGCTACATTTACTGTCCAGATTACACTAAAAGTTGGGTTTCTTTTAAAAAGCTATATTCTGATATCTGTCTGGTGTGTTTGGTTGGTTTGTTTGTTTTAAGAGAAGAACTTGGCCTTGGTAAAATGATAGAATTGTAAAACATCTTGAAATATTCTTACTGGAGATAATTTTTAGGATATGTGGCAGATGATGTGTCTGAACTTGTGGTTTGCTTTAGCTAATTCACTCTGATTTGTATCAACATAGTGCAAGAAGGGAGTAAAATTTGCATGGGGTTTGCACTATCAGATACACTGGTTTGTTTAGGGTTTTAACAGCATCACAATTCAGCATTTCAGAAACTTTTTATTTGTTCTTACATTAAGACAGTAATGAATATACAGATCTGTGTTTTGGAAAAGTAGTGTGATTTCTACCAACTACCCTCCTCTTCTTTCTCTTTTAGATGGGTGGCTTATGAGAATGCTGAGTTTACAGGGGAGCAGTATATACTGGCTAAAGGGCTGTATCCCAGCATTGAGGCATGGGGAGGAAAGAACTGCAAAATATCTTCAGTTCAACCCATTGTTATGGTAAGGAGCTGATCTTATACTTGTTTTGCAAGTTTCTCTGAAGTATTTGGAACCCTTTTTCTATCAAATTCAGTTTGTTTACATTATTTAAACAATAATTAATAGTAAATTTTATATGTTATTTTATCACTATTAAAAATATTTTTTCCCTTTTTTTCCCTTCAAAACTTCTGCAGGATGTTGTTGGAAGCGAAAGGGGTAAAGTCAAGGTAAGACACTTCTTTAAGCATATGAAACATACTGTGTAGTGTCTGTAACATGTAAATAAATGAAGTGGCCCTTTGTTCAGTGGAACACTCAGGTATTTGCATAGATGGCTAACTAGTCTGACAAGGAATGCAAACTGCTGGTGGAGGAAGGCTACTTTCCAAACCTCTGGAGTGAGGCACATTAAGACCCAAGGAAGGCAGGATTTAATACACAGTTGCCATCAGAACTTTCTTAGGGCACTGGCAATGTCTTGGTTCAGCAAGTGAGGTGTTTTGAGGTATCAGTTCTTAGGAGCTGGAGCCTGCAGCTCTCTATGCAGAGGTGCAGGACCTGGAGTCAGTTGCTGAGGTGAGGGCTCTGCAACAGAGATGTTGTTCTTGGTGAGGGCACAGGATAGGTGTTGTTCTTGGTACAGCTGACTTAATTCCTTTCGAACCTATTTCTTTGGTTAAGCGTTTTGCTAGTGGTGGTTGCACTTGAAGGGAGTTGTTCACTCGCAAATACTGCTGAGTTGTGCTTAAAAGTTAATGCCATCTTTGTCAATAACATAAGGGAAGGAAATGGCAGGGAGAACTTGTCTGTTCAGTGAGTTAATATATTTCTACATTGGATTGTCTCCTTTGTGCAAGTACTAATATGTAGTTTTGACAGTGTGGCTAATGGGCAGCTTTTTTCATCTTTAATTCTGAACCTTTCCAGGTTTGTCCCTGTACAAAGTTATTTTTATTTTCATTTCAGTCAAAGTGGTGAGTATAGTACAGGCCTAAAAACTAAGGAGACAATTCTTAGCTGTCCTGGTATGCTACTCCTGATTAGAAGCACGCTTCACTGGTATCTTCTGCATAGGGATAATGCATAAACTATGGGGAATAAAAATCTCAAGGCTGCTTATTTTCAGCTGTGTGCATGAAAAATTATTTGCATCTTTACATTATGTGCCTATTAAGACCCTATCCTAAGGAAGACCTTATCCTAAGGAAACAAAGAAGTAGTGGCTTGCAGCCAACAGACTGCATCCATTGTCAGTGTGTTCCTATTTGGAGAATGCTGTAGCTGCCCACACTCCTATCTCTATTAAGAGTGAATAAAGCTGGTAGGCATGTTGTAATGTGAATGACTACTGTGTGATCACGGCTAATTAGCCTCTAGCCAAATTAGCAAGTTTGCTGCTTAGAATATTTTCTTTTTAATAAGGGCAAAAGACTCTGGGGGATGTATCCTCTTGCCCTTGGAGCAGAGAAAGAACCAATATGAGACTGTGTCTATAGCTGTAACAGCCTCATAAAGCCCATCTACCCTGGGAATATATACCATGTTTCTTGGCATACTGTCTGAGACCTTTGCAAGGATTATGCACCACTGGTGTTCTGAGCAGAGAGTTTTCATTTACTGTGAAGAGTATGCATTTTGGAGATTAAGCAGAGTGATAATATAAAAGAAAACTATTTATGCTCTTTTAATAAATGTGTGCCTATTCTGGTCATTCTGTGGGAATTTAAACATCTAACCCAGCAGATAGACCAAGGAGCTATACTTGTTAGTGTTGTTTTAATTATTTTGTATGTCACTAAGTGGTTTACAGCCAGAGCTGGAAGTAATGTTTGGAATTGTTACCTTGCACTCTTGAGCAAGTATTGTAACACTGAAGAGGTGACAAACATAGGTAACCAAGGAAGTCTGGGTGTTTTGAGTATGTTTTTATCTAATTATAGAATTAATGATAGACATGTAACTGAAGGTAGAAGAATGAATTTCCTAAATATGTTTATAACTTTTTAAAGGTCCAGTTATTTTCAGAGCCTGAATTCAAGGGTAACTGCCAAATATTTGAAAAAAACACAAGATGTATTGATTCATTTGCTGTGAAGTCTTCAAAAATTTTAGATGGCAGGTAAGTTATACTGAATGAATACTGCAAAATCACTAAAATGGTAGAAGTTTTAGAAAAGCAACCAGCTTTCTAACACGAGGTGGTTTCATATATGGGGACTTACAGAGAACAATGCTTTGCCATTTGCACTCAATCTTTCAGGACAAAACATTGTAAATAATGCGTCTGCATTTTACTGGCACCGATGTCTTAAGAGGAAACTTCTTCTTTCTGCAGCTGCATAGTGTATGACCAGGAGGAATTTGCTGGTAACCAGTATGTGTTGGAAGAAGGGATCTATCCTGATCTGACAGCAATGGGTTGTTCACCCCAAGCAGTTCTAAAATCTTTACGGATCATAAATATTGTAAGTAAAACCTATTAGAAGTATTGTAAAGATAAGGACAGTGATAATTCCCCATTTTTTACAACAGTAAAAGTTCTAGGGCGCACATAAAACAGAGGAGAGTTTGGGTTGGGGGGCGTTGCCTGTTTGTTTAGGTTTGGGTTTTTTTCTGTGCAGTGGCAGTTAAATGTCCTAGCTGCAGTTAGTCAGGTTTTCTCTGTGCTGTTTTTGTGAAGGAGAAGATGTTACAGAAGCAACTGCCTGGAATGCCTGTTCTTAATAACAGCTTGTAAAAGAACTTCTGTAAAGAGTCAAGTCTCTTTCCCAGTAGGAGAGACCACTTAGAGTGGGTTGAGAAAGTGGTAGGACAGTGTGAAGACATATCTGTACCATGGACCTTGTTTTTGATGCATATTTAAAAAGCAGGCTTAATTAAGCAACTTTGCATGAAATACATGTAATTATGAGAAACTGTTGTTATCATTGGGGCAATGGAATTTGAGTTAATCACAAAATAATGGACCCTTCTAGATAAGGTAAAGCAACGCCCAATACTATTTGGCAAAATCAGGCAGCGTTGTTATGTATGTATGTGTGGTGGATACAAACTGAACTACATTTACATATCTTGTAACTCATCAGTGGCCAGGAATGAGTTTGCTCAAGCTTATAACCAATCATTATGATGGATCACTTACGGAATCTGCAACTATCATTTAACATCAAAGTAATTATAGCGAAATTTGGTCAAGATTCCGGGAATTTATGGCAACATGGAGAGATGGTACTATTTTTAAAAAAGGAGGAGTTCACTATTGAATCTCTTATTTGAATTTGGCAACTTTATTGCACTCCACTGTAATTTTGGTAACCTGTCAGTGGTGTAGGAGTTGATGGAGGAGAGCTAAAATGTGTCATCCTCTTTCATCGCTCTGGAGAATTTTGCTGTGCTCTGTAAACAAACAACTGCAGCAAGTACATCTGCTTTCTGAACTCTTTGGCTGTCTAGTAGACAGATCCTATTAAAAACAATAGAATTGTTTTTAGCTAAGCTTGGCGGGTGATCGCCATAAATTAAAATAAGCTTTTCTATACATGTCAATAGTTCCTGGGTTTAAAATGTTTGTTTTGAGCTGGAAGGATCAGCTTACTTTTAAAAGATTTACTATTTGTGACAAAGACTGTTGTGTTAAAATGGAAATGCCAGTTCTGTGCTTCTTTTAAGTTCTTTACACTTGTGAAACTTGTTCTAGCCCTACATTTTATCACACTTCACAGTAGCACAGAGTTGCATCTGTCTGCAAATCATGTGCTGCTACTTCCTTCTTCAGAGCCTCCCTAGCTGCAGAGAGGAGGAGAATGGGTTACTTTGCTCATTGGTTTATTAGCAAACCAGAATAGAAAGAATGATTATTTCTATCTAACTACTTATAGTGTTTGTTTTTCATGATTTTCCAAAAGCTTGAATCTTATTATTTTAGCTCCTGGTTTCATCTGTCAGACTTATTTTGGGACTGTATATTTACAGTGCCAATCTTAATTCCTCCCCAGCATCTGTCATTTCTGTGGCTTTCCTCAGTATTTTCCATGACGTTTCTAGACAAGAAACACCTTTGCTATTTTACTGTGATGTTACTGTATTTATCTAGTTAAATTCCTCTTTGCAGGGATCATTTTATAAGGGACCATTCAAAAAAGAAATGAAAGGGGTATTTGGTACACTTGTAAGTGAAAGCTAAAAGGGCTTTTTAAAATCAAGGAACTTATGAAACTATATTAAGGGCTATTTATAAGCTCAAGGGTTTGGGGGTTAGATTCTACTATATCTTGGTTGTGCTTGCTTTGCGTGCTCCACATGGTTGTGCTGCAGATAGAAAATAGAATTTCTCCTTCTTGAACATGTTCTTCTTCCTGAGCATACTATGAAAAACAGCTGTGAATATGGTTTATACTTGAACAGTCATCTGAAATTATTTTTTAATCAGAAACACTGTGGAATAACTAAATGTAGATATGCAGAAACACCAGCTTGGTACAGTGCAGTACACGGGAAGTACTGACAGAAAATTCATAAGCTGACCTTGCACTTTTCACTGTTTTATATAACAGTGTTGCTGCTGAATTAAAAAAAAAAATTTAAAAAATGGTGTGGCAGAAAATTGGAGGATTTCCTTTTCTGTTTCTGTTTTCTTTGAAAGAAGATTATTTCTAAAGCACTGCAAGAGGCTGAAGGGCTGACCTGAGAAGCTGCATGTCTTAGAGGGCAGGTGCCAGTCTGTAAAATGGCTTAGAGTTCAGAGACACTAGGACATCATCACAGTGGGATGGGCTCCGTACCTGTGGTGATGCATGACAATCTAACTGGTGCTGCCTTTCATGGTGGGGCTGAGCATACTCTGATTTTGGAATAAAGTGAAAAGGCCTTTCCTGGCATTTTCCACAGCCTAGCAGCACGTGTGCCATCAGGGAGCACAGCTCAGCTGCTGTGTGATAAGCTGGACTGCTGCCCAGGTAATGGTGATGCTCATGCAACGCTGTCATCTGAGCCCTTCAACATCTAAAGGAAGATTAAAGAGGAATTTAAGCACCGTCTAGAAATGGGTAGATGGGAGGTCTCGCCTAATAAATTCTCATGGAAGCATGCATATATGAGCTGCCACGCATGCATGGAGCCAGCTCTGCCTTGGAGGGCCTGTTTCCATGCCTGAGGCCGGATGGGAGCCTGTCGAGACTTTGCGTCATGTCAGGCGTTCCCGATCCAGTTGATGTGCGAGTGTGCTGAACACATGCCAGAAGGAAGGAGCTCTTCTGGCTGTGGTGTTGGTTTTATGCAGTCCTTGGCTGGAAGATTTGTGAGAAAGGGAGTGGCAGTGTCATTTCTGTCTATGAGTGTACACTGTAACACCGCGACACTCAGGCTTAATTGACTTTACCCTGGGGAATTTCAAACCCTACCGCCCAGCTTCCACAGGAAGGCCTTCATTATGACAGGTTATTTTCAGTCCACTACAGATACCTTGCCCCACAGAAAAGAGTCCAAGGTTTCTTTTCCAGAAGACATTCAAATTGGATTCGGTGTTGCAGAGAGCTGCATGTGGGCAGAATCCCTCTGACGCCAGAAACATTTTGACAAAGGAGGAGAAGAATCATCTCCTCACAGCAATTTGGAGGATTCCAGTGTTACAGTTTTCACTTGTCATGAATTTTACTTTAGTAATATGAATCTTGAGTCTTTTATCTAGTCAGAGATTGAAGCTGCTGTAACCTACTGTAAAAGTTAAAAATTAATGCAATAAGTGATAAGCAGTGCTGACAAGGTTGTCATCATTTGAAGCTGTAGAAATCAATATTACCTTACTGTGTGTTCAGCTCGTTGTATGAAAATTCCCACGAGTGGGGGTTATGCAATGAAGAGAGATATGACATTAAAATGATCCACCATTAAAATGTATTTTAAAACATACTTAAGGTATTGTGCAAGAATCAGCCACAGAGGCCTTTGTGCCTGAAGATAAGGAAGTTTTATGTTCCATGCAAGAAGATCCCTCGTGTATTTTGTATAAGGGTTTTTTTATGACTTTTCAAGTTTAAGTAGAGAGTTGAAGAGCAGAAACATTTGGGGGTTTTGATCTTAAAAAAGCAAGAAGAAACCTCTGATATAAAAGAGGTATGTGGAGTACTGATCTTCACGGTCATCATCTGGAGTTCTAACATCTTATAAAAGCACTTATCTTCCTTTGGCAGGAGCTGTCTGAACCTTGCATAGCTCTTTTTGAAAAGATGGGTTTCCAAGGAAAGAAGATCGAATTCAGTACAGAAATCTTAAATCTTCAGTTCCTGGGATACAATCCTCGAATAGCTTCAGTTCAAGTCCTTGGTGGCATGTAAGTTTAAAATCACCTTTTGACTCTTCAGAATGAAGCACTTATTCAACTTTACAGGTGTAATGGAATGACAGAATGTAAAATTAGAATATCATAATTTGTGTAGTGCATTAATGCCATTTTGTCTCACAGAGCATTTTCATATCCTTCCTCAACAATATGTTATCACTGACTCAGGTCCTATGCTAGGAGTTGAAATGAATTTGAATAAAACTCTCAAGGAAACACATGTCTTCTCTCATGCTGTGTTACAAAAATGAGCTTGGATAGCATCCTTAAAACCAACTTCTGTGCACT
This sequence comes from Brachypodius melanocephalos, assembly GCA_013398615.1. Classification (NCBI taxonomy): domain Eukaryota; kingdom Metazoa; phylum Chordata; class Aves; order Passeriformes; family Pycnonotidae; genus Brachypodius; species Brachypodius melanocephalos. Next base: position 29,048,619 of record VZSR01003807.1, on the reverse strand, counting down.
TAGTTTAGGTCTCAGTCATAAAAAAATCATTTGGTTTGTGATCTGTGTCATAAGTTCAGAATGTCTTTTAATAAGTCTTCATGCTCATCCTTTAACCTCTGCTGTGGACACAGAGGTACAATCAGACCATGACCTCGCCTCTTTTGGTGTTAGTAGTAATAGTCCCTTTTACTTCAGGAATTGGATGAGAATCTAGCAGTTAGATTTGGCAGGTGTTTTTAAGCAGCTGTGTTCTCTAAATGTACCCTTAAAGATCATGCAAAAAGTAGTCTGTGATGAAGTTTAAAAGCTGTTTGGAAGCATTTTTAAAACGACTGTCCTATATTCTGGAATTGCCAGCACATCCATTAAATTCTCTTTTTTGTTTTTCCCCCTGTTGTTAACCTCTACCACTAAGAAACTTGCCCCTAGTTTTCGTGGGTTTTGTAGTTTGTTTTTAATGATTTTTGTTTTTAATGATAGATCTATGTTACTGTTGCTTTGCATTTAAATGTGTTCTTTTGAAGAGGTGTATTTCCAAAGGCGTGTGCTAGAGATGTTGTTGGGTAGCTTAAGACTGCCCTCAAGTGGATAGTTAATAAGCAAATCTGTAGAGCAAACCTTTTCCCCTTCTGGATGAGCTGGTCAAAGGGTTTCCTTAGCACACTGGACTGAACTTTGAAACAAAGGTGGTAAGAAAAGGTATTATGAAGCCTCCCAAGGTTTCAGTATCTTTCACCATAACCACAATATAGTTGATTCTCACTTTCCATAACATGAAGTCAAACATCAAGTTACTACTTTGCCAGTATCATGATCCAGGTAATGGAATTGTGAACTGTGTGTGTTTCCTGTTCAATGAATATGTGTGAGGGTTTTTTTTCATGGATCACTGGAAAGAATGAAAATCCTGATTTCATTATAGCAGTGTCAGCTGCTGAAATGTGTCAAAATACAGGGTTTACAGTTTCCTTGCCCCTTCTGCCTCCTTATTGAAGAGGATTTCATCTTCTCTTCCTTTGCTAAGAGACCTCCATTTATAATTATTTTAATTTCATAACTGGGGATTGATTTGTATTAGGCAGTGAAAAAGCACAAATATTAGAGCGTGCTTCTGGATGGAGAAGTCTGGTAACAAATCAATCAGAGAAAGGAGGCAACCTGCAAACGAGCATATTGAGTGTTCATGTACTCAAACCCACATGGCTACTGGCCCAGCACATCACTGTGAGAGAAGTCTAAAAATTGCACTGTATGGCAGCCTGTTTTGAAGCCCAGACATAATTAACTGGCTGTGCTAATAATGGAGAATCGTAAGTTGGGTTGCAACAGATTACACTCAATGTGTGATTTTAAGCATAGTTGGATGCATGTTAGGGAATGCTAAACAAAATTTTTCTATGTGCACTCTTGCTCTGTCTGTTCCCCACCCTGCTTGCAGGTATTTGGAAAGAAGAGAGATGTTATAAAATAAAACCTCTATGAAAATACCCAAGAGAACTTCACCCTGTTGCAGTTTCCAGCATTTGCTTGTTCCAGTCTGCATCCATAGTAGTTCTTTCTCCCATGAACCAGATTGTCCAAATTCAGATACACAAACCAGCTGATTCTGCACCTGCAGCATTGCAGCATTTATAGCATACAGATCCATGCTCCTTGAGGAGTCAGTGCCTCCTGAAAACAAATGGTGTTTAAAAGTTGGATTCTCCCAAGAAAATGCTTTGCTTCATTCAGCTTGTAATTTTTAAATAATAGGACTCTAAAATTTGAACTCCTGTGTGCCCATCTCAATGGGGCTGATCTAAATCAAGATGTTATTATTTTTAAGGCCTCTTACAAAGAAGATCATTGGCTATCCAAAGCTAATACTACTACGTCGTGGGAGAGATTTCTATTAAACACATTTATTGATTCCAAAGCAGAATTTGTAGTTTAAAGCATTGCCTTATTTTTTCTCCTCATAGATGGATAATTTACGAACACAGTAGTTACAGGGGACGTCAGATGTTGTTAACACCAAATGAAATTCCAGATTGGTATAAAGCCAGTGGCTTTTGTCAGATAGGTTCTCTGAGACCTTTACTGCAGGTGAGTGGGCTTTGACATGAGCTCATCAAGCACTAATTTATATCTTGCATTGGGGTTGGGGAGATATTATGCAGTTGAAAGCAGCATTACAGCCTTGTCACAGGCATGTGACAAACTTCAGCGTTGGCAATTTGTAAAGAAGTCCCTCTGGAGTTTTGCATGTAATAAAAGCTGTTTGAATATGCTACATGGCTTTGCAGTTACACTGCTTAAACTCTTCATTAAGCATCCTTTAAACCAAAGTACAGAAGACAGTATGTAAGGATTAATTAAGGATTAATAAATAATGGCCATAACTGCTATATATAAATGATTTTAAGTTGTTTCATAACTGGCACCCAGACTGGTTGCTGGCATACTGTCTGTACTATCTGCATTATTTATGGAACAAGAATATGGGTTAAAAAAAACTTTGGTTAGTAGTGATTTTGTGTTGATTTTACAGGGAAAGTCCCTCCCTGCTTATAACTTGGCAGAATAATTTGTACATCTAATGCAAAATTTATTCTCGTCACTCTCTCTTTATTTTGTTCTCTAAATAAAGATCATACGATCTTGTCCAATGGTGCAGCAGTCCTGGTAGCTTTAACATCTGAGGTTCTTGCTGGGCCATATTTCATTGGAGAAACAGCTTTTTCTAATTCATAGGTTACTTGTACCTGTAACCAGCTGCATTTGCTTGCTGTCATAGCTTTGGCTTTGTATAGCCTTAAGCAGAATTAGGAATAATGCATTTTGACTGCCCTGCTGAGAGCTTGTCTGAACAGAAGTGTTCACATGTAATAGGCCACACCAAGTGCATGCTTAATGAAAGCTAAGAGCATATATAGAAGGAATTAGCAGGAAAAAGTTAGTTCTGCTCTGAATTAAAAAATTGTAGCTTTCCACTCTGTGCTGATGTCAGTGCATAGGAAAGCCTAAAACTCTCCATGCAGGGTGGTGAGTTCTCACAGCTTGTCTCATCCAGATGTTTATGGGCTTCTGAATTAAATTCTCAAAAAGTTAAGCTTTCAGAAAGAAAGAGGGAGGTTTGGGGTTTAGCACTGACAGTAACTGCTCTGAAGTGAACTCAAAGCAGTATGTGTTCTCTGCTGAGATTGTGGTTAAAGAGTTCTTTTGTTTTGTGCAGAAACGTGTGTACTTCAGGCTTCGAAACAAGGAAACGGGAAAATTCATGTCAGCTGATGGAAACCTAGATAATCTGAATCTTCTCAGAATACAGGTTGCAGAAGATGCAGACTCAGATGATCAAATCTGGGTTTATCAGGATGGATTCATAAGGTGTCGGGTAAGGTTTGAGTTCAATGTGCATTTTCTCTGTTACTCTCCAGTAGTAGGGCTTTATGGATTTAATTCCTACTGCAGCATCTTCATTTATTTTATAGGTTTAACTGTAATGTAATCTTTCTGTAGAGAGTTGGTTTTTGTGGGTTTTGTTTTGTTTTAATCAGCTCTGGCATTTTCAGGTGACACAAACTAGTTGTATGATACTTTTTTGATATAGCCGAGATTTTGAGAGGAAGTATTGCAAAAGTATCAAAGCAGGAGAGACCTTTTAAAGTACAGACCCTTCCTGATAATATTATGAACTATGCATACCTTGCAGTGGGACAGTTAGTGTAATGTAGCTTGGTATTTGTACTGGTTTAGGGCAAATTTGGGAGGAAACAGACAATTAAAAATACAAACATCATCAAGTCACCCTAGGACAATATCCTCTTCTGCATTTAGGCAAGCTTGAAGATAAAATCTCACTCCTTTGGGCCATTTAGGGGTGGGGGGTTTTTTTTGTTTTTGTTTTGCGGGTTTTTGTTTGTTTTCTGGTTATCCCTATATTTGTCAAATCCATCCTTTTTCCTTTCCTCTGTACAAGTTTCCAAATGAAGCCTTACTTTTCTCACAGTCCATAAAACTAATCATGTGCAAATTGTCATTGAGGTGAGCAGAGGTATGCACAGTTCATAAAACGTTTAAGCATGAACAGTCTTAGGTAGGGATGCCAGCCAAAAGAAAATTAAGTTACTTTAATACTGTTAAACAGCTTGACTGCAAAGAATCATGTGAACTTTTTCTATAGGATTGTATAACTTCAAAGGAGCCATTTATAACTATGTCATCTATGCTGGAGGGAAGAATCTTACTGTTAATAAGCTAAGGCATTGTTTGGACATGTTTACAGGACACATGCAATTGTAAAAGGGATTTATGCAGACAGCAAAATGATGCAAAGTAAGCTAAACACTTTAATATGACATACAAAAGATTCTCTTTTGATGGTGCTTCTCAAACATGTCACTGAAAGTTTTCATACTGAGACAGCGTGGTATTATATGGCTTTGTATAAATGCTCCTGGGTTTTGCCCCTTTTCTCTATCTCATAAAGCAATTTTTCTGTGCACAGAAAATACATGGCTTGTGCTGTATAGCAGGCAGGTAGCTTAGTGCAGAGTGTAAGCTGGCAGCATTGACCTTAAGTGACTGAACCCTTACAGAGCTCTGCCATCTTTCTGGTGAATGGTAGTAAATCCATTTTGCACAAACCAAAAGTTGGGGTTTACCACATAGTACAAAGAAAACAGAGCTCCTGGGTGGGTAGCTACCTGCACAGAGGCAGACATAGGTCACTGGAAGAACTTGCACCTTCCTGTAAGCTTGGGTCATCTCAGTGACTAAGATGTGACCTTGACCTGTGCCTGGGATTTTCAAGAAGGGCTGTTTTAAGTATGTGGGATAACCAGTAAGCAAGATATGGAAGTCATTCTGCTCTTTTTTCAGAAACAGATATGAATGCAGGTCTCCTTACTCCTTGTGAGTTTCATGGAGACAGGTGAAGTTCTGTGGTTCTAGTGGACCTGATGTCTAAGCTCGGAGGTTTCCTAGTTCCACTAGAGAACGCTTCAGATATAAGTGAGAATTTCACAACTAAATCAACTTTCTTTAATTCTATGGTAGTCAGAATTTTTTGAGAAATAGTGCTTTCAAAAGTACTTGTAAAAATAATTAATTTTAACAATGACAGATGAGTGTTCAATCTGCCATAGAAAGTGCATTCAGTAGTTAAAAGATGCAGTTTATGATGACCTACTGAAAATCACTGTTTATCTAGAAAATTTAACTGTTGCTTTGTAATACAGCCATAATACTCTTTTGAAATAAGCTTAATTTTTTCCAGCTTTTTTAAACCAAGAAGACATTAGCAGATGTTTGGAATCAAGTAATACAACTGACTAGGAAGAAAGTGTAGAATAAAGAAGCAAATATTACTGTGATACCCTATGAAATTCATACACTTGATACTGTGCAGTTATGTCCTTTATAAGAAAAGATTACTGCCAACCTAGAAATTACTGGAAAAAAAAATGTTCAGAGGAAATGGAGAGCCTCTATGCAAGGAAGAGACAAAATAGTGAGGACATTTTAGCCTGCAAAGGGTAAACTTTGAGGGATGATGTGCTTGAAGTCTCTCCAAACATAGCATGGACAACACATCCTTTAAAATAATCACGGGATGAGGAGAGCATCAAATAAAACTAGTCACATATGAAATTATTTTTAATTTATATTTTTTAAAAATAGTGGTATTTACAATTTGGAACCGCTTGCCACAGTATGGAAGGGTTACAATGCACAAGGGTGTTCACTTGAAAGGGTTACACTGATCTTAGTGGGTACTGACTAATAAATTCACACATGGGACAGAAAATGAGTAATAAAGATACCAGGATGCATGGAAAATTCCTCTGGGCTGGCAATTGCTGTAGCCTGGAAGAGATAACCAGGAACATACTGTATGTAAAAATCCAGTCAATGTAGTCTTCCATGGTATCAATGTAATCTTCAGTTATTGGCCACTGCTAGAGACAGGTGCTAATTGTTGTTTTTGATGTGATACAGCATAGTTATTTTAATACTCCCATGTAGTGGAGAGTGTCAGCAGAAACAGGAACAAAAGAAAGATGAGTCTTGAGTTTGGGGCAAAAATAGATTCCTCGAGGGAAAGTAATTCCTAAATTCTGTTCTTACCTGATGGTATCTCTCCTATTTGACAAAAACAAACAGTGGACAGTAGAAGTAAGGTCATTTTGAGTAATTGTTGTTGCCTTTCTGATGACACAGATGGCAGAGGATTGCTGCTTGACAATTGTTGGAAATCTTATAACTCCTGGCTCTAAACTTGGTCTGTCATTTGAGCGGAATGAAGACAAACAATATTGGCATATTAGTCCCGATGGCAGAATTTATAGCAAGATGAAACCCAAGCTGGTTTTAGATATCAAAGGTAAGCAAATGTTATCTCATTACATTGGGTCTTAATTACATGGTATTTGCAGTGGGATGCACAGTAAATGTGCCTATAAATTAAGGATGGTGCTTTAGTTGCTTTAATCTTGAAGCAAAAAAGACCCGATCAGCTAGTTTGACCTCCTGAATTATACAGGCACTAAGACTTCATTTCATTTCTCCTACATACAATTTAGTAGCTCACAGTACTTGCTTATCTTGTATTCTCAGTGTCCACTCACTGTAGATAGCCTCAGTTAATTTTTGGGCAATGTGAATATGATTATTTAAAATGGTGAAGCAAGAACAACCTAACTTGTCATTAACTTTAATTTCTAAGTGCAAATTTTCTTACATGGTATTTATAGATGCAATAGCCAAATGAAAGCAAAGGCAGGCTTGTATACTGATGTGATTAGACGCAAAAAGGTGGGGTTCTTTTGTTTATTAATGGCTTGCCTATATGGCAAGCATGAGATTCTGCCATAGCAGCCTGGGGTCTGTGAGCACTTGATGTATATTTTAGAGTCACTTTTGTCATAGTAATGTGATTTGTGTAGATATTGTTTCTGAACTTTGTTTTCAGAGCTTCACAGAAAATCTAAAAAAGTAACAAATTAAATGATTAGCAGAATTAGCATAACCAGATGTTCTTACATAATTGCTTTTATTGGGTGAAGGGAGTAAGCATTTTGTATATCTGTTCCATTAATTTTTTAGCTGTTTTAAAATTGGTTTTTAATTGATGCTGTGACATTAATTATGTTAATTACAATCACCACTACCCCCAAAAAAACCAAACGAACCAGAAAAATAGCATAGTCAACAGTCAGCACTTTAGAACTAAACAGGACCGAACCCCTAGAATCATAGAATATCCTGAGCTGGAAGGGACCTATAAGGATCATCAAAGCCCAACTCCAGGCCCTTCATGGGACACCCCAGAAGTCACACCATGTGCCTGAGGGCATTGTCCAAAAGCTTCTTGAACTCTGTCAGGCTTGGTGCTGTGACCACTTTCATTGGGAGCCTTTTCCAGGGTTCAGACACCCTCTGTAGGAAGAACCTTTCCTAATATCCAACCTAAAACTCCCTGCTTCGTGCCATTCCCTCAGGTCCTGTCACTGGTCACCAGAGAGAAGAGATCAGTGTCTGTCCCTCTTCCTCTCAAGAGTTGTAGACTGCAGTGAGGTCTCTCCTCAGTCTCCTCCAGGCTGAACAGACCAAGTGACCTCAGCCACTCCTCATACAGCTGCCCCTCAAAGTCCTTCACCATCTGTGTTGCCCTTCTCCAGATGCTCTCTAATAGCTTTATATCTTTCTTATATTGTGGTGCCCAAAAATGCACACAGAACTCAAGGTGAGGCTGTTCACTCAAGGGGAGCACTGAGCAGTGGGACAAGCACCCGCCTCAGCTGGGTAGGACTATCAGCACTGTGTGATTGGGGTTACCTGATGTCTGATCATAATACAACAGTGGCAGAAATAGTCACAGATTCTCTTTACTGCCATAAAAATCTAGTGATGATTAATTACAAACTTGGCAAAACTACTCCAGTTCAAGGAGAATCTTTAGTCACAATGACTGCATACCTTTTTCTAAAGTCCATTCTAAGTTGCACCAAACAAGCAGAAATACTACTGCATTGCCTTTTCTTCCGTTCATCATGTTAAAAGCAATTATATATTCTGTATTTATAACTGAGGGACTTTACGATGGATAGGTTTCGTGGTGAAGTATAGATGCACTCTTAGCTTTAAAACAGACTAAATCTGTACAGTAAATACAAAACATTTAGCTTTTATTTGAGAAAGCCTAGTAGGAACATTGCCTGAGTTTCTGCCAACCCTGCTGATCCATTCTGGACCACAAATTGCACAGTTAAAGGATTACTCAGCAAATGAATGTAGTTGTATAACTGCAGTTGCCAATGCCACCTTGTGGATAAACTGGCATAGCATAAAGCCTTGTCCAGAGCACCATGCTATCAAAGTAAATAGTCTCTATCCACGGAAAAAAAATCCCATCTTTTCCCATTTTAATGTTTATATTCTATCAGACACCACTTAAAAACAATGTTTGCACTCACAGTGATAACGGAGCTTCAAAAAATACCATAAGCTACATAGCTCAATATGTTACATTCATCATAAGCTTTCAGCTGCCAGGCTTGTCTTCTGCTCAGTCAAGGAGGGTGAGGCAATTTGGGTGCAGAACAAAAAGACAGGGGGAGTGTCCTGGTGGGAGTGTCCTGGTGCTTTGTATAAATGGTTGGCAGAGATGGCTGCTCCCAGGAATACCACCTGCTTTGCAGGTGTGTTGTACTACAGGAAATGCACGTGTCCTACATTTCTGCAGTACATACTAGATCTGAGGGGAAAAAAAATCAATTCTGACTTTCAGCCCCAGTCAAATGTGTCTTTGCTTCCCAGCTTCTTAAGTCAGACTATTAATTGTGCTCTTCTATGAGAACATGTTTGGCATTGCATCGCATAAGCAGATTAAGCTCTTCTAAGAAATGTTTCTATTTTGCATTCAGATATGTTCAGCTGCCAGTGGAAACAGCTGAACATTGGGTGATACATTGTGCATGATGACTTGTGATTCATCTGGCCAAAATAAAGGATTATAATGGCAAGGAGTAAACAAGTGGCAGACTTTGTCCCTCACATGGTCACGTGTGTATTGTCTGTTAGCAGCAGGACTTACTTCATCATCTAAGCATCTTCAATCCATTTTTAGAGCCAAGTGAAAATTAACAACTTTTGCAGGAAAACTGAACAGTCAAGTGTGACTTTTGAGAAGTGAGAGTCTTCAAGCAGCTGCACCTGACTGTACTGCAGTGTTTCTTTCCTTTTCCATCAAGGCTGAAAAAGCTGAGAAACTGAATTGCTAAAGGGGTGGAGAGAATAAGGCAGACTGATCCTGGTCAATTCAAAAACTGTTTCAAATATAAATTCCAAAAGCAGGTAGTGATGAAAATACATTTGTTTTCTCAGAGCCATGGGGCAAAGAGAAACTGTCTACACCAGCCCTTACCAGAGCTTTTCTGAAACCTAGAGTATTTGTCTCTGATTTCAAAGATAACCTCTCCTCTTTGACATTTCTCTCTACAGGAGGCACACAGTATGATTGTGACCATGTCGTTGTCAACACAGTCAGTGAAGAAAAGTTAACACAGCGTTGGGAACCACTGGTTGTATAAACCCAGTGAAGCAAAGATGATGTTCAAATGGGCCACTGTTCTGGACACTGGAATTGGCACTGCCATCTCTGAAGGATACAGGATGAATGATGAGAGTTTTGTCTTTTCTTCACAATTTTAAAAAGAACAAGCAACAGAATTATTTCATCTCCCTATCCAAGATAATTTTCCCTATCAAAGCTGGAGTATTTCAAAACCCTTTTTGTTTGTTTGTTTGTTTGTTTGGGTTTTTTTGTTTTTAAATCCTTACAATTCAGTGTTGGATAAGAGCGGCAGTATGCCTCAGGCTAGAAGGGAATAACTGAATGTGGGGGAGACCCCCACAGAGTTACAATCATGTCAGTGAGTAGTTAACCCAGAATAATCAGTAAGTGTAACTTATTTTATAAAATACAGGAGTGCAGTGTGTATGCGGGTATAGCAACTTGGACCTAATGGTTGTAGTGTAGAGAAATATTCACCATGGGAAATTAATATATTTGGTTCACTGGAACAAACTTATGTTTACTGAAAATTTAAAGACTGCTAGTACAGCACATCCAAAGATGTTTTAACATGTGGCTTCAAGTATAGTTAGTATGCTAATATAGTAAGTACTAAATTAAGAAAAAATTCTAGGTTTTGTCATGCATAGAGGATGTAAAGTAGCAAATATTTTGTTAGAAAAAGAGAGAGCTGGCAAAAAGTCACACTGTAATGTGAAGAATTTGCCCATTTTCTAGGCTGCCTAACTTCTTGAGTTGTGGGTATTTTTCTTCTTTGCCAAGACACATTTGTACCTTTTAAAACAGTTTCAGTAAGTAGAGTCTTACTGAATGCCAAAATTGTATAGGAAACAAGAATTCTTAGGGAAAGTATTACTGAAGATAACTGCAACAGCCTGTAAGCACTGTGGTTACTGAGTTTTCCAGCCACTTCCTGTTGGGCTTGCCATGGAGGATGCCCAACTCCCCAGTATTTCTGGAGATGTTGCAGAGCAATGTTTGTGGTGGGCTCCTGGCTCCCCGTTGGACAGAAGTGTCAGACTCCTCTAGGAAGGAGGACAGCCAAGCCTGGATACATGCTCAGCCACAAGGGCTGTGCCCATTCCCAGTAAGTTTTACTGGTTTAGTAATGAGCTTGTGACAACTAGGATGTTCTGATGACTGCAGGAGGTCCTTCTGTTGCCCTGCTTTGAACCTGGTCATGTTAGTTTTCCTTAATAATGTTGGCAAAATGATAAAATACAAACTCTCATACTATGCTGCTCTGCTTTGTTCTGGCTTAGACCAGTGTTATTACAAGCTGCTCCGAGGAGCATCCAGGCCTTTGTCTTGCATAGTAAGTCTGTTTAACATTTTCACTACTATTGTATTGCCTCAAAGGATACTGGTGCTTTTACTATTAGCACCCTAGAGGAAGTGCCTTACTGATTTTCTCCTTTTGTAAAGACGCACTAAAGTTTTGTTGCTCTGAAATGTGCTGCTTTTAGTCCTTAATAGAAAATATGTTGTTACTGGTTCCAAACAGTGGTACTTTGTCATATTGATGTGCTCTTGCTATATATTATATAGCATTTTACAAATAAATTTAAGTTAGGTAACTTTTTATTGAAATTATTTTTGAAGGTAGAAGGGTGACATATGGTTAGTTTTGCTTTTACCTTGTGCCCATCTCTGTCCAAAATTCCTCTGCGACAGCCAGCCCCTGAAGAGTGAATACATGGTGTGGAACAGCTGCAGTCTCTGAGGAATGGGTGATTCTTCTACACAAGTACCTGTTCATGCATTTGTGCACAGGGCCACCATTCACATGGCTGCCACTTCTGTCCCCTGGTGGAAGCATTGCATGACATGGTTTGGGCACCACCACAGCTGCACTGCAGTAAATGGACAGCTCTCACTTAAGAGGCTGCCACTTTGCTTCAATCCACCTGCATAACTGCAGGGGAAGTTACCCCATCTCTGGCAAAATGCCAAGTTGAAAAACAGCCCACCAGACACAAACCCCCTCTCCCAGTGCTTCACCGGCACTTATGAGACACAGCAGGAACAGGGACACAAAATTGTGTCTACCCTACCTGCATAAACACTGCAGTCAGCTGAATCTGGGCCAGGAGTTGGGCAATTAGAATAATTATCAGTTACAGACTGATTTTGTCCCTGCTTCTGTTTAGATTAGTTATGTCATGAGAGAGTTGCAATAACAAGATCACAGTATCAGTCTTGAGACAGTGATGTGACCATTTAGTTCTGAGAACAACATAGCTTGAGTAATAATCTACATTAGTGAAGGTAAGTAGAACTAGGAAAGCCAAAGAAAAACAGCACAGGTTTGATATAGACAAGTAGATAAGAGTGTGCCTCAGCATTTCAAGACTTGCATCTGAAAAATAAAAGCTCCAAGATACACAAAAGAAAAATGCTGCAGACTGTTCCTCTTAATCCTGAGAGTGAGGGGTGTTCTGCAAAAGTCACAACATTTTTAACATGGTTTTCAGATAGAAATGCCTAAGGGACATTAGTATGTCTTGTCTGCTTATTAACAGGGAGTGTATGAAGGAATCAGAGGCTTTTCTAAAACAAGATTTATAAGTTATGCATCCTGTAGGAGCTTTTAAAGAAGAAACACTGGCTATGTACCAATTCATGTTCAAGGACTGACTGCAGGAGGAATAATGATTAGAGATACTTTATTGTCTACTAATTACATTGATCACTGTTTTTCCACGTGCATGTCCTCCTTCCAATTTGAGAAAGGCCTTTGGAACTTCAGAAAATGAGAAGACTTCATCAATAACTGGTTGAATCTACAGAATAAAGAAAAAATGTCACTATGTTAGGAATAAAAGTAATGTATCACCCTCACACTTCAAAACTGTATGAAGAAAGGGGGGAGGTTTCTTTAAGGTATCTAGGACAGAAATTGCCACGTAGCCACCAGCTTTTAAGATTTTTCAGGGATACCTATGCATCCAGAAGAAGGCTTTCTGTTGCTCTTTGCCCAAGTTTGAAACACCTCTACTAGCACAGTTTAGAACTCTTACCTGGGGCCTCCACCACTAATGTCACCATCTAAGGCTCTAACTTCTTACATCCTTTCAAGAACAGACACTGTGGTTTAACTTTTTGTTGTCCACAATGATATACTGACAGAACATTTTTTATCTCATATTTCTCTAGTGCTTTTCTTGTTAAACTCAAGAATTCTCATAATGTCAGATATTTTAAAGATACCTGTAAATATGATGTCTGTCTGGATCAGTCCATGGCTTAGTATCCTTAAAAGACCACAAATGAAGTACAAAAAAAAAGCCCACCAATATTTGTTGCTGAATCATTTAACTACACTTAAAAACTCAGCCACTGTGTATTCCCGGAGGCATAAATCATTATTAAGGCCAGCTTGTGTCAACTGCTATTTTGATATTAATTTTGCAGAGTGGCCTTCTGGCTTGTTTTAGACTCATTTCTAACAACAACACTGAAGCTACTTATTTGCTCTCCCCATTATTAACTAAGGAGCCTGAAACCCTTACACATGTACTGTAGTGTACCAACAGAAGCAGAAGAAATTTCAGCTCTTCTGAAAAATATTTGTCACTGCTGGTCCAAGGGAAGAGGTTATTTTCTACTGTCAAGTTCTGAGTCAGCATTCCAAATGCCAAAATAAGATTTGTCTACAGAAATATGTCCCACACCTACCAAAGAGCTGCCTGCCCTGCGGTTGGTCCTTTACCTTGGATCCTGTAACACCAGCCCAGTCCATGTCCTTGCACTGATGCTCTGACCCTAACCCTCTTATCAGAGGAAAACATGATCACTAGATGAGTCTACAGCTAGCACTTAGAGTGATGAAGATCTGAAGTACCAAAGATCCAAACACAGTTTAGAAGAAGATGATCCTTTTCACTTGTGTCAGGGAAAAAACACCTTCTGCATTTTCCTTATAGCTGTGAGCATGCATGCTCTCTTGTTGAATAAGCCAGAACTGCTAATTTCTCTGTGCTGGCAGGACATGCATCGTGCTAGACAGAAAAGGAATACAGCAGCAATAAGGACACAGTGTGCCAGCTCTGCAATGGTGCTGTCTTTCAGAAAGCTGCCTTGCTTTTACCATGAGACAAAGGGTTTTGCTTTCAGATGTGCTGTTTAGAAGGTGTGTGGGCAGCACTACCAAGGGAAGATTTTCATACACCTACACACTTTCCTAGCAGCAGTGCTGACCACCCAGCATCCTCCCTAACAGCACAACAAATGCTCTTTGATAGTTGTCTGTGCTCAGGGAGGTCCTTTTCTTAAATGTCCTAATTTCCTCTTCATTTATACACTATGCCTTACCTTGACATCCACTCCTTGCACTTAACTAACTACTGGCTTTGCTTGTATGGTAACAGCAATCCAAGACATCAGTACTTCAACTGACACCACCGTATCACCTAATATCACTAGATTTTCCTTTTTATTTTGTCAAGGCAAGCTTATCCATAGTGTGAAAATTTACATGGCAGAAAATCAGGAATGAATGAAACCCCTCCAAAGAATGCATCAGAATTTGAAGACAAATCACTTTGAGAGCAACTGTGCGAATAAATATAGTTACCAAGTGCCTCAAAGTTGCCATGCAGCAAGGCACAAAGCTTAGTAATTTATTTCCCTTGTTCTGCCTGGACAATGTCTGTAAACCAACCTCTAGCAAAGTCAGTAGCAACATGCAGCAGAGGAGCCACAAAGATAGCCCAACTGTGGAAGAAATGTTGGATATAAATTATCACGTTCAAGACAAACTCATGTCTAGTCAGCATTCAGCACAGAATGGAAATGTTGTCTTGGACATCAGCAAAGTCAGGGACGTGGACTCAAGGCAGCAAAAACACTGAATTAGACAATGGCTTGGGGTAAAATGAGCATCTGAGTGCAGCTGCAGCTGCTGTGACCACCAGCAGGAGGAACGTGCTGATCAGTACTGACTGTTTTGAGGAAGACCAACCCTTGCTTTCATAGCAGATGCTTGGGAAAACACAGTTCAGGAACCTTGTTGAGCCAAGCACTTGTACAGTACTTATTGTTAGTGCCAGTTGTGTACAAAGCTCTGCTTCAATTAAGAGGGAGAAAAGATACAGAAACCCAGCCTGCTGGTGCATGACCCCAACAAGGCAACAGGCTAGGAGAAGAGGAAAAGTATTCAGGGAAGAAAGCACAGCATCAGCACAGGGGATGTGAAGTGCAAGGGATTCCAGGGAAAGGCAGAAGTTAATTTCAGACACATGCAGCAACTGAGAAAACATGAACAAGACACTTCAGTGTTCTGCTAACCTGCAGTCCCTTACTGTAGGTTGCAGCTTATGACCCTGACAGAATGAAGTATGTTACATCCTCAGCCTGTTGGGCAGAATTCAAAGCATTGCATTTGAAAAGTGGTGACACAGTGATTCAGAGGAGCCCTGAATTCAGCCTCAGAGTTCAAAACACTGTGTGTACTGCAGCCACCACAGGCTCAAAGCCCATGTGCTACATTGATGTAACCTCTAGCTTCATTTAAATGCTGGCTTTAGGCAGTGCTATAGAGAGACATGAATACCGAATTGATGATCCTGGCAATCTAGAGCATTAAACATTTTATCTGGCTGGCTGGACAGCCCCATTGTTTGAATAACCCTGAAAGGGCTGACCGTGTTGCAGCACAGTGATTCACTCAGCCTTTACTATAATCCACTGACTAAGATAAAATTTCTTCCTGTGAACAGACAAATAAGTAGAGGAGCGTCTGCTGTTTGTTGAATGTGTGATAATAAATGGAGATTAACTGGATAATAAAAACACTGCCTATTTACAGCCACGCATCAGTTCCTTGCCAGAGGACACCTATTTGTTCAGGGAAAAGGGATTAAACTAAAGTCTGGGAGAGAAAGGACTACACATACCCACATTGAAATGTTTATCTGAAAACAGATTGGGCCTGAAAGGTATTTTCTTCCTCTCATTCTCTCCAATGCAGGACATACTATAGAAATGAATCTCAGGTCTCTTGAAACAAACTCATGTGTTTGGAAAAATAAAAAGAGTAATTGCTGATGCTGATTAAGGCTATCCTACGTACAGCACAGAGGTGGTGTCCCAGGCACTCCAGCTCTGAATGCAGTAGGCAGGGAACAGCGCTGGCAGGAGTTGACTGGTCAGCAGGAACACGCTCCTGCTCATGGCAAATTCAGGCCCACCCTTGGAGGTCCCTCTTTCTGCCGTAGCAAGGACACAGTTCTAGTTTATCAGGAGGGAACAAGTGAGAAAACATGAAGGGAATGGAGACGCCTTTGACCCTCATAGTAGCACCAAGTCACTCCAGTAAGTGTGGAGCTTTTTCCTGCCACTGGAGGGAGAGCGAGAGCCTTGAAATTCTCAGGAGAGCGACGAACTGCGCGCAAGCCTAGTCGAGAGAGCAGGACAGAAGTGCCCTCACTGAAAGGACAGTGACAGTGCACTGGCTCTCTTCCAGGTCTGCAAAGGATGGCCGTGTCAGAGCTGCCGGGCAGCCTTGCTTGGGAGAGTTCCTCCCTCTCAGCTGCTGCCTCGCACAGCACATCCCCTTCCTATGCCTTGGGGAGGCTGCGCAGGCTCCCATGCACCACCCTCCAGGAATGTCCCCAGAACAAAAGCTGGGATGTGCTCCACCAGACATCAAAATCCTCCTGAGGGCTTGCTGTAATGGAAAAGACCTGCCTGCTGTTTTGACTAGTTGAGCTAAGAGATAAAGGCCATCTTCCTCCAGAAACTACCACTAGGCTTAAATGCAGTCCATGAGCACAAAATGCAGAGCTTGATAGCCTCCTTTGGCCTTTAGTGAGTCTCTCATCGATGTCAACAAGAATCGTGAAGAGAAATCATTAAAAAGAGCAGTCCTTGTCCTGGAACTAAACAATTGGTTATCTATTTGTTATTTTATTGTCATCCCATGGAGAAAAATATGCTGTTTGGGACACTTTTACTTTAGCTGAGCATCTTCCCTGCTGTACTCACATTCCATGCTCCTTGGATCTTAATCTCACTCCTTTCTTCATTCTTTCTTCCCCTTAAAATGGCATGCAGCAATGTATGCTGAGCCTTATATTGCTCGCCAACAGCAAGTTCTAGGGTCAACCCTCACTGAAGACAAAGACTGAAGTTCTTACCTTCTGCAACAGCTGGCTCTGGTCACACCTTGTACAGGTAGCTTTGCAACTGCAGAGTACCAGCATAGAATCGTAGGATGGTCTGGGTTGGAAAGGACCTTTAAAGGCCATTCAGTCCAACTCCCCCTGCCACAGGCAGAGACACCTTCTGCTAGACCAGATTGCTCAGAGCCCCATCTTTGAATGTTTTGTAAAAAACATTCCTTGCTGTGTTTTTTATTAACTTGTATTTCAGAGAAGATGCACTTTCATCCATGAGCACATTAAAGGACATCAAGTACATGATATTTCTGTCCCAAATACCAAACAGAAGTAAAACTGATCCAGCAATACACCCATAACAAAAATTGTGCTGCAGTGGTTAAGACATGCGAATGGAAGGCAAATGTCCCAGGGTCTAATCCCACACCCATCTTACCAGCAACTGTATTCTCAGGTCTTATTTGTTTGGTTACTAAGCCAAAGTATGTTCTTTCATATCAAATCTCTAACAGCAGCCCACAGAAACTCATGAGTATCATTTAGAATTATTAAAATGCTAGTAGACAAATCCCAGTTAAGCAGGCTATCAGGGT
This sequence comes from Brachypodius melanocephalos, assembly GCA_013398615.1. Taxonomy (NCBI): domain Eukaryota; kingdom Metazoa; phylum Chordata; class Aves; order Passeriformes; family Pycnonotidae; genus Brachypodius; species Brachypodius melanocephalos. The sequence goes on along the minus strand of VZSR01003807.1, from coordinate 29,031,346 downwards.
ACAGTTTAGAGTGTAGAAAAGGCTTCAAAAACTCATTTGTTAATTAGCCCTAGCAGAACAGCTTCTACAGAACACAATGAAGGGCAGGGACAAGCCCAGACCTGTAATGTGTGCCAGCCTAGCCCAAGCTTAAATCAGTAGAAATAAGGAAGATTCTGGGAAGATCCTGAACCATGCCGAAAAACTGTTAACTAAAGGAAAGCTCAATCAATATCTTCTGGAATCCGTGGTAAGGCACATTCTTGGTAGTTGTCCTGATATTTATGCTAGTAATTAAAGCAATCAGGGTCACTGTCACCATATACATAAGACAGAACCAACTTTGGTACAATTAAATATAAATACATCTTTACATATGAAAGCGTATCATATATAGAGATTAGAAGATTAGTCTTGCATGATCCACATCTTCCCAGCCTCAGAAAACTAAGCTCACAGCAGACAAGGGCTGCCTTGTCTGCACTTTACTCCTGCACTAGGCACAATTCCCTCTTACACCAGGAGGCTAGAGCTCAGAACACCAGGACCGACTTTCCACACAATTTACAACTACATCAGGTCAAGGGAACACATCTGATTAAATGTCTGGTAGATGATGATGAATTTTTTCCAGACCTCATTGTGGTGTAAGTGAATTTACATATTGAAACCCTATTTCCCCACAGTATGCAAAGTTTGCATTAGTGCCCTCCATGGACAATTTGTGATGTAACCACACAGCACTTCCATAAAGAGCATAAGCAAGCTACCACGTACTGGAGGAACAGGAGAGGTATGGTTTAATAAAAATCACAGTGGCTTTTTCTTGGTGGCTGTGACAAAATGCAGATAGAGGTTCTTTTTGAAAGAGAAAGGGCTGAACAGAGCTTTTGGCAACCCCTCCTTGGTCAACATCTCTGTGCTGTAGCCAACCAACCTGGCAAGCAAATGCACTGCAACAGGAAAACACAAAATTAAAAGGAAAAAAAAAAAAGTGCAAGTTTTGCAATTTAGCATGAAGAAAGATGGTCATTGGAACAAGTATGAGAGACTAAAGAGAGTGGGAAGAAGGACTGACCTCTAGTTAATTGAGACATTTAAGTGTAGAAACCCCTACACTTAGGCACCCCAGTGCCTTTTCAAAGCAGGCACCACGCAAGGGTGAATTCTCAGGTATCTTAGGATACCTTAGCACAGCCATAAAGTCTGGAATTACTGTAGAGAAGGCCACATGTATAGATGCCATGTCTGGAGAACATTCAAGGACTCAGTGTTACATTCACTGTTTGATATTCACACAGCTGAGAGAAATGCAACAATAGTGAAATAAGGGCCAGGGAAAAAGTTATTTGCAGAACTGTAACAAGATGAAAATCTTGTTGGAAGCAAATCAATACACACGGGTTAGGATACAGAGTCCAGAAGCTATGATGACCCACATTAGCAGTAGGTGTAAGCCATCTTAAATCACAGCCATCCAAACAACTCTCATAACCCATGGCATGTCAAAGTGGATGACCACATCCGTTGGTGTTATTTACTTCCTGAATAGGAAAGACTAGGAACAGAAAACAATTCAATTCCTCATTTTAACAAGATATCTCAGAGCAAGTCACCAAAGGTGAATAGAGGGCATTAGCCCTCACTAGTAGATCAAGAAATTACAGTAGCAAAAGGTTATGTGATTGGTTCAGCATTTCACAAGAAGACAGCAGCAGAGCCAAAGAATAGTCAGCATCCTGCCCTCCAAACTGTAACAGCAGGTGCTAAGTCAAAAGCATCTAGTGCCTTCAGCAAAATGTATAATCAACACTACTCACAAATTACATTAATATAGGCATGCAATTGTTCTTCCTATGGGTGCCTGTGCTGGAACATCTATCTAAAAAGCAAACATCAGAGAGAATGATCTATTAATTTCGTGACTGGAGACTCTGTTTGCCCTTTAGCCTTCCTTCTGCAAAAACAACTTTCACTCATCAGCCCATCTGATGCAACATTGCTCCGAAGAATATTAAGTCACCAGAAACACTGCACACACACTTGTACTGCATTTAAACAGCACTGAATTAAAATTAAAATGTCACATTTCTGTTGGGCTGCATGTTAACCCATATCCTATTATGGTCCTGCAGGAACACACAACACACTCAGCACTCCTGCTTATGACACGAAGGAGTCTTCTGAGACTGCTTTCCTCCACCAGGCTTTATAAAAGGCACAGTAACTGCTCAGTTACGTGTTAGAGGCTTCTACCAACTTAAGTACTTATATGGATTTTCAGCAAAGACTGTATGACACATCCTTAGGAGGAAAATGCTGGGCAAGCGGCAAAAACTGAAATTGTCAATGTTAAATCCATAACATTGACCATAAAGACACCAAATTAATTCCTAATGAGCCTTTCAGTGATGATGCTTCACTGAACAGTGTGCCAGCAGATCTGTGTCCTGAATTAAAAGCTCTGTTAATTTCAGTTGTCTTTAGATGAGAATTGTAATTAATCAGGAACATTCTACCATGTAAAGAGACACAGCAGCTTCTGACATGGGCTTTGTGAACTCATTTGGTGGAGTTCACATTAAGCCAGTCCTTACTGGGTCATAATTAACTGCTGCCATTCAAACCACAACAGGGATTCTCCATCAGTTTAGAAAATAGCCAGTCTCTCTGAAATTTGTCAAGGAAATACTGGGTTTTCTCCATGGCCACAACTGTTGCAGCAGCCTCTCAGTCTCTTTGCAAGATGTCCAGCTGCAAGGCAGAGAAAACAGCTCACAAACTGAAAATGGTTTTACAGTTCCCAGAACTGAATGATGTGCAGGTAAATTACACAAGGAAAATTACTCTCTTTCCCTGTATTACCAACTCATCAAACCCTCTCCTTTGTTTCCCCATTAAAAAAGGCTGTTAAAAGAACTCCTCCTCAGAACAGACATTTTGCAAATCTCTGTTCCTTGCTGTAAAGATCACCCAGGTGAAAACCAAGTAACTTTAAACAAAATTGCTTACTCTTCATTCACTGAAAGATTGAGAATCCTTTTGCTTTCACAAAGGAAGATGATGAACTCATCAGAACTAAAAATCTCTGGTGCAGAACGACTGTAAGAAGAAACACTGTCAAATCAAAATGATCTGTAAATGTTTCAGAGGTATGCTCTTCAATGCTTCACTTACTGTAACATCTCTTTAAACCATCTCCTTTTAATTTCTTACGTTTAATTCCCCCATATAATTTATTTCTGAAAAAAAGCCTCTCATTTTCAGGAGCTTTCTAATTGCTCTCTTAGTCACTTCATACAATCACAAAATTAAGATGTCTTTAAGAGAAAAGACTAAAATTAAAAAAAAAAAAAAAACAAATCCTGCATTACTCAAAAATATTCACTCAAAGGTAACAAGTTCAGCTACATGAGCTCAATTTGCTGGCTTCTCCAAGCTTCTAAATACACTTCATTGCTTTGTGCTTTTTTAATTTCTCCTTTTTTCCTTCCTATCCAAACATAAACACTTATTTTCAATTACTTATAGGAAATTGTGGTACAATTTCTCCATTGATTCTCTCCTGGCTTTTTTCCCAAACACCTACTCTTCTGAATGGATGGTCTGTCCTTTTAGGAGAACTCTTGTGTCTAAACAGGAAAGGTCATACTCTTATTAATATCTGTCTAAATGGAACACAACTGGGTCTTATAAAATCCTGATGACAGCTCAGATGTTTACAACGTTGCACAAAATGGAGTAAAATGCTGCTAGAATAATGACTCTGCAGACAAACAGTCTGACATGAGGACCTGTTTTTGCACAGAGAATAAAAGACCAAGCAAACATCTTTGTCCTCATGATCATCTTACGACCAGAAGTACATCAGGACATTCATGTATGTATGACGTACGTTGTAAGTGGCATTGCAATTCACCTGTCCAGGTTATTAAGCAAAGAACGCCGATTAAGCCCTATCTCTATTGCATAAACAGCTGTTTCCCAAGAGCCTTTCAGGAGCGTATTCTGCATTTGTTTTGCATACAAGGTAGGAGCAGAACACAAAACAAATTGCAATTGGCTGAGAAAAGGACAAATGGTAAGAACAAAGACAAGGGCATTTCTTTTTCTTAGACACATAATTTAGCAGTGTGACTGAATGCAATCACTGGATGATGACCTTCTACAGCTTCTTTCTTGACCACAGGATTATGCCTATAGCACTGGACATAATGCAAAGCAGAGAACTTTTTAGTCTTAGCAGCAGCACTGAGGTGGCAAAACAGAAGCAATCAGGTCTTCAGTACAACAGCAGTTTATTTACTCTTTTCCAAACTTTGGATCATATTGCATACCAAAAAAAGGGGATCAACACTCTGACTTTGAGAAATCTGTATTTTACTAATGTGCACAAATTTTGAGCACAAGGTCACATACTGGAATTACCAACAGTCATGACAGACTCTGCTTATTCTTCTGCTTATCTACCACATAGAAAGATTAGCAGCAGTTGTCCATATTCTCTACTCTTGGATAATTTCATATGGGCAAAATTCCAAAAGAGGACATTGCTGAGGCCTACATCACCACACAATCCAAAACATAGGAAATAAACTGTTCAATCCCACAATATATTTTGTAACAAGCTCATAAACCCGAAAAGATCACAAAAGCAGACTGTAATCTATATTGGCTTTTCCCTCCAAGTCCACTAAGATTCCCCAGAAGCTTATGAATGCTCACAATATTCCAAGTCCCTGTGCTGAATTAACACCAACATCATACTCTGCAGCACTGAAATAATGAAACACAAGATTCTTGTCACCACACTGCCAATGGAGACTATCTATTGCGTGCAATAAGCAGAATATTCTACTGCTGTGCACACTATGGGCAGGATGCCCAACCATCCAGGCTAAGCAATTTTGCATATGCAGATACACAGCCTTGTTTGTTCTGCCCAAATGAACCAAGTGAGACCTCTTAAACCAATTTTCATAGAGAGTTCATATTAAATGAGTCCCACTGGCAAAAATAAACAATCACTGGACATTACTCCTTGTAACTTTGTTAGCTTTGTGTTTTTAAAAATGCTCACGCTCAAGAGGGAGAAGGCAGAATAGTCTTAAGCATTATGAACTCCTAAATTCCATGCAAAAGGCAGAAGTTAGAAACTGGAACAAGCTGATTTTTCGTTAGTTCTCCTTACCGTGACTCTTATAACATTTTATTTCCCAACAGTGAACTACACCATTTTTGAGTCCAAGCAGCATCTCTTTCAGCACAAACACCCAAGTAACCATTACTGACATACCTTTCCAGAATCAACCAGTTCTGCTATTTCATCCAAACTTGGGCCACTTGGCGTGAAAAATGCCCATCGATAATGGACTCCTTTAAGAAGATGCTGCAAGAAAGATCACAAATCTATTAAAATATCATTAGAGCAAACTGAAATGGGAACTAAAATCAATGACAAAATCTCTAAAGAAGTAACTTAAGAAAAAGACATGGAAATTATATGCTAGTGTCTGAAAAAAATGGCACCTAAGCATGTGGATTAAATGTACAGACCAGGATGTTGTGTTACCACAATAGGATCAGGGTGAATTTTGTGTCCAATTGCACAAGTCAGCTAGTAGAGAAAAACAATTACCTTGTCTCTGCAGCTAGCAACAGCATTTTTTGTTACATAAGAGAGAAATGGTGTTATGTGTTCAAGTACACTCACAAAGGGAGTGAAATAAACCCAGCAATGTGACATTTAGAACCTTCCACTTCAGTATCAGTCACTTAATTTTCCATCATAATATCTGCCAAAGTCATCACTGCCCAACAACAGATGGCAGCTCGCATGAAAAGCATTTTGGGAACACCTCACACACACAAGTCAAGAGCATCTCCTCTGAGTAAGTCATTACAGAAATAAAAGCCATCATCTGCCAAAGAGAGATGATTTTTATATATGGCATAGGATCTTCTTCATCATGGAAACATGCACACTGAGAAATAATATTACATTATTTCTTCCACACCTTTTCATTTTGTCTACGGTCTTTCTTGTGAAGGTACTGCGACAGGACTTAAAATCCCATTCAGCCAAGCCTTCGCAGGAATACCATAGCAACTGCTTGAAAAGCATTCATTTGAAGAGCAAGTACACAAGCACAGGGAAGAAAAAGAAAAGTTCTAAAAAGCCCCACTGATCTGGCCACTGGCAGAATGCTTTAAGATCCATTTATGAAAACTAGAAAAATCAGTATCACCATCCAGATACATGAACATGAAAGAGATGAAAGACTTTCTAGCCACCCTCAACCACGCTTATTACTCTCTGGTGCTGGAACAGGATGAAGAGAATCAGTCATGGAACAATGTTTTGAGAGAAAGCCTGACCAGCCCAAAGCAAGTAACAAAACTGCCCTCACTTCAGTGAGGCAGGGATTTGCTGTGTTTACTATGAAACCCTGGCTGTCAGCAGGACTCACTAGGGAGGCCATATGGAAAAGGCCACAATGGAAAGCACAATAAGGAATCAAACTTCAAAGCTCCCCAAACCACTATATACACCCAGCAGCACCACCCCAACACATTTCTTTTCAGTGCAGGAAAGAAAGAATTGTATACTTAATGACACATAAGGACAATGCAACAGCTGCCTCACCATGAGCTCTGTGACTGACATCCAAGCCACAGAAGTAGTCACTAAAGTACTACAAAATATGAAATGTTTTGTCAAATACCTTTAGAGTTTTAGAACCAATAGTGACTCCTGTTTGCAACATGCCATCAGCCACTCCAAGTTTGTCCATATTGATCAGGAAAGGTGTCACCAAGGTAACATACTTTGCTCCTGACCATTTCTTCAAGAGATCTAGTGCCCACTTCTCAGTGGATCCACCAACATTATCTAGGATAAAATCAAACCTGCAGATAAATAAAGAACAGGTTTAAAATCATGATAGGGGAACAATAACTTCACCATAATTAAGCTAATTAATGGCAAAAATCAGCTATAGTTCACATTTTTATATGTCCTGCAATGCAAAAATAATCAGCCTGCAAGATAGCAGCAAGAAAGTCCCAAGACTTCAGCAAAGTCCCAGCTTTATGTACAATGGGATTTAAATTGACAGGTTATTGCCCATTCACTGTGTAGCAGACACAGGCTATTTAAAAAGTACACTTAAACCCCAAAAAGCAATAGATGCACAACTACATTCTGTACTTGCTTAAAGCCTTCTAGAGCTCTATCTCTTCAGCCCTCCCACAAGACTACTGGAACAGTCTTGAGGTCTAGCACTGAACAATATGGTATGTACATGTAAAAACTAGTCTGGACTCATGCCCTCAACTAGGAACAGCTCTTGTACATGCTGTACTCACAGAAAAGTCAGTTCCAGTGGCTAAAATTACGTAAACAAATTATTTTACTAATGCCTATTTCCTCACATCTTTTCTGTGATCTAGTTCTCAGTTTCATTTCTCCAAGTTTTGGGGGTTTTTTACCTCCTTATTTATTTAGGGACCATTTTACCTCTCCTGACAGCTCTTTTCTTCACATCTACCTATTTAACATTGAACCAAACAATGCAAAGCATCTAAAACCTTCCCCCCATGGCATGGATACATGCAGCCTCTGGGAAAAAGCCACAGTTTCAGTGTTCCTTCTCATTATACCAGCATGTGAACTTGTAAAGGCTGAATAGGGCAATAGGGAGCTATGCACCTGTTCAGTTAAATGCACGACTCATTCTCATTTTCATCTGTAACTTTCCAGCGATCTCTAGATTGCAACAGATATGTATATACACATAACTCTAATCTAAATAATTACAAATATGACAGAGAGTACTTTATGCAAATTAAATAGAAAATTACTTATCTCTCTAGAATGAGAGTTTTCCTGCCTGTCTTCCAAGGGTGTTGGAAGTTCAGTTAATGTAACAGTTAGCTGCCAACAAGAGAAGATCATGAAAACTAATGCTCCTGGAAAGAGTAGCTGACTGTGGGTTCTGAAGAGTCAGTACAGCTGCAAAGCGGAGGGAAGTAAGAACAGCTCACTCAGCAGAGTTGACTGAGCAGCCTAGCTGCATCATTAAACTGCACCCCAGGACACTGTTGTTGATGTCTCTTAGAAAGGGTCACTTGCTAAAATGGGTGTTTAGCATTTAAAGTGTTGCACAAAGGCAAATTTTGCACCAACTGCAAAGTCCATCCTGCTGTACAGACAGTGTCACTGCCTTCACAACTGCCCTCAGGCCTGCTGATAATCACACTACAGTTAAAGGGAACATGGCTTCTTAGCACAGTTACCAGTTCTCCCACAGATCGAGCAGCTTCTATCTCCCCTCCCAGAAAGTTAGCTCAATCTAGCTAAAAAGAGCAGTGTAAATACCGTATTCAAATACAAGTCACAGTAGACTACGTTTAAACAGATGGAAAGATTACAAAAGCCAAAAATACTTCTGTTCTGGAGAAAAATCCCAGGCTAGCTTAAGCATAGCTGCTGTGACAAGATAAACGTGATTGTTTTTCAGAGGCAGCTGTATCCAATGTTACAGAAGAGAAATTTATTCCCAGTTGAGTTGCACAGTGGCAGGTCACTGCTTCTTCATGATATAGTTCTTTCCTCTACAAGATCAATTTTATATTTACCAGCTTTGCTCAGGATTTCAGAGATTTATTTCAATTTATTCATGCATTGTATATTCTCCAAAATGCTCGGATGGAAGCTACAAAACTGTTCATGTCACAGTCATTGAATAGAAGCACAAGGAAGTGAGCTTGTCTCCCAGTTAACTGGCTTAGTCTTACAATGAAATCTGTGCTGGGCACACTCACTTGCAAACTGCATTCCAAAAGGTGAATCTGCTTTATGAAATAATGCTTTATAAAGTGGGGGAAAAATTTACGGAGTTCTGATAGAGTCAAGCAACCAAAAGGCAGAAGGTCTGACTGCCAACTCCTTCATCTCAGTATTAAGCAACACAAACACTCACAAGGGTAATGTTTTAAGCTGCTCTTCAAGATTTCCAGATTTATAATCAATCACATCATCTGCTCCAAGCTTTTTCACCAGTGTGCTGGCATCATGAGAGCAAACTGCTGTCACGTGAGCATCCCAGGCCTTCATCAGCTAAAAACAAGCATATAAAAAAAAAAGTCCAAAGATTAAAATTTAGTGAAATATTGAGAACAACTTAAAAAGCCAAAGTCCCATTATATTTATATAACAAATGAACACCTTTAACAGGGAGTGGGGAGACTGTTCCAATAGAGGATAATTTGTCACAAATCCCACAGACAAAATAATGGCTAAAATTTAACAATATTTAAGGTGGTTGTTGGGAAGGAGGAGTTGGTGGGAAGGAAAGAGTGTGGAGGATTTTTAATACCACTGAAAGATACCAGATCTCATGAAAAATAAGGCTCTCAGTCTGCCATCTGAATCCAGCAGCTAAACATACACCAAGAGGTACTGTCAAAGTTGCCAATCTACCAAACTGGCACCAGATGGACCATTAAATATTACTACATATGCCTTTTAAGTATTTAATATTACTGGAAATAGGTTAAGTACTAGTAACAGAAAAAGAAGGAATCATCTCTGATTTACTGTAGCAACAGTATCAGGTTATCTTCTACTCCTAAAGCAAAGTAAAGGATTTTTGCTAGTTATTTATCTCTTTTTGCATCTCATTTTTTTCATTCACAGTAACACTTTTTACTTTGATTCCAGATTAATTAACATAGTTTATCCAGGATTGATCTGTTACAAATTGTAACTAGTCAGTGGCTGGTCAGCCTTTCATACTGAAAGTCACCTGCTTTATCACGGATCAGGCAAATTGCATACCATGAAAAATTCTGCTGTAACCCTCTTTAAAACCACTGTGCTTATGGCCTAGTAACATGGTGATGCGATCCAGTGATGCAATCACCCAAATTCTGCATTTTTTTACAATCTTGAGAGAAAGATGTTTCGGCATGAGATGACACTAATGAGAATCAAAACCCCCAAATTAACTGAGAGCATGAAAAAGGATGTTCCACAACTAATGAATTAAAAGAAGAGCATGTTGACTTTCCAAAGTTTAGAGCTACTGGAACAGACAGACAAAAGGGCAGCAGGGTAAAGACAGTGAGGGAATGTAAATCTAAGCCTCTGTGCTTTACAGCCACTGCACACAAAAGCCTGATGGCCTCTCATTTGTGGTAGGTGACGTTCTCCCTCAGTTTTCCTACTCATACACCAAGTTCTGTTCACATTTAGAGCACAGAGCTGAATGAAAGATAACAAGAACAGGCTACATATTTCAAGTTACACCAATCAGAGATTTTCTGCACCCAAATTGTGAAATGTAATCTTACACACAACTCCTTTCTTTGAAAGTCCCCGCTTCCTACTTTAAAATAAAACAACAAAATAAACGGAAAGCAATAAATTTGAAAAGACTTTACTTTTGGAAATATCAATCATCTCGATCAGACAGACTGATCAGTAGCCTGCTATTTCTCTATTCCTTCTCTCAATTCCCTTCTGTTGGTTTGGTTTTTTTTTTTTCCATACTGAAATGCTTGAAGATTCGTCCTGGGCATGCTGGATAATATTACCTGTACAGCAAATGTACCAACTCCTCCTGAAGCTCCTAATATTAATATTCTGTAAGAGAAAATTAAAATATATTTAATAGTTCTTTTAATAAACTCTGGAGTAACTATGTATTCTAATGTCTCTTATACATCTCTGATGCTAAATTATTTTTAGCAAAAGATTGGTTTTGTCATTCAATGTTATTCAAGACTGGTTAACCATTCAGATAGCCAAAAATGTGACTTAACATTACTGATCATGTGTCCTGTGCCAAAACCATTATCTCAGCACAGCTGAAGAGACTTCCTCATATGTGCTTTCCACTAAATGCAGGCAGTGGAGCTGTCAGGTAGGAGCATTTATATCATTCAAAAATCCTGTACCTATCCTCACTTTCCCAAACATCAATTAAGAGTCCTTTCCACCTCCCAGACTCCACTGTCGTATCTCCTAAAGAAAAACATCCCATTCACCAACGTTTTACACAAATCAATCTTATCTAAGAGAAAATGTAGTTTAGTATCACATTATTTAAGGAGACTGTGAACTGCAGAACATATGGAACATCATTTTCCCATATTGCATAATGTTTATCTAAAAGACAAAAAATACAATGAAGTACCCTAATCATTAACAAGTTTAATTTCTATTAATTTAAGATAGGTATCTTTTTCTTTAGAGAAAAAAAGAAGTTGAATTTTTCTAGTTCCTTTCAGTACATCTCAACAAGACTCTGTAAATGCCAGCTCGTGGAAACTGGCACACAAGCAAGAAAATGAAAGAGTATATTGCCAAATTATTAGCAATTGAGAGTTCATTTTAACTGATAACCCTAAATTTAAAGAAAAAAAAAAATAATGCAAGTTTATTTGTGTGAGGACCTTACTGCTAGAAGCCTAATCACTGTTCAAAAATTTCATCCAAATATTTTATTAAATAACTAAACTTCAGAAAGTGAATTAGTGAGAAAATCCTGCAGTTCAAGTTACAAACAGTGCTTTGACTTTGGATCCATTTGCTAATTCCAGGACAAAAAGAAGATCCAAGATGAAGTCCTGGCATAGGATTGGGGAACATCATGTTTCTCAGAGCTTCTGTTTGCCAGAAAAAACTCTGAATCTTCAGAAGCTGGTGAAATTCCTGTTTTAAATCTCACAGTAAAAGATGTTGAAAGAAATTGCTTTTTGCGGTACAAAACTGTACTATACAATCTGGAGTCTCAGTTTACAAAAGTTCTTTGAAGTAGCTTAAGAGACTTGGCTTTGGTCACACTATCCATTTTAAAATGCTCCTTTTGTAAGTGATCAGATTCTGTTCCCTCCCATTTCAGTGATCCAAGCTGCAAAATTCAGATTAAGAGTATGAAACCACAATACCACAAAGCCTGCAGCTTTTAAATCTGCCAAAATGTTCTTATCCTCAGAACCAGGCTTCTAACGACAGATGCTCAGAGCAACATGCATATTTTGACTTCAGTATACTTGAAAGGCTCTGGGATACTACACTCAAGATAGTGGGTTAAACCCATCTTGAAAAGGACAGTCAAAATGAAATCCTTTCAAAAAAACCTTTTCAAACTGCCTTTACAATTTCACTCCTTAGTTAAAGGGCATTTCCTCTACTAAATATAGTTTTGCTACAGGAAAGCTGTCATCTTAAAATGTACAATTTGCTCAAAGGATTTAGGTAACATTTTCAGTTTGGGGAGCAGCTTGCCTAGGACTTTTATTTTCCCCTTCAATAACAGACTTCAAGATTCCTTCAGGTATCTGGTACTTTCCAGATTCAATTTGTTTCTAAGTTACATGGGCTATTTTCCACCACACCTTCCAATTATTAGAACTCTCTCCGCACTCTGTGACTTCAAGAAAGCTCTTCATTTCTGAGACAAACTACATCTGCACAGGAGATCCATGTGCAGCAGCTCAGCATTTTTACATCACTGACAACAGCAAGACACACACGAGGGGGAGGGTTTGAAGGTGTAGGACCTGTTAGGAAAGTACTGAATGCCAGATGGTGGCAAGTGCCAAAGCAGGAACAGTTTTGTTTCCACTGCCTCAGGAAAACATGGCCAGGAGAAAACATATCATAGAGACTGTTTTCACTGCAAGGGTGAACTCAGGAGTAAACTAACATACCAGTATGTGCACCAGGGAACAAACTACCAAATCCTCTGACCTGGACAGAGATCCAAGAGAGCCAATTCTTTCAAAAGAACAAAAAGAACATTTGTACTGCAGGCTTTCCTCCCTTCTGACAGAGGCCCAACGTTCACCAAGCTCCCCATGGGGCTCCAGCAGTTCAAATGATCATAGGGAGCAGATCTCTCCAGATAACTACACCATGAGATTTGAAAATTTAGCCCATCTCCCTGGGCCCTATGGAACTATGGTGTGGTCAGAAACGAGCATCAGAGAGGCAGGACCTGCTTCAGCTGAGTGTGCCCCCACCAGAACACGCAGAGGGTGGGGAGTGGGTATACGGATCAAGGATAATATTTTCTCCAGATTATTAACAATTAAAAACTTTCAGACTGAGTCACATGCAAGATAAAAATTGAATAAATGCATCCATTTTATATAGCTATAAAATTAATGTGTTTATTGACTAAATATATCAACTTTATTTAGATATAAAATTATATTTCATTTGATTATGCCAATAAAATCTCCCCAAGAAATTTATTCCTGGATCAAGCAGTGTTTACCCTATCAAGAAGTTTTACAACCTACACTCAATTTGTACTTTTCAACAGATAAAATGATGAAATAACACACAGACATCAAAAAAAAATTTCTTGGGTTATTATACCATTCAAATTTTCACTGTAACCATATAAACCAGGAGTGTACATTTGGTAGCTTACATTAAAAGAACCCAGTATCTCTGCCCAGCATATATGAAAGTCTAAGATATTTCCTCTGTACTTACACAAAGACTTTTACTTAATAGCAATGTAAGCACTTTGAATAACTTCTCAAACTGTCAAGTTTGTTTTTGTCATGCATTTTGTGAATATGGAAAGCAAGATATTTAACAGCTAGTGTTGAACAAGCATATCCCCTTTCTACTGAAACAGGTCAGTAGCACATATGAGAAGCTCCAGGTATCCAGAAAACTTCAACACAACAGTCATTTTTAACATTTAGGATAGCAACAAGCTATTCAAGCTTCTACGAAAATATTGACATTAATTAGAGTGGTATAGAATAAAAGCTATGGAAAAATGACTGGAATTGCAGGAGGGTTCACAAACAATGAGAGCACACGTTGGGAAACTTGTAAAAACAAAACCTGTGAAAGTATGTGTAGATGGAGCAGATAATCTGTCAGATCAATGTACAGCCAGACACTAGACTAACAGCAAGTATTTCTGGTTAGCCTTAAAAGAGGCAAAGAGAACAATACACACCAACAGAAAAATCTCACTGCTTTTAAGATGTCTTAACATTGAACTAAAGCACCAGTGAAGTAGCTTTCATCAAGGAATACAGCTGCTCTGCCAAAATAAGACATCTTTGTGTGCACATACACACTTCTACATAGCTAATGAATACATACAACTACAGCAGACAAAAAGACTGACATAAAATCACATATGTAGGTAAGGTCTTACCAAATGTATGATCTAAAGAAATTAGGAAACGCTGTATAAATTCTTGTATTTTTAAATTATTGCCATGAGAGTTCATGGAATATAATTTTGCACCTTCAGTGCATTTTAAACACTTTCCTACAAGTAGTATTTCAGGGGGAAAATGGTACCATCACATAAGCTGCTGGTTTTACGGTTCAGAATTTATAGATAGAACACATAATATTTTTTAAGTACATTAAAATGAGTTTTTTGCTGACAGAGTAATTAAAAATTTATTTGGAACATAAAAGTAAATGTTAAATGTAAAGACACATTACTAATGCAGTTTGAATTTTACTGTTAATGACTTAAACACTTACCTGAAGATCAGAAAGACAATTTAAATAAGGCTAGCCTATCTTTTGGTTAATTCTATTTACATTATTATTCACATTACAGGTGAAAGTGAACATAATAAAAGTCTAAATACTGAAAAGTAAAAAGGTGATCTTATGTAGAATTTTATTACTAGCTGGAAGTTAATTGCAACGATGTCTCTTTGAAACTCCTTTAAATATTGCTATTTCATTTTATGAAAACATTGTTTATCTTAAGAAAAAAAATTACTCAATACTTTCATGCTGAAGTTCACTGTGACACATGAACAACCACTCACTTGACTGTCCTCTAGAGATGTAGGTGAAGAATTTCACTAGATCTAGTGTCCTTTGCAATGTCTTGCACTACAAAGTATCAGCCAAGATAAAGTCAGGCATTCAGACTCCTGCTATTCAGTAATTACTTTATGACCTAAACCTGTGATGCAGCACAGTAATTTTAACTACCATTTTTCAAGTCCCATAGTTTTACTTTTGCCCTTATTCCCATTCTGAAGATCTTGCTATCTATTTACTGAAACATCCAAAGGTCAAAATCACTGAAAATTTCAATTATCAGGAGAAAAATGGTATTTGCTGCAATCTTTCACTGCATTTTTTCCTCATCTGCCATTGTCAGATTAACAGACTGATAAACAAAAGTCAATTTTTCTATTTGACTGGCTGCTCCTCTTGCATGTTCTCCTTTTCTTGTCTGCATTCCTGACCTCCTCAAAGTTCTGGCCTGCAGGTCAAATAAGAGTCAGTCACCTGCTCATTTTTCTCTAAAAAGCTGGAAAACCAGTCTGTTTCCAATGACCCACGCATCCAGGAAGTGAGTAAACCACAACTCTGTCTTTGAGAGGGCCTTTTGTGAGTTGCCAGTGTACCTGAGAGGATATTGCGTTTGGCCAGCTATCTTAACAGGCAGAAAGGCAAAGCCCCTATAAATTCCTGGAGTTAACATTCTCAAATTCTCTATATAGCCCATACATTATATATACATTGGATCATGACAGAATCATAGAACAGCCTGGGTTGGATGGGACCTCAAAGATCATCTAATTCTAAATGCCCTGCTGTGGACACCCTCTACTGGAGCAAGTTGCCCAGAGCTCCACCCAACCTGGCCTTAAATGTTTCCACTTGTGGATGTGTGGGCATCCACAACTTCCCTGGGTATTTTTTTTTACCTCTATATAGGGACCTCATCTGAGTCTTCCTTTAAAGAAACCTCCCTCAGCAGCTGTGTAGGCAGAATCCATCATCCTCAAACAGCTGATCTTTATGAATGTCACGGTATAACAATCTTTATCACTGCTGGACGTGTCTTAGAAGCAGCTCATCAATATAAAAATTTAGAACTTTTTAGCACCAGAACAGTTTACTTACCTTTTCCCACTACAATTACTTTGGTTCAGTCCTCCCACTTGGTTAAATGCAGACCATGCAGTGAGACCAACATATGGTAAGGCAGCAGCTTCTGTGTGACTGAGACACTTTGGCTTAAAAGATACCTGAAATAAAATCATATCTAAGTCACACAGCAGCTCCTATGCGACACTGAAATATTTTAGAAAGCTTTACTGAATTGCAGATTGTGTATTGCACATTTTCAGCCATCTTCAAAACAAGCTGGAGTACAAATCAATCCAAGCACTAAGAAATAAAGTTACTTAGATACTGAAGAAGAAAAATGCCAGTCTTTACAACTTTGAGGTTTTGTTAGCCACAGTTTTGAAAGTTTACCTCGTTTCCACTAGCTACCACAAACTCTGACAGAGTGCCTTGTTTCCACGGGGGAATTGCTGCCCACACCTAAAACCAAACAGAAAAAAAACTATCCATTTTTGTAGCTTTGCACACAATTGTATGTACACAGAAGTTTCCTCCATTAAAGAAGTCTTTTTTCTAATTCACAGAATGCCTTCACTGTATATCAGAAACCAGGTTTAGCTTACTTTACACAAAAAAAAAAAAAAAAAAGAAATCACCAAACTGACTAAATGAAAGACTGGAGGGCTACGTAAATAAATTGTACCATTGCATTGTGTATAAGACACAATTTTTCACATGCCTTCCCCCCCACAAACTACTCCCATGCCAGAAAAATCCAGATTAGAGGGGTGAAGATGGCGCAGAGTCAGGATTTGCTACGTTAAAACAATGAAATGTGAAAGCAAGTGGTGAAGGTGAAAGCAAACAGTATCAGTATTTGTGTGGGCACCCATGAGATGCTTCTTTGGATTAAACCAAAGTTTCTACTCCAAGTAACTCAAGAAAAACAATTTTAAAAATCCCTTCTTGTTAGAATTCTACCTTCAATTAAAAACAAAACGGCACTTTGAGTGTGCACTTATAAACAAATTCCATTCTTGCTACTGCTGAAATGGACCAAAACTAAAGCACAGAAAGGAAATTAACTTGCAGAAGCAAGTCTCTGAAAGACCATGTTTTTCAAAGAAAAAATGAAGGGAAGAAAGTATTCTAGGAATTTACTGCCAGATACGCCTCATTAAGAGTGCAACAACAGTAAAAAAAAAAATTAAAAGGAGAGTGGATGCTGAACATCTCATAATATATTTTAACTATACATTTTTGGGGAAAAAAAAAATTGGTGGTATCACCTCGTCTCCAGGTTTGAAATAAGACACACCCAGTCCACATTCCATAACAACACCAGAGACATCTCGACCAAGTGTTAAAGGAAATTCAGTCTCGCCGGCTTTGAGTTTCAAGGGATCCCGCTTCATATTTAACGCGGTTGCACCATAACCACCTGCAAAACACGGAATCAACCACAACACACCACACTGAGTGTTCAGTTATTAACTGCAACTCCAATTAGAAAGCATTGTTGATATGTAACGTGCCTCATTTGTTATAACTGAAGCATGCAAAAAATCTTCAGTATTTCGTACTTTTACAGATTTTAGAAATAAAGAGCAAGTGTAAAAACTATAAGGCATATCTCCTAAGAGGAGTAACATGGACTTCTATTCAGTAAGCAACAGAAAAATGCTGTGAAGTCTCATGTAAGAACACTGCTGAACCTAAAAATAGCCTGCATTTGGGCATGTATGCCCATTCAAGTGTTTGGACAAGTCTGCCTAGGGGCGCTGTCATGCTAGAAAGTGTCTTAGGAACACTCAGATAGGAAATGTCCCATCACCAAACCCCCAACTATATTCAAAGACTTTTAAAAACTAATTTATTGGAGACCCAAAACACAGATTACAGCTCTGTCAGCGGGCTTCCTGCAGATATATTTGCTTGTTCTACTGAATCTGATTCGGTATGCAAGCACTTCTACACAGGAAGCATAAGGTATTCTACTACCACAACTTCCTTCTTGTTTCAAACCCAGAAATTGGGGAAGAAAATCTGATTAATTGTGTCAAATACAAAGAGCCGGGCAGTGAAAGAGACAGATTTCCTGGGCGGGATGACAGCACGTCCTCAAATGCCAATTCAGGATGGGCATGGCAACGAACAACGCGGTTTGCCTTAAGTCGCACATGCCGACATAAGCATGTGCAGTTGGCTTGGCAGCAACTTGGATCTTCAGCCTCATTCACCTCAAGGAGATGGGAAAATCCAGTATCACTTAGGGAAAAAGCTGCTCCGTGGCCGGGCGTCTCTCGGTCAAGAGAGTAGCACCACAATCACTCAGTTAAAAACTCACCCTCGCAACACACACACACACACACACACACACTCTCTCTTGTCAGTGGTTTCTTATATCGTTCTTCCCTAAGAACGTGGGAAAAAACTTTTTGTATCGTTCTTCCTGGAGAACCTGAAAAAGTTAAGTTTCCAAGAGGCGGCGGTTTTCCACAGGGCTCGGGGAAACACGTGTGTTGAGGCAGCCGTGGCAGGTGTCTGCCGGGCCCTGGCACCACTGGGGCCGCTGGAGCCGCAGCCCCAGCACAGCCCCTGCCATCCCGGCAGCCCGGCCGCGGCTGCTCGGCCTCGGCACTTACTTCTCATGCTGAGGTCGATGGGGTTCAGGCTCGCAGCGTGAACCTTAATGATGACCTCGTTCGGGAAGTGTATGATGGGGAGCACCATGTCCCTGGTGAAGCGCAGCACCTCGTTGCTGCCGTACCGGTCTATGACCCAGCTGGGCATGGCGGTCCGCGCCCGCGGAGAGGTGCGGAGCCCACGGGCCGGTGCCCGCCCGCTCGCCCAGCGCAGAGCCCGCCCGCCCGCCGCTCCCCTCGACAGCATGGCCGGGGCAGCCGGGCCGGGCCGGGCCGAGCCGTGGGATCGCGACTGGAATAAGGATCGGGATCGGGATTGGGGTCGGGATGGGGCCGAGTCGCTCCCGCGGCCCCAGCACTCAGCCCCGGCGGCCCCCGCAGCCAATGGGCAGCCGCCTTCTTGGCCGCCCTGCCAATGGTGCAGCGGAGTGTTGCGGCAAGATGGTGGCGCGCAGCCGCCGCGCCGGGGGAAGAGTCCGGGTCGTTCGACGGGTGTGAGGAGGTGGCGACGGGCAGGGAGAGCCATGCTGCGCGCCTCTCTCCGACAGGTGAGTGGGGTCTGTCCGTCTGCTGGGGATGCCGAGGAGCGGGGCGGGTTCGCAAGGTGACCGGGGTCCCCTGGCGTCCCCCTCCCCGGAGCGGCCCGGGAGAGCGGTTCCCGTGGGCTCCTTCCCTCAGCGTCAATGGCGCTTTCTTCCTGTACCGCCCCGGCACGGCCTCTGTCACCCGGCTGCCCTAAAAGCCGTGCTTCGCTCTCAGGTGTCGGCGGCGTTGAAGGAAGGACGAGTCACTCCCACGGAGCTCTGCCAGCGATGCCTGGCCCTCATCAAAAGCACCAAGTTTCTGAATGCATACATTACCGTAGCAGAGGACACCGCTTTGAAGCAGGCTGAGGAATCAGAGGAAAGATATAAAAGAGGTATGTTGGCTTATAAGTAATGCCAGTCCTCCTCCTGCTGTGGAGGAGCTGTCTGTGTTAGAGGAAGCATCTTTACTTTTTAAAGGAGGTATCTTGGCTTGTTGGAGTGCCGCGAGAGGAGGCTCACGATTGAGGTTTCCTCAGGGGTGCTGGTGGATGTACACTTGGCACTCAGAAGAGTATTTTGTCACAAATCATAGGGAAAAGCTGGACCAAACGAGGCACTGCAGGTTAAATAGGCTCTGCTACTGCACTGCTACTTGGTGTCTGCTTCTTTCCTTCAGTAGTTAATTTGGAGTGTGTCGCCAACAGGTACCATGAATAGGCAAATGCAATGGTCATTCACAGGCCTGCAGACTGGGGTAGGCAAACAGCTGGCACAACCTGTCAAGTTTTTAATTAAGAAAGCAAATTAAAATAAAGCAGCTTCACTAATTGCAGCTGGTAATTGGAGAACAAAACAGCTTTCAGTCCTGTTACCTGCAGCATTTAGAAGATGGCCGTCCTCATTTTCCTTTCTGTTTCAAGAAAGACAGGAAAGGTAAATTTTCACCTAATAGAGTACATGTTTTCCTTCCTGGATGACACTTGCAGCTTGATAAAGTTGTCAGCCAGGTTGTTTTGCTTCCTGATGTAGGCCTTTCAGTTTCTGGATATTTTTTTTTCTGTGTTGTTTGTTGGTTCAGGCTTTTTTGATGGTAGATAATCAATTACTTGGGAAGGATTTTCTCTGCTTCAGTAATTTTTCAGGTCATATCTGCTGTTTATGCCAGGTAGGCAGAGTTTATGGCTCCCAGCCCAGTGATGGAGTGGATTTAGCAGCACCTATGGCTGAAATAAGCACTGTGTGGTCACATTGGAAGACATGTGCACTCCCTTGGGATAGCCAGCCTGGATGAAAGCAGCTGTCTATTTGGAAGGCTTAGACACTGTGAGGCCAGGTCTGGTTTGGGCAGAGTGCTCAATGCTTGAGTTGGAATGGAAGATGTTTCTCGGAAATGGAACAGACAACCACCAAATGCCAAGTGGAAAGCAATTGTACTTCCAAAAACCACCCAAATGGACATGTAAAACAAACAGTAGTTGATGAGAACATTGTATATATGCAGCACACTTTGCTTTAATCTCTGCTGTTTTGCAATCATCCCTAATGCAGGTCAGCCACTGGGCATTTTAGATGGAATTCCTGTTGCTGTAAAAGACAACTTTAATACAGCTGGCATTGAGACAACATGTGCATCAAATATGCTGAAAGGTACAGTAAAGCTTTTAAAGTAAAATCAGATCTTTTGCTCTTTAGAGGATTTATGGACTGGATTCTCCCAAAAATCCAAGTGTTTTCCAAAAATGAGCTGGAGTCATTTGAGGAAATATATTTATCCAATTTCACTAGCCAAGTTCATCTGATATTACAGATTATTATTTTTCTAAGCACATTATCTCTTTATTTATGTTTGTATGCATTTAACAGCAGTTATAATAAAACTGCATATACTACAGTAAAATGGTTCCAAAATTCTCATTTTTCTTCATGTTGCTTTTAGATCTAGAGGAGAGCAATCAGTGCTATTCTGCTGAGCAAAATCCAAAGACAGTCCTATTTTTTTGTTGTTGTTCTGTTTATAGTTGTTGCCTTAAATAGTTTCTTCATGTGGCTTTAGGAAAAGTAGATGTCAACAATTGCAACATACAATCAGGTTCTTTAATGCTTTTAAGGCATTTTTTAAAATTTCCTAAGCTCATTGTTTCTATTAACAAGTCATGAACATTTTCAAAGCATTACAATGTTTTTATAGTAAAAGCAAAAGTAGGAAACATTTCTTATATCTGTTTTATTCACACAAAGGAAAACTTTATATTAATCCCTGTGGAAGATAGCAGAAGTAAATTAGCAGACCTCTAATTTGATTATGTTTTTTTTTTTTAGTAGCAGAAGAAACAAATATTACCTCACTGTTGAAAAAATTGTTAGATTACCTGAGATGCTTTTCCTTAAAGCACATTCTCAGGCCTGTTGTGATTGATTGCAATGAGTATTAGGGGAGATGTCCTTGTTGCTGATGAAAGTGGGAGTGGAGGAGCCCCTGTCATCATTCACGAAGTGAATTGGTCACTACCTGAGGTCTCGTGTCACTGTCATAGTTCTCATCCCAGGCTATGTAGGATCTGAGTGGCAATGACAACTTCAAAATGTTCAGAGTAGCTACTTGTAAAAATAATTTGTATCTCACCAGTTGCTCTTAATTGTTCTGATTGTTTTCAGGTTATATTTCTCCTTACAATGCTACAGTAGTTCAGAAATTACTGGATCATGGAGCTGTGCTTTTAGGTAAAACAAACCTAGATGAATTTGCAATGGGGTGAGTGATGTTTATTATTTTTAATGTGTTGATTTTACACAAAATAGCATCATACACACCCTCTGTTCCAATCTACCTCTAATCCTTAACTCCTGTTTCTGTGAGGTGAGACAATAATGAATACTTACTGGAAGGGTACACAGGGCTGCATGAACTTCTCCCTGAGCATTTAGAGTGTTGTGTAAATGATACAGACACTGAGTTTCGTGAACATAGCATTCAAATGTGGCTGTGCTTGAGAGGCAGGAAGCAGTCCAGCTTTTGCAGAAGGCCGAGGACAAGTGGCCTTCTTGTAGATTCAGTAGCTTGTTAATAGAATTGGTTACAACACAGTTAATTGCTGCCTTTTCCTCTCTCCTTACTGATGGCTTTTTGCCCTTAGGTAATTGTTATGCCCCCAATGGCAATCACTGCCTCTGCCAGTCGGCCACTGGGGTAATTTGTATGGGTACTCTCTGACTTGCTATATGGGTACTCTCTGACTTGCTGCACACAGGCTTAATCGAGAGCAAGGCTTCTAAGCTGCCTAAGTTAATGTTGGTGACTTTTTGTCAGGAGCACACTGAAAAATGCTCCTACAAATTGATTCTTCCACAAATCAGTGAAGGCAGCCAAGGTGTAGCAGAGGACTGCATCGGGCTGTTAGGGATGGGAATTACTGCTAGGTTTGGAAGGGAATCTCTGGGACTTTAGTTACCTGTGAAAAACAGTAAATGCTGCATTTTGGTTTTATTATGCTTAAACTGAAGTCCAAGGTTTGATTGGAAATTCACATGGATGGGGTGGAAATACTTTGACAACATTGTTTTCAGCAAAGAAATTTTTGTGTAAAAAACATATTCCTCAGAGGAAGGGCAGGCAAAAAGCTTGGGAAAAGCCTGATAATGCAGTATTACAGTTGGTCTAAGTTCATTAAAACATAGGATTCTCCTAAAGAGCTTATCCCAATACTGGCTTCTCATTCTGGGGTCGGTGTGTTTGCATGATCTCAGGGAGCAGATCCAGCTCTGAAGTAATGATGTCTCAATAAAGATGGTTTTCAACTGCTGCCTGTTCTGTCTGATGATTTAGCTGGTAACACCTGCCCCTTGCAGTCAGGGGCAGTGTGGGGCAGAGGAAGGAGGAAAGTATGCCCTGCCCCGTGGTTGTGGGTGGCAACTCACACTTAGGTGACACAAGCTGACTGAAACCAGTTTCTGGGAAGCCAGTCTGGCATTCTGAACCAGTGAACTGTGGCCTCTGCAGAGGGCTACGGGGTGAATAATAGCGTGGCGTTTCAGAGAAATGCGTGTTCCTGTATTGTGGAGCTTTTTCTCCACCTCCAGCAGCATGTTTTTCCTCACAGCTGTGATCTTGCATCAAATGCAGGGCTGGAAAAACAGAATACCTTGATTTTGAAAGAGAGATGCTCCTGCACTTTTACACAGCTTAGCTCAGTTTTATGTCTTTGTGACTCTGTTCGTTTCAGTGGTATTAGCAGAAGTCAGAAAGAAGTACCAGTTCAGGTTCTGTGAAACTGATGAACAGCTATAAATTTTACAGTTGTATGTAATGTTGTAGAAGTTGACTGCATAAGGATTTACATGCACCAATCTTCTTGTGTTAAAATTGAATTTGCAAGGATGATGAGGAATTGGATTTTTAAAATTACATTGGTGAATATGGTGTGTTATTTGTCACTTCTGTCTGTATTTATCCTGTCTGACTGTCTTAGATCTGGGAGTACGGATGGAGTATTTGGACCAGTCAGAAATCCCTGGAGTTATTCAAAACAGTACAAGGAAAAGTCTGTCCCTAAATCCCATTCTGAAGACGAAGAGTCTAACTGGGTAATAACAGGAGGGAGCTCAGGAGGCAGCGCGGCTGCTGTGTCATCTTTCACGTGTTTTGCGTAAGAGGCTTTTACTTCCCCTAAATAGCTCAAAGTCTGTTGGAATGTTACAATTTTATCACTTTCTTGTTGGCACTGGCATGCAAAAAATTATTTCAGCATCCCCAGGTAATTCTTGGCATAATATGAAGCCAGAAGTAATCCAAGCAGGCAAATTTAGATTTACTCATTTCAGGCATTATTCAGTGGTATGACCACTTTGAACTGCGTGATATAAAATTATGATAGCAGTAAAGAAGTGACAGTTTTACTCTTATTCCTGCATAATCTCTTA
This sequence comes from Brachypodius melanocephalos, assembly GCA_013398615.1. Classification (NCBI taxonomy): domain Eukaryota; kingdom Metazoa; phylum Chordata; class Aves; order Passeriformes; family Pycnonotidae; genus Brachypodius; species Brachypodius melanocephalos. Next base: position 29,007,404 of record VZSR01003807.1, on the reverse strand, counting down.
GAAAGTCTTACAGGGTTTGTGACACATCCTCTTCCTCACTAATTGTATTACACAAATACACACTGAAAATGTAATTCAGGAAATTAAGACATCCCTTATTTTGTAACAGTATAATAATCTTTCCTTTGCTTCTTTGTTTTTATGGTATAGTTATGTAATAGTACATGAGATTTGGGACATAAAAGCTTTGAAATCCCTTATTTAACAAGAGAGTACAGAGTACTTAATACATAGATACTTACAGACTTCCCTCTTTTTAAGTTAGAAGACAGTTTTAGGGTTGGGAATGTTTTTCGGCAACTGTGTGTTTATAGTTGTTTGAAGTTTTTTTTTTTCCTAGAGGAATTTAAACAAGCTGGATTTTTTTAATAGTAATTATTAACTGTATGGAATAGCAATACTATTTAGCAAGTCAGTTGTCTATACTATCTCCCTCATCTGACTGTTAAAACTGATGACAAACCTTTACACCTTGTGTTTATGCAATTTTTAGATCTGCAAGTTGGAACATGTTTTATAGAAGATTATTTCAGTTGTGCTCTTAATTGGAAGGTGTTTAAAAATGCTCTTTGGTTACTTTATCCTTGTTTACGCATAGACTACATTACAAGCATCTATTTTGTTATTAAAATATTCTTGCAAATGTCAATTACAACTTTCTAAATTACTTTATTAAATTATATATCTCTTCATCTCCTTATCCTTTACTGGGATGTAACCTAGTGAACATTTTAGTGCTGTTGAAATTGAACTCTGTGCAGCCATTCCCAAGGACTGCTGGTCCTCACCCTGAGCCAGAAAGGGCTGAACCTGAGAGGGTCTGGCACCTTTTCTTATGCTGCTGGACTCCCATTTTGCACTGCTCAGCACTTTGTCAGGTCAGGGAGATTTTTTGTCCAGCTATTTAATTGCATATCACCTATTGTATATCCATCCTATTAGCATCTTTCAAGCGCCAGGAATGCTGCCAGTCTTTACATTTTCAATTTGAAATTTGGATGTCCAAAACTGCTATAAAATTGAGGATGTTTTACATCAACACAAAGGCTTTAAAAAAGATTCCACTTCAGGAAAGTCGGTTGAATTGGTTCAGCCATCTCAGAAACAAATGGCAGTGGGAAAAGTCGTATACTCACTTCAATAAAAATGATACCTGTTTCTGGAGTTTAAATTGGTTTTGGCAAAGATTTGAATGAATGAAAATTGCTTTTTCTTTTTAATGCTGCTTGAGGTAAATTTATTAAAAACAAGAGAACAGCATGTTTCATTTCAATACAGTTTTTGAAATAAAAATTTCAATTTAGAAAGAGCAAGGTTTCACCTGTGAATAAGAAAAAAGGAATTCAACATAATAATAACAATAACAGCAACAATAATAATATATGGTGTTTGAATTGTACCTAAGCTACTGTGAATTGGGAGTTCTGATCAATCTTTGTAAATTTACAAATAGGAAAAACATCTTTCCAGAGTGTGCCCTCTTGTTAGGGGCAAGAAGTGTTGCTCTTCATTTTTGTCCTGGAAAGTGCTGATTCATGGTGCATTGGCTACCCAATAAATAAGATACCAGTGTTGAAAATGGTTCCCTAAATCACATGAGATGTATCAGTTGGAGTCCACAGTATTGGAACAGACCACAGTATTGGGACAGATAAGGCAGAAGAAGGTATTTGGGGCCATTTTCAGGTGGTCTGAATTCTACCTATCTGCCTCTGCTTTGTGAAGAGAACTGGACTCTCCTAATGGCAAATTTAGAGATCCTAAGAAAAATCAGAGAACAAATGAAAAATAGACATAGAGAACAGACTGGAATTTAGGCTGTGTGATTATGACTTCACACATTCTTCACTCTGGAAGAATTCACAGAATTTTAAATCTATGCATCTTAAAGCCACACATTCTTATGATTTGGAAATGTTCTGAATTACCTTACTAATGATGATCCTTTTGAAACCATAGAGCCTTAGGGTCAGACACAGGAGGATCTACCCGAAACCCTGCTGCTCACTGTGGTGTTGTAGGTTTAAAGCCAACATATGGACTGATCTCTCGCCATGGTCTCATTCCTCTAGTGAACTCCATGGATGTGCCAGGAATCCTCACCAGATGTGTGGATGACGCAGCAGTTTTGTTAGGTATTACTATGTCATGCATCTTTGTTTACAACATTTCCTCAAAACACACTGAATTCTGACTAACTAATGTACATTTTCCCGGTCTTCACGTGTCATGTCGTATTTCAGGTTCACTTGCTGGACATGATCCTAAGGACTCTACCACAATTCAGGACGACTTTAAGCCATTTGAACTACCTAATTTGACTGATGTCAGCAAGCTTTCAATAGGAATTCCAAAGGTAACATTTAAATACTATTAACAGTTATGGACAGGAAGAACAAATAAAAGACACATAACAAAAAAAGACTTGTGTCTTGCCCATCACCTCCCAGTCTCCTGTGATTTGAAACAGTGAAGACTGTAAAAGCAGCTCCTGGAAAAGAACGGGATGTGTGTGCTCTGTTGTCTGTCCAGGCAATTTGGAGTAAGCATACACTAATGCATCTTCTACAACATGCTGTCATCATGGTGGGAAGCACTGTCAGGAACTTCAGGGAAAAATAGGAAGCTTCAGTTCTTGGTTTTCTCTGTTGCTCTTTCATTAGTCCACTCTGCAACCTCAAATGAGTTGCTCTTGGTGCCTTCCCATGCAGTGAATTTCGTGCTGGTTTGTGCAGAGCTTTGAGATACGTGCCTAAATGGCTCTGTGTTAATATACAGCAGAATTTTAAGGGCCATTGAATGGCACAAGGAGCTGTGATTTGCCGAGTTCTAATAAGAACTGAAAAACATCTATAATTTGGCATCTGATATGTGCAATTCATTCATGTTTGTAACTATAAGAGTACTTGAAATTTAGGAACAAATTTTGGGACTTTGCCTATTTTTAATTTCATAAAGGTTCTGCATTCAAAGAGACAATGTGAGTAGCATTTATTAATTGGATTCTCAGTATTGAAACCTAAGCCAGAACAAGCATACCAAAAGTTTCAAGTTGGTAAGCAGAGATGTCTACTGAGTGATCAGTTATTCACAATCTGTGAAATGGAAAAATTCCATGCCTTGAAAATTGATCGTCTGCATACTGTTTAAATCTTGATAACAAATCTAAAATGGTGATGTTGATTAATTTTTTCCTATCCTTTTGGACATTTTTTCTTACTGCTACAGGTTATTCTAAATAGATACATGCATGCATTAAACGTGGGTCATAGCTACTCAGAAATCTGTCAGTATTATGACCCTGATATTATGGGTTAGAACTAAAGCAAGTATCTTCCAAAATAGGGAATTTTAATAGAATATCTATAATTTGGCTGTGAAATAGGAATGTAGGTAATCTAAGTCTTCTCCCAACCCCTTGATTGTAGTTCTTCTTTGGTGGGTGGTTTTATTTGTTTCACCAAGGTGTGCCAGTTGCCACTGATAATGCTGTGGTCATTTTTTTTTAATCTTTCCTGCCTGCAGCAGCCCTAGTTTTAGGATTTAGACCTGAAGAATTTCTACCTGTGACTGCAGAGCAGTGCAGTGCAGTCTTGTTAGATAAATAAGGGGAAAACTGGGCAATTACACCTTCAGAAGAAACTTCTGAAATTCCATGAGCTGCGATACCGATGTTGATCCTACTGAGATTAACATAATACTCTTAAGAAGACTGAATCCTGTTAATTTAATACTCCTCAATTGTATAGGATTTAGTAGATGCAAAAAGCTTTAATAAGCACTTTAAACCATATAGTGGTGAGATAATGGTTTCAATGTATTTTTAGCAAGGAGTAGTTGTGTTTTGGTTGCTATGAGAAGTAAACCAGTGCGTAAAGTAATTCCTCTTCTTGTTTTTCTTCTAAGGAATATCATGCACTGGGGCTGTCTAGTGAAATTCTGGCTCTCTGGTCAAAGGCTGCTGACCTGTTTAAGAATGCAGGTGCTAAAGTGGTTGAAGTGAGCTTACCACACACCTGTTACTCGATTGTCTGCTATCATGTGCTGTGCACAGCAGAGGTGGCATCAAACATGGCCAGGTTTGATGGACTGGAATATGGTAAGGCCTTGGAAAAAACTTTTTTCTCAGACAATAGAAACATTGGTGGATGCCATGTAAGAGTGTTAGTTTTCATAACTTTTCTTTTCGTGGCTGGATGCTTGGTGTTATTTCTCCAAGATGGAATATAGTAAAAAACATGTAAATAAATACATAATATCTTTCATTACTGGGCATATCAGTGTCTAGGCTCAAAATTCAGTTTAGTGTTTCCGTAATAAAACAGGAATATGTTTTGTTGTTTTTCCAGAATAGTAGCATGTTAGACTGCAGCAAACAGTGACCTGTTATGCTACTATGATGTTATTAGATCGTAAGAATTACAAGAAGCATTAATACCCAGAATGCCTTTTCTTTTCAGGACATCGTTCTGACATGAAGGATTCCACTGAAAGTATGTATGCTGCAACACGGCGAGAAGGCTTCAATGATGTCGTAAGGGGAAGGATTCTCTCAGGAAACTACTTTTTGTTGAAACAGTAAGCAGAACATCTTGAAATTCAGCTTTTCCAGGTTAACGAATTCTTGAGCAAATGGTGATTAGTTGTTCATCATGACATGAAACAGAAATTGCCCTTACACTAGTAGCTGTTTGTATTTTTCATATTGCTTTAGCTCTGTAATACCTAGTGAGCTGTTAATAATGAACAAAAATCTTTTCCCTGAGTCTTACCAGTGAGCCTCCTAAATTTAATAAGTAAAACAACTTAGTGATTTTTTTTTTGCCCTACCAGACCATTATTGGCATCCATTAGTAAAATTAGACAGAAATCTACCCTATAGAATGACATTGAAATCATACTGAAGTCATTACTGTCCTAGTGTTAGAAGTTTTGTAGCTGTTAATCTCATTAAAACTACATCGAAAAACTTCTGTTACGTTGTAGCGAGGTCTTCTAGAGAAAGCCAGAGACATAGCAATTAAATTAACTGCAGCTCTCTGCCTCAACATACAGGAAAAGAGAAGCTTTGGCAGAAGGACTGAACTGAAGTCCTTACAGAAGCCAGGGTTTTATCCAGCTCACGTAGAGAAGCTGGTGCATGGATCAATTTTATGTTTTTAGTTTTCAATCCTTATCCAACAGTCCTAATTTATGTTAGTAAAAGTGCCGGTTTTCTCTGTCTGGATTTGTTCCGATACTAACAAAAATATTAGGCATGTAATCAGTCTTTGTAGTGCACTTGCTTTGAAAGAGCTCTGTCAGCAGCAGTATTCATCAGATGTGACTTCTAATTGCTCTCAGAGACAGGAATGTTGTCAGGCAGTCTGTAACAACCAGCTTTTATGGAATGCCGATATTCCTGCCAAGTGTGCTCCCTCTGCTTACAACTGTCCAGATCAGCTTTCCTAAGGCTGCTTCAAAATTCACATAGTTGACTCTTCAGTGAAGGAATACACAATTAGCTTCCACCGGGATGGAGCAGGATAGTTGTGTTCCTGTTCCACAGTAAATTACTCTTGAAGAACAGAGTGCAGGGTTCAGAAAGCATTCTTCAAATAAATATTAGAGAAAACCCATCTGTGTCTCCTGCAAATGTTGCCTTCTACAGCTTATTTTTATCTTGCTTTTCAAAGTTTTGAAATGGCTAGGTGATTGTTCAGGAACTTCTGTTTAACATCTTTAGGGACAACATGGACAAGGGGATCAAGTCCTCCCTCAGCAAGTTTGCAGACAGCTCCAATTTGAGTGGTAGTGTTGATCTGCAGGAGGACTCTGCAGAGGGGTCTTGAAAGCTGGGCTGAGGCTGATTGTGTGAGGTTCTGCAGGGCCGGGGGTCCTGGCCTTGGGTCACGACAACCCCAGGCAGCACCACAGGCTGGGACAGAGTGCCTGGAAAGCTGCCTGGGGGAAAGGGACCGCGGGGTGCTGGTCAACAGAACATGAGCCAGCTGTGCCCTGGTGGCCAAGAAGGCCAGTGGCATCCTGGCCTGTATCAGCAAGGATGGTGTGGCCAGCAGGACCAGGGCAGGGATTGTCCCTCAGTACTCAGCGTTGGTGAAGCAAATCGTGTGTTCAGTTTTGGGCCCCTCACTACAAGAAGGACATTGAAGTTCCAGAGTGTGTCCAGTGAAGGAAAACAGACCTGGTGAAGGGTCTGGAGCACCAGTCTTATGAGGAGTGGCTGAAGGAGATAGGGATGTTTAGCCTGGAGAAAAGGAGAGACCTTAACCACTCTCGCTACAATTACCTGAAAAGAGGTTGTAGTGAGGTGGGAGTCAGTATCTTCTCCCAGTAACAAGTGACCTGCACCTTGTGAGGTTTACATTGGGTATTAGTAAAAATGTCTTCACTATAAGGATTGTCAAGCATTGGAACAGGCTGTCAAGGGCAGCGGTGAACTCCTCATCCCTGGAGATACTTAAAAGATATGTAGATGGGGCACTTAGGGATTTTCTGAAGTTAACAGCTAGGTTGCTTTCCAAAGTGATTGTAGGAGAAGGTCTAATTCCCATTATATAACTTTTTAACTCAAATCCACCGTTTATTGATAATAACCATTTTCATTGCTGTTTTTCAGAATCTTAAATCTTTAGATTACTCTAACAAAGTGCATTTTAGGCAATTGCAGTTGTTTTATCTGTAAACGCTCTGGCATGTAGCAGTTGGTAATACACCACTCCGTTTTTCTTTCACTTAACTTTTTTTTTCTTTCCCAAATAGCTGAGGATTTAGATGACAGTTACTTTTGAAACTGAATTTCTCTGAATTTAATATTCCATATTTACTGGTTCTGCGTATGAAGTTGAAAGGAATGACAGACATAAAGTTGACTAATGTGTTTTTGCTTCAGAGTTGTGTAAAGACAGAAGTCCATAGACCACATGTTTACATGACAGGGCGGGGGGGGGAAATGAGTAAAGATAAGGTCTTTATGGTATTCTACAGAGAAGTATACTACAACCACATATGTCGTTTTAAATCCGTTTGGACTTGTCCACAGACAATGGGACTTTTTCATATGCTTGAAGTATCTTAGTGGATTGAATTCTAAATGGTTAATTCCTATTTTTCAGATCTATGTAGTTCTGTATTTTCTGAACTTTGCTGTGCTGCTCTACAGGGAAATTAGATTAGGTACCAGCTTTTCCCCCAGAGAGTGGTTGAGCACTGGAACAGACTCCCCAGGGAAGTGGTCACAGCACCAAGCCATTCTGAAGTTGTGCTCTCAGGCACATTGTATGGTTCTTGGGGTGTCCTGCACAGGGCTAGGAGTTGGATTCCATTGTCTTGATGGGTCCCTGCCAACTCAGTGTTTTCCATGGTTCTGTGAAATTCAATACACAGTTTAGTTTCCAAATGGTCATGAAAGTATTGTTTTGATTTTTAGTTAATTATTAGTAGGAGTTTGTTTTCTCTTCACTTTTCTTCAGCTGTATGCCCCCATCATTTCCTTCTCTGACAACTCCTCTGTTATGAGAACATAAACACATGCGTGGTGACTAAACTTCCAGTGTGAGTCAAAATTTTATCCAAGAGGGTTACTGGGCTTGTCTTTTCCACAGTAACTAAGAAGTAAAGTTCTGTATTTTGGGAATTAAAGTGTCAGGCCTTTATGTCTCTATTCCTTTCCAGGAACTATGAGAAGTACTTTGTCAAGGCACAGAAAGTGAGACGTCTCATTGCCAATGACTTTGTGAAGGTTTTTAGGAGCGGTGTTGATGTTTTACTCACTCCCACCACTCTGAGTGATGCAGCACCATACACAGAATTCATCCAAGAAGACAACAGGACCCGGAGTGCTCAAGATGACATCCTGACACAGGCTGCAAACATGGCTGGTGAGTAGGGACAGGAATTCAACTATGTTGTCCCCTGCCTTGTCATTTTGAATGTCCAGTCCTTTTAGGTATTTCACCTTCTCTTTAGAATCAAAATATTTGACCCCCATGTCATAAGTCTTGCAGGGGTAACTGGGTCTAAGGACAGTTTATTAAATGCTTGAAAATATAAGACTGGATTTTAAAGTAGGGCACCTCGGAGCTGAGTGTGTGCTGCAAGTAAGATGAATCTTCCAGAGAAAGAAATCTCTTTCTAAGGAGAGCTGATTATCTTTTTCAGAGGGTGCTGACCTGTCAAATTTCTCTAATTAATTTCTTGTGATCATCTAGCAATCATTGAATCAAATTGTTTTAACTAGTCTTTTTTCTCAACATAATTTTTTTCTGGTTCTCTTAATACAAAAATTAAGGTTTAATAGTAAGTCTTTGCATGTGTATTTTTTTCTTTCAGGACTGCCAGCCATAAGTGTTCCTACAGCTCTTTCAGAGAGAGGCTTGCCAGTTGGGCTTCAGTTCATTGGACGTTCATTCCAGGAGAAGCAGCTTCTCACTGTAGCCAAATGGTTTGAAAAACAAGTACAATTCCCAGTGATTCAACTAGAAGAAGTAAAGAGGCACGAAAGTGGTGTCTTTCAGCATCAGAAATCTGCTTCTTTTTCATAGCCTGGGACTTGCTAGTCAGCTAGAGCAAGAAAGCTGTGGAGATGATCAAGAAATTAATTTCTGCAGTTAATTGTCTTTTGCAGAAGTAATAATCTGTTTTAAGAAGACATTATGCAGTAATGCATGATGGAATCAGGACAGCTTGTTACAGTGTAATTAAGGCAAAGTGAATAATTAAGTAAACATTACCACGTTATTAAGTGCAATTTCTTACCAATATTAAAAGCACCAAGTTGAAATTGTGTATGTTATGCCTGTGAAGCTTATGTTTTGATCCCCAGAGGGTGTGTGAGGTACCTGTACAGTTAAGGAACTGACCTGAACTTGCATGTGAAAACTTCATGGTTGCCCAAGGGCTTGGTTTCCTTCTGGAGTGTAGACTTTTGTATTGACAATGATCAGACAAGCTCTGTTGGAACAAAGGTATCAAGGATCTGTTCACCAAGAGTTAAATACAAAAGGAAACAAGGGAATAAAATAGAACCACAGAATCCTTTAGATTAGAAAAGACTTTTAAGATCATCAAGTCCAGGCAGCACTACGAAGTTTACCACTCAGTTGTATCCTTAATGCCACATCTACACGTCTGTTATGTGATGCTTATTAAGGTCATTTTGAGAAAGTTAAATCACACCTGCATTTAGATCCCTCTTTTATCAAAATTCAAGATGTGGAAATGTAAGTTCATTGTAAAAAGCAAAAATACTCTCTACTTCTAGCTAACCTGTGCAGGAGGTGAAAATAACCTCTGGGTTTACAAGTCATGCAGATTAGTCTGGTTATATCCATGTCAGAATGCTGAATTCCAGATATCACAGATATTCACAGCATGCAGAGATGTAAAAGGTGTAGAAGGAGGAAAATTACTATGGTGGAATCTCCTATGGAAACATAAAGAATCTTCCTGAATTACATCTTGTCATATACTGTATTCTTACGCATATAAAAAAGAAAAACCTTACTTCTAAAAATTGCAGGTGAATTGGTGAATTTTCCATATGCCAAACTGAGCTTTTTCAATACCTTTCCTGCATGATTAAAATGGTACACAACTAAAATCCTCCCATTTAGAAAACAAAATTACATTTTTAAATACTAAAAATCAACTACAGCCTATTTGCAGCCTCACTCTAACTTTTTCCATGGAACAGTCTTTAGGGAAATTGCTTTTTCTATTAGTGGGTGATGATGAATTGAGAATCCTAATAAAGTGTTTTCACTCATGTCTGGTTCAGTAATTTAGGTGTGCTGTAATCATGCAGGTGTGTCTTACAGAGCTTGCTGATCAGAGCTCTCAGTGAGGTTATCCAGGTTGCTGTACGTGGATGTATACTTGCAGTAGCTGCTCTTTGATGTGCACATCCCAAACCCAGACCTACCACTTGGTGTTTCTGAAAGTAAAGGTCAGTGTCTTTGGCCCAGAATCTGAGATAAAATGCTCTCCTGCCTGTGGAGAGCATTCCTGAAGAGACATGAAGGTCCTTGGAGTGTTGCAGAAGAGAACAAGCTGACAACTGTGCTTTCCCTTGGAAATTAATTCTGGACTAACTTCTGACCTACCACAAAATCACTGCTTATGCTTGGCAATCTTTATCTTAAAACTTCCTCTGATGTAAAAAGATATCTGATGGGAAAACTGGATCAAGGCCTGTTTCCTTGGAGTTTACCTACTCCATGTTTCCCAAGCAGTTAGAGGAGAGGTAGGTGGAGGGTCCCTGTATCTGCACTGCCTTTTTTTGAAGTGGGGCTCCAATTCCAGTCTGCAGAACCCTCTAAAGGAGCATTCAGAAGATCACAGCGATGACCTGTTCTGACACAGGTCCTTCATTCTTTCTGCTGCTGGTGGATTCCTGAGCATAGAACGACTGTGTGGGGAAATACACAGTAGGGGAGGTACCAACCAACCAGACAGCCGTTCTGCATTTATAACTGTTGTTAGCAGTTGAATTAACAATTGTAGAGACTTAAGAAACAAACTCCTGGTTAGATACTTAAATTTCTGGGCTCTCAGATCCACAGCAGCCCCAACAAGGTTTCTGTCCTCCTCCCAGGTGGTTTGCATTTTTGGGGACCATATGCCTGGATGCTCTTTCTGCCTTCCTCTTTCTAAAGCTGGAATTTCATCAGAGGTAAGAACTTAGGCACCAGTTTGGTCAAGCTGCTGGAGTTCCTTACACTGCAGGAGAATAGCTGAGACTTCATATTAGGAAAACTGGTAGTTGGCTCTGGATCAGTTCCCAAAGGAGCTTAACACTCCAGCCTACCTATAGGTATTGTGTTGTGAGCAGAACTTTGTGCAGCTGCTCCCAGTGCCAAGTCACGGCTCCGGAGTTACCAACAGAAAAATTGCTATGCCAGAAAATTAGACTCTCAAAACCCCTTGTTACAGAAGCACAGGCATTCCAAGGAGCAGGAAGGTCTGGAGGTAAAAAAAAAAAAGAAAAAAAAGAAAAAAAAAGAAAAACCCCAAACCACTGCCTATGCAAACATTTTGTACAGCTGTCTTGAAAAACAATTCCCTGAAATAATAGAGTTGGAAGTTTCATGGCCTTGCAGCATGGTCACAGTGGGAGGTAGGTGTAACCTTAGCAGACATTGAGCCCAGATAATTCCAGAGTTTCCTGAAAGAAACAAAAGCCAGAGCTTTAGCAAACAAGCAATCTGGGTTTTGGTGCAAATTGTTTTTTCTTCAATTAATGAGAACCTGTAAGGACATTGTATAATGGAAAAGCTTTTTTTGAGATGAAAATTGTTAAGAGCTTTTGCTTAAGATGTTTTTAAATACAATTGCCATCTGATAGTGCACTTCATGCAGTTTCTACATATGAGTTTTTCCCTCACCCTCTTTAAGAGTACTCATAAAAAGGAGAAATTCAAAGCAAAATTTAACCTGAGTGCTTCTCCTTCTCTGTTCCTGCATTTCTAGTTTTCAGGTATCATGCACTTAATACAAATTCATTATAACTTCATTATAAGTGGTAGTCATTTCTCCATGAGTTTTATGATTCACCCAGGAACTGATGTGTGGAAAGCTGCAAGAGAGAATGGGCTTTGTACCCTGCCTGGGGAATCTCACAGGCCTCCCCCTCAGCTCTGCCCCCCAGAATACTGAGAGCAGTACCACTGCATAAAATGGGCTGCTGAAAAGGGAGAAAGGGGTGTGCACAGCATGCCTAAAAATCTCAGCTGGAGTTAGATGGCAGTCGTACTTCATGTTAAATTGATGCCCACAATTCCACCAGAGAGAGCACAGAAAAAAGCAAAAAAGCCAGAGGTGCAAAAAAGGTTTATCTAAGTTTGTTATTTTTCCATCTGTCTCTCAAATAAAAAAGAAGATATCCAATTACAGTAATGTTAGAGAGAGGAAACAAATGACAAACACGTTCTTAATTGGCTCACCACACCTTCGATTGACTAATGTCCAGATGCAATTAAGCGATTCCAAGCTAACCTTTCTTTGTAAGCAGAAGAAAGGGATATTTTCCCACCCAGCACAGGCATCCTCATGTACTTGCTGTTGAATAGCAGTAGAAGGTGTCTTTAGCTCAGGGGTGCAGGGCACTCAGGGAAAGCAGCAGGAATGCAACCAGGGCACTTTGCCATGCCCTGTGCCATTTTACAGCCTGGGCTATGGTTCAATACCCACACAGTAAGGGTGAAAGTGCTGTAGAGTCACAAGCCAGGTCTGCAGCACAATATGTGATGAAATGGACTTCAAAGAGCTGGAAATTTAATCTTTTTCAGCTGAAGAGACTGTTCTTGTATAGGTCACTGTGTGTGACAGCCAGTGGTGAAAGGATTTGTGTGTCCTGGCTTGCAGCACTGATGGTGACATATGGTGCACAGGGTACTGTCATGTGTGCTAGTTCAGACACCTGGGGCACAACGGGGACTCCTTGGGTAGAGGACCCTTTCAGGATCCCCAGGTGCATTATGGTGGAGAGGAAAGGGCAGAGGACAGACTGTCTGAAAGGCTGCTGCAGAAGGGTATGAGATAAGGGAGCAGGAGCAGAGGCAGTAGGTGGTCAGTACTGGCTGGCAGCAACTGGGCACCTGCCTGCGTTGTACCATGACCTGGGACAACTGCTGGGTTGCAGCTGCTAGCCCCACTCCCAAAGGGGAGACCAGCTCCTGCACTGCAGTGTATGGAGGAAAAGCAGTAGGCACTTCATTGTGCCACCCAGGAGCTGTTTCAGCTTGGGAAGTGACACTGAGAAGCACAGAAACGTCATCTAGGCAAGCTGAGAAACATCAGGAGGTAGAAAGCACACAAAGAAGGGAAGGGATTGTCATAAAAGCTGATAACTCATTCAAGTAGCCAGTCTTGGGAGAGGAAGATTGAAGAGATGAAAGACATGGGGATGAGGAAGCACAAAAAATCTCAGAATATTCTGAGTTGGAAAGGACCCACAAGGCTCATCAAAAGTATTCTGGTGAAGGAGAGGCCCTGACTTCGTGTTCCTAAGTCAAAATCTTCAAAGGTTGGTACATTTTATAAATTGTACCTCTCTGAACAGAGAGGCAGCTTGATTTAGTCAAACAGAATATTTAATACTAGCATTCACCAGCTTTTAGTGCCAAGGTAGGTGCTACTCAGGTGCACATACAATGTCTGACATAGACACACAAAATACACATTTAGCAAAGTTCAAAACATGTTATTAACAATTTACTTCAGGAAGCCTAGGAACACACTGCAAAAGGGACCATGTGGGCTGGATTTCTCTACTTAGATAACAATTTCATAGTCATCTCCATTATTAAAATCTAACAAGTATTTTTGGTTTCTTTCCCGTATTAATATTCAAGAACATTTTTGTTTAGAAACTTAAATCACAGCCAAGCCACACACACCTATTTACTCAAGGCAATATTGGGTTTTTTTGTTTAAATATGCCTTCTCACTTGATGTGTTTAATTTGTTCTTGTATTTCTAGAGCACAGTTACATTCTTCCTTAGCCTTTATTCTGCTAGAACAGTTTACCCCTGTATATTAGAGTGCCCTGTGCTAATCCCTGTAGCCATTCACTGCACCTGCTCCAGCTGAATCCTTGTCTTCCAACATAGGTGACAAGTATTGTAAAGGCAATTCCAGGTGCAGGTTTATGAGCACAACAGCATTAATATTTCCCTGCCACTCCTGAAAAATTCTGCTCCAGAACACTCTGGAATCACACTAGTCCCTCACTCAGCCACAATACACCATAGCATAGCTCAGAGCCAATTTATGATTAACCAGTGCACTTGGGGTTTGCTCTGCCTCCGTTGCTTTCAGTGGATAACCATTTCCTGTATGAGCTGGGAACTCATTATAAAGCCTCTAGGTTCATGACCTTGCACTCCTTCTCATCAATGCTATTCAGATTATCGGAGTTTCCCAGTTTTTCCTGTAAGAGTCCAACTCTCCACTGTTTTGACAGTAATTCCCAGCTTCATGTCATCAGAAACAAAGAATGTGTCCTTCAAATAACTTTCCTTATCACCATAACTTTACCCTCATTGCAATAATTTTCCAAGCCACTGCTGCCAATGGACTTACAGGACAATAAAATCCACTTTCTCCTGTGTGGCCTCTGTAAGTCTCACCTGTGCCCTGATGAATTGTATAGGTGCAATCACCTATTGGCAAAGCTAGATACAGGCTGAGGAGCTGCAGCCTTTCTTAACAAAAACTTGGGGTTACAGCCCTCACTCTATTTCATGACTGGCTTGCTTTGAAGGCTACAATCACATAGAGTCCCACTGCAATAAACACTGTGCATGGGTATCAAGAAAAGAACTTGCCCCTGAAAAGAGCTTGCATCTATTATGCATCTATCCAAAACCCCCATAAAACCCCCAACAAAAAAGCCACCCTAGGATAATGAGCTATTGTATCCACAGCACTGGAAACATAAGAGCCTGAATGATCTACTCTCAATTGTGGACAATGGCAACACGCTGAATCACTAAAACTGAACCTTCAATAGGCAAAATGCAGCCTTGTCACTAAGACAAACTGCTAATAGCAACAATGAGGCTTGGAACAGCTTGTATGGAGCCAAAGTGGCTCTCATACTTCATCTGAAGTTCATCCAAAGTTGAGTGGGGAGGTCTCCAGATGGTCACTGCAACTGGGGTTGGAAGGAGGGACCATTATGTTACTTTCTTGTTAATATGCAAAGTGTAGAATTTTGTTTAGTGGTGAAAATTAATACTTATCCCCAGAGGAGTGGACAGGATAAGCCACGAAAGAAAATGGCATCACTTACAGTCATCACATCACAGGGAAGATAATACTATTTTAAAAGGCTATTGTAGTCATATAACTTTGGCAGAAAAGCCAAGGGGAAAAGCACGATTGTGTCACAAAATTTGTGCTGTGCTTTTTTCATGCAGCATGTAAAACTATGTCATTTCTTTCATAGAAGTAAACATCTAACTTCACAGTATTTAAACAGACGAGCAACAAAATCGTAAATTGCAGCCCCAGTCAGAAATGTGACAGGCAGAGGGATGTCCACATTGTTGAACTGAGCTGTAAGCTACATTTCATCCCAGGTCTTCCGTTTAAGGTTGTATTTGTGTCTGCCCCCTGTGCTTCACAACCACGCTGGTGATGTGGACTTTGCCAGTAAAGCCTGGGAGCACAAAATACCTCAAAAGGCCCTTCAGAAAGAAGCATCATCTCTGGGCCAATCTGCCCTCTCCTATGGCCACCAGCTCGCCTGCTTGCAGTGGATGTGGGAAGGTGCTGGACCCCACCTGCTTGGTTACACAAGTCAGAGAACATATTTAGAAGGAAAAGCTAACCCTGAGAGGATGACCCAGTACATCAGGGCAAAGGCTGTCTCTGGGGATATTTGAGGGCAGATCTGATGCCTCTCCAGAAGTGTTGGCTTCCAAGGACTTGGGGAGAATTTGTGTTTCTTGATTTCCCATCCCACTCTTGAATCTTAAATCAATCACAAGGTTCTCAGAGAACCATAGCAGCATGCACATGGAGAGTGTGAGGAACTTAAAAAAACCCCAAGGGCTGTGTGAAACACTGATTGTGCAATCAGAAAGATAACATATCCCATGGAGAGCATGCCTAAACATTATTGGAGTGGAACGAAAACACAGCTCTGCTCGTGCCTCTTTGATTTGGGACCTAAAGCATCCATCTAACAGAATCACTTACAAAGCCAAAAACACATTCACTCTGTGCTGTAGCCAACAGTGCTGCACATCTTTGCCACAAGACCATCATCTCACCTGAGGGCAGCCCAGCAAGACCACAGCACATCCTGGCAAGAGAGTCTCCCTCACAGAATAAACAATGAGGCTGTCCTGATCTTCAGCCAAAGGGAGAGGAGATTACACCTCCTGGTATCTCTCTTGGGGGAGGAACTTCATGAAACACACTACTCTTAAAGGAAATTACTCCTTTTTTGCCTCCAAAATATTGCAGGTGCCAAGTGTGTTTCTCTCACATGGCATGGTTTTCTCTAAAATCAAATTTGCCTTTTTGAGTACACGCCATGAGAGGGAAGACTGGTGGTGAGGAATTTGTCTTAAAAGATGAGAGGAGACAAATGGAATACCAAATGAGGAAACAGTTTTTGCAAGCAAGTCAGCAAAATATTCTAAAGCATTTGCTCTTCAAGCACAGTTACACTTACAAACAGCCTGATGAAGGGGAGGTGTGCTGCTCCAGTTCCATTGCCTCAGCAGGAGTTTAAGGATTGAAGGATTAGGACTAGATCTAACATACTTTGAACGGGGTGAAAAACAGACTTCAGATGAACCTGCACTGAACTAGCAACATAACTGAAAATAGAGAAGATAATTATTTCCCTGTCTTCTTCAAATGTGAGATCCTAAGACAAGCTATGGCAGAGAACTATTGCTTTTCTCTGTGCAACCTTAGCACTTTTCATGTACAGCATTTCTGACTCCTGCTCCTCATTGCCACTTCATCTGTCCCACTCAAACCCAAGATTTTCCAGTGAATTTGTCCAACAAATATGGACCTGAAATGATGGAGAAAACTTTTCAAAACTCATTCTGCTTAGTGTAAATGGACTGGCCATGCTGTTATCAAGAAGAGACATCTGTGAATGTAGTAATGGGTACTCTTCCCTACAGACTTGTCCTAAATTTCCTTCTCCTGGCATTCTTTACTCTGAAAGCACAGACATTTCCTAAACCACTGTCTCGGGCTCTCGTGAGCAAACTCGCTAAACAACCATCACATTTCCATGTGGTCTAGTATTACCAGAGTGAGTGTGCTATTGAATTAACACCTTAAAGCCATTTTAGAGCACTCTTCAATCTTATTAAATGCATGAGAATTTAGCTCATCTCAAGCTCCAGTTCTTACAGCCAGAAATTGCTGTCATTGCCTTAAGTATCAGCACAATGTATGGGTGGGGAACAAGAAGACTAAATATCACTTAATTATTCTATTGATCTATTCAATTTTAAAGTCTTTTTTTCTAGGACCTGCTGCAAGCACTAACCTTTTTCTATAATTACCACTAAAGAACATTGGCAAATGTTCTTTACAAAGTGAAAAATTATGAACTCTCCAAAGATGAAACCTTGAAAATGAGTTTCATTATTCATGAACAGCCCTTGGAGGTATCTGTTTCTACAAGGCTAACATTGTCAAGTTCCTACCCACACGCCACTTTTCAAACGTCTGATATATTTTTCTATTTTCAATATATTAGTCTTTACTGATAGCTGTGAAGGTCTGGTTTTCTCTGCTTAACTGAGGAAGACCAGCTGCACAGGGACACTGAAGACATCATTTTCAAACTGATCCTTTCCAGAAATGACTGAGCTCTCTGCTCGTGTCACTACTTCAGAAAGATTAGTCAGACCTCAGAGTGGAGATTGCTTTTCAGGAGTTGGATGAAACATCACAAGGAAAAGACCAATACGCAGAGACTGCACTTGACGTAAATAATTTTTATTACTATCCTGCTGGAGGAGGCTTTACTTATGCTAGTGTGCTATACTGCTTTTGTACCACTCCCAATTTCAAGACACATGTGTCAAATACCATCCAAGGAAAAAAAAATCATTCTAAAACTCTAAATATACAGTGGCAACATTACAATATATATCAGCCACCTCTTACAACAACACTACAAATCTCTCAATGATGCTTTCCATCAATCTGTTGACACTCATTATATTGTTTTCAAATTGTTATCAGTCCAACCCCCCATTGTGGTTCCTGCTATTTTTCCTGTGCCTAAGACCCAACAGACTCATGGCTGGGAGTGCCCACTGACATCCTAATGGCTCTGAGATGGAGCTTCCTCCCCTCCTTCCTCAGATCTTCCCTGGTGGCCACAACAACCCTCACCCTGACAACCTCTCAGTCCACTACATTTCCTGGAAGGAAGCTATGCATTTTCCAGTGTTTATCTGCAATTTAGCAACCTCCAAATTTATTACCAGAGGGGAAGATCTATAGTCATATGAAACAGCTATGATGTCTCTGTTTTGTATCAATAAATATCTCTAAGCCCTTTCTCTGCTGGTGGTGACAAAGGTTTTGTTTCGCCAACAGCAGCAGTAGGTGACCAGGAGCACAGCTAGGCTGAGAAGGTGGATTTTTATTCTTAGGAAAGCCTGGGGCTTAAGTGTTTAATATCTTACCTTATTCCACATAATCAGTATCTTATCCTATAGAAAGAGATGCATCAGCTTTTACAGCTAGAAATTTATGTCCTGTATTTGTTACTCTCAGCTTCCCCATTCCTGTTTTATATTCACAGAGAGGAGGGTTATTGTTTTAACAGTTCCCTTTCAGCCAGGATGCTGTTGTTTTTCTTGAAATGAATGTACCCTTATTAAGAAGCCTGGAAAATAGTCTTAGACATTTTACAGTTACAATTTACATTTTTTTCCCCCAAATGACTTAGCTCAGAATTGTTTTCCACTTTGTGAAATTGTATCAGCTAAAACTACTAATTTGCATTTCGTTTTCCTTGAACAAACATAATCGAGTTATGAACATTTTTTGAATTAATATTTGTTATGAAGATTTATTGTACCACTAAGTTTTACTACTGTGCTTCCTCTCCTCTGCTGAGGCAAAATCTGGAGCTTTCTTGATATCTGAAGCAATCATTTTTAAGAAACAAAATTAAGAATGTTATTTAGTGATTCTGAAGATGTTTCAGTGCTGACAGCATGAGGCTGCCAGCATATGGCACTTGGATTAATGTCTCCCACAAAACCCACAATTTTCCTTTTCCTCCTATAAATTAGAGATAGTAACTGAAAGAGCCAGTCACCTGTTTCTCATAAAACGTTGTTTTGTTTTTTTTTTCCTCACAAACTCCTACTCCCTTTTGCACTTTTCACAATGGAAAATCAGTCCATGGGATAATTTCTTTGTTATTTGCCACTAGTAAAATATTCATGTCCTTTTGTTACTTTTGGTCTTAGTGTTACATTTCTTATCCCCTCCTGTGCACTAAACCTTTCCTAAGAGATTTTTACCTGTGATTTAAAGATTCCAATCACCAGAAAATTCCCATCAAGTTCCAGCAATGCCATCTCTATTGAATTTAATTCATAAATGAGAAATTCCAGTTTCTCTGTTTATTAACTAGGACCCTCACATTGGCTCAAGCAGCTAAATTATTTCCCATCACATCCTTGAGCAGGTAAGTTGGTTTTATTCACCATGGCATTGCTTGGAGTTACAAGGGTGCTCATTTCTTTCTGGTAGTCCCTTTCTCAGAGTTTTCCCAGCCTGCTCAGAGGCTGCCTGCTCACCAGCAACCCTCCAGGAAGAGGAACCTCCCTTCTGCCCTGCAGCCAAAGGCAGGAGACATTAAACAAATTTATGCCTGCAGCCTTTCTTGCAGCGTGGATAAGTGGTTTCTGACATTACTCTGGTTAATACTTGACCATGTGCTGCTTTGCCTACCCCTCCCCTCTTTAAACAAACCCAAAATCTTGCTCCATGAGTAGTTTTTGCACTCAAGAGGAAGGTGGAGAGAAATTAACCTTTAAAGCAGAAGCAATTTTTGTGCGCATCCACATCCTTACTCTTAACTTTCATTCTTTTATAGGAAATGTTATATTAAAAATATTAAAGGGCTGCTAAAGGTTGAAATTGTTTCATTCCACATAAACTCAGGCATTAATGGTACAGTCCTGTCTTTGATTTCTAGTATGATCCCAAATTTCAGCAGGATGTTATTCTGCATAAATAATCAAAGCCACAGAAACCCATTCTTGAAATTGGTAGTGTGGCTTACCAGAGATGTATTGTACACCAAACAAGAATGGATTTAGCACTCTCCTGTCAATGCTTTGTAACATGGTCCTTTTATGGGATGTGCTTTAAAACAGGACCAATTATTCTTACAGATTGCAGTACAAATCGTAGTGTAATTAGTCCTTAACAGCAATAATGAAAGAAAGTGAGAAAAATAGTGAAATAAAAAGAGATGAAACCTAATTTATTTTAAGTAATTGCATTTCCACCTATTTATTTAAAATCTGCCACTTTCAAATCTTGTCATCTTGCCAATGCAGTAGCACAATGTTCTGTGCTAGCCCTTTATATATCTTTGTAGAATAAAAATCTCAGCTGCAGTATTCCCTCGCTCTCAGAACAGAAATGATTCCTTCCTAATCCAAGTCTCCTAATGGCTCAGCATTTTGTGCTGAGACATTTTCCATCTTCTTGCAGATCAAATAAGCAACTTTTCAGTTGAGTGTCCTAAAAGAACTATTGTTATACAGCCACTTTAAAAGCCAAGACTTCCTCACACATCTGAAGCATTCTCTTGCTTAGGAGATGTTTTTTTGCATTCTCTGTAAACACTTCTTAGTCAGTTTGCTTAGCCCAATACAAACCTCACAGTTAATGACCTCCTTGTTATTTCAAATGCATAGAGAAACTAGATTCAATTCAAAGTCAATACCACTGCAAGGCTATTGTAGTTCTGAAATATTTCCTTGCCAGTCTGTTGGAAGAAAGTAAAAGAAATAAATTTCTAAAAAGTCTAAAAAATAGCCCCCGAGAACAAAGGTACAGTCTGCCTTAACAAGCGTGGCTGAATGGCATCCAGCATTTTAATCTTTCATCATTGCTCCATGGAGTTCGGTATTCCCCTCCAGTCCTCCCAAATTCAAGGGGTTGGTTTTGATTTTGAATCTACATCTCCAGATCGACAGCTATGAAAACATGAAACGTGCACAAATCGCTATAGCATTAATTCCCAAATTTGGCAGCCAGACTAAATCAATGGTGTTTGCAAAGCACAAATCACCTCACGCATTTCAATGGGCTCCTTCATCGCCAAGCTGCAGACAATCAGTTGGATAATGAGCTTTTTCAGCTGTTTCACAAATAATTGTGTTACTAAAACATATTCCTCTCTGAATGCCAGTAACATTCTAGCCAGTGGTCAAAAACCTTCCAGGTTCACCCTTTGTAATTCCTATGGCATATGGATAAACTGGCAATATGGACATTCGAGGTAGCATGAAATCCAGACACTGCATAAAATACTGAATATACAAGAAGCATCAGTAAAATAAATGTATGAACATATTATTCACAACTGTATGGCACTCATCAATTTTCAGAGTGACTGCTTGGACTTCCCAGCCTGCCCTGACCTCATGTCATCGCAGCCAGGAGCACTGATGGAACCTTCAGATCCCGGTTATCACCAAGCATCCAGGTGTACGTGCCTTGTGGAACTTGACCTTCAGCAAAAAGAATTACCAGCTGCACAGTGCAATGGAAAAATCTTATTCTTTTTTTTGCTCTGCAGAAGTGGACGTGGAAATCTTGGTCTTGTTTGCAAAGTCATATTTTGGTAATACATGGCAGGATAAACTTTGCTCTAAATCCTGGTTTAAAGCCAAACTGAGCTGGGAAGAGTTCGACTGGTTTAGTGAAAGTGGTTTAATTTTTTTGCTTTTTTCAGTTGGTTGGGGTTTTTTGGAGGTTTGTTGTTGTTTTTTTTTAAATACAACCACCCACTGCAGGGCTCGTTACCTGTGTATTTCCTTTTCCACCTGGGAACAGCTCTGTTACCACAGCACATCTAGAGTGTTGTAGTCACCATGTCTGTACCTGTGGTTGTGTAAGGAGCAGACAATCTGGGAAAAGGCCCAAGTACCTGAAATCTTCTCTATTTATTTTCCAGTACACTGGTCGCTGTAACAAGGGCTACTACTTTTCTTTACAAACCTTGCTTTCTTTATACTGTACCCACTTTAATGAGCTTGTACCACTTTATCTACCTGACAGGTCATAGCAGAATAGGCTGTGCTCTGTAGGCACATCCTAAGGAGCGTGAAAGGTGAAAGTAGAACAGGTTCCTGCATTTTGGAGCTGCATTTTAAGCAGCAGTTACTCCCTACCTTCTCCACAGCCAGCACAAACAAAGACAGGACAATTTCTTTCCTAAAGCTTTCAGTGGTTCCCAAAGGGCTGCTCTGACCAGCCTGCCTTGCCTACATCCTTCACCACAGTTAGCAGGGACTGCTCATGTGAGGAGACCTGCTGGCACAAGCAGTGAGTGCACAACCAGTTCCCAGCAGCCTCCATGGATGCCATTCCTCAACTGGAATCATGGTTACTGGGAATTAAAGAGCTTATGACTTAGCAAGCACCATGCATACTTTAAGGAAGCATTTTAACCAGATCTGACTCTGAATCCCCTGAACCCACTCAGCTCCATGTCCAGAGATCAAACCTGCCCTGCACTCTTCTTCCAGCACCACTGGCACCCCTGGCAGCAGCACTGTGCCACAGCCTCTCTCTGCCTCACTGCAGCATTGCTCATCACTGAGCCCCACATCCCTTGCCAGGGGAGCAGACACACTAGCCTGGGCCTCCTCATCTCATCTCATCCCATCCTCCCACAAGTGACCAGTTGTCCAAGCATTTTGCCCTTTCAGATCAAATAACCTGACTCAAGATGTCTCACATGATGGGACACAGGGAAATTGAGAAGTCTGAATTGCTGTGGTTTCACCTTTCTGAAGTGAAGCACCTGAACCGACAACATTTTTATGTTTTTGAAGCCTGGGGACTTCATTTCTTGATGATCCCTTTGTAAAAAATGCAGCAGAACTCTTCTGAGAAACAAATGGATAACCAAAGGGACTGATACCAAACCTGAAATACTAGTATTGAGAGTATACATGTATGGTTTGGCTGAAGGAGCAGGAGGAGAAGGACTAACAGAAAATACCATGCAGATATCTCCTGATTAGCTCCTGACTACAGTCCCAAAGCCACACTGATGTGTAAAAGATTCCATCTCACCAGCAAATGGAAAAGCATCTCTAAATGCCCATGGCATGCTGCAAGCTAAGCAAAACTGAGCTGCTGACTTTGTGAACGTGTGCTCAACGTGATGTAATTATCATATCATTTTGCAGTGCACCATCAAGAATTTGAGCAGGAAGAGCTTTGTCTTCTATGCTGTGTGACTTACAAGCCAGCAAAGTACATTGTTCACCTTCTCCAAGCAGTGCTGCCACTGTGAGTGTTAAAGTGACAGTGACTAAAGGAATCAATGCTTATTTATTTTAAATCAATGCTTCACATTTACTCAGATTCATGGAAGAAATAAAACTTTTAATCTTCCAGCAATTCACCCAACTGAAAAATATAAATATACTTTAAACATTTTTGAGAGTGTAAAACTGAAATATGCTTCCTTACCACCTCTGATTCTTTTCTCTGCTATAAACTAGAGAATCAGAATATCGTTACTGTGATCATGGTGTTTTTATCTAGGGTGGGAGGTAAAGTCCCTTGCTCTCATCGACCTGACGTACTGCTGACATTCTTGATACCTGAGCAGTTGTGATGAGGTGACAATTTTAGAACAGCAGCTGGCTGTTTATATCTCTTGAACATGCATTTTCTGAGACAAAATGATATACCTTCTGAAAGTCCAGAATGGTAAATTAAGTCAAGCCTTGTTCAGAACAGCTTTCAAAGAAGATATTCTGCAGTTCCCAGGATTGCCTTCCCACGCCAGTCTCGAGGATAAAAGATGTGATGAGAAGTGGCTGCTTCTTGGGAGCACCAGCAGCTACTTTCATTACTGGCCCCCGACAGCCAGAGAGGGCACAAGCTCCAGCAGAGAGCCCATCTCCCCTGGGAGTTGCAGCGCTGCCAATGTCACCTTACCCCTTGTTGTTTTTTTTTTTTTTTTCCAGATCATTAACTGTTAAACAGGGACAGAAAGCAGAACTGAGTCCTGCTGCCCTGGGAACAGCATAACGTCAAGAAGGGGAGGCTACATTTCATCAGTCCTCTGCTAAAGCAAATGCAGCATATATCTTCGCCAAAAATAAGCAAGAAGAAGGCTGGAAGTAAAAATAAACATCCCTAAAGCTCTTTGACTTTCTTCTGCCAGAATGTGCCTGTGTGAAAGAGGCTTTGGCAGCAGGTCCCCAGTGTCTGACCGGGCCCTGCTGTGAGCAGCCGCTGTGTGCTGCCCGGGGCAGCAGGCACAGGCGATGGGAGCAGGGTGATGGATGGGATGGGATAGGGATGCTGCCAGAGAAAGGCTGGATACAGGCGTGGGCAGCACAGCACCGTGCCTTGCTCAGCAGCTGGCTCCAACTCCAGGTCTCTGATGGACTGCGCTGAAGTCTCCAGGTACCTTTGCCATTTCACCTTCATCACAAAATCTGATTTTCCACCTTCTTGAAACCCTCTCAAGAATATGGGGGTTTCCCTGCTGTAGTGGGTGGCTGTCTCTCTCTACACCTCCACTATTTTCAGTGCAAAACACCTCCCAGTTTTATGTCCCGAGTGGGAATTTCCAGCTGTAACCTGGCTGCACTTTCAGTGCGGCAAGCAAGCAGGCTGACTCGCAGCCACATGATTTGCTCTTGACATTGAACTGTTTGTTCTTTTCACACCCTGGCTGCTTCTACTGTGCCTAAGCATCAGCCACAAAACCTAAGAGCTAGAAAATGTTACCTACAAAATGCTGCAGAGTTGCTTGGCTAGGACTCCTCAACAAGGAGAGCCTTTTCCACACTTTGTTTCCGAGGGTGTGAGTATCCCAAACACACCGTGCTGTTGTATTCTGGTCACACTGCTCATTGAGATGCACCCAGTTCCCTTCCTCCAGGCACCAGCAGCCTCTGGTTGCAGTTGTATTGAATCAAAAAAAAGATTATACCAGCAGCATTCCCAGCTATCAGTGCTATATGTCCACTCAGGATTTTAGAAAGTTTGGACTTTTCATCACTTTCCTCTGATTGTAAGGGTATCAAAGGATTCAGGTAGAGGTGCAGAGGAGCAGAGCAGGAGAAGCTGGGCTTCACCATCTGCTTTAGTAAAGCATTATTCCCTCCCTTGAAGGCCAGCCACACCTGGGTTAATGCTGAGGGTGACAATGCCACCTCAGCTCCAGCCCTTCCGTGAGCCATCAGGGTGGTGTGTCCTCCTGGAAACACCAGGAGGAATCAGCCTCTGTACTCTCCTTTGCGAAGACTGCAATCACAAGGCGCTATCCAGACATTGCAAATAAATTTTTTGGAAGTTTTATTTCCTTTTGGACTGGGCAAGTGTCAGAAATTGCTTCCTGAAATGACTGAGATACAACTCTTCTGGCACTATTCCAGGCTTAAATAAAGATGACTTATAACGCCAAGATTTGCAAAAAGCATCGAGAAAAATGCTGATCAGGAAGTTTTGTGTAACTTCTTGGCAAAACTTGAGAAGGGAAGGATAATTTAATCTTCATGGATTTATGGTTGCCTATAAGAAGGGGAAAGGCTTGAGGTGGCTGTGGTTCAAATAACAAATTTTTAGTGAATTGTTTCTGCAACCTGTATTTTATCTGATTGATCCCTATATGTCCATCTTGAGTCCTTCAGACGGTTTGTCCTCTCAGACAGTGCCAGATTCCAGTATGCATGTCCAGAAGGAAGAGAAAATACAATATAAATCCAAACTGAATTGAATTTCTGCTTCAGTGTAGCTTCCCATTAAGACCATACCAGTAGGATTTGTGGAGTTATCTGCACTAGAGCCTGCTGCCAGTCAGAAGGCAAGAACAACTTCTCCCTCCTCCTCTTTAAGCACTCCTCAGCCAGCATTAAAAGCCCTACATATGTAATGCTGTGCAACATGCTTATTTTGTTATTACTTTTGAGCCACTGGTTAAAAGAACCAGACTGGTTGACCAACAAATTCCTAAACATCTGTAATACATTTTTTAACTTTTCTATTAACATGAATATATTCTCACTAGAAAATTAGTGCCTATGTTCAGTTAGAGATTAAAAAAGTAATTATACATCAAATTTTATTTCTCCATTTGTACATCAAGGAATGAACTTTGTTCATTCTCACTTCTCCTGATTTTTTCAAAGAGATTGTTCTTTTTCTGACTTTGCAAGTGAGCTATTATTTCAAGTAGTGTTATTGGGAATTAACTTACATTGTAAAGGAACAAAGACGCTCTTGCAAGCACCACTGATTAAATGCAGCATAAATTGCACCAAGCACTGGAACAAAGTCTAAAGAATATCAAGATACCATTGTTTAAAATAGTACAAAGCAATCTCAAAACCTTTAGCAAATATACAGAAATCAAGTGTGTCACCTGACTGCCAAAGAAGGCTACCAGGCATGACGTGAGAGGATTGTAGGCCACTAATTTCGAGTCTAATTTCAAGATCTGAATTGCCCAGCATATGACAATGTAACTATAATCTGACAGAACACTCTCAGTAAGGCCAGATACCACCTGGTGAAACGTGGGTGAAGCACCTCGTACTAATGAATAACATAAAAATGCTTTGGGATGTATTTTAAAATGTGTATGCGTGCCCTGGTTACTCCTCTTTTTGCCATGCTGTTTTGAAGAGAAAAACCAATGGATCAAAACCTGACCCTGAGGCAGAAAGCCATGACTCTAAGAATGACAACTTTCCAAAGACAATATCTTGTCTGTCAGCCATGGGCACACCTCTCTTTGGAATGAAAACCACATGAGAACAAGTTCCTTTGAGAAGGGTATGCCACACTCCAGGTAACTCAGCAGCACACACATTTCTGTGGGTAGTTGAGTACTAGTTTAATTCATCTTGGTTAGTCCATCCCATCTCAAATCCAGATGGCCTTTAAAGGTTGGTTTCTGAATCTACTTTCCCTGGGAATAAGGCAGTAGTTACTGCCTGGTTTGCCTCGAGAGGGTTGCTCTTGAGCGGCTTTGACTCCACAAGTGGGCTGGGGAGGGAAGCCCACATTTCAGGAGAGAAAAGTCCACATCTGGGGATTTCCATGCTGACTCTGACAGGGAGAGGAAATCATATCCACAACAAGAACCAACTTCATGAGGTGCTTTAGCACCTGATTTAATAGTTGACTCATTGCTTGTGACACAGAAACCTCAGGGCTATAACCAATGTGGCACAGATTTTTCAGGGATGTCTAGAAAAGCTCGCTCCTTTTTTGAAAAGGACTAATGACCAGCTCCTTGGTGGGGGACAGGGGAAGCAGAGTGGGTAGTGAGGTGATGGGAAAGAATGGAAAACAGAAAGCAAAGCTAAAAGGATCCCAGGAAATAATTTACCAGCTCTCTTCCAGAGTTCAACTCAGTACATGCATTTCATTATTGATACTTGCTGAATCTGCTCAAAGTCTAGAAAATTTGATGGAAAGCTTTTGTTGCCTAAAGTTACTGTGAGGTGAGATGTCCTTTTTGTCATATCCACCCAGTCACAATAAACTATTCATTCCCTATAAAAATCTATTTCATTGACAAAGTGTAATATAAGAGGGTTTTTAGGAAAATGTTTCTCAACAGGTCAGACACTTTTCTGGCAAATGCAAGTTTTATATGCTCAAATACAATTATCTATTACTCAAAGTAACAGTTATTCATTTTAGGTTTTAAAAAAATCCATCCCTTGGACGTGTAATATAAATTAGTTTAAAGTTATAAGTTATGATTGTACTGATTCTAAGTTTTCCACAGATTGTCCAAATCAGTTTACTCAAGGGAGGTAGTCTTTCAGCTGTTACAGCAGTAGATACCAATGTAGTACTTGTAGACTTTGAATAATCAAGAAAATACAGTTTTATAGGTCAGAAAATTATGTAATTTCTGAAACCAATACTCTCACAGCATGTAAACACATGGTGCTGGTCTCTCAGTACAGAGCACTGCTCAGACAAACACAGTGGCCAATCTCCACTGACTCTCTAAGCCCTAGTAAACAGTAGAATTGCCTGAAGCCTGCACTGTTTTCTCAGGGAAAGTGGTTAAATTAACTTAACATGTTTGTTTGCTGAAATTAGAAGGAAGTCAGGTATTCCAGAGGAGGTACAGACGTGGGAAATGATGTGTTCGTGCACTTACAACCAAAGTATTAATCATCAGTTTTTTAATGGTCTAACATATTTTTAGAAGTTCTCCCAGCATATCACAGTCAGGATGTGACTATTTTAAGACTATCAGAAAATATACTATATGCTGTTGAAGAGAAGCATTATGCAATCACTGAAAAAGTCTCTTCTTCACCCTTAATAAACAAAATTTAATTATTGAGCCCTTACCTAATGGACAGAAATAACTTACAGGAGCTGTAAAATAGTTACACTGTAAGTTAAACCTCTTTCATACTATGGTTTATCTAAACATTTCCATGTTTTGAGAGCTGACAAAATGATTTCCAAACATTTTTTTTTTTCCAGATCTGCAAGGAAAAGGTTTTGCCAAATCTACTTCAGGAATATGTTTATCCTCTGATTTAAAATGCCTGTGATCTAGAAGGGCAGCTAAAAGCAAGCCTTGCTTCTTATAGTCCACAAATTCACAGGAAAATGGTGTATTTTAAACAGAAGCATTATCTGTAGCAACTGCAAGCAGATCAGGTTAAGATCCAGTCACCTGTTTGTAGTGCATTTGTTACATTTTTGTATGTTTGTAATGCTGTTTAAATGAGGTCTTAAAAATATTCTTGTAGAGACAAAATTACTGTTTTCTACCTACCCAACAATAAATGTTGGAAATATTTCCAAGGTTTTGAGGCATCAGTAGCCACTATCTTTAACTGTTTTCTAAATTGAAACAGCATCATGTTATTCACAGTAAAAGGAATTCTCAATCTAAAAATCTTAGGTGCTTCAGAAATGAGTAAAAATTGCATTGATTTTGCCATCATAGTAAAGAGATTTATGTGAATGGCTGCAGAGAGTATGGTTTCTGTTTGCCACTTTTACAACACTAATTTTCATTTTTCTCTGCAAAAACCTATTGAGATTTTTACTGCACAAGTTGTATTACAATTGTTTTTTCTTATCTGTTCTGCTTTGCCTGCTATTTTACATCTGACATTTCCCCATCGGTCAAACAAATATTTTTTGCGTGCGCTGATAAGCTTTATCTCCACACACCTAAACTGATCTGTGCAAAATCACTCCTCCTCTCAGGAAGGTGAGAAAGAGCATTTTTTTCCAACACAGGCAAGAACAGATACACTGGGGGAAATGCTACCTCTGTACTCATGGTCCTGAATCATGGGAATCAGTCAAACCAATAACACATCACTAGTGTTTCAAACTGGCCTCATTTCTCAACCAGCCATGGATGTCTCTATTTAGTTAATATTTAAGTTATGAAAAATAGAATTAAAGTCACTCCCAAATTCCAGAAGCTCAAAAAGTTAAGTATAATCATAGGTTCTAGTGTTTTACACAGGCTATAGGTATTTTAGAAATGAAAGTAGATGTAAAGAGTATTTCAAGGCGGAACTAATGATGTTAAGATACTTTCCAATGTAAATTCTTGTTTGATCAAATTCAAAAGACTTGGTGTCTCAAAAAGTAGTTGGCACCCAACCTTCTGGCATTGTGACAGGAACTCAGAAAACCTTTCTGGAGGAGTGAAATCCTTCTCTGTTGTTGCCTCAGCTGGGCTCTCCAGCCATCAAGCAAAAGCCTTCAGAGGACATCCATGGAGCCTCCACTCCTGCTCTTCTGAAGGCATTCTGCTCCTCATGTCTTTTCTGAGTTCTCACTCAGTTCTTCTCCTCACTTCTGAAAGCAATGTTTTTCTCTTTCCAATTTCACAGCCAAGTAATGAAATCCTCATTTTATGACTTCACTGCCTGCCCAGAAAGTGGCAGCAACCTAGTAACCCTTTACAGGGCTGGTGGTCTCACCTATTTATAGGCTGCCAAATGAACATTTCCAGAGGGCCTGGTTATGACTTGTGCACAGAAATTTCCATGCCATGCCCGCAGGAAATGGCATTCCATCACTCTCTGGCACAACACACTTTGTGAAATCCTGAGCTGATTTTACCAATAAAGCATATTATATTTACATAGTCAGTAACATTAAGTTTTCAGAAGTTCCCCTCCTCACCTCTTTACCGGGGGTAGGGGTACAGCACTTTATGCATAGTGCAGTAGAGTGATGTCATGGGTAAAGTCTGTCATCCTCAGCTGGGGCCTAACACCTTTTTCTTTAGAAGACAGATTTTCTTGTTCTTATCCAAAGTCTGGAGCTCCTCACGCTAAAGACAAGTGCCTAGAGAGAGAAGAGATCCTCCTGAAGACAGATCCTTAAACCCTAACTGCAACACACACACCGCAGTGCAAGTGGAGCAAGGGATGCTCGTGAAAATAAGCAGTAGCTGATCACACACCTCAGCACACAGAAGTACAGACCCCAGCCCTTCCAGCTGATCTCCTGATCTGCTCCCTCCACCACCACCACAACTGCTGTCCACACCCTGAGCTGGAGACACGCAAACAGCACCGCGCCCATCCTTGCTCAGCAACGCTGCTTCTGTGGGCAAAGAAGGAACGGTGCTAAGAGAAGAGAGAAAAAGACAGAAGAAGAGGAGAAATTAATCTGTTCTTCAGAAGTTACGAGAAAGGGAGACTTCAGGTTTTCAAAGCTTTTAAATTTTCAATTATTTCTGAAAGACACAGCTGAACTCTTATAAAAGATTCATGCAGATTCTAAAGAATGTATTTGATTTCCTTAATTCAATAAAGTGTTAATCTAAGAGTTAATTTATCAGGGTATTAGGGACACTTGAAAGTAGAAAAATATGGATTTTAAGACCTGTTATTTGGAACATTAAACCAGTGTACATCAGACCCTATGAGTCAATGTCAGTAACATTTACCACAAGTAATTATTCACAATAGTTTTTAATAGACTTTAAGTCCCAGAGCAACGTTTATATGAATTCCAGCCTTTCCTAAACAGCAGATATTTTACTAAATTAAAGGCTTTTTATAACCAAATAACCACACACGCTTGTGTAAGCATGTTCAATGACCTTATGCATTTTATTTCTGGTATAATTCTTCTAGTTTCGGCAGTAAACTTTCTCATGACCACCTTCTAAGATGAAGAACTGTAATATAACAACCCATGTCTCCACAAGGTAATGGAAGTTTCTGGACAGCACACTTGTTTAAACCAGCATGCCAGGTGTGATGCCACCAATAACGTAGCCAGTAATAACAAATTACTGGGTTTTCACCAACTTTAATAACATTACATTCTAGTTTCATTCAATTTTCTTTCGCTGCCCCCATTCTCCAAGAATGGTGGTTCTGTTACGCTGTGGAATCTGTGACTATTCCTGTCTTTTGAGAAAGAAGGTAATGAATATATATATGCATATATATAAAAAGAAAGGTGAGTAGAATTGTCTAATAATTGCAGAGCAATCTTCAAAATATTTGTGCACAAGGCAGAAAACAGGGTTAAAAGTGTATCACACTGATGTACTCTGGAGGTATGAAAAGATCCAGCTTTGTAAGAAAGTCCTCAGTAACTGAGGACATATATAAAAAGTTAATACAGGTTTGGTATTACTTAGTCATCTCCTTTTTTAGCTTAAAATAAGATTCATAACACTGAACAAATATTTTTCTGACATCCTGGCACATATGACAAACTATTCTCAGAGAAAAATACATTATGAACAAAGTGAAAAAATACAGATATAATCAATCATACTCAGTTATAATTTAATTCTCTAGCACTCAGTCTTCTTCTTTTCCTCTCCCCAGTGTTGGGATGATTATAAAAATCTCCAGCAAATTTAAAATCAACAGGAGACACTTTGGGTTGTATCTGACCAATTTAGGGCCAGGGAACAAACCCAATGCACAGAATATTGTTGTTGAAATTTCAGCTACTCCTGCTTTCTCAGGTGATGTTGGATCTCTAATAGAAAATCAAGCAGACTGATTTCTTGCCCATCAGAATCCCCTTATTTTTCCTGTGATTTCTTACTCTCCTGGCCAACTGATTTGAAATCAACAAATGTTGTTTCAGAGAGTATGCAAAACCCTAATTAATAGGGACATAAATCAAGAATTGGAAAAAGGAATTAATGAAAACAAAGAATTAAGTAAGATCACATTTTATGGAAAATATAGAATTAGGGGACTAGTACATTTTCTTAGTTTACATATTTAATGGATTTTAAAACAGATTGAAAACACAGTTCTTCCTGCAATTCTTTACAAAATTCCAGTGATCTTACCCCAAAACTCATAAATTTTCCAGATTTCAAAATTGAATACCTAATATTTTGAAGTACTGCCACCAGTGTGAGACTTGAGGATAAAATCATCTTCTGCTGGCCTTGTGCTACACCATTTCTTTCATACAGAATCCACATGCTCCTATATACCCACAGTGTGGGAGACCCACTGCTCTACTAGCACCATACAGGAAGGTTCTGTATTTCAAACCCTCATCAGTAATAAAGAGATTGAGAGATGTCATAACTGTCTTTCCAGCCATTTCATGCCAAACTGGTTTTCCATTCAATTCTTTGCCCCAAAGTGAATTCTTCACAAAGGTTTTGAGAAGATGACTGCATGCTGAACTTTCCTCTTCCTGCTTCAGAGAGATCACAAGAGAGGAAGAGGGGTGACAGAGGGTACCAGAAGAGTCCGTAAGATTTTCCAAAGCTCGCTGAAATTAATTTTCCCTGAAGAGTTTCCAAACTCATTTCACCACCCTTACAGTTTCCTACAAAACTATGTCAGCTAAGTAGAATTGCCTGTTTTGGACAGGAACCACCTTTATATCTCATTTTCCAGCACTTTTTGAGCCTGCCATTTTGCGCAGTTTCAGCCAAAATATCACTTTAATTTCAAAACAGTCAGAGACATCTTGGGAGATCAGATTCCTCTGTGCAGAAGATTTCAGCCTTTTGAAATGGTTTTGTCTCCAGCACAATTCAAAACTCTATCAGTATAAAAAATATTTAGCATCTCCACCAAAGAACCTCTGCTTGGCCAAGCGACCCAGAGATGTGGGGCTTGGAAACTCCCAAGGTGTAACACTGGATACCTGACAGAGGAACAAGTGAAACAAGTTGTCTGGAGTCAAAATAAAGACAAAAGCAAACTTGGTTCATGACACCCAAGTGTCACAGGCACTCAGGCTGCTGGGTGTTCTCTCCAAGTCCGTCCATACAAGGGGAAGAGGATACTCTTTCTTGGGATTTTCGTACCTTATCACTCCCTCATTCCTTTAAACAGTCAAGCTCATTATTGCCCATCCAGCCCTTTGATTTCCAGGGTTGATTTTGCAGGATGGGCCTTAGGGAGCACTTGATCCGGAGCTCAGCTGGGAGAGCAGCCTCCAGCAGAGGAGCTGCATCAACCCCTTTAATCAAGTACAGTGGTCCCAGGAGAAAATAGCTATTTGTGGCTTCCACTGAATCAGAACCATCTCTGCATAACATTTTAGTTTTGACTAAAAATCAATAAATTCTGCTGAGTAGATGTTGTATTGATTATTTTTTCCCTAACCAGCTGTACAATTGCTAAAAAACTGATGCACTATCAGACATTTCGGTGACTAAGTAATGAATAATTGGTGTTTAATTCAAGCAACTGTCACACCAGACAGTCTCTGAAAGCCTCCTCACAGTAAATACTGGGTTTGAGTGGGAAGTTGCAGGTACAAATATTCCCAGTATGAGTTTCTTGATTCTTTCTTCTTCAACTATTGCCTCCAAGAAGCTCATCTCTCCTTTACCTATATTGCAGCATTTTAGTACTGTGACATTTAAATCCTGTGAGATTTTCAGCCTAAGATTTTAAATCCCACCTGCAGGGGTCTTTATAACAATACTTAAATATTTGATTCTGCCTAGAGAAACATCTAGTAACAAGCTTATCATGTGATAAATGACTACCTGTCAGCTCTCCTCAGATCAAGTTCCATATGCTATAGCCATTGATTTTTTCCACAGCTACTGCCCACATCCAAATTTGTGGCTTCATTTGAAACTCCAAAGAAGAGCAAAGAGACAAAGAATTAGAGTTTTGGCTCTCTGAAGCCTTCAAATTCACTTTCCCAGGAATATATTGGCTTTAATATTCCTTTCCCTGGGTGCACCAGAAAAACTCTTCCATGACAAAAAAAAAATTGTAGTATTGTATTGAAATATGAGTCCAAATAATTATGTGAATTATCTCTCCAGTTATACCTTGCATGGAAGAAGATATGGAGTGGTAAAGAAAAAAAAACCAAAACCACCAAAACCAACCAATCTATATATCTCTTGATTGGAATTATCAGTAGTTCATATTCATGTAAAATATTTAGAATGAAATAGTCCTTGTATGCAACAGAGCAAATTTGATAAGGAAGAAGTCTCTCCAAGTTTCTTAACCTGGGACAGCTCTCTGCCACATACATCCAATGTATCTTACAGGCTAAAATTTGCCTCTCTCTAGTTTCTCTAAGAATGAAAAAATCTCTCTACTTAGAGCAAGACACTGCTCCCACTCCATGCACACCCCCTCATCTCCATTATTTTTACTGCCTATGTTTGCAGCAGTTCATTGTAGAAAAAGCTATTAAGGAACAACTGCTCATTTCCTTTTAGCTTGTAAGGTAATTAGACTGGCAAAGCAGTTACAGTGTTAATTTATCCCTGGCAGATAAATTAACTGCTTCTTTGCAGACACTGGAGGAATGACTCACATCATGAACCCAAGTTTATTAACCAGAGTCTTTCCCTCTTTCCTGCCTCCCACCTTCTCCTTTGGGCATAAAATTAAGGCTGGAAGGTCAATTTCACTGTGTTTCGTGGTGTTCTCACTGATTGTCTCTGTTTTCTATTCCCGGCCCCAGAGTTCAGCCTCACCAACATTTGGGAGCGACGTCTGCTCCCAGTGCAAATGGATCAGCTCCACTGAGAGCCTTAATCTGTTCATCACTTTCCACAGTCATAGCCATCAGCTAAATATCAGCAATACCTTCTACACCACAGCAGCAACTCTGCCAGGAATGTTATTAGGATCTGATTTTTAGGTGTTTTTACACAAAACACAGCTAGGAAAGTTCACTACAGACTGAAATTAGAGGGCTGGGTGCTTCAAGCAGTCATTCACACAAGCAGCCCTTACCTGCAAGCTTCATCAATGGCACTATTCACGTGAGATTTTATGGTTTAGAGGATTAGACACTGTATGTAATGTCTCAGGCTGAGAAGCAGCCCCACACCCACATAAGGCTGAAAACAGGCCACACAGCACAGTTATTCTACCTGCTCTCTATCAGCAGCTTAGAGATTCAGAAATACAAATATATTTTTGGAAGTCACCCTTTAAATCCTCAATTTCATCATCGCTCAGAAAAATCCAACTGCTTGGGATACGTGTGCAGGCTCCCTTTAAGCCCACCATGATGAATTCAACCATCAAACAGGCCTGTGTTGTAAATTGTGGTAAATGAATTGCTGCTAGCCCTATGTAACCAGTGAATTCATTTTCTAGGCTTGCCAATACGACCTGTTTCAACAAGACTAACATTCAGTTTTTACAGGTATCGTGTTAATATGTTTGTATAACTTTTTTCTTGTTCGATTCCCAGCATATTTAAGGACCTCCATCATTGCAAATTGCCTCTTTATCTTTGTCACGGGATCCCTCTTTATCTGCAGACCCTTTGGCTCAGGAAAATTAACCTCTTGCCACATCAAGAAAATTTCAGGTTTTGTTGTTCTTTAGGTTAAAGACGCTATGGCAACTCCAAGTAGAACCTGTTATGCTGGCTCAGGTCTGCTGGCAAGGTATGCAAGTTTCAGGTGCTCACTTAAATTAACAGGGACCATGAAGGAGGCACTTGTACCTTAACTCTCTCTAATCCTTCTGGGAATAAAACTCTTAGAGCCTGCATTTTGCTGATGATGCTGCCATGGAATAAATATTAATTCTCAGTAAGTTAAAATCTTGATTACCT
Organism: Brachypodius melanocephalos; assembly: GCA_013398615.1. Taxonomy (NCBI): domain Eukaryota; kingdom Metazoa; phylum Chordata; class Aves; order Passeriformes; family Pycnonotidae; genus Brachypodius; species Brachypodius melanocephalos. The sequence goes on along the minus strand of VZSR01003807.1, from coordinate 28,971,616 downwards.
TGTCTGTTGAATGACATCTGCACCTCCTCTGCTCTTGCACAAGTTTTTGTAATAAAGACACTGCAGTGGGATTTTCTCAGTGGGGTTTTCACTGCTCGCTGACGCCAGTGCCGTGCCAGGTGCAGCTGATGTCCGACCACCAACTGCCACACCCTAAATTGGGCCAGGGGAAGGAAACATAAAATCCCCTTCATTATTCACAGAAGAGCACAGGGTGCTGGTGTGAGCAATATCCTTGCAGGAGAGCCCTTTCCAAGCCGCCTGTGGGGTGCAGCAGCAAAACAATCTCTTCAACACACAACAGCCTAGCTGCAAATCCAAACTTCCTGATACTCTCATCACTGCCCAGAGACCCCGGTACAACAGTCTGAAGGACAAAGCTTTCTGCCCTACTCTGACACCTAATTCCACCCACAAATTCTGGTTCTGTTGACCTGGAATGCTAAACAACCCCAACCCTTAGTCCCTGCTGTTAGAATAACCTTCCTGCTAACTCAGCCTACATGCGCTTTTTGTTTGCTCATTAGCATCAACAAGTGAATTGGCAACAAATGAGAAAAGAAATGACACTGACTATAATGACCTACAGTTCAATTAAGAAAAAAACCCCAAAACCATTAAGCAACAGGCTCCAAAAAGTCACAGTCATTTGGCATATCAAATCATGGTGGGGTAACAGGATTACTGCTTGCACTGAGATTAGGGACGGGTTAAGATTTATAATTTAGGAAAGCAGAGAGTGAAGAGTTTGATTTGTGCTAAAGAGAAGGTCATACATATACAGCATGGGGTGGAAAGTTTTACTTTAGCTTTTAGGTCGAGAAGGATTTAAGGTTACTGCCAGTAAGGTCCAAACTTTGCAGGTGGCTCTGAAAATTGCAAGGACTAGTGTAAATCCTGTGTGTGAGGACTAAAGCTTAACGCAGGTGTAAGCAGGTCTCATTGTGCTGGCAGGAGGTGACAGGGGCTGGGCAGCAGGGACAAAGGGAGGACAAGAAACAGGGGGAAACCTGCCGCTGTTCCCGGGAGGGATGAGAGAGCTCCCGCTGGCTAATGAATTAGCAAAAGTTCAAAACCTAGTGTGGAAATGGGCGAGGTGGTGTATTGCCCGGTGCCCTAAAATAGCAGGAATATCAAGACAGAGTTGTGTTAGTCTGAGTGAGGCTTACTGGAATAGTTCTGAGGATACTACTGGGTAACCCTACAACAGCTTCTCAAATCAGAGCTACAACATGCTTTTAAAGCTCAGCCAGCAATCATTCCCACACACCAGGCACTGAGCTGTACTGTAGGCAGCTGTGGTGCATGCAAACAGACTCCTTTCACTCAAAACAGACCTGGAAGGCCCTCTCCAAGTGTACTCCCACCCTTAAAGGGGCTTTTGGGTCTGTAAATTTGTTTTGCTAATGCCCCGAGGTCTGCAGGACAGTCTGTTCTTGGAGATTCCTAAACAGGTTTTAGCAGCTGGTTGCCAGCTGCAATGGGAGGCATTGTTATTCACGTGGTGTTGTGGGTCCCAAAACAAGCCGGCTAGATAAACTGCTCTGCAAGGACCTGAGAAAAAGCTGACCTTGTAGGAGAAAAGGTCTTACTTGTATTTAATCTAACTCAGTAAGAACATAAACTGGACAGAGGCAGTTTAGAGATTGTAGCGAGTTAAAAGGAAAAAACAAATCAGAGTAACACATCCATAGTAAATGCGATAAAACCTCTGACCAGGTGTAAAAACAGTTTTGGATAGTACAAAGGAACTTGTAAAGATAAATTGATGAGAAAAGATGAGTGGCTAAGAAAACTAAAGAGAGATTATCAGCATCCGACTTCATGGAGCATTGCCAGAGCCTGAGAAACAGCCCTAGAACGTGTGATACTTACTCTGTGATAATGCAAACAATCTGACCAGCCCTCATTTATCTGCAGTTTGTCTGGTTTCTAACAGAGTTAATCTAACATGTCCCCTTGTTGTTGGTAATAAAGTTACCCCCTAGGTGACAGGTGGCTGTGTGGCACTGTATTTGCCCTTTGAAGTGTGAGGGTTCTTCACCAGGTTTTCCTCCCTCTAGGGATCCTCTTGCCCCCTCTCCAAAGAGTTGGCAGCTCTTGGTTCATCTGCCTGGCCCAGCTGGTGAGGCACAGAGGCTGCAGCACACACGGACACTGATGTAGCTCTCCTTGCCCCCAGCCGGGCACCAATTGGACTGGATCCCACGAAAAGCACCATTATTTCCCAAGCACTCAAGGAAAGCAAATACCTGCATAAATTCTTAGTCATTTTCCACTCTCCTTACCCAGAACTAGAGAGTTTGAACAATTGCTTCAGAGATCTTTAGCACAACTACCAGGAACTCATTGTCCTTGTCTTCTTCCTGAAACAAAAGGATGTCCAGGAGGTCTGTAAGCAGTTAATCTTGGGTGTTTTGCTGCAACAGCTGCTGTGTTTAAAGGATTGAGTCCACCATTCTCTCACACATCTTTGGCCAAAGAAAAACTCAGAGATGGGGAAACAATCATGGTGTCACTTGTGGGGCAGGAAAGGAATGAACTGGAACAGAGATAAGGCATGAACATGTGCAGCAATTGGGGCAAGGCTCATTTCTGCATGGTCCACTGATATTGAAAACAAATGTGGTCAAGCAAGGAAGAGAGTAACTTACATTTTTTTCCTTGTCCAGGTAGATATTTCTGCATTATTGTTAGGTTTACAGCTAGAACTGCTGCTGCAGAGAGGGCTGCAAAGTGCAGCCGATGAATTGTTCAAGTAAGCTAGAAGGCACTCTGAGTTGGAATAAGAGTGAATATTGAAATTAGATTGTTGTTGCTGTAGCAGGAATCTATCTGGCCCTAAATAAGTCTAAGTTCAGGACAGGCTTCGATGTAGAGCTCTGAACTGGAAGGATCACATTGCTAGGACATTTGCTGGGTCTTGCTTGGTTTTTCCTTTATTTTCCAATTTCTAGAACAGTTGTGAAAAAAGGTTAAGCTACTTCATATGGTTGCAGTTACTGGGAGCAGGAGCAGATTTGCCATGTCGCATGCAGAGGAGTGGGATAGAATCCACATTGGAAAGAAACTGGCTTCAGGTTAGTCAGAAGTTCATCTCTGTAGCTAACGTGATCTTTATATCTCTTGAAAAATTATTTACACCTAAGAGTAAGACTGGAGAGCAGATGAGAGTTATGGAAAAGGGGCTGAAGATCTCAAGTTAGTGATGCAAGGGCCACTGCTGAGGATGAGATGTGGGGCCATGTGTGTTTTCTTTGTTACTCCAAGTTCAAGGGAGAACTGAGGAGAAGAGACAGCTCTGGGCTGTATAATTAAGACAAGACTCAACTGAAGAGCTAGTTGGCTTCACAGATGCTGAAATGCCTGTGGACTGGACTGCTACCAATAGGAAAGTATGACATTTCTTCTTGTTTGGATAAGTCGTTTATTATTATTAAGCCCGTGGCTATGACTTGTGGTTAAGGTTCATTTACTGAGTCCTCATTTGCTGAAGGGCTGGGATCTTGGCAGGCCTAGCAGATTAGGATGAGGACTGATACCAAAAAGAAGCAAACTCCTCGTACTCCTTATCCATCTGCTACTGGGATGTGTCACTTGGTACAACTACTGTCAGGAGTGTGGTTACTGCACAGTAGTGATGGGGAAAGGATTCCTCTCTGCTATTCACTGCAAAAGACTTGCTGACAAGACTTTGGCTTAGACTACTCCTGCATACGAGTCTAGATGTATAGAATTTGACATACCAAAAATGACATACCAAAACTTTTGACTTTATTCTCAACCCATAAAATTAGGCTTTGGTCTTAACACAGAGAGGCCTAGCTGGAAACAAACAAACAAGATATTCCTCCCTTCTAGCAATGGTTCTTAGTGTAAGAGATAAAGCTTTGAAGACTGTAGCCATAAAGTCTGAAATCTTCAGGACCTGCTGTTAATAACTGTACCAGTCCTAGCACAAGGTAGATTATTAACCTTTTCCACAAACACAGAAAATCAATTAATAAAGTATACACACACATGCATCACTTCTGTATGTGTGTATAACCTTCTGAAGAGGTCAAAGTAACATGAAGACCACTCAAAACCACCAAGACTTTTCACAGCCCTTTGTCCTAAACAGAGTCTTCATGTTCTTGGATTAAGCCAAACTTCTAAGGGCTTGATAGACAAAAATCCAAAGTCATGTTGGAATAGTTATAGGCTGGATTATGAGGCTACCAAGCCAGTATCTGCTTGATTCCTAGACACGGCACCACTAAGGAGTCAAATAGTAAAACTGGTATTTCAGGATCTACCGTTTCCAACTGTAAAATTGATCATATCTTTGATACCCTTCTACAGACTGTAGAGAAGCATGAAATATTCTTGCCTCCTGGCACAAGCCCGTATCTTAGTCTACAGTGCCTTCTGTACTGCATTTTTAAACACTGGTCTTCTGGCCCTGCTGTCTATTTCCCTAATATGACAGCTGGCCATGGTTAGAGTTAGGTTCTTATCGTAGATTGAAAAGAGAATGAGCTCTCACCCTCTGGCTACCAGACCCAACCCTAAACTGCCATAAAAATACCTACTTTACATTGGGCCCTGCTAGCCATAAGCTTTGCCTTAGCTGAAGGCCACAAAAGGACACAAAATGGGCTTCTCTTTTGCAACCAGCCCATAATCAAGGCCAGAGCAAAATTCCTTCTGCAGATTAAAGCCTGGTTGTTCAACCCAGCTGTCCATCACCTTAAGGGGAAGCTAAACTTAACTATAACCCCTGAAACTGCTATTGCAGCCCCACCCCACTCTCCCTTCAAAAGTTGTTTTTGACACCCAAAAATACATAGCATTTGTATCTCTGAAGGATCTGAACAATGAAGAAAACCAAAGCAAAGCCTCAGCTACACCCCAAGGGAACAGCACCCCACAGATACTTTACATCATTAATATGTCCTTTTCAGGCACCATTCCTCAGTTCCAAACGTAAGCACTTGGCCAGACCTAGTGGTAAAATAATGTCTTCAGCACTCATCTTCCAATTCCAGACCCTTGTGTCAGTTCCAACGCTGGCACCAAGCAAAGCTCAGTGACTGCCAACACCTTCACAAGGGATTTTTGTGTCTGCTGCCTCCTAGAACCAGCCTTATATACATCACTGTAGGCCTTGAAACGTCTATCAGTGCAAACAAACTACTCTGCCTCATACATCCAGAGCCATAGATTGGCAGTATTTTTAGATTATGAAGATGTTAAAACTATATTATGGAAGCCAGCAGATTCTAACTTGCACCAAAACCAAGCGTAAATCTGTGATTCTCTCAGCATCACCTCCAGCAATAGTTCAGTGAGTTTTGCAGGGTAAGCAATAAAGCTGAGCATTTGGTTCTTTATAGTTAAAAACCTCAAAGCCAATATTTGTATTAATGCAGTCAGAGACCCCTCACAACAGACATGGTCCAAACGAGGCCTCCCAGAATAAAAGGTTTCTTGTGGGGGATGATGAGGAAACAGATGTCCAAGCAAAGAAAACCCAACACAGCTGCCTGCTAGAGGGATTCTTTGCACTTACATGTGGTTGACATTGACTTGGCATGCGAGGGAGAAGGGGTGTTGCAGGGTTTCACAAACTGGCTTTTCTTCTCTTGAGTTTGCAGTGCAAATATAGGCAGTAACACAGGGTGTCTCAGTACTGTCACAGTTTAGGTTGTTTTGGTATTTGAACCCAGAGTGATTCCCAAACATTTTTGTTATTGTGATTGCAGGCAAAAATTTGAAGTCACAGATGATGAGGCACAATTCACTTTAAATCAGATCGAGATAATTATACTGCAGATGTCTAAACACTCTGGAACTCTTTGGTATCTGATGAAGGGCAACAGGTAGTCAGAAGGGGAAATTCCTCTTGAGCTAAATTTAAAAATCTACTCGAAGACGGGATGAATCATATTCATCATGAATCTATTACACATTCCACTATATCTCTGTGAAGACAGCTGAAGGTGAGTAATTCATATGTAGACATCTACATTTAGTCAGATAAATCTTTTAAACTTTCTTACTAACCTGGAAGATCAGGATCTTGTATAATCGGCAAATTTCCATACATGCTGCCTTTATGGCATTATGGTTTATTGCTTCCTGAAAAGAACTTTAAAGGGTATAGCATGACATGGGATTTCTTGTATCTGTTCTAAGGAATTTTTTTTTATTATTATCTTTACTTCAGATTTAAATCCACACGTGAACTGAAGGAGAATTCTGTCTACTTGTTGGCAATAGTTTAAAAATTGGTTTAGGTCCACTGGTCAAGTGGCAAATACTGGCCTAGCAATGGTAAAACCCAGCAGAACAGTGAAAATTTGTGGTGTATGAGCATCTGGCCTGGTTCTGTTTTCCCTCACCTCTCAAGAACCAGAGGTAGGAAACTAGGAGATCACCACTACCAGGAGTGGTTATGTTTCTTAAAGTCACCTTTGGGAAATGCTCCAGTGTCTGGGAGTTGTAAAATTGTTCCTCTACTCTTCACTGGGGTTTAGTCAACTGCTGTGTGTAATGCACACTTCTCGTACATTACTCTTAATTACTTGGCTGAAAAGAGCCATCTGCAACACCAAGATCAGGGCTTCTCAGCTGATTACAGAAAGTAATTCCTTTATGCTCATCCTTTCCCAGACATGGTTGATTAAATGATGAGATTCAATATAATGTATGGGGGGAGCACTGACTTCTCCTCCTCGCAGAGTGTCTGATTACAGGATATGCAGCTGTAAGAGTGAGCAGTTTCTGAATATAAACTTGGTGCCTATTCATTTGCCGTGGACCATTCAAGAGGCTGATTCACAGAAATAAGTACAAGTAACACAGCGGTATTTCAATTCCATTATTCTACCAATGGCATGTAATTTCACTGCTAGTGACAATTAAGCTAGCCAACTGTATTTTTATTTAGTCTTTAGTACCCCAGCACAGCTTTTTGCTTGCTTTGCCACCAGTTTAAAGTCCACATCCTCTCCAAAGATTATATTAATATCGTCATACAGAACACTCCAAGCCATACTGTCTTCTGAATCTTGTGGGGGGGAGGGTGGTTGTGTGAGTGATTGCCTGTCACTGAAGCCACGACTCACACTCCAGGAAGCAGAATTAGCTCCCAATGAATATTCAAAACACTACCCATAAAACAAATGCTGTGACTGTGTGAGTAGAGGTGCCTAAGCTGGCTGGATCAGGCAGGTGCCACATGCAAAACCCCTGAAGTAATACTGAGGACAGCACAAGCTGCAAAACCTTCTTAGGCCAGGGATAAATTACTTCAATTCCATGCTGCCTTGGTCATATTATCAGCTATGCCCAATTAGCTACCTTGAAGCTGAATTTATCTTATTTCTGCCTTCCCATCACAACTTTCTCTTTTTTTTTTTTAATCCCTAGTTTAAATTGATTAAATGCAGAAAATGTGAATTAAAATAATTGAATCATTGCACTGTTATATTGGGGCCAATGGTCATTGAGGAACTGATGTCCTCTAAACACCGATGTTTTTCCCTTCAGAGGAGAAACCAATCTATTAAGGAGAAATTTAAAGTCCTCTTGGAGATGAGGTGAGCTTCTCCATGTTAGAAACATATGAAAGAACTTTTCTGGCTAACAATGATAAGCACGAAACATTTCCTCTTCCCAAACCCTTATTAACCAATTTCAAGCTACTCTCCAAAGGTGGGTAAAAACAGAGCCACTTTGATATAAGCTGTGGAGTACAGTTTGGAGCTTGTGGACCAGAAAAACAGCCATTATCTTATCTTTTAAGATTGCCAGAAGGATTTTCAGTGATAATTACCTTAAAATCACTCTAAGGAAAGCAAGGTTAAAATAAAAGCAAACAAAATCAAATAAAATCATCTGTTTACAAAATACAAACAGCCCAGACGAACAATTTGTAGGAGAAAGTACAAAGAAAATAATGTAAATATCCACCTAGTGTTTGGATGATGCTTAAGGATGCCAGGCCCTCCTGGAGCTGTATGACAGCAATCAGTGATGGGTGAGGAGAGGAGCCAGGGCACTTCTTCCACGGCCCAGAGAACGAAGTGCAATCAGAGAGAGGAAAGGACTGGAACACAAGGAGCTGGCAAAGGTCTGGGCTGCAGAGGGAAATCTTGCTTCCCTTCTATAAATGGATACTGAATGATGTCGGAGTACTGAGTACTCTTCAGATGGAGCTGCTGTGAAGCAACTTCCGGATTGTTTACCACGTTACAGAGACTGTGAGATCTTTAGTGTTAGGGCTAAGTACACTGAGATGCTGTGCTAGTTACTTAGACTGGGATTTTTCTCTGTGTTCAAGACCCATTAGCAAACCACTTCTCTGTTTTGTTCTGTGTATAATGGAAATTAAATTTCCATAATCAGATCATGGTAACAAACATTTTGGTTTACAGTAAGTGCTGAGGTAGCAGGTTATTACTTTCTCCAAGACAGAGTTCCACAAACATTCATTTACAACATATTGATTATAATTTTTCAAGGAAGTGCTGATTACAGGTTCAGCAGGTTCTCTTTATTTAATGTTGTGCTCTGAAGAGACATCTTCTATTAAAACTCCATGCAACCAGCTTTCAAACAGTCTGCCAATCTCTTTAGTGAATACATCCCATTTCAATTTCCCTGCTTTGGGGAAAAGCACTGAATTGCCAGGGTCCTTGTATGGGTTCAGAGATCATCATGGTAACCATGAAATAACTTGATGTTAACTAATAGCTCAAAATCATTCTTAGTGCAAGCCAGGATAAATACTTTCATTTTCTTTTATGGTTATTTGCAGAAGCCCAAAGCAATAAGGCAGTTCAAAGATTTTTTAAAGTCAGAAATGAAAGAAACACATGCTTAACTTGATTAATGTCTATATATCTATCAGATGAGCTGCACCTGAGTATTTGTCATCCTCTTGCATCCCTCAAGATATGAGCTCAAGAGGGACTCTCAGGTTCTTGAGCCTATTATTTCTTTTCTTTTCAACTTCCAGGTCCCTTCTTGAAGTTCCCCTGAAATTCTGTATGCAAATATCTTCCTTGCCCTGGAACGATACAATTCTGCATTTCATTCAAGAGCTAGCTTTGGTAATGTGTCTCCCACACCCTTGCCTTCATGATAATCAGAAAAACAGTTGTTTACAGCCTGATTCAAGACATATTTTCGCAGTCACGTGAGGGGACACCATTGGATGGTTGTGTGACCGCTCACCCTGCAATGTCTCTATTGTCTCTCAGTTACCTGGATAAGCACAGCAGCCCATCTCCCCACATCAGCCAGGACCATTTCTGCTGGGCCACCCTTCATGTCCCTTGCTCATGGTTTTCTTTGGCCTATGCAGCCATGGTAGGATCTTCTTTCATGTAAAAGTATTTCACCCATTTTACTACGAGCTTTATCATAGCTATTCATCTAGGTATTTTTTACATATCATTTTAATAAAAAAACAACTTAGTAAGTAGTATCATTTTAAAATTCAAGAAGGGTGTTGTTGGAGAAAAAGCAGCACTTAAAGGCAGATTGGCAAACTGCCATTAAAAGTTAGAATTTGCATTTACTTTCTAGAGAATTTAATTTTTTAACAATACGGTTTTAGATCCTACTTTAAAATCCCTTCAAAATACGTTGGTTTTTAAATTCTCTCTATGCTTCGTTGTCTTATTTGAAGTTTAAAAACTGAAAGTTTTTAAAGCATTTGAATTTGTGGAAACACTAACAATATTAATTTTCTTTTTTTCCCTTATGCACTACTACATTCACATTTAAATATGAGCTTTAAACAAAAATGCATTGGAAGTGAAACACAGCTGAGCATTCACCCTTGAAAACTGAACAGAACTGCTTATAGATAATTTAAAAGTGCATGCATATTATGTTTGGCTTCCTTGGGAGTTATCAGAGAGATGCCAGCTCGTTTGCCAACTATTTCAAAGTAATTTAATACATAATGCATTCTAAATGTATGACACAGTGTGTGGGAAAACTGGCATTTCTGTAGTAAGTTACTATCTAAAGAGGAAAAAGAAATTATGACAACTGCTTGTCAAGACATTTATTGCAGTGGCATCTGCCAATGTAGAAATGAAAAAAAGAGCAGCATCAATGGGGTGTTCTTAAGATGTGATTTAGAGTGTGGGAAGTGATGACAAGTGGTAGAAGAAATTTGCTTTCATTAATATTCCTAACAATTTTTTTCAAAGACCCGTGATGCACTGACTTTTGCTTTAAACATTTTATTGAACAAAGCCTTCTGCAGGCTTCAGATGAGATTTTCAGTCGTGCACACTGACCGGCTGCCCCGAGTTACTCCACAGAGATTTCTTGATAGGAATTTTCCAGCACAGGGCAAAATACAATGCAAGTGTTTCTGTACCATTGAGGAAGAAGACACGGCCCCACAGTATCTCCTGCCTTGTCCCTGCTTGGTGTCTGTGCTGAAGATGGCAATGACAGTGAAGGAGACTCTACCTGAAAGGGTGTTCAGGAAGTGACTGGAATAGCGTGTCAAAACCTAGAATATTCAACTGTGAAAGTAAAGAGCAAATGGAACATATCAGCCTCAGCATGGCAAATACAAGGGCTGAGCTCTAGGATGATGATGGATGGGTGAGAGCTTTGGATGAAGTGACTGGCAGGTATGAGGAGTGCAGCAGTCCATGGTAAGTCTTGATGCGCAGAGCCAAATCTGGCATTAGCTGTGCTGTTTATTGTGTGAGAGCAAATGCAAGTCAGCAGATAAAATGCCAAGGTAGAGGGAAATGAGAAAAACTGGACCTGTTCCTATTTCTTACTCTGTGCAAGTCCATCAGCCTTGGTGCCACAATTTCTTTTTACATCAAAATGGGGGAAAAGGAGAAAAAAAAAAACAACAAGAAAAATATCTTCCCTTATGCTTCTTTATAAACTGATGAGATTTATATAGGATCTTAGCAGTCATCTCAGGGTAAGAATCATCTCATATAAAATGTTGAAAAAGAAGAAAGAAAGGCAGGAAGAAAAGGCAAAAAATACATCCCAAATGGATCTGTAACAAGTTGTTTTTCCAGCACAGCCTGTGACTATCATTTACGGATGACAGCTTTGTATCAAGATTCAAAATCCCCATTCTCAATTATTTTCTGCAATCTTCCTAGGTTTCTAGAAATTATGAAAACCTTTGTAGCAAAAACCCTTTTTGCTTTTGCAAGGAAAACTGCACTTAACACCTAACTCAGGCTCCTCACTTTTGTTACTCCAACACTAAAATGAGCCAGACCTCCAGCCCTGCTGTACAAGAACCCTCATTTTTACTCTGCAGCAATGGTCGGATCCCTCTGCCACAGCCACTGAAAATTGTGGCCCCGATGATGAGCCAGGGTTTAAATCCCGGGCTGCTATTCCTGCAGCAAAGCTTGGCTGCACATGAGGACACTCAAGGGAAGAGCCTGCAGTTTTCCCCAGGAGATGGCTTTCATTTACAGTTGTGGGGTGCTCTTTTCAGGTTTGTTTTTCATCTTGTGTTTCAGGCTTCCAAGAAACAGATGCCCAAGGAAGTAATATGGATGTAGAGCTCAGCTTGGTGTAGCCTGTGTGTACAGAGAGCCACTACAGTGAACTTCATGCTGCTGCCCTCACAGAGTGTCTGCTGAAGAGGAAATGCACATTTAGGAACTTTGTAAACAGCTACCTCAGCTGTAGAGGCTGCTCCACAGGAAGAGCTCTCACATGTGGAATGGTGGCACGTCAGTTTTAAGTGCAGCTTGAGCATTGGTTGCTGTAGCTCAAAACGGGTTTAATGTAAAACGTGGGTCTGAGGTTAAGGTTTTAAAGAACTGCCAAATATTTCATTCCTCCACACTTGAAAGTATGAGAAGGCAGATCACCATAGATTTGGTGAGTAAGGATAAGATAAAGAGGAGGAGGAGAGAAAACCCTTTATAACATTTCTTTATTACTCAGTTTCACATCTTACCTTCTTGTACACTTTCCCATAAGCCACTCATCAGTTGAATTTGTATGCTGTGACTTTTAGCTTTAGCAGGAAGAAAAACAAAAGCTCTGGGCTGTCTCTGGCTCAGCCTGTGAAAACTGGTGGACATTCAAGCTTAATATACTAAAATTTCAGTTCCAGAGACACCCTGCACAGTACTTGCCAAACAGAATGCCAAGACAGTCACAGGGAAATTGTCTTTTTGACAGCACGCTGTATAATGTCTGCTGGGGTGACTCCAGTTCCAGCAAGTCATAGCCAGAGGTCACAGAGTCTGGATGCACTCTTGTGTCCAACATCTGTTTTCTACCAGGTCTAATCTCCAATGAGAAACAAAGGCAAAACACATTCATTGTTTTGGCATTTTTCATTATCTGAAGATTGGAAGAATGTTAATATAAGAGCAGAAAAACTGTCACACTTGGGGAGCTCACAGGTTCATATTTTCCATTGCTGTCTCCATCAGTGGCACACACTGATGTACAAGAGCAGCTGTGTCTGCACTGAGTTTCCTTGGTGCATATCACAATCCACCATGCAAGGGTCTCTGGGGTCAAACCTGGCACCCCTGAATCCTTTTTTTTTCCAAGAGTTTATCCAGTTGCATTTTGAAGAGTTATAAACCTCAGACTCCCACAAATTCCTTTGTCAGAAATTCCCCAGTTTATTTGCCTGTTTCCTAAAAGCTATCTGTTTTGCTTGTTCGGAATGTGGTGAGTACAAATTTTGATTGAGGACTCCCAGCTATAGTGCTGCAAGGTAAAATAAGCATTTTTCCCTTGTTCTTCATACCCATTAGCAATATTATAATATCTGCCAGACTTGGTCACCTTGCTCACAGGTTGAAAAGTTGCTATTTAGTCATTCTTTGTTTGCTTTCAGCCCTTTGCTCCCTCTTCTCTGCCTTTCCCAGCTCTATTATACCTTTTCAAGGAGCTGGAAAGGGTTTGGTGGAGTACAACAGGAGTATGCAACGAGATGATGGCCAGAAAAAACCCTAATCTGTTTAGTTCCCCCTTCCTAAGTTTCCTGGCAATGTCTACAATAACCCCAATGTCCCTTTTCAAAAAGGACAGCTCAGATTCCAACACTGTAAAATTAGAAGTGGGTTTTGCCTCCCTTGATATTTATCTGTGTTGAATTCTACCTGCTATTTCATCACACAGAATTCAGAGATCCTTCACGTTTAGCCCTTACCTTTGCTATCCTCAATACTTTATAGCTCATTTGATCACTTTGTTCAGACCTTTTACTGACCTTGAACACCACTCTCTCCCAACATAAAGCTGTATAAATCTCTGCTGGCTGGAATTCAGCCTGAAAACTCTCCAGGACTTCTAACTTCTTTCCTCTCCATCTAGCTAGTCGTATATCTTGAAGATGAATGTCCACAGCAGCCTGGTTTAAAACCTTGTTGCCTGCCTTTTGCTGGCTGAGCAGCTGGATCTTCTTTATCAATATCCCTGCTGAACTCTTCAGGAAAGCAGCTCTGACATGTTTCTGAGGAAAAAGCTTTGGCAGTGTTTGCTCATCCCCAGTATATCATACTTACCCATGTGTATTCTTTTCTTTGGTGCAGGTCCTAATGATTTTCCTGCTACAGACATAGCAGATGTATTTATCTATTTATCCATTGTATCCCAGATCTCTTCTGAAGCACCTTCAAAAATTGATTTTATAATTGAAACCTTCAGCTCTTCAAATACACAAACAAGAGGTCGTGGATCACAGTTAATTCAGTTCTGAGCTCCTTCAGAAAATACAATGTGTTGTTAAAAAACATAAGCTCCCAAGTTCTTGAGACTTCTTGGAACGTTTCAAAGGAATTTTAAGTTTCTGCTTTGTGCCTTACTGAACACCATTTCTATCACTGTAGATATCTTTTATTTGTTGTTCTGCACTCTCTGCCACTTTCATATTGGACTAATTCAAGCTCCTATTTGGCCAGAGTAGTTTTTCCTAAGAAATTCACCTGCATTAGGGAGATTTGAATACTGGTACTTCTGTCTTGTGCTGTCTCACACTTTTAGTTTCTTTTCTACTTTCCTCTTTTTTTGGCCAAAACTCAATTAAAACATTAAAAAATATTTAGTGCTTTTGAAGACTGTCTGGCTAAGAACACTCACAATATTTATCCACCAACAAAGACTGCATGGGCAACACCAGTAAATCACAACTTGACCTGAAGGAACCTGGAGTGGAAAGTGAAATCCATCAAGAGTTTTAGAGTCAGCATTGTAAGTATCAAGTCAAACTCCTAGCATGACTGATGTCAGCTGGGGTTCTGATTCACTGTAATCTTTTGATCTGAGTTTCTGCATTTAAATGTCACTTTGCAGCACCAGGATGATGCCAGTCAATCTGCCCTTCCTGTTATGTGTAGTCCTTGCTCTGATTCAGCAGCCACACTTACACAAGTGGGACTGTGTATTTCCCCATGTAAAGGACAGATATTGCAGCGTGTGTTTTTTAAAGGACCCTTTTTCAGTCCCATTTCTCATTTCCTAACCCTGGGGGATTATCTGGCATTCAGGGTTGGTGTCTGGGTTGTTACAACCTTAAAATCAAAAGCAAGATGAAACTCTAGTAAGACCAGTGGAGCTGACAAGGCTACAGAGCAGCTGCAAGTGTGCACAGACTACAGTGCCCAAACTAGATCCACACTTCTCATCCCAAGAAATTCTGTGATTTCCCTCTCCCAAGCTTCAAACCCACTGGCTACTTTTTCTGCACACCTGATCAATAGGACTGGATTCTGAAAATACCGTTAGAGAAAAACAAATGTCAACAACAGAATTAGGGCCCTTTCCTTTCTCCCCAGAAAATAGAAAACAAACGTTGTAAATTACCCATCAATCACTCAAATGCAAATGCTTGAAGTTCTTTTCCCTGTTGCAATTATAGAAGCTGTTCCATGCAATAAAAGGTTATTAAGGCAATACTTAATGGCCTTATTCATAATTCTAAGCAAGCTTCATTTAAAATTTAAACCTACCAGACTGTTTGAATGTAAATCACAATGCTCTAGAGTAAAAAAAAAAAAAAAAAAAGTTGAGAACACCATAAATTTTCAAGTATTTCCAGACATGTCTCTTCCCATCATTTCTGTTACATCAGCTTTACCGCTCACTCTTTCTGTCTCAATTAGACCATTCAATATTCTTCTTGCAATGCTCCCAGTGTGTTTTTCCCATTCTTGGTTGAATGACTCTCCAAACACTGCCACAGCAGTGGAGGAGGAGTTGCCTTCCTGGAATCTGTTTACTTATCAGAATGGACATCTAAATGGTCTCAGAGCAAAAATTAATGCTATCAGGCCATTACGAGAGAGCCTTCTGAGATCATTAGAAGCTGCTCTGCATGCACAGAAGCTCTTGGTTGTACAGCCACTCTCAGAACAAGCATCCTCAATCCTTTCCTGTTGAAACTTTGGTTGGAATTACAAAAGGAGTTGAGGTGTTTCTCTTGGTTTTGTGTTGTTTTATATTTTTTAACGCTGTTGTGAAAGGCAGAACTCAGTTTATGATTAACTTAGCCAGACTGTAGACCTTATCTCAGCTCATAATTAGCATGGCTATTTTTTGGAATACTGCCTGGTAGCAAACCTGCACACACAAGTAAATAATTTCTCCCACTCTGAAGACTTTGCCAATTTCACTTGAGAAGCATCTAAATTATTTGAGCTAAGTGATAGCAGCATGTGAAAAGGACATGAAAATAATAAACCCCTTAATTTTTTCTTTGGGTCTCAGGAGCAGAAAGGTTTCCAGGAACAGAGCACGATAGGGTTCACCAGTTTCAGTCTCACATACAGCACATTTATAGTTGGAAAAGGTCTTTTGATAGGTTCCATGACAAATCAGTAAGAATTGCTCCACAGGGGTTCAGCAAGTACTGGAATAAATCCAATTAGTTGCTAGGTAAATGCATTTATCTTTATCTTCTAAATCAGTTCTTTCTTTCTTGAATGGTCTTTCTGGACAAGGAGCAACATGAATGAACAAATGAATGTTATTGCAGCCAGGGCAATCTTTTGATTAAGGTGAGTGTGGTCTTCTTCTCACCTCTGCTGCTACATACTGATGAGGTGAACTGTGCTGTAAATACCAGTTCAAAATTACTTTTTGTCTCTTCTGTCCGTTTCAAATTAAACACAGACACTGAAGACTGGCTGCTGAGTATCTCTAGTGTGCACGTGGAGAGAACAATTAAGTTGTTTTACTGAGGGACCCCATGCTCAGGGCTCAGCCTCTAAAAGAAAGGCCTTAAGGATCCTGAGATGTGGTTCTTTCTTCCCTATTTATTAACCAGAAAAAACATACAGACAGATAGAGGACAAAAACTATATTCCACAAAGGGAAAAAAAAAAAGGGACTGCATTATTTTTAACTACTTAGAATAGTTATCATGCTGTAACACAGAAAAATATGTTTTCACAAGTTAGCTGAGAAGTACCATGTAGGACCCAAATTAATTTAGTTTATCTCTAGACCAAGAACAATATCTTAAAAATAGTTTAAGAAAGTTATTCTAATTCCCAAAACAAGCACCATGAGGTTCAGTTTAGGTACAGTGATAAATATCTGCTCCTTTCAAATCATCCTACACTGAAGGACAAAAGGGATATGGATTGCAGGGGGGTTTTTGCCTGCCATAGTACTGCTACTGCAATCACATTATTCCTTTTGAAAAACAAAGAACTTAATTCAGTTCATATGGAGAAGGTACCACTGGAAGCAAACACTTCATGAACAAGAGTGTATTTTGCTTAGGATTTTATTTTTCCTCTTAATGATCCATGAGATCCACACATGTGTCCAAACGATTTTGAAAACTAATTGAAATCAGTGTTCCAGCAGGGGCCACAGAGATGATGAGGGGTCTGGATCATCTCTCTTATCAGGAGATACCATGAGAGCTGGGCCTGTTCAGTCTGGAGAAGAGAAGACTGACAGAGGATCCAATTAAATGCACGTAAATATCTCCAAGGCAGGTGCCAAGAGGATGGTGCCAGATTCATTTTGATCATGCCCAATGACAGGACAAGGAACTCAAGGAGCTCCACCTCAACATGAGGAAGAGCTTCTTTACATTGAAGGTAGCAGAGCACTGGAACAGGTTGCCCAGGGAGGTTCTGCATTCTCTCTCTTTGGAGATATTCAAAACCCCACCTGGGTGCATTCCTGTGTCACCTGCCCTAGGAGACCCTGCCATGGACTAGATGATCTCCAGATGTCCCTCCCAACCCTAACTGTTCTGTGATTCTGCATTTCTGTAAAACGAATGAACTCCATCCAAAAAATGCCCTATGGAAGAGGAAAAGAATTTGCAGGACCCTACAACCACTGTGCTACAAACCTTATGTCTTGCCTTTAAGAGTTTAAAAAGCCATTTTTCAGATGCAAAATTAATGGATATTCAATTCTATAGAGGGATTAGGAACATTATACAGAGAGCTTTTCTAGTAAGCCATTTTGCATTTCACAAAGGAAGACCTCTGAGCACTGTGTTCAATTTGCTGGTTGAAATGCAGCCCCAGAGAAGCGTGAGGCGTCGTCCAGCACATCTATGATGTAGCCTCACTCCCCTCAATTCTTTCTAAGATCCAGCCAAATTTCAGAGCTCAGTGACTCACTGTCCTCAGAGAGGCATGTTTATGTCACCTCACTCCCTGACTCCTTCAAAGGACATTGCCACGTGGGCATTGGTTTCAAAGCTCTCATTTTCAAACTCCTCCACATCCACTTTGAAGGCCACCTCCATCTCACCTTGTGAGATGACAGCATTATGAGAAACAGGGCCAGAGGATGGGAAATGGGGTGACACTCTTCCTTCCTGTGATGCTCCCTTTCCTCACTGCTACGTACAGTGGGTGAACCCGAGAGACCTGCGTGCTGAAAGTGTGGGGATGACATTTCTGGGAAGGTAATGTTCTCTGAAGTACCAGAAGTGGTTTTTGCTTTATTACACATGCACTGGAAGATGTTACAAACCAGACGCTCCAGACACAAGTTTTAAATCATGGTTTATATTGGATGCGACAGCAAAGCTGAAGATTAAGACAGCTTTCACATCTGACATATTTGCTGACTTGTGACAGTGAGAGAGGAGGAAGAGGGCTCCAGGACATAACAGGAGACCTACCTCATGCCAGGTTGTTTCAGTATGGATTTTCTTCTTGGTTGTAATGAAAACCTTCTGTTAACTTGTCAGAGGCACACAATACCTGTGTGGGGGTGCTCAGAGCAGAGCTTGCCTCCTCTGATCGCACCAGAAGCATCTTCAAGATTTAGCAATAAGGGTATCCTTGCTGTCATTTATCCCAATTACAGGAACACCTGTCCAAAGCGTAGCATGTCTGGCAAGCTAGGTAACAGTCCCACTGCCATCAGCATGGGCTGCATTTTGGAAAGAGTGCTGTACTACATCATTCATGACAATTTAAATGTCTGGTGGCTCACTACACACACCAGGACAGAGGAAAGAAATAAAAATGGCTCCTCCACCTCTGTGTCCCTGGACATGGGTAGATAAATCCTGGAAGTTTCCTTGTTTGCAGGAGAAATCTTACCAGAACTTACCTCCAACTCTTACTTACGCCACAGCTTTAATTACTCAGTTTTGCCATTAAGGCATGGGCCATCAAGATTTAATGCAATCTTACATTGTTGATTAAAACATTGTGTTATTTCCTGAATGTCAAACAACATATGACAATAAAGTAGGCATAAAAGATCAGGAAAACAAATGTTCAGCTACTTCAGTACTGAATGCAAAGCATAAATGACTGATCTTTGAATGCTTTTGTATTTACTCGGAGCTTTATAACAATAAAATTGACAACAGTAATTAGTTTGCCTTTCAGAAAAATGATATTTGAATATTCCTGAATTCTCCTGAGCCCAGCAGCCTGTAGCTAAAGCATATTAGCTTGCTTTCATTGGCTTGCCTATTACTGTTGGTAATGTTTGGGTTTTTTTAAAATCAAAGACTGAAATAGCCCCAAAACTCTTACTATTTCTTAAAGCAAGTTCAGACATGCTGATGAGCAGTTATTTTATCTAACGTAAACATCTTGAAGTTATCCACATTATCCTAATCGCCACATACACGCAACAGAGAGCTTCAGATACCTCAAGAGAATGACTCACAAAGTGGTGTAAATTAAGTGGCTCTGATGAATTACCTTCTTGAGGGGCCTATTTCTCTTGACTGATGTAAATAAATCTTAGGGTGACTAGCTTGGATTTAGCAAGGTGATGTTGTTCAGACAGACACATTAAATTACATCTATTTTCCAATTTTCTTGAGATGTGTAGGGTTTACACATTAGAGCACTTCAAATTAGAAAAGATCTTCAAAGGCATAGAAGAGCTATCTGACTTCAAATTTATTATTTCAGTCTCTTTAAATATTTAAAGTACATAGTTATGTACTTCATTCCTGATACACTTGCAGCCATGTCTGCCCCCAGCTGAATCCCTAGGTCTAGGAGGAATCAGAGACCCAGAGGAAACACAAATGTCATTGATCTCCTTGGCTTTGATGAATTTCTGGTTATCATCTATAACCAGGATTGAGAAAATAACCCCCTAAAGAACAGAGCAACTCAGGTCTTCCAAACTGAAAACATTTCTGGAAAGGGAGGCTTGTGTCATGCCTCTCATTTTGTGCCTGCAAGCAGCAGTCAGCAAAAAGAAAGACTACCAGAAAGACTCACCATCTCAGAGCAGCAGGTTGTTTTTAAGTTTTGCTATATACCATGCTACTGCCAGCTTGTCAGGGACACTGCTGCCATTACAAAGCCTAATTCTCCCCTCCCCACTTCTCACATCCATGAGGTTATTCCTCATCTATAGCTGAGTTATTTACTCTCAGCAATCACTGACCTTCCCAGAACTGAGGAAGATCTCTCAATTGTTGAAACTCTACAATTGAGTTGTTGAGACCCTCTCTGAGACATCACCCAACCTTTCCCCAGGTGGTTGGTTTTACATGAGCATGTTTCATTATAATATACCACGCCAACAAAATCTCAAATCACCACCAATTCTTTCCAATAATGTGTGGAAGAGAGGAGAAGTCTGCAGAAGGCAAATCTGATACAAAGAAGGACATGGGAATGCCAGAACAGACTGAGTGGTATCCCGGGAAAGCAAAGGAACAACCAGTCCACATGTGCCCACAAGATGACAAAGGGATCAAGCAAAAACCCCGGATAGTTCTGTTTAGCCAAAAACTTACACCAGATGAATCTAGTGTGCTTTTCTGACAAGGTAACCAGTCTGGTGGCTGAGGGGGAAGCTGTATACACGACTTACAATCATCTCACATGACATCCTTATAAACAAGATTTAGCAATATGGTCTGGCTGTAACCAGCCTTAGGTATGGGACAAAAAGAGTTGAAAACCTGCTTTCAGCACAGGAGCTATTGGTGAGTCACTGTCACATGGGGAGAGAGAGGCTCTCAGCGCTCTTTCACTCCATGTTTTTATCAACAGCTAAATGATGGTGCACGGAGTGAATAACAACAAACTGTAAGTTGCAAATGCCTTGAAGGGCAGGGTTAGAGCTAAAAGTGATCAATAATAGCTTGGAGGGAGGGTATGAAATCACTATGAAGAAATTCAGCAAGGACAAGTGCTAATGCTACACTGCACAGGGAGAGAAATCAAGTACCAAACAAGGATTGACAAAAGACCTGGGCTGTAAAATGGTTCCAAATTTTCTCATGTGTGAGTAGCATGAAGCTGTGCCTGGGGTACACTGAGAGGGTTGCCACTTGTGAGAGACAGGAGACATAATTTCATTCTTCCCAGCTCTCTTTTAAGCCCCTTTTGGAGTGTTGCACTGAAAGGCCAAAGGGAAAGCCAATCTGGAGAGATTTAAGAGGGTAATAAGTGATGCTGAGAGCATATGTTCTGTGAGGAAAGGGGATGGTGAGGTTCCTTCACCCTGGGAGAGCCCTATCTCAGGCTGCTGCAGTTCCTTGTACCCTCAGGGGCTGTCTCCTTACAAAAGGCTCGGGCTCTTTCTTTGCAATTCACCTTTCCACACTGTTCCCAACCTTTAAATTGTTCCTTTTTCTCATTTGGCAAGGAAGGACACACTATATTTTCCTCCTCAGTAAGGGTTCTAGCCTCATTTGGTGTTCTCTCCTCTGGGCTTCCCACTGGCCTTTCCTTGCTCTTCTCACCCTTTGCTGGAGCACCCCACTGCCCAGAGTGAGCCCAGGTCACCTTTCATCATGTTCTTGCATCTCTACTTCTAGGTCACCCATCACTTCTCATGTTTCCATGCCCCCCTTCTTCTGTTTTAGTATATGAAAAAAAAGGGTCAGCAAGCCTGTGGCAGAAGCTGGGTAAGGAAAAACATCAGCCTAAGTAACTGATGACTTGCACTGGCTTAAGAAAATGTTTCAATATTTGTGTGGGCATGGCTCCAACAGCATCCACAAGAGTTATTAGGAAAAGGGGTAGATTTCCCACTCCAGAGAGTGCACAGAGGACTTTTGCCTCTCAAGTGACCTATATGCTTTTGGATAATACATCTTTCTGGTCAACTTCACGGATATTTCCATGTTTCTAAACTGTGCAGTATGGCTCTTGCTCACATGTGGTGCTGTGGATCCGTAGCTCATCGACACTGCTTCCCGCACCACCTCAGGGACAAGGGGATGTCAGGGGGCACCACCCTGGGCAGCAGGTGGCTCACAGCCATGCTCCTCTCTCACCTGGCCCCAAAGGAGACCCAAACAGAGCCCTGGCAAGTCCTGTGCCAAAGACATACTGGAGGCGTGGGAATTCATCCTGCCTGTGTAGAGCACTGCCTAGGGATCACTGCTTGCTGTCATGCCAGTGGTTTGGCATTCCTTGACAGGGAGAGCCTGGCATTAGAGGTCTCTAAATGCGGCTGCATTGTTGTTTGTAACCCACAGCCAAATCCACCTCAGTTCCTGAACTCCACACAGGCTGCATATGAGGCATATTCCCACACCATCCTGAGTAGCCATGGCACCGCACTTAGTGGAATCCTGCCTGGGATGGCTGTGTCAGGACAGAGATGTCAGGGCTGCAGGGGGCAGGACACAAAGCAGAGGCAGCAAGAGGGTGACACGTAAGGGTCAGTTTTCCTTAATGGACACCGTCGTTTTCTTTTTGCCAGCTTGTGCTTTCAGAAATCCGCAAAGCTTCCTCATTTCCAAGGCCACTTTATCTCGAGGACAGGACAGAAATGAAAACAGGCTCACGTGTTTGTCACTAGAGGCACCTTTACACAATGTTCCTCGTGCTCAGTGCATGCGTCAAGGGTTGCTCCGTGGCTGGAGCCCAAACGTCCTCTTCACGCAGCTGAGCGGGATAATGGCACCTGAGTGGGGAAGGAAAGAATGAATCATTATTCACCACACAAGTCCTGACCCCACCATCTCCCTGACAAATGAATGCAATGCTTTCCAGGGCTCTTACAGTGATACTTTTGTGAGCCATCAATTATTTACATACCTGGTCAATAATTTAAATGTCCTGGAATGTGCGTATTACAAAATAACTGCCTTCGTTCTTTGAATTTGCAGGGATACCCGGCTGGCACTAGCACAATTAATGACTTAACAAAGTCTTCACAGCAACAGTGAAATATTGGATTTTACTGCTTTGATGGTAACTAAGCTGAATTCTACACTTTGGAAAAGTTATCTGTGAAAGAACACATTAGGCATGTGCAGAAGTTTTAGTGCATTGGGGGTAAGGTACCCGAGGGTTTGAATGAAGCTGTTACACCGAAATAAGACAAAAAAAGGTCACTTTTGCTTAAATAAGTTACACAGAGAGTAAGAAAATACTTCTAATAGGGCTCTTGCTAACATAGCCATTTGCATGTAAACCTCTGTGGCAGTGGAGATGCAACGAGTGCAACGCGACCGAAGATGATGCTATTCCAATGAGGCAGCATCTGCAACAGGTGCAGGATTGCAGTAGGCTTGGGCTCAGCCCTGAGAGGGACACAGCCCTTGTGAAGGGTTCCTGAAGCCCCCTCTTTCCTCCTCTCACATCCCCAGCTGGATACAAGGGGTGTTCATGTGATATTGGTAATTCACACCAATTCACTGCCTCTAAAAAGGTGTCCAGGTGACCTTCTGTCATCTTAACAAGGCACCTGGACAAAGGGTGGCTTTTGTTTGATCACAAGTCTTCTATAACTGTCCCATTATGATGTACTACAAATCTGAGCTTCAACGTAATTGAAGAATTAAACCTAGATAAGCATTTGCCCTAGAAAACAAATCAGTTTGTCTTCATGAGGGTGTTTGGGGCTGTAATTCCTGTGATCTGAACACCCTTTTCTTTTCAGGGATGCTAATGAATACTAGAAAAGGAACTGTAAACCATTTGTAACAGAATCTTTTCTAAAATCTTGCAGATGGTAGATCAGCTTTTGATCAGTAAAAACAACCCTCTCACTCTTCATCCCAAAAAAAGGTTATCAATGGAGCAGATGAGTGACCAGCCCACCTCCCCAAGAGCATTTCAGGGTAGAATGCTGTAGCAAGACCATCAACAAGCACCAAAAATGTTTACAGACAAACTTAACTACACCCTTTCAGAAGTATTTTGTTGGAACCCAGAGCATCCCTTTGGCTGCCCTGA
>VZSR01003807.1:28868187-28947886 GCA_013398615.1 Brachypodius melanocephalos | reverse complement strand
AAATCCCAATCCGACAGTATTTATCAACAAAATTTCTTCTGTAATGAAAAAGGGTCAGTACAATTTTATGTTCAGGTCCAGGTAACGATGTAAATTAAGGATCATTAATGTTTTTGATTAAGAACCAGGATGTGGAATAGATGTGGAACAAACAAAGCAGGAGGCAGGAGTTCCGTGAGGTACATGGGAACCCAATGTACTGCGCTTCCATTATGAAAGTAAACAACAGCATGGACTCTCTGATGGCTAACAAGGGCTGTGCCTGTGCTGCAGCTTCCATCAGACCCGGGGTGGTTGCTCACAGCAACTCTTTTGACAAACTCAGCAGGAGCCTAATTCCTCAAATCTTCCTGTCAGACAAGGTTGGAATTGGTCAATATGTTTAAATTAGCTGGGGCAAGAGGAGGAAAAGGCTGGTTTCCAGGAGAAGTCTAATTTCCTGTTTTCTGAATTTCTTTGTAAAATAATTTTTATTACGAAACCAAATTTAGCTTAGGCTGCAGAGCTTTATTCCAGTAGTAGTTCCTGGGCAGGAAACACAAAACTACTCTGTTCTCTGTTTCGTTACCTGGGTAAGGAAGATGAGGTGCCATATGGGGAAGACAGCAAGCCATAAAGGATCCTCTTTCTCTCTCTTCCTCACCGTCTATTTATCCCTCTAAACTGTACCCTTGACCTACAAGAAACACATCCAAGGGCTTGGGAAAGAGACCTGCAGAGTGACATTATTCCCCTCCAAGTGCTGCATGATTTCATTCCTGTGTGTTTATCACAATGGATATGCGGCAGTAGCACAGTTCCTACCCTGCTGATCCAAAGAACTGCAGGCTGCAATGCATCCCGAGGGTTTCTTGGGACTTGCGATACCATCATTCACCTTCCTTTGCAAACCTGGTGGCTCGGGTCACCAGCCCCTCAGTGGGAAGCCAACCACAAGGTTGGAGTATTTCCTAATCTCCTCCCATTCCTGCCCATCAGTGCTGGGTAGGTTCCCCGGGAGTCCTTTCCCTTCCAGGCAGGAAACCCTGAAGCTTCTAAACTCAAGTGCCAACTCTTCCACGCTTGCCTCCTGCTGGCACTTTTTTCTCTCTCTCTCACTGGGAGCAGTATCTCACAGCAAAGAATCTCTCTGCCTTAATCCACATTTGTTATAGAGCAAGTGGGGTATTTTGTATTTCCACTGACCTGACGAGGATCTTTCTGACATATAAGGCTTTGTTTAAGTCTTTTTTGAGGATATACAAGCAGATTTCTACTAGATGACTTTTAAAGTACAGGACTTTTGGACACTCATTATCCCTCTGTGAGTTTATACCAATATTTTGTTTCTGTCTTTTATTCAGGTAATTTTATTTGACTTACATCTCACTTTTTAATCTTAGTTTTAAAATAGGTTTGTATCTTTTATTTAGGAAATTAGAGTACAAAAGCTCCTTGCTGAGTTTCAATTTGAAAAAAAAATAGCCAAAAGGTACAGTTAAACCAGAATCTGGTAAGAAACTTTTTATTTCTTCTGTATTTGAGAAGGATAATAAATGGTTAAATCTAAACAAAACTGTTTTTTAAGAAATTCTAAACCTGAAGTAATGTACCCAAATATTAAAAGGCGTTGGTCAAGAAATTATACAAATAAAGAAAATCAAGAAAAAAATACAAATTAGACAATATGTCAGTTATCAATAGCTCATTGAATATTAGAGAAGTTCAAGAGGTTGGAAAGAGTCTTAATATAGTGCCAAGATTTACCTAAGAAAGTTAAAATAAATAAATACTGCATCAGTTGGGCAACAATCCAAGACAATATAACCGATAACCTGACAGAAGAGACAGGTATTAGGATGTAAAAGTAGATAAGTAATGCCAGTAATACAGATTCATGGAAAATCAATTCTACCAAAGAAATTTGACGACCTTTTTGTAACATTACAAGTTTGGTTGTTAAATTAATAGCACTGATATATTAACTTCAGGTATATATAAGGTAGTTTAATATAGTGAAAAGATTGGAGATAAAAAGAGCCAACATTGAACACCAGGTTGAAAATTACAAGCACGGGTTCTATAAACAAGATATCATAATTGAAGAGGCAGACTTCCAACAGGTTCATGAAAACACTAAATCTGCAAGATGTTCAGTGGTGAAATGGAGGTATAAAAACTGATACTGACCCAAGTATGCAAATGACTGAAGAACAGAGAAAGCGAGCAACTGAGGGGACAGGGCAGAAGGGTAGAGAGGAGAAGATACAAATATTAAGATAACAAAACTTGACATCCTAGATACAGGCCATGTACAATGCACACAGCAAGCTGCTCTTCATAGAGAATTTGACAGAAATATTTTCTTTCTCTCCTCACACACACACACACACACACACACAAAATTAGTGAACTCTGCAGAGCTATGCTTGCAGTCTCATCAAATTGCTTAACTGGGTTTTTTAAAGCTAACTACTGCCAGTCTCCTAGCTCTGTGATTAGTAATGTATCTAAATCCTCTTTGGAACTTTGTGAATCTATTAATCTTCCTAAGAAAGTATATCAAGCTGATTAAATGACATCGAAGTCTTCTGTGCAAAACATAGCAGTAATACAAAACAGCCTCTGAAAAGTTATGATATGTATATACTCACATGTTCAGCCTCCTAGAGAAGAGAGCTAATTCTGGTACACTGAATATCTTAAGCGATTATTTCTCTCTAAAGTTCCTTTTTCATCACAGCATTTTTGTTTAACTAGTTTAAGATAAAACCTATCAGTCATGGAAGAGCAGAATGGAAACAGCTTCATTAAGGCAAACCCTCCGATAGTTCCCTTATTTCTGAAAGTTAAATTCTCTTGAAAAATTAATCACAGTGAATCTGGTAGAACTAATTTTAAAATGTGAGAACATGAGAGATGCTCTACTTCTAGCCTCGAGTGAGATGAGATCAATATGTTAAATTAAGTCTACATAAAACCATACAGGAGGATTTGTATAGGCAACATTTATTCCTATTCAGGAGAGTAATTGCAATTTAGAGAGTGAAGAGAAATGCAGTGAAGAGAGATCTTGGCAAAAATATCACTGGCTAAAATTAATGACAGAAAAAACTCCACTGAACTCATTCATTACCAGACAGAAGTCAGTATCAGTTGTATTGACTTTTAATCTTCTGAAAAAAGCCCAAACAAATACACAAAAAACCAGAGCTGTGAAATGTGAGCTGGCAAGGATGTGAAGAAAAGTTCCCCAGACTGTGATGCCGATTCTAATTCCTAAAAAAATTCTTCCTACATCCAAAAGGAAAATAATCAAAGCCACAGATATTTGGGAAAAAATGACAAAATTAATCATGAATCCTTAAAATTTGATTTTGTTAACATCCACCTTGTGTACAAATTTCATAACTTAATACAAACACACAAAGGTGTACAAATGCACTACTTGGGCCTTCAAATCATCGAGGAGAAACTAATGGCTTGCATTATTTTTTTGTTGGGAGTGGAAAAAGCAAGCAGACTCATTGTTATGTTTTTCCCTGCTGCAGTTTTACTCACATTAATTAACTATTAATTGAGCACAAGTGGCATTAACAGCAAAAATAACTCACAATGTTGCAGAAAGCAGCGGTGTTCAGGCTTCCAGGAATTTCTCTTGTATCAGCCATCCAGATATTTTGATGCTTTAACCTCTTCCCAATTGCAGTGTCGGGACAAAATTTCCAAGCTTCCTGTTTAGCTCACTTTTCCCCCCTGAATCCAAGTTCCCTGAACAAATTGGAGCCTATGCCATGATCTGAGCCTCGGGTAGTTAACACATGAATTACATAGAATAACCCTGCCAGGGCTGTGCATCCCGTCCTGTGCCAGGGGCAGGTTTGTGCAGGTGAGGGAATTGCGGCATTGCAGCTCCAACCAGATTGGATCAGTACTGACAGGGCAAAGATTCACTTATCCTGAGGCAGCAGAACACCCCAGCTTCACACAGGACTGTGTGTGCACTGCCCTGGTCACCGACAGGACACCCCAAAAGGATGCTGCTGATGGTTTGTAGTTTGTAAAATGTGGTTTTGAGAGGAGGTTTTGTGTGGTGCCAACAGATCTTGTTTTCAGCAAATAGTTCATTGTTCTGTTAGTCAGCTATATTTGCAGTATTCAGATCACTGTAACTAGAATTGGTCAGTATCTGCATACAAAACATTTAAATGGAAGTCAATACAGGAAACAAGCATTTCACCAGTGTCTGCTGCTGCTGGTGATCTGGTATTAAACAATAGTAACGGCAGAATAAGCTGGCCACAGTTATTCTCCCTTCATTAACTCCGTGGAAGGAGATAATTACATTTTGTGGACTACTTTTTCTCTAAAGGTCTGATATTTTTAGTAATAACATTCGTTAAAAGCCACTCCCTCTCTGGTTTCTAGCAAGCAAGCCCAGACTGTGTCTCCATTGTGTCTCCACTGAGGACCATGCCAAGAGTGCTGCTGCTGCCCGTGCCGCCAGTGCAGCATTTCCACAGCCTGCAGCCACCTGTGCCAGCAGCCTTCAGCTACTAAAAAATCCAGCTACAAAATCCAGTGAATTCAGTGGATTCCATGAATCCAGTGGATTCATGGCGCTCACTTTTTCACTGAGAGAGTGATTAAATACTGGAATAGTCTGCCCGGGGAGGTGGTGGAGTCACCATCCCTGGATGTGTTTAAAAAACAGACTGGATGTGGCACTCGGTGCCATGATCTAGTTGAGGTGTTAGGGCTGGGTTGGACTTGATGATCTTGAAGGTCTCTTCCAACCTACATATTCTGTGATTCTGTGATTCTGTGAAAAGTAAGTCCATGCATGCCATGTAATAGTCCATTTGCAAGGTATTTCCAGCTGACTGTGCACCTCAGAAGGCTTTAGGGGATCTAAGCAAACCAAAACACAGGTGGGAAAAGTAAGCTACCAGGCACCAACTCCTTACTTTGCAAGAGATTTTTTTCTTAGGGAAATGTTCTTTAAAAGGAAAGACAGCTTTGTTTTGAGAGAAAGTTGGAATGTAAACACTCTCTTTAGAAGTAGCATCTGCTCTTTTTGGTTTTTTAGCATATGTTCTTTCATTTACAAAAGGGTTTGTAAAACTTTTCCAGGCTTTTAAAATTTGTATATTCAAAACTTTCAAGACAACCAACAAAATGAGAACAGTTTGATTTTTGTTTCCTTTTTGGTTGCTTTCTTTTTTTTCACAGAAAAAGAATTTTTTCTTTTATTCTAGACAATTTAGCAACAAATAGCAGGTTTGGGAACCCTGGGAATTTCTCATAAGAGGAATAATCAAGCTCCTGCCTAGATCTAGTCATTACCAAAGAGTACAGCCTTCAGAACAGAGGATATGAAAGACTGAAAAAATGTTCGGTGCTCATGGTTTCAGGCTTCATTTTGGGTTGACAGATGACAGATACCTGTAGTTTCATGACACAAACCTTCACTTGAAACTGGATGTAAAGATAACACAGAGGACACTGTAGGCAATCATGAATCTCTTTCTAAAAAAGCCCCAACAAAATAGCAGCCCCCACCCAAATAACACAAATTTCTGTGCTCAGTGAAGCCAGTGAGAACATTGGTTTTTATTTTGGTGATGAATAATGGCATAAAGCAGTGATGCTGTGCCTGGCCTTTCTTGTGAGGAAGAGGGCTGGAACGGGAAGGAGGCAGGCAGGGCATGGGCTGAGCTCCAAGGCAGGCAGGGCACTGGGGGCCAGGGTTATTGCTCTCAGGAGAACAAAAGCTCTCCTACCCCACATGAAGAAAATCAATACAGGAGGAAGGGCAGAGCAAGCAGAACGTGCTGAGGATGATTTAATCCATCCAACTGTTACATGGACCTGAACAAGGCACTGTGTTTACCCAGGTCCTGTGTTTACCCAGGTCCTGTCTTTCAGCCTCTCAACCCTTCAAAGCAGTGAGGGTTGCTCTGGGAAGCAGTGCAGCAGCAGCCCCTCTACCTGTGTTACATTTAGAACAGGTTTTCCAGAAATGTCCACGTTTTCTCTGGGGAAAAAAATAAATCCCAAAACTTGGGGCCCTTTTTCACTCGTGATGCCCATAGATGTTTATGGCTTCCTAGCACCACTGCTTCCTACCTGTATGTTCATAAAACTTACACATGATGCCACAAAAAGAGGTTTTCTGGTGGAGTAGCTTAGTCCTTTGGTGTTTGCAGGCTGCTTGAAATGGCTGGAAGGGAAAAAAAAATCTCTCTGCTTTATAAAGTGCAGCTGTTCTGGGGAGAGGAGCAATAGTTACTGCTCACGTGAGAGAAGATGCCACAGTAAGAACTGGTAGCTTATTTTCAAAAAGATATTGATAAAATACAGATAGTTCAGTGAAAAGCAAGAAAAATTGTGTAATGCTCTTTAGAGGCTGATTTAACATGAAAAAAAAAATTGAGAAAAACTCTTAGGAGTGTATGAGCAAGGACTGGTAACACTACAAATATGGGAGCAAAACAACCTTTGCCTACACTTCAGCCCTGGTTGAGGAAAGATTATTTACAAGCACACAAACACACAAGCAGGCAGCTCTGACTTACTGCTGCTGGCATTTTCCTAACATTTGATCATCTGGTTGCTAAGCACACTGCTACATTACCACTTGACATTTATGTTTTATTTTCAGTTTATTACTAAAGGTAGGAAATGAAGCGCTCTCCTACTCCCTTAAATTATAGTCATCTTGCTAATAATACCTCTAAAAGCCCCATTCCATTTCATTTAATGAATTTAGAATACCTGATAAACATTCAGATACTGACAAGCAAACCTATTGTCTTCTGCCTGAAGAGGCAGGGCCTGCTGAGAGCGTTTTCTCATCAGAGAAAAGAGTTCCTGAAGCAATCCTGCTCTTGTAATCTGCATGGAAACTCACTGGAGCCTTCCAGAAGAGTTAAAACCATAGAGTAAAGCAAACCTACAATAGCCTCAAGTTGCAACATCAAAGAACTCAGCTACTGTAATCCCAAAGAACTCATGGGGTGTTGTGCAACTGAGGAAACCAAAACAGAAATCACCATGTGCTTTCTCTGCCATCAGTCAGCAGGGCAGCAAATAGCAGAAGCAGTTTAATGCAAGGCACTCCTGAGCACCTGCCTGTGAGGCCAGCCTTCCCTGCAAAGGTAGTTTATCAGTCTGACGAAAGATCAAAAGTAAATTCTGCCAAACGCATCATCTCTGGAAGACTTTGACTCACTGGTGGCTGCAGTACAAATCACTTAACAGCTGAACCACCTGGGTCTTCTGTGCCAGAGGAAAACGTGTGAAATGAGAGCTTTATCTCGTGTATAAATAAGTGACTAGGGTGACCAGCTCAGTTTCAGATGTCTGGCTTCCAGTCTCCTAGTTAGGCATCCCACACCTCAGGGTCCATCTACAGCAAACTCCTGCTGATTACAATGGCACCTATAAATTTCCAGCCACTGCCAGCAGTGAGAAAAACATTATACTCTGATAAAGGCCTCAGAAATACCGTTGAGATCTTATTCCTGACTCCAAGCAGACACTGGGGTTGGCGAGGGTAAGTCTTGTACCCTGGGAAACTCCCACTGTAATGGGCAGCCAAAGCCAGAATATAAGCGTGTGTCTGTCGCCTGGAGAACATGAAGGCACCAGCTCTTCCCCATGTTTGAGTGGGAAACAGGCAGCAGGGGCAGCCCAAGGGCCATGGAGACTCCTGTAGCTCTCCCCTTGCCTGGCAGAGGTGAGCACACAGCTGTAGGGATGGCTGCAGGAGACTGGGAGGCAGTCGTGGTGTGGTTCGAGCCTTCTTCCAAGCACAGAGGAGGAGACGTAGGCTCAGTTTGGGGCAGGGCTGGATATTTTATTGTAGAATAGTGGGTTTGCCTGTCCTCTGTTCCTCTTTAGTCTCTCCACACTGGTTTACCCAAATCAACACATCACTTTCCTAGCCCCCCTCTTTATCTGTCTCACAAATCCTCACAGTCCTGCACGTCCCGAGTGCACATCCACAGCCCTCATTCGTCCTTGCCCACTCCCCTTCTGTCCCCTGACAGCCTCCAGTTCTCACAGGTCTGACTCTCACCCTGTTTCTGCAGGCAAGCCCCAGCCCAGGAGCAGCTGGGGGAGCAGGGAAGGCTCAGGAGCCGCTCTGGTTTTTGCAGATAAACAAGTTACCACCTGCCAGCTGCTCTGCTGTGACACACGCAGCAGCCCACACACAGGTTCTTCTCTTCTGCAGAGGAAAAACAGAGTTTACCCCTACACAGGAAAATAAACCTGCACATGGGGCACACTCCTGTTGCAGCTGGGGCTTGGCACTGCCACTGTGCTGTGGGAACTGGAGCATGAGCAAAAACATCCCCTTGGATGGCGAGGGGTGACCAGAGATGTTTAGAAGAGGAGAAGTGAGAGCATCAGTGGAAAACAACAGCACAGAGACAAGGATTTCTCTGAGTGGGTGGACTATTCTGGAGGAAAACATTCGCATATTTTCCAAAATAATTAGAGTTCTCCTGAAGAACAATTTCTTTTCTGGTAGAAAATGTCACTTCTATTTAGTATTAGTGTGCCTTACTTAAAATCTGCCTGGTTTAGCTCTTCCGGCTTTACCATCTACAAACAGCTTAAGCTGTGAGGAGGCCTTGGAAAGTAGAACAACAGGTCTGTGCTCAGAACCGTGGCAGAGTGAGCCATTGCCACCAGCACAGCGAGCCAGGGAGGCTGCTCTGATACCACTCAGGGGTACAGAACAAGCATTCACAGGTTTCAGCAGGTAAAACTGCAGACCACCCCAAGTTTAAGCCCTGCAGCTTAAAATCTGATCTGAAAAATCTGATCTTAAGATCTGAAAATTGTCATGTCACTTCTCCTGCCTGTGCTGCTCAGTGTACAAGCACAATGTGAAGCACTCATGTGAGCTGTGCAGAGCTGTGAGCACAGTTCAGGACCTTGTGGTCCCAAAGAGGTGCTGCAGCCATTCTGATTTTCCTGGCATCCACGTGAATTACAACTATGGCCTGACAACCAATTTAAAAATAGGTTATTGAAAGAATAAACATTGTGTCAGTGACTAAACTGCCAAAAACTTCTGTATGTCTATAAATGAGGTGATGTCAAGATCTCTAATTTTCTCTTTTGGAGTTTTAACAACAGAAAAAAAAACAAAAAAAAAAACAAAAAAAAAAACCAAACAAACAAACAAAAAAAACCCCCAACAAAATAACCCAAAAACAAATACAAAAAAAACCCCAGAAAACCAAAAAAAACCCAAAAAACCCAAAAAAACCCCCAAAACAAAACAAAACAAAAAAGCCCACAAAAACGAAACAAACAAAACAAAAAAAACCCCACAAAACCACAACAACAACAACAAATTTCCTTCTTTATTATACACAATAGTTTTATTGTTTGGGGAGGGACAGCTGTCAATCAGCTGCAGTTTTGGTCTCTATGGAAATGCCTGGTAATACCCAAATGTGCAATACTGATTATTTATGAGCTAATAATCCAATATGTGTTGCAGTTAGTCCTCATAAACACTAGGTTTGAAGAAAAAAAGAAATTGCATAAGGTTCCAGTATCAGTGTGTATCAACAATATTGCCTTTGCCTATGTGAAAAGCTGGTACCTGAAAATTTCCTGTCTAAAGGAAAGAAGTTAAATATTCAAAGTCCAGAATTTTTTCTTACATGTTTATCTCATGTGGCCTGAAATACAGATGGCAAATGTGACAGCAAATTCCATCCTTCATCCTTTCCGTTTAGAGCTTTCTAAATATCTCTTAATTATATGGCACACTTTGAATTGTCAGATAAAAAAGGTTTTGCTCATGATTTTTCTACATTTCTTCCTAATTAGATCTGCATGCCAGAGGAATCCCTGCACTTTGCCACTGCAGTAAAGCCAACAGCAAAACCCAGACCAAATCCCTGACGAGCTGTGAAGATGTCCTGGTGTCACAGCTTTCCGAGGGCTTCCACAGGCTTGTGTGGCTCCTGGTTCCTGTCAAGGAGTGGCACTTGGCAGGCCCCTCCTGACTGCACTTTGCTAAGGGAAGCAGGTGTATTGATTCCTGCAAAAGCAGCCCAACTTTTCTCCAGTAAATGTTTAATCCAAGAGGAATGTGCTGCACTGTACAATGGCAGGTGCAGGAAGCCTCCCCTGCGCTCCCACAGCTTTCACCAGCCCAGCCACCACTGGGAAAGGGAGCAGAGCACTGGGCAGTGCCCTACAGGCAACTCCCTCACCCGTGCTGAGGAGACACAACTCAGACACAGGAGAAGGGAATGCATCTAGCACCTGTTTGAAGAAAGGAAATAACAAATAGTTAGGGAAGAAAGTGAAACTTCACTGAAGCTGGGAAGTTTAGCTCCATATGTACTGACTCCCGAGGCAAAAGGTTTCTAATTAAAAATTTTGTTGTGGGAATGCATCGCCAGGCATGAGCTGGAGGGAGGAGAGAGTCCCTGTCTGTTCAGTGAGCTCTCATCACTCTTCAGCCTTCCCTCACCACATCCCAAAATAATCAAGGGTGGTGTGTGTGGGGCCTCCTGGGAGCAGAGCTCCAGCACACACACAGGATCCACAGTCAAATGGAAAGTGGTACCATTTGCACAGCTATTTTTGCTCAGTGATTGCCCATGGGCAACTTGGAAACCAGTATTTTTCTAAATTAATGTCTCATTTCAGTCGCAAGGTGGATTTTCCAAATGGAAATATTCTACATCAGGGGAACTTGACGGTGCACTAAGGGAAGGGATAGCATCCTTTATTTCCACACTGCCTCCATCTCAAGGACAGGAGCACACTGTGTGAGTGTCACACCCCAGCAGTTGTGTCTATCGTGTACCATCTACAGCTCTAACCCAACCATGACCGAATTGTGGCCAGGTGTAGTACAAATAGAAATGAGATCCAGCATTCCTGGGATGCCCTAAAGAGTGACTCCAGAACAGAGGAAGTTTTTAACCCTTGTTTAGCATAATGCAGAGAGGCAGAACTAGGTCTAAAGGAACAGGAACGCAGTTGGCAGAAGCCAAGTAAGTATACAAAGGTTTTGTATTATATTTGGTTTTGCCTAACCCACTTCTTCCTCATTCTCTTGTTCCCTGGGATAGCAGAGGAACAGGTGGAGATTAAGAAGAGTCAGCAGAGACTCGTATGTCATCTAACACACAAATTTGACATCAGTGTTGTTAGGAACAGACTGAATACATCAAGCTCATGTTTAAGAGGCATAAGGAAGAAATTACCCTAACAAACTTCTTATTTATGAGTGAGAAGATCTTCTAGATGTATTCAAGCACATTTCTGGGCATCAATAGCGTTTTTGGGCAGCAGCAACAGAACCCCCTCAGTGGGCAGCCGGAGTGTGTCAAAGGAGGGGACAGTTACTTCTCTTACAAAAGGATAAGAGCCTACAGTTTTAAGAGAGGTGATCACATCCATGGAACAGTGTTCAGAGAAGACCCAAAAATAAAAGTGATTCCTCAACTGCAATAACAGATGGACTATTCATCTACAGAACAAAAAGCCAGAGTGCTTGCTGACTTCCCATGACAGAGTGTTCCAGGAAGGAGGACAGCAGAGAGCACTGCTGTGTATAGCACAGGGATGACACAAAATACAGAGCTCCTGAATTCTACCAGCTCTTCACTGTTACAACATCTCCTGGTCAGCATGGATCCTCTCACCTACCCAACACCCACAGCTGACACCTGCACATCACATCACATCACACCACAAACTTTACCAAACCATGCTGCCTCTTCCAGGGTCTCCAGGATGTGATCCCATTATTGAGGCACCAGAATTCTCCCTCAAGAAGAGTTTCTATGCATGAAAACTCTTACACACACAAACACACACACTCACTCTTTCCTGTTTCAATAGGGTTTCCTTTCCTCTTTCAGATTAGCCATGGAGATCTGAGCCATTGAGGCAGGCCAGGTGAAGAAGAAGGTGGTGAAAATTCTCATGTTCCATTGACTGAGATTTTTGTTTACATTTCCACCTCTAAAATTTCAGACACTTCATTTTCATAGATTGGTTTGAGTTGCAATGGAACATAAAGATTGTCTAGTTCCAACCCTGCTGCCATGCACAGGGACACCTTCCATTAGACCATGCTGCTCAAAGCCCTGTCCAAACTCAACTTGAACAGTTCTGTGTCCAGATTTCTTTTAGGCCCCCTTTAAGTGATAGAAAGCTGCTGCAAGGTCTCCCAGGAGCCTTTTCCTCTCCAGGATGAAGAACCCCATGTCTCTCGGGTTGCCTTCAGATCAGAGCTCCCTGATCATCTTATTGGTCCTTGTCTGAACCCTCTGGTTCAAAGACTCCCTTAGATTTGACTCATCTGGATTTTATGTTGGGGCTGCAGCTCCCTATAACCCCACAGAAATCTCCTTCTTTCTCAGTCAAGCTGTCCTTTGTCACTGAGACTGCTGAGCACTCACATCAATTGTCAGTGATGTTTTCTCTTCACAAACTCAGCATAACTTTGGATCTTGGATGGGAATTACATGTCTTCTTCACCAGCATCATGTCTTCCCTCCTCCATCACCAACTGCTTTTGTTTGTTTGTTTGTTTGTCTTAGTGATTGTCTGTATTTCAAGATCAATCTACACCATTTAATGATAAGTTCCTCTTTTTGGATGGTCACCCTCCTCGTTAAACAGTTCATGCTCTAGGTGGGTTTTTTTGGGCAAACTTGGAGCAGCCCATGCAACTGCTCTTCCCTTTTCCCATCCCTCTCTGCACTCCACACTTGCCTCCAGTATCATGCCCCTAATCCTCTAATCCTTGTTTTCAAGACATGCAGAAAGCCAAATTTTATCAGTAGGTAGATCTTGGAAGAGACTCATTCTAAGGCAGAACATCTGCTTACACAAGTACCTCTGACTGCTCCTGGTCACTGTCTCCCATCAGGATCTGCTATTCCTAGCCCCTGCACTAAAAAAGAAGAGGACAGAAATCCCACCAGACTCTCCTAGGTTTCACTCTTCCTTTCTCAGAAGAGATGTAGGCACAAAAAAACCAAAAAACCAACAAAAAAACCAAAAAACCAACAAAAAAAACAAACAAAAACAAACAAACAAACAAAAAAAAACCAACAAAAAAAACAAAAAAAACCCAACAACAACAAAAAAAAGAGTGGCTTACTTATCTGAGCGTGCATCATATTACAGAAACCTAATAAGAAACACTGTCCCAGACTTCCCTGATCACTGACATACGAGCCTGGTGCAAGAAAGGTGTCAGCATTACCTGTTCTCCCTGCTGCCTAAAGGATACTGCCACCTTTGGAGTCCTTTTTGGAACCATCTTCTTTGCAGAGTCTTGCTCAGGCCAGGCTTTCAGGTAACCAGAACATTGCCAGAGCAAACAGACAGAATTTAAAGAAGTAGAATAAAAATAAATTGTTGGTCATGCTTTCTTGTTTAATACTAGCATAAAACCAACCAAACAAATCAACTACAACAACAAATCCCAAACAAATTATTCCTCAAAATTTTAACAACAGCTTTTTATTCCCACCTTTCAGAATGTGCTTTTTTTGGCCATTTTCACATGCAGCAGTTTAGTTTAGTTTAGTTTAGTTTTAAATGGACAGCCAAGGTGGATTGTAAATCCCTAGCTGAGAAATCCTGAGCTGTGCTACCAAAACAGCAGGCTGACTGGTGTGTCCATCTGTCCCAAGCACCTGGATCTCTTTTTCCTCTTTACAGCTGGCTTAGAATTATTTTTAGTCCCATAAGATTACAATGAGCTAACAGACATGTTCTGGTGTCTTCAGTTCTTAATTATGAAAAGAAAAAATGGATCCCTTTGAAACTTGGAGGCTGGGAAGGAAGGATATAATTTTACTTCCAGGTTGTTCTCATACTTCCACCTGAGACTTTTCTACTGAGCAAATTATCTTGTATTGAACACTCTATGCAATGCTCTTCAGCAAGGCCTTAAAAATATGGTTTATAGATACTTTCCTTGATGCTTTGCTAACAATTTTCTCCTTTAATGTTCCTCAACAGCTCAGATCTAATCCCTCATTATTTCTGATGCAATTAACATACTGTGTCATATTCATAATTTTTGTCTCCTCCCTCATTTTTTGCAAATGAAAATTTAATTCAAGTAGAAAATGAGCACTGAGTATCCTCCTCCCTCTTACTTTTTCTATTTACTTTTCTGGGTAGTGCTTTGGAGAAAATGTGAAACCTATTTATGTTTAGGTATGATGTCCTGTTCAAAGTACTGGAATGGTCTGCCCAGGGAGGTGGTGGAGTCACCATCCTTGGGTGTGTTTAATAAAAGACTGGATGTGGCACTCAGGGCCAAAGTTTAGAGTTGGACTCGATGATCTTGAAGGTCTCTTCCAACCTAGTGACTCTGTGTAATTCTGTGTGTGATTCTAGGCACAATTACTTTCACTCTCTTTTGCAAAACTCAAACTTTCATGTTCCCTGTCTGCTTTATCAGTTCTCCAGTCTGGCTGATGGACAGTAAATGTTCTGACAAATCTTGCCCCAAGTAGCCACCACACTTCAGAGTACACTTCTCATACATACAGAAAAAAAAAAAAAAAAAAAAAAAAAAAAAAAAAAAAAAAAAAAAAAAAGAGACCAAAACAAACAAACAACAAAACAAAAACCACCAGGTAAGCCCTCAGACCTTTGCATATCAAAATAAATTTTCAGTTCCACTCTCCTTCTCTAACTGGATGTTGAGTCCTTAATTCAATCAATGGAGGAAATGGACTGTCCTCCTCTGGACAGAGGGAGGGAGGGCAAATGGAAGAGCTCTGTCAGTGGTAGTAAAGGGCATTCCAGTAAGAGCTGTTGCACAATAGCAAATGGCATCTTGTTGTTCGGATGCTGAGAGTTTTCCAGACATTTTGATTAAATTAGGAAGGCATAGTAAGTCTGTACAACAGCACAGGGCTTGAAAGTTTACTTCGGTTTTGCAGCAGGCTGTTAACTAAAGTCATAAGTGAAGCAGCAATAATATTTCAATTATTTAGCTGGAATGATACTTATTACACAGACATGTCAAAATAGCAGTGGCAGAGGCCTGGTTTACAGGCACCATTTGGGATAACACATTCTGAAGGGATGTTGTCAACATCCTGCTCCTTGCAGAGAGGCTGAGTAAAAGGGCTTAGCCACTTCAGTGGGGCTGTAAAAAGATTTTCTTTGAAGAAATGAAGAAAGTCCCATCAGCTCTTTGCAATATCTGTGATGTTTCAGTCTTTCTTTAAGCCTCTCTTAATCTTGTGCCACACTCCATGGATACACTGACAAGCAGGGTAACAGCAAGTTGTTTGGAAAGTCTTTCAGCGACAAAGAAAATGCTGTGTAAGGGTGGCAAAGAGAAAATCTGTGCCATGGCTACTGGTAGCTACAACAAGGTTTTCTGCACGCACCCATGTGCTGGGTTTATCCTCAGACCCCCCCAGGTGCCATTCCCTCTTTTGTCGTTCTGAAATGCTGGCATGAAAATCAGGAGTCTGCTCAGTGAACCCCTTGCAGGCATCTCCATGGAGCACAAACATTCACTATTGGAGAGTGGATTCTGGGTCTGAATCAGGCCCTTGCTGAGAGTCCTGCAGGGAGCAGAGCTGGACATAACTCTAATTCACCCCAAAAATCTTCCAGTTCTTTCAGAGATTTCAGATGGGTTCCAGGGTCTTTGATTCCCCCTGAGATGTTCAGCAATTCATAAAGTATATTCCACTGCCTTTTGAAGAGGACGCTGGTGAGGACAAACCTGTTCCACTGCCCCACAAAAAAATTTCCCAGTTCTGTGTCTGAAGTCCTGGCAAAAGCCTGGAGGAGACCCCTCAGGGCAGGCAGCCAAATGTCCCCCCACGATTGTGTCAGCAGTTGCACACTGGCAACAAAGGTACATCTGCACAGCACTTTGAATGCACAAAGCATTTTTTGAACTGTTAATAGCATGTGATAAATAATAATAATAAAATAAATCAAATCAAAACAGACAATCAAACCAAAACAAGACAAAAAACCCAACAGGAACACTTAGAGAAAGATTTTTGCAGACAGGCACCAAGCGTGTTAAAACAAGGGCTGAGAAAAGGCAGACAAGGCTGATTCTCAGAAAAAGCTTTAATAAAACATATGGAGCTGAATTCTGCCTCTCTCTGCTCTCAGCTTGGATGGTTTTGTCTCTTCTCCCTCTCTCAAAGTATAGATTTCTTTTTCCTTAGACTGGCTTAGAAAATGCCCTTTTCAGCCAGCAACTATCCATGTGTTTTCACAGTCATAGAAAACTCTGTTCTAGAAACTCAAGAGAACTAACCTGCATGGGTTTACAATTTAATTTTTTTTTACATTCAGATTTCAGCTGCTCTCTTTGTTGTTTTTTAGTTTACATCATCACTTTTTCCAGTTTTACTTTTCTTCCATTCTTCGTCCTCAGCAAGAGAGGGGTTCAAACCTTTTCTTCCTAAAAAAAGCAGAGTGCTCAGAAACAGGCACTCTGGGCTTTCTTTTCTTACTTTAAATGAGTAATTATTTTCCAGGACACTCACTGAACTTTCAGACAGAAAGAGAGCAGTCAGCAATGTGCAGGAGATCTTGTTCCCCTTCTTGCAGCAGAGCACTCCCAGGCAAGTAGATGCAACATTTGCATTTCCATCCTGCCCTGAAACGTGTTAATCTGCCCGTTCCCAAGGCACCATTTGCATAAAGAGCAATCTAGAGGAGAGCCACCCAAACAATCTTACCTCTGCATCAGCAGAATAGCTTAATTTTTTCTCAAAGAAGCAAAGCACCCTTACGTGTTAAACCATTTCAAGTAGGAGGTATCCCAATAAACATTAAAGGTATTTTAATGGGAGGGCAGCCCACTGGAATTTTAACTACTATTCACAGAGCAAAGTGTGTGCAGAGAAGCAAAATATACAAAAGCACAGGGCAGAATATTCAGTCAACTTTTTAAGAGGCGCCTGTGTCAGAGAGACCTGAAAACCTTACATGACCTGCTCTTATGACAACAGACTAAAAAATAAGAACAGGAGGAAGCACCCACGAAACATCATCAAGAGACTTAAACAAAACACTGTGTATTAAAAATAGTATTGCTGTATGTTTTATTCCTACTCTTTGCTTTGTTGGGTTTTTTTAACTGCTGCTCCCCCTTGACTCTTTCTTTGACAGTC
Organism: Brachypodius melanocephalos; assembly: GCA_013398615.1. Taxonomy (NCBI): domain Eukaryota; kingdom Metazoa; phylum Chordata; class Aves; order Passeriformes; family Pycnonotidae; genus Brachypodius; species Brachypodius melanocephalos. The sequence goes on along the minus strand of VZSR01003807.1, from coordinate 28,930,727 downwards.
TCTGTCCCTCTGCCTCCCACTCTTCCTTTTGCTTGTGCAGGAGCAAAGCCTGGGTGGTGCAGTAAATCCTTCTCGCATTTCCTTCATCACACCAGAGATCAGAGACTGACCCCAGAGCACCAGCCTTACAAACACTGGCTGTGGTTAAACGGGGAGGAATTTGGAACACCCTGATACAACCATGGCACTTACAGCGTGTAGAAACACAAACAAAGGGCGGGATAAAACTCACAGGGGAAATACCCCTTTGCGTAGTTTCTAACAGCCAAACAACTGTCTCAGCGCCCTTGATATAACTTTGGTAACATTTATATAGGATGGACTGGGACTTTCTTCTCTGTCAATCTACCCTGTGCTTAGGATACAATTTTTGAACTGACTATATCAGTCAAGCAAAACATTAGTGGGGCCAAAGTAAGTCCAGCGTCAAATACTTCCTCAAACTGTCCACTATTTATTTATTCTGTTTGCAGCCAAGAAAACGTTGAAATCCATTCTCATTTGTGGTTTTGGATGGCTACTCTGCATCACCAGTGGCAACCTCAAAATCCAATGTTATTTCCTGCAGTTCAGACCTTGACCTGCATGAACAATCCGTACTTGTGGTGTTGTTTTCCTGCATCAAACTTAGGAAGTGTGTGAACAAGAGGTTATTTCTTTGGTGGGGGCAAATGTCAGGACTGGTGTCTACTATACATGAAGTGCTTTAACCCACTTCAGCTGAATAACTGTGCAACAAAAATTGCCTGGCTGTGCATTCCAGGATAGTACTTTAGCCATCTGAACTTTATTGTATCCCGAGCTGCAAAATTAAGGGCATGTAGGAATTACCTGCCGTGGCACACAAGTAACATCTGCCTTTATTAAGTTCAGGACCATACACCTCTCCAAACTGCCCTTCTGCGACACCTCATCATTTCTCTTGGCACAGTAACCTACATAAACTTGCACAGAGCCTGGTTTACCTCCCCCCAGCCAAACCACCCTCAGTGGATGAATGACGAATAAACACTTTCTGCTTTCTCTTGCTATTGGGATCGAGTGAAACACCGCCTTGGGTTTCCAAACAGTACCAGTGCCTCTTTTTGCACATTTTCTTGGTGAATTTACTTCTAAAGAGCTGATTTTCTTCCCCTCCCGCTTTCTGTCCTACACTCAGCTCCGGCTGCAGCCCTGTGTCGGGCAGGGTGTCGCCGTGTCCCTGCCGGCCACCTGGCAGCCCTCCCCACGGCATCCTCCGCACCGAGCTGCTCCTTCCCACCACGGAGAACAAAGGGGCCATTGTGTCCGCACCGAGCAGCAGGGTTTGCTTCCGAGCCCTCCGTCCCGCGGGGGATGCACCCAGCCCCTCCCGGCTCCACCAGAGACACGCACGGCTCATTGCCCTCCCCGCTTCCCCCGGGCCTCCCACCACATCCCAGCACGCAGTCACTGCGATTTGGCTCTAAACTGGCGGCTGTCCGGGGGGCACGGGCTGCTCTGGATCCAGGTGATTTGCCCGCACACCTGAGAACATGATTCTGTGCTTGGGAGCACACCACGCATACTGTCTGTGTCAAACTGTAGCATCTTGAAAATGCAGGAGAAGAAGAAATGATGGAAAGGCATTCTCTTGAATAATGATATTTCTCCCTTCCAAACATTATCACCTCTAGATATGTCTAGGTATGAAGGGATTTCTTTTTTTACAAAATGTTTCCTGTCTAGATCTTGCTCCTGGCTGATTATAAAATTGCCAGGAGTTTGTCAGGCAGAGCATCAGTACAGCTTCAGCCTCCCATCTGCACCAAAGAGAGGACACACAGCAGTGTGCTGGAGTAAGAACATTTTTTTTCTGATGAACTGTAACTGCTGGAGCACTTCAGCCAAGGACAGGCTCTTTGATACAACTCTGTGTACTCCGTGGGCTGGCCAGAGCCCTGTGTCTCTGGGTACAGCAGGTACTTTGCTCCTTGCTCTTGGTTTCTATTGATGCTGCTCAAATGCTTTCTCTCTTGCACATATTTTCTTAGACCATATTTCCAATTTTACTGTTCTGTCTCTTTCTCTCTCACCTGCTGTTTGTTCACTGCAGAGCTCTGTGTGCACATGGTTAAACAATACCCTGGGAAATCCCACCAAAGCTCCATGCTTTCAACTCCTCTGTGAGCAGCTCAATTCCAGAGCTCACATACTGAACAAGTCCTTTTTTCATTCTTTTTTTTTTTTTTTCCAATCTCCCTAGCTCTGTGTTTGTTGCATTTATTCATAACAGAAGGGCAGCCATTTCACTCACCAGTTCCAGTCAGTTTAACCCAACCCATAATACCATCATTGTAGTCAGCTTGCTGAGAGCTGGAAAAATTAGACATACCTGTTTGTAATGAATGCTGATAATTACACAACAAACAAACAACAAAGCAGTCTGCTAGATCCAATCACTTCCTCAATTTGGAGACATTAACATTGATAATTGCATACTGTGGAAGCTCAGAGGCACTAAACAAGGTTGCACACTCCGTACACATCATAAAAGACATCACCAGAGCAGAGAAACTTACACTCTGGGAGGGAAAAGACACATGACACTGCTTCTACAGATGAGGAACGGGGTGCAGAACCAACCACCCAGCCAAAGATGTAACAAGTAGAGCTGGAACCAAGTTAACTGAGTGCCATAAATACTTTCCACTAGCTTTGGCACCAAGCCAGCTTTCTAAGACAAACTCCCTGAAAGATCTTGTGAGAATGTACACAATCCACAAATTCCATCCTATGTGTAATTCTTCTGAAAAGCAGTTTTTAAAATTTCCTAGTTTTCTATATATGAACCTTCAAGAGTAATGGAGCTTTTATATCTGACTGTTCATGTGATGGAAATTAAATATTTTTAGTCTCTATGGGGAAGGATGCACCGTAGACAGTGACATCTACATCCAGATGCTCCATTTGTGTGTGTGAGTGGTGCAAAATCTTCAATAAGCTTATTTCATACAAAAATAATGCAATTACACAAATACAGAGACCTTTTAAAGCAATCACTGCTTTCCACAGCCTGTACTTGCAGCAGGATGAGGTCTCACTGCACTGCATATCACATCAGCCACAGTTATGAAGACACATCAGCATGCTTGCAAGGCAGCAGCATACAAAAACCTCATCTTACAACCTCTGATGCTAGAACCTGAAGAATATAGAAACAGATTTGTAATAAATACCTGACTTCAGTGCTCATTTTACACATTGTCATGAAAAAAAAATCCTATGTGCTTTAGATCCCTCAGCAGGACACTGGCAAGTCCACCACACACCCAGGAACTTTTCAGGCACAGAATAGAGGTACTTTGCAGTGCAAGAAGCAGACAGTCTGAGCCTTAGGCTTTGGGCTTCTAAGTCTCAATTTAAGCAGGCTGGATCCTGCACAGAGCTAACACCTTATTATATGTTCATGTTCCTTCTCCAGGTCTTTCATAATTCCTCACCTATCAGCTCTCCCCACTTAAGTTCCTCTCATCCCAGCACACCGGCACCAAAAACATAGACCTACTCTCAACGTTTTCAAAGTGGTATTTAGCCAAATATCCCACTACATCAAATATGAAACATCTCACAAGAATGTCAGCATTTCAAGAGAGTTTTGCTTGTGACCAAAATGAAACCTTCCAACTGGATACCCAAGGACTTTGATCTCAAACTAGGCATGCCGATGTGGCTCTCCCTCTCAAAGGCATTTGAAAGGCTCTGCTTTGTATTTTGTTCCCAAAAAAAGATACAGAAAGACTTCAGGAACCTCAAGAGCTTTCCATGGGATGGAATGACTTCTTCATGCATTTCTGCAGTAACGTTTCACAGGGGAGGGGCTCAGGTAAGGATGCTCATGTGAACCATGCTGGTCATTCAAAAAAGAGTGACTGGAAACATGCTGCAGGTTCTCCTCACTTTTCTTCAGAAAAACAAAACAAAACAACACAAAACACAACAACAAAAAACAGACAAAAACAAACAAACAAAACCCCCCACCAAACTACAATTATGTAAGAAATCACTGGACATTTGCCCAATTCTCCTTAAAAAGCCAAATGAAGAAAGAAATCGCTGTATTGAAGAAGGGTTCATGATTACAAAGTATCTGGGCGCCTCTTGTATCAGTTTTTTCTTTCTACACTGTGTCCAATTAGTCCTTAGTTTGCTTCAAGCTTTTATATAAGGAATAGGGTAGCTTGGTTCATGTCTTTTTAAAAGACACTTAGTAGACATTTTGTGCAAGTAATTACTGAAGTTGCAATAGAAGAAAAAAAAAAAGGCTATTTCCTACTCCATTACTGTACATTAATATATCTTCCCTGACATTTGCTGTCAGGACTCAGTTTTTCTTACCATCAATCTACTTCACACAATTTAGTCCCTTATTGGATGGAAAACTTTCAGACTAAGAATATCCCACAGTCCTTCTGTTGCGTGATTATTCCTACCACTTTAGGTGTCTTTTTTATCAATCACAAGAACTAGAGACTTTTCTGAACAATAAAATCAGAAGTGTGAATAAGATTCAGAAAATGTTGCCTTTGCAAGATGTGCCCTCTCAGGAACAAAGACTTTCCATTTTCTATCTACCTGTTGGCCTTTCATGCTTCTTGAGTGTAAAGAGAGTTTGAAATCAGGATAGAATACAGGTTGATGCCACTTTTTTTTTTTCATTTTAAACAGATCACATGTTATTCTTCTGCCAGGTGGACTCTTGTATTACTCTCCCAATTTCTCATTACATTGAAGCCAGTTTATATGGTCACGTGAAATTACTGTCAGGATTTAAAAAAAAAAAAAAAAGTGTTTTGTTCCAAGTCCCCTGAACTTACTCATCAATAGCTTTCTGCTTTGCTTGTATCCAAATGACTCTTCAATGGGAATGAAGCACAAACTGGATTATTTCAGCCCAGAAGGGTGAAGCCAGATTACAGGAGAAAATCTTTGCTGACAGAAGGGAGTCAGTCATGCAGCACAGGCACCACTGCACTGGGACAGAGAGGCCTCTGAGCCTGCTGGGCAGACCCAGACCAAGCTGCAGGAATGGCTCTCACACTTGTGAGGGTTCCAGCCCCACACCTGGAGCTGTGCCAGTGCACAAGAATCCCTTCCACATCCCTCTTCAGCTCAGATAACATCTTTATGTATCTGCACACCACCAAAAGGGATTACAGTGAATGATGCTCAGAAAATGCCTGAGAAGAGCTGTCAGATAAAGGCTCCATCATTTTTAGCATCCTCAAGCAGTTTTCATTAAAGAAAGAAATGGATGGATGTCACTAGTTGAAGGGCTCACTTCCAGCAGTGAAATACAAGAAGGCAGCAACTGAGAGGCTGCTGAAAATTCCTGATATTTTTCATGCCACCCAAAGATAAGAAGGATACTTGGACATGTCACAGATTTCAAAGCAAAGTTATAACTCCTATTCACAATATCACGAAAAAATCCAGAATACCCATTTGATAATTCTGACAGAATAATCTGTCAGATGAGAGGGACTGAGATTAAAACTGAAGAGTGAAAATGGACAATGAGGTGCAAAAAGGCAGGGATCTGCCCCAAAGCAGCAACAGCAAATGGTAGCTTCTTCAGGTGTAAGGTCTTTGCAGCAGGGGCATCTTGCTTGTTGCTTAGGCAAGAGGCAGCAGGGTTATAATCCTGTGTAGTGCTGTGCTGTGTAGTGCCATTTGTCACACTGACTAGTGACAGAATGGCTTGCACAACTGGCAAGTCTGGAAGGTGAAAGAAGTTGCTAGGTTCAGCAAAAGATTGTCCAATTCCTGTAGAACAGCACTTCCAAGCCCCTGAGAAACGCTGCTGTTATCTCACCTGATCAAAGGACCTTGCATTCCCCGGGAAATAGCGGGTGAATAATCGTACCCCTCCTGAAGAGGAGGGACTCCATCAGCAACCATGAAATTTCTCCTCCTCCAACAGATGCAAAGTGGGATTTTTGTGAGGAAAGGAGTTTAAAGGTTGTAATATCTCCTTGCCTTAAGCTCCAGCATCAGGGGCAAGCTGCTCTAACATCATGAATTAGAAACAAAAACAAAAACCAACAGAAACGACAACAAAAGAGAACCAACAACAAAAAAAACCACCCCAAGGTTAGAAGGTGCAAAAAGCAACTGCACCAAATGAAGAATTTTATATTCTTGATTCATGTGTCAGTGCCTGACTTCTTAGTGTCATCCAGGATATCACTCACCACCACTCTCCTCCTCCCCCTACTCTGTACCCCCCAAAAAAGGCCAGGAAAAGTCTCTGGACTGCAAGGAAATACCGTGGACAGAAGCTTAATCTATCCATTAGTGAGGTGCAATATCTAATAGGTAACTTGGCCTTTCATCATACTCCCATGGATCAATACAAACTTCTGGTTATTTGTAAGATAAAATATCATGCCATTAGCAGAATCCACTCATGACAAACAGCTCAGGCATTTGGCTTCCACGGAAGAGTAGATGTTGATTTTTGCTCTAGCTCCAGCAAAATAGTGTTTAATTGGAAGCTATTCAGTGTTCCAGTGCCAAGGTGGGTAAAAAGCACCAAACAACACCTTGGGAACATCTTTGCTCTCTGTTATTAAAATAAAAATTGCACATTCAAGATAGCTGTTGCAGTCAGTTCTGGTGAGTTCATCTCTGTCTCTCTTTTCTAGGCACAGGTTAGAGGTATTTGATGTAACACCACAGTGTGTTTCTCTGCTCAAGGGTGTCAGAGGGTGCTGCTAAAGCAGGGACAGGTATATCATGGGCTTAAACTCAGAAGGAAATTCAGGTGCATGTTCAGGTAGAGCTGTCTCAGCTTGTAGCAGTTTCTCCTCGAGGAGCAGAGCAAAAGGAGCCCCAGAGCGCTGCCCCATGTCCAGCACAGACCCCTGTGACCCCAGGAGCAACTGGTCAGGGTCTGACCAGAGAAATCCCCACTTTTCCTGTTCTCCAGCTCTCATTCTCCCCTGGGCAATGCTTGTGACACGGGGAGATGTAGATAAAGTTCTTTCAAAATTGCACCAAAAAAGAAAAAAAAAAATTCATAGGGTTGGAATGTACAGGGGGGAAAAGAAGTCCAGCCACATTAGAATTATTCTGTCTTCTGACCTGGCCCACAGCTCCTGTCTTGTAAACAACCTCCAATTACAGCTCCTCTTGCACACATTTAGACAAGCCTGAGGACTCATTTGTCTTCCAGGGATGTCTTAAGCTGTGATGAATGTTTTACTATATAGCACCATAAGTCTTTAGGATGAAAGGAGCAAGGTAAGCTCAAATAATTTACTAATGAAAACCATTAATAATAAATGTAATTACAGAGCTTTTGTAATGATTCAAGATCTTCAGAATATTTCTACATCTGCATTATCCATTTATGGGTTTAAAACAGAGGAAGATAATAGAATTTTTGCAGAAATCTTTAAAAGGGATGGATTCTACACAATTATTTAAAAAGCGAGAGTTTCTTCTGGAGGAGAAAAAATACAGGGAATGGAGAAAAAAGGAAGGAGAATAAGTCTTAAAAAATTGTATCAGTTTCTAGGCCATAGAAGTGTGTGCACAATTTAACACTGGGTGGGAGGAGGATTATGGTGAACTTGAATAGAGTCGAGACCAACCATAGATTATGGCACTGAGTATCACCAGCGGGGAAAAATCATCAACATTTAAAACAAAAAAGTAGCTAAGGAAATGGGTGAAAAAAACAAAAGGAGGTTGTTTCCAAAGGAAAATAAAAATAAAATAACAAAGGTCACATCAACCAAGTAACATATAATCAGAGAATTTTATATCCCATTTATATTCCTCCATATGACATCACATTTTTCCTTACATAAATATATTGAATGTTCAACAATACAAACATGTGCAGTGGTGTCGCTCCTCCTTAGAAAACTTCCAGGACTTCTCCAAATTATTTCTTCCTTTGAGATGAAGAGGTTTTCATTTTTTTTAACCACTGCACACATCATGAGTCAAGACTTATTAAATAAGCATCCAGCAGTATCAGACACCAGAACTGAACAATTACCTGGTCCATTTCTTCTCTCCATCACCTTTTCTAGCACTGCAGTCTTTATATATTGCCTGATAAATCAGAGCTTTTTAGAGAATAAGAGCCACCCCCAAAGAGAGTTTCTTCACAATAAACTTTTATGATACCAGGTTTTTATGGTATCTTCCCTGCCTTTCTTGTCAGGACCCAGCACATATTCCAGGCAGATTTTCATCTCTGTTGATGCATTTAAAACCATCAGTAAAATGTAAGCAAGAACAAGAGGAATGGGAGGAGTCACAAAAACTTTAACCAACCCCTACACATTGCAAATAATTAAATGAGTTCTTCAAACAGAATTCAGTCCTGCAATCTTTGACTTCAACAAAAACCTGAGTCAAAATTACAAAGCCAGGCCTCAGTAACACAAAATCTTCAGCCATGTTATTTATCACTAGAAACCCAACAGATATTATTTTAGTATGAAAACAACAAACAAACAAAAACCCAACAAAAATCAACCAACTAAACAAACAAAACGAAAAACCAACCCCAAACCAACCAACCAACCAAACAAACAAAAAAATCAAAAAACCCGAAACACCCCAAAATCACTTTGCCCTATTTCATTTTTGGAAGGTTTTTAAATGATCACTAGTATATAATGATTGCCACAGGATTTTACAAATAAGTCCTGCTCTGTTGCTTGTATTCAACACGAATATTTTCTAGAGAAACTCAAGCTGATATGCCTGCTTGATGTTCACAAATCATTTTGAAGATGAAAAGTAAGAAGTGCTAAACATTAAGCTAGTCTGACCATCTTCTCATTACAATACAGATAGACAATCTCTCAGAACAAGAAAAACGAGACACAAAGCTGGTCTGGTGAGGATCCTGTTTTGCCTTTGAAAAATGTTCAAGTAATTGATAGTTTCAATAATACATAGTTTCAAAGTATTAAGCATTCCTTTGCTCAGTGCTTCAAAGGGGTCCCCAAATGCCTAGAAATGCAACTATTTTCCTTTTCATGTTTGATAGGAAAAGGTATTAAAAATACTCTTAAAAATACAAATAAAGAGATCTATCCACTTTTTGATCCACCTTTATCTAAAATTAAAAAAGAAATTTGAGTGCTTTACATGTTCCCCTGTAATGAAAAGCCTCACAAAAAGACTCTGATGTGGAACTAATTTACATTCTGAATGTGCTGAATGGACTACAGAGACTATAGTAACCTTTAGAGAATCTTTGCTGCGTTAAAAAAAGCAATTCATATTCTACCTCCTTCTACAGAAAATGAAAGGTTGAAAGATGTAAATTAGACAAAACAAACAAACCTTTCATAGCATATTATGAGCTCCAGGTTTCCTGTGCACTTACTAAAATTTCAGTGACTCCTCTTCCAATTTCAAGCAGAGTAAATACGAGCTATTTGACAAATGCCTTATCACCATTTGATGTAAGTGTTGCTACATACAGAAGCACATTTCAAGGAATAAAGCATTTAGAAACAACTTCTTTGAACTTCTTTACTGTCTCACTCATGCCATCAAAGGGATGATAGCTGGTTTATTATTTAAAGCTCACGTAACTTGTAGCCTGTCTAACTGACTTTAAGCTTCCGTGACCACGTGGTGCATGTACATCTTCACATTTCCTTAATTCAAGTGTTGGAACCCACTGACCCATGTCAACAGATTTCAACAGGATGGTCAAAGCCATAAACAGAATTAAATTCCTGCTCATCCCGTGAAAAAAGGAGGGTTAAGGAACAGAAAAGCATCCTCTAAAAGCCTTAATGAAGAGATTGGAAACAACATACACTCATCCCATGTGAGAGACAATGAGCCTTTCTAAAGACTCAGGAATCGTGTGTTAGACACCAGGGTTCCCTTGGCTTCAGTGTTTGTGGGGTTGCCCACTCAGGGGCAATCAAGTTAACTTCAAAAGCAGTGAAATAGTCATTTGATAACAATTCCTTATCCCCACCATGCAGCATCCTTAAAATTATCTTTCATCCACACAAGCTGTCTGTCTTTCCTTATTTACCCTTGTCCTTATAACAAATCTGCCAGTCCTACATGATGAGGCCACACTGCTTCTCCAGATGCCCCAAATCCTTGGATCAACACTATTATCTTGTAACCAGACTGGAAAGAAAGGCTGTGGGAGGCCCTCCAGCCTTCCTCTTGCCCGAAGGTATGATCAGCTAGATCCGAAATATTTTGAAATGGTGTTTACCTAACCTGCTTTCAGAAACATCCTTAACCTTCCCCAGTAACCCCAGTCAGTGCTTATGAACGTGACTGGTTATCTTCACAGCACACAGGAAGGACAGGCTCTGTCCCTATATCTCAGCAACTCTTTTACCTACAGGTTTCAATATGCTTCCTACTTTTCTTTTTGTAGCTAAATACACTCCACTCTTTCTACTTTTTTTCCATCTACAGCTGTTGTGATTTTCATCACTCTGCTCTGAATTTTATCAGTTGATATCTGTTAATTGCAGTGTCCAAAACTGGACATAGCACTTCTTATTTGGCGTTTGTACGAATTCTTTTGAAGGGTTTGCTTTCAGTATTTTTCAGAAGTTTCTTTATTTTTTTTTTGCAGTGTCCTTTTCCCCAGCAAATCCACTGTCTGCTAACTCAAGCCCTGCCCTCTCCCCAGTCACCCTGTCATGTGCAGGACAGCAATTAAACAAAGTTTGTTTCCTCCCTTCCCCAGCTGGAATAAACCCAGCAAGACTGCAAGCTCTTCAGGGCTGAAACCATCTTAAAAGGCACTTAGCTATAATTTGCTGTACTATCTATATAAAAATATATTAATATGGATATATGAGATATATATATATATATAACCTGTAATTAGCTATACTCAGCTGATAATTAAGAGTAAATACAGTAGTTCAGTGTCACTGGAAATCAAATTTGAAGGGTCCATCTGGAAAAGGATGCAATTTCCCATACTGTCAGTTCATCAGCCTTTCACTCAGCCCTTCCTTCTTTCTTGTCAGGGATTGATATAAACCCCTCACTCTGCTCTTCAGTGCAATGATTGGCTCCAACCCAAAACTGGGGCTTGGCTGGGACCCTCAGCTGTCCCTGGGCTGAAGCAGCAGAGGAGTGTGGCTGCTCTGGAAGGCTGCCGATCCCCATGTGCGAAAGGCTGGGACAGGAGTGCGGGCAGAGTGTGGACACCAGGCAGCTCCCACCTCGTTAAACCCCCCCGTCCAGCTGCAGCAGAGAGGAGAGACTCCACGTTGGTGTTTACAAACACTCCTTCTGCCACAGCAGTCGGAGGTTCTAGAGTGTAGGAAGCAAAAGAAGCAGGCACAAAAAACAGAAGAGAAAAATAAGCAGCGATCCCACGAGGTCCGTAAGAGTTTTCAGCATTATACACCGACTTTACACAGAGAGCCACCAGGCTACAACCTGCAAGGACACTGATCCGAACAGGAATTCGATTCAGGCACCAAATCACCTTTGAAGACCTGGGCTTTAATTACTGCTGTTACAGAAGATGGTGTAAAACCTGCTGATGAATGGCTAATGCCTACCAGGAGTTGTGCAAGCTCTCAGCACAGACTGGCCCTGCTCTGAGGACCACTTCATATCAGACTGCAGGGAAAGAAAAAACGATGGAGCAGAAGGTGAACAGTGTCAGCCTGCACTGCTGAGTAAGAACAGACCTGCTAAACGTAAACACATTGAAATACTAATTAAAGTCACAGACCCCCATTAGCTGCCTAGCAAAATCCACCAAATCCCTAATGGAATGAATCACACATTTTGGGATCAAAGCTGACAGCTCACTCAGGTCACAGGAGTATGTGTGGCTGCTTTATCTCCCATCCTGTTCCTCCACCATGCTAGCAGTGTGCTTTTGCTTACAGTAAAACTGTGTCAGAGCCCTCAGATCAATGCCAGATGAACAGGGCTAAATTACTGTGGAGTTTGTCTTCTGAAAATGTTCTTTTTGGTATTTTAATTTCAGTAAAAACACAAACTAGCAGGGAAGAAAATATCATGTCTGTCATCCTGGTAATGCTTCCTGTTGGCTCATTTACTGATGGCACTTTGCAAGAGGGCACACCTTAGAGAAGCCTGAGAATTTTGGAATGAAAGCTAATTCCAACGTGAGATATTTGCTGTGTTGTATGTAATTTTGTGTTAGCTTCCTGAAAAAGAAAAGACAACAAAATCTGAGTAGTGACAATAGCCTTAAAAAATTAAGTTGGAGATACTGTTGGAAGTATAAAAAGACACAAAATGCCAGCAAGTTTTAGAAAACATATTTTTTAAAATGTGGATAGCAGATATGTGACAGCAAATGTCATTGTTGTGTCTCAAAATAATGATGCCATCTCTTCTTTGCATTACTCACACAGCCCTGCCAAAGGACTTCATTGTTCAAAAGCTTCTTCATACTTTAGCATTAAAACACTTAAACTGCCATGTTTGAGCAAAGATTCCATCAAAGCTATATTCTGTATCATGTTTTATGATTCAAAGAAGTCCATTTTCATTCTACTAACATGCCTCAGACTGTCTTTGTAACTGAACAGCTACCAGATAATCTGCTTTCAGTGGAAATTCTTCCTGACTCCTAAAACAAGGAAGGTTTTCACAACATGCTTTCTACCCATTTTAATATTTTTTTTTTAATTCTTGCTATTATGGTTTTATTTGCTATAATGAGCTATATGTATTCTGTTTTAAATCCTACCAGTCCAAGCAATCACACAATATGCATTTGTTATTGTACTCAGGTGTATCTATCCCTCTGAACTCAAGGTTCAGTCTTACACCTCAAAAACCACCAGCCTTTTATACAGCTCAGTGAAAAAAAAATATACAGTTTTTATCACGTGAAGTTTACATATTTCAGCATAATGGACGCGGGCTTTAGGTCCAGGTTATGCACACTAAGCGATCTGAAAAAAGTCCACGCTGTGCTTTCAGTGAGAGTGGCTGAAAAGCGGGAAACAGAACAATTGCTTTACAGAGGCGTTGCTTCCTTTAATAATTTGTGCCACATAAAGAATACTTTTCACGCTAGGTCATTCAAGAGAGATTTTGGTGGAATGCGATCATTCAGTTTATGCAGCAAAACCAAGCTACCACGATTTAATTCTGCTGTGTGCTCAAATTTTATATTGTACACCCATCAGTTGTTGAAGCATAGCTCCTGCTAAGCTGAAAACATAAAAGAAAGAGTCTCATTTCACTTCTGAAAAGCCTGAAAATGTTTTATTCATGTATTTGTAGCACATACATTGCAGGGAGTGTTACTGGATTCAAGAGAGAATTGAATGACCCTTCACAGATGAGATTCTGTTAGTTTAGGATTTTCATTGGGCAGTAAAGAATCTATCAGGATTTTTCTTCAGCTCCAGGTCATTCATTCTGGACATTTTGATGAAGTCTAAGCCAGAGCAATTATGCATTCATGAGGATGCTGAGGGTTTCACTTGGAAAACCGAAGGCTGATAACCAAAGTAAGGATCAAGTATCTTTCCTGAGGCTACCGCATAATGATGAAAAGACCACATCTCAAAGCACGTATTGCAGAAAGCCTAGTGCTGCTGTTCGAGCTGCTGTAGATAAACTGATGGATTTAAAATAACCAGCCCCTTCATCTGTTGGGGCTCAGTAGACTTGTGCAGCGCATCAAACATAATGTGCATTCTAGAATGAAGAGCTTTGTGCTGCTACGAGGCAGAGCTGATAGCTCCTGTTTCAAAGTTACCTCTAATGCAAAAACAAGAAATGTTCCCAATTGTATCCATTACAGTAAAGATGCTGGATGATAAAGTCTGCTACCCAAATCATCTCAGTCATGTATGGGAAATCGAATCTCTATAAGCCTGAATGCACACAAAATGCAAATCACTCTGAACTGCCTCTAATACAAGCACATTCACATCCATCCTCAATTTCAGATACAAGGTGTTATTGTGAGCTCACTGCAGAGCCTGGTGTAACCCGAGTCCAAGGAAATGCTGACTTGGAAAGACGTGTGACAAAGAGCCCAGCCCTGCAAGTGTTTGTTCCCATGAGCCCTCCCAGAGGCCAACAGGCTGCGTAAGAACCACTCTGGGGAGAAATTACTCCCTATTAAAAAATGTACTAACAACATTAGAGAGCAGGCTGCTGTTTCCTGCCAGCTTGAGAGTATTTGCATTGTATGGGCAAACCCTAATTTGAAGGATTCAGCTAAGAGCTGGGAATGGCTTGTCAAAATAACCCTGAGTTCATTTATTGAGACATTAACAATGTCCTACCCCCACGTGGACAAGGGGGACTACCCTTGGTACAAGGGAGCATTGCCTGTACACTGCTCCTGTGTGGAGAAAGGCTCAGGGGACACGGCTGCATCTTGCTGGAAACAAGGAGGCCACTGGCAGTGCTCTTGGATCTGGCCCAAAATACTTCACCTTGTAGAGATTGTTGCTGAATGGAAGTTGTTCATTCAGAGTCCCTGTGGATTTCTAAACTAGCTGAAAACTGCAGCTTGGAAAAATTGAAGGGCTATTCAGAGTGTGATGGTGAGAAAGAAGGAATAGTAAGCTGCACACAAACTGTAAGTGCTCACTTTAGGTATTTTCATTCAAATGAAAATGACACTATACTTTATTCAGGACAGATGTGGCTATAGCATATGTTTACAACGAAAGCAGTGCCATGCATCAAACAGAGCAGTATTGTTTCAGAGTCATTGCAATATACACTATCCAGACACACTTCAGCTGCACAGATCTGTGAAAGTGAGAGGCAAAGGTAAGAGCTGGCTCTAGTTATTGTAGGTGCTGTTCAAAAAAATTAAATAGATGTGAAGTGTGTAGGCTCCCTTCCCCTCCCACGCTCCCTGCTTTGTTAAATACATCCATCACATCCTCTTTCCCTGGGTGGATTTCTTCATCGCTGATTCCATTGTCCTGTGATGGAATGGAACAGAACAAAGGTTACCAGATCATTTTTCTAAATCACTCATGTGGTCTGGTGAAAATGCTAAAACTCCAGAGAATTTAGATAGCTTAAATGCTGTTAAAGAGCAATCTGGCTCTATTTTTTAAGTTAAAAAAAAAATTAAAATTTGAAAAAATCATGGTAGCAATTAAGCCAAGCATCCCATTTTGTCTGAATATTTCACAAAAGCTTCAAACACATTCCTTTACTTCTTTTATTGTACTGGCATCTCATAGAATTAAAAGGCTGCCCATTATTGCAGCCTTTTTCCTTGTCTCCCTGTCTTTGGAGAGAGGTTATTTTTAGTTTTATGTTTAAAAAAGAAAAAGGTACACAGCCGGGTGGGTTGGTTGGTTTGTCTTCCTGCTTTCTCCTGGAGCAGTTGGAGAAAAGCTAAACAAAGGAACAATGTGCTTTGATACTCCCTGCACGTTCCAAGATTTAGTTGAACAGCAAGCTTTGATAAACTTATCCTCCTCCTTGGGTTTGTTCAGCCTACTGGAAAAGCAAAGGAACAGAAGCAAAGGAACAGAAGCAAAGCCTGCCACGCCACATTCCCTCCGGAGCCTTGGGAGGCCTCTCCAGGGGCCTCTTTCCCACTGACAAATGCAGATCCATGTGCAGCATGCCTAAGTGCTTAGGCACTTGTAAATGTGTTTCTCCACATGTAGGGAGTGAATATAACCACACAGAACAACCTTGGCCCTTCAAAGGGGTATTAGAAAGGAACACACCTGGAAAACAACACAGACACAGTTTTGGAATGTCACAAACTGCAACTATTTGTTACTGAATGCTCGTCTGGTTAATTTTTGCTTTAAAGCAAAGTTTTGCATACATTCCTACCTCTTCCAGCCTCTGTCCTTCATCAAGCATGGTTCAACTTGTATTATTGGGGTGTACCTACTGTGTTAGTGTAGTCTGTGGGAGTCAGAAACCTTAAGCAGTTAATTCACATTGCTTGATAACCAGAAGCTGAGAAAGAGCTTTTGCCATCATGAGGAAAATTGCTCATTGCCACCATAAGAAACAAAAGAAAAACTCTGCATAAGCACTGTTTGTCTAACATGAAAACATGGACATACTTTGAAAGGGAAGAGGCTGTAATAAGTATGGAAAACTTACTACATTTAGTAGAGATGCTAATCAAATCTCACTCCCTGGTTTCAAAGTGAAATCCAGACTCCCAGTGGCACAAAACCTTCCAGAGAAATAAAACTAATTACACTTCAGCATTTCTAAGACCTTGAGGTTTTTAATCACATATACCATCTTGCTTAACAGTTCATTCACTTAACACAGGCAAGGTACAAGTTTTTGTAGAAGTATCTGGAAGTGCATCTAGAATGCATTGCCTGTCCAGTGTTTTATTTACAGGTTTTTTTCAATGAAAATCAGTAGCTAATAAACCAAAGCATTATTACACAAACACAAAATACAATCATTAACATTTTACTGGATACAAATGATAAGCATAAGGAAATGTCCATGTACACTCACTGACATGAATTTGTGTTAGCTTGCTACTAATATATGATACTGTGAATTGGTGAAAGACAGATGTGTATTAAAAAAAAATTAGAGAGCCACTCATGTTTGACATGATCTTATACTGAGATAAATATCTACAGACAGTGGTATGATCATGTACA
Organism: Brachypodius melanocephalos; assembly: GCA_013398615.1. NCBI lineage: Eukaryota > Metazoa > Chordata > Aves > Passeriformes > Pycnonotidae > Brachypodius > Brachypodius melanocephalos. The sequence continues at coordinate 28,914,108 of VZSR01003807.1, read as the reverse complement.
CTCACATGTGATCATATCAACATAGTTAATTTTTTTCTGACAAGGTATCATCATCAAGGTAGTTGAACCTCCTCAACAAAGCTTGGTTTCATTAAGTATCAGATACTATTTTCTAAAGTATTGGATGATACAGAAACAATCTGTGCAAGTGCAGCAATTTTGATTCGGAAAAAAAAATTTTAAAAGTTGTATTTACAAAGGTAACTTTTAAATTCAGTGATTAGATTAAGACGCCAGTCTTCATATTCCAAACACCTGTTCATTAAATTTCTTTTCTTTTTTGGCGGTTTGCTCTCCTCATTCCTTCTCCCCATCACAAATATTAGCCCAGGTTTAAAGTAGACTATCACAATTAAAACTCTTCAAAAAACAGTAAGTTATTCACCTTGTGCCAAAAAAAAAAAAGGAAAAAAAATGCAGCACTATAACATTACTCATAAGATTTCATAAATCCTTCATAATTAAGGAAAGTTCCAGGAGCAAAATAAAACTTATACAACTTGTAGAACTTGGGAGGAGAAATAAAGGAAAGAGGAGACATACATCCATTGATTTTGTTTGTTTGTTCTTTTCTGAATTTCATTTACAAAAAGCTCTTGGTACTTTTTTTAATGTTTCCACACCTTCTTTTGCTGGCACATATGGTTTCATATACAAACAATTTAAATAAAATGTCAAATTCAAATTCCCACCATAAATAATTCCACTCTTATGAAAACTGGTGGGGTTTTAGCTATTTCAAAACTAGCCCTGCCTGGCTAACCCTTTGGTTAGGAATCAGGTGTTTAATAAGAAGCTTCTTACAAAAATTTGTTATTCTATTTTAGCCTTGTAACAATTTCATACAAATAAAATCTAGAAGAAACCCTTTTCACTGATGTTGTTTCTTTTTCATACATCCTAATATCCATAAAGTTATAACCATACAGGCTTGCAAGAAACAGAACTATTTGAGACTTTCTGTGTTTTCTAGGGGTTCTCTGAGCCTGTTGATATTTTTGAACTTAAACAAAAAATTAAAAACACTTGAAGACCTTATTCTATATGGTAGATAAACTCTCTGGCCTTTTTTCTTCATGGAGTGTTATTATCCATCCTTATTATAAGATACTGTGATTCTTCTCAGCTTTAAATTGGGTTTGTCAGTACAGTCTCTTTTTGCTTCCATTTTGTTTGTCAGATTCCAACTCATTTGGTGAAAGAGCTCATAATTTTACCTCCTTGCTGAAGCTGTTCTTTTCACACTGGTCAGCTTTGAAAGTCAGAATACTGAGCGCTTCTCTAGGTCAAACTGGTGCTAATTTGAGTATGGAGTGGAACCAAGCTGGTTTTATGTGGTGTTTGGTTTGATTTCTTCTCATGCTGGGTTGGAGATCGAGCCATCTCAGGTGGTTCAGGAAACAGGGTGGGGGGTGGATGCCATTTCCATGCCAGAGTCTCTTAACAGCAAAAATACAGAAGAGAAACTGAGAGAATGAAAAAAAGACTTGTGGTTGAGTGAAGAGAATTCCCATGTCCGTGAGCAGTGGTATTGTTCACTGAATTTGTGACAGCTGACAGAGAAGTGGAACTTGCTGAAGAATTGTTTGAAGGTGTTGGACTTGTGTCATTACCACAGTAGATCTAGAATGTGGAGAAGACGGGAAGTAACAAAAAGGGTTATATTGTCTCTTTTTAAAAATCAGAATACATATCAGTAGCAGTGAACACTGTGCAGCCCCACTCAGTCACAGCACTCAGATGACAACACACAAATGCTCACGCCTTTCATTGTGCAGTTAAGGACAAAGACATTTTGAATGCACGTGTGGGATTTGTTAAATATTTGTTAATATTTTTCTAAATGTATCTACATAACTATTGCTTCCTGGAAATCCTTCCCTAAATTAGAAGATAGATAGGTTTCAAAAATCTTAAAAAGTGTAAATGTAGAGCTATGTAAAGGCAAATCTTAGGATAAGAAAGACTTCCAAAGAACTGCATGAATTGCAGTCTGCATTTGCAGACAAAGCCACAAGCAGACATATGAGGAAACAGCAATCAAGAATCTATTGATATTGTTTCTGGGGCTGGTTTGCTGCTTCCCTTGAAGCAATGGTGGGACTTAATGTGAGTGGACTTAATATTTCAGTCTCTCTTATCTTGCTGTGGTAGCACTGAACTGCAGAAGTTAGAACAATGAAACCATACTGATTAAATCACAACCTATTGGCATCCTAGAAGATATTAAAAAAAAAGTGCAGTGAAAAGATCATATATTAGCAAATTTTTTAAATGCTCACAGAAAGCAAAATAAAAAATACCATTTTCCTCTCCTAACTCTGCATTATAGGGACAGAACAAAAACTTGCACTCTGAGCAACCTCAATATCAAGTTATTCCCTACATATGAACAGCAAAACTTTCAAAGATAACCCTCAAGCATTTTTATTCCAGTGAAAAAAGAGCATGTGAAACACAAGGATGAAAAAGCAAGAATCACATTATCTCATCCCAAAAAATGAGCATGATACAGAAATCTTGGCTTCAACTCCATGGCATCAAACTTGAATTCTACCAGAGCATTCTGGTAAGCTCTTAAGAGTTAATTCAAGTAAAAACATATATTTTTAAAAAGAGGTTAGTTTAGTAGAGTAATTCTGTCCACAAAAGATGTCCTTATTTTCTCATGTTTCTAGTGCTGCTGAGAAAATAGATTAGCAGGGGGAAAAAAAAAATCCATCCTTCAATACTGAAGCAATGAAGTCTATGTTAAATTAATAAGTGCATAAGCACTTTCTTTCAGTATTTCTTACTAAAAAAGGAGCATATAATAGAAAAACGTAAGAATGGTGTAAGGCTTCTGGTAGTTAGCATTTTTGGCAATCGGCACCGTGCTGGAAGCAGTTTAGGACTGCAGGATAAAAATCGCTGTGTTGAAGTTTCTGTTAAAACCGGTCTGAAAGTGATCAATAGCGAATTGCTGAGTTAATAACCTACAAGGCAAGTCCCAACCTGCCCTGGAATTTTTTTTTCAGTCTTCATACAAAGACTCCACCACCATTCCACTCTTGGTTATGTATTTTTACGTTTTCTTAGTTTTAAACAAAAAAACCTAGGGTTTTTTTGTTTGTTTGTTTTGGGGTTTTTTGTTTTGTTTTTGTTGGTTTTTGTTTTTTTTTTTTTTTTTTGTGGAAGAGAATGGGCTTACGTCCAAATTCCCCAACGTCACAATAGATGGGACCTCAGAGATTTTCTAAGCGTGAATGTGATAAATGCCGGTAACCCAAAGGGTTTGATCCTGTTCTCGTCACTGCCAAGGGCGAGACTCCACTGAGCACAAAGGAGGAGGGATAATGCCTTTCCTTGCAAACAAAGAGGAGAGGAGGAGGGAACACGATCCAGCAATGCCGTTGCTATCCATTTTTCTGATACTGTGCTATTCACCCTTTGGAAGAGGTGGTCTCCAGGAACAACACACCGATGGGGAACGGGGGAGCCCCGCTCGGCTTGGCCGCTTCAGGAGAAGCGGATCGCTCCTGCATCCATCACCTTTGCGCCAAGGGCAAGGCTCGGCCAGCGCAGCAGCCGGGGGCTGCTGCCTTTGCTTCCAGCCCCTAAACCTCCCACTCCTGCCGGGAACCGAGCCCAGGACGGGACCTAAAGCCCCGCAGCCTCGGTGCGGGGAGGGTCAGACCCGGGTCGCGCCGCAAAACTCGTGCCTTCCCGGAGCTCTCTCGGGTTTGGAGGAATCGTTCTCCCCTCTAATAGGAGGGGGGATAAACGCTCAGCTGCCGCTCACATCGCGGGTTCGCGGCTTTCCCTCGAGGATTCCACGGGGGGGAAAAAAAGGCAGTGAACTCCAACTTCATCTCTTGTGATTTGACCGGGATAATCCACGGCACCGGCACCGGCACCGCCGTCCCAGGGCTGGGGCTCGCCCCGCCGCCCGTCCGCGCCCATCCCCGCCCGGTCCGCAGCCGGGGCTGCCCGGGCTCGTTCGTCTCGCCCGCCGCCGCCCCGGGGCGGAGGAGCCGCCTCCCACCCACGGCCGCCCGCGGGGCGCCGCGGCGGGCTCCGGGACGGCGAAACGAGCGGGAATTCCTCTCGGGAGAAACCCGCCGCGGCGGGAGGGTCTCGGCGCGGCCGCTCCCGCGTCCCTCCCTGAGGCCGGCAGGGGAAAGGCACCCAGAGCTCCGGGGCTCACCTGCGTGGGAAGGAGGAGGGCAAGGAGCAGGAGCCCCAGGCCGAGCCGCGCCGCCAGCGCCGTCCCCATGCCCATCTGATGCTGTCCCGCCGCGATGCTGATGCTGCTCCTGCCGCTGTGGCTGCGGCCGAGAGATACGGAGCTCTGCCGCGCCCGGCTCTTTTATAGCAGCGCGGGCTCCCGTGACGCCCCGCCGCCGCCTGCCCCCTCCTCCGCCCCACACCTCTGCTCCCGCCCTCCGTGCCCGCCGGGGCCCCTCGCCCCGCGCCGCCGCGGGCTCCGCTCCCCCCGCCCGGGCTGTCCCGCGGGACCGCGGCGCGCTCGGCTCCTGCCGGCCCCTCTCCCACAGAGCCGAGAGCTCTGCTCGGGCTCTTCGAGGCGCTGACCCCTCTCTAGTGCCGGCGTCGTGTTCTGGTATGGAGGGGTTGGCACAGGGCTGCAGTTACTCCAGAGAAACGCTTGTGTTTACAAAAACACCAAGGTTTTTCCATTAAAAAAAATTTAAATAATGACTGAGAGAAGGAACGATAAAAGCGGCTGTAATTATTTCTAAATGGCGGGAGCAAGGGAAGGAAAGCTGGGGAGTTAGGATCCCATCTTGTTTGGAGCTGCCTCACCATTAGTGCTCAGGCTTCAGACCACAGGTTGCCATTTCAAGCACTCTCTGGATCTAAATATTTTATTATTACCATTATTCTTTAAAGAAACCTGTGTAACAATAGGAACACAAAGTTCTTCTAGCTGTAGCCTCTGTGTAGGTGAGGTTCTACCTTCTGGCACAGTAAATGCTGTACTTATATGGTACCTCCCCCCTCGACTGACTGAAGATTGATTCTGTGAGGCCCTGGCACAACCTTTCAGAGGTCTCAGTGTATGGACAACTGAGCAAAAATAGTCTGTGTCCACTTTATAAACTACAAAAAGAGACACCAATGTGCTGATTCTATTGTCACAAAGCAGTTGTTTCTATTTAAAGAAGAGCAAGATTTTCTGTTGGCTCAGACAAATCAACAGGTTTCAAAATTGGATAGATTTGTGTTTATCTCAGAATAAAGTGTGAGGAGATAACCAAGTCCAGCACCACATAACTCATTGGCCATCTTCAGGGGCTGGACTGCTTTTGAAGAGCTTCCAAGGGCATTGCTAGAACTCAGTCCAAAAGCACAGGATATGTGGAGAGATGCACTGTAGAACTGGGTGCTGGGACTTGTGCTGGACAAGAATATTTCATTCCAAACTAAGTCTTGCATTAATTCCTCCAGAATGCCCAACAAAGCAATAGTTACTTCATTTTTCGAGAAATAAAGGCATTTTGTAAGCTGTACCACCCAAGATATCAATCCTTATTCTATACCAGGACGAAAGAGCTTTTGAGAGCTACGCTGTCTGAAGCACTTTGGAATCGACATTTCCCTCATTCTGATCATAGTCATAGTCTAGTTCTCAACTATAAGAGACACAGTCTATCAATAGAGTAACTATGGGAACAGTCATCAAATTGATGGTCTTATGTCTCTGAATATTCACTGGTTGTCTGCTGAATGCTGGATGCCAGAAGATGGGTTTTCATGATTATGGAGATGTAAAGAGAGAAAAAAGAGAGAGCTGTGCTGGACTTAAAATGACAGAGGAGTGACAAAGCTGAAAACATTTCTATCACTACTTTCCCTTGCCAAGAGTTAGTTTTGGTTGTCATAGTTAAATGAATCACAAGTGGGGGGAAGGTCACCTTCTCATTCAGTAGGTAAGCCTAACACTACAGAAAAGTGAAATTCCCTGTGAAAGAAGTCATGTGAATCACAGCAATAAAGTTAGGGCTCACATGATTCTGACACCAGATTCCGTGGAGGAGATGAAAAATGAAGGGAATCCAGTTAGGGCTCTACAATAGCTAAAGTAAAAAATATTCTAGTGCAAAGATGACAGAGATGGTTTCCATTATTATCTCTTCCATCTTGTTTGGGAGAAAAGGAAGTGATGCAGCTGTTGAATGATCCCATAGGGATCATAACTGGCTGTTCCAGGTTGAAGCAGCAGCTGAGACACTCGAATGTCAACACCAGGACAGATGAGAATGAGAGAATAACAGTCAGATGGCCTTTCCCATTCTCTACCTGTGTCTGAGCTCTGTAACTGTAAAAAAAGAGGATAATGTACAGTTCTTGTAAGGTGACATGAACCAATAAATCATGATACAACTGACTATTGTTATTATTATACAGTGTATTGCACTTCTGGTGTTTTAACAAGCTTCAGTGAAAATAAAGGTATCTTTGTTTTTGCTAAAAATATTGTAAAGTGTGTTCCTCTATTTAAAAACAAAGAAAAATGCAGAGGTTTAAAAACATTTGGCAGAAATTATAAATTTCAGAAACAGTAAAACTCTGTAAAGTTTATGTTTAGAAGCTAAAAAAATGCCTTTCTGAAATATTCCTGAAATACTAATATAAATAAGGAAATGTACTGTCAGCAAGGGAGAAATGCTAAAAATATTTTAAGCCCAAGCTTTCCATTGAAACTTTTGTCATTGGAAATTATAATGCCTAACAATCCACTAGATTTATACAACCAACTTTCTCCATTCAGGAAATCTGCAATATTCTTAACTCCTCCTGAACACATAAATCACCTGCACTCCTAATTCCAAAATCTTTTTGTTACAGCTGAAGTCTGTCATGAAGTCTAGAAAAGATATATCAGAGCAAGAGTCCAGAATCCAATATATGGATTTTTGGACAAGGCAAGGAATGCTGTGAGCTGAGAACCATACGAAGTGAAGCACTGCTATCTGGTGGCCAAAAGGAACTTCTGATATTTTTCTTTCATAAAAGACAATACGCTACGCTCCCTCAATCAAATACCCTTTGATAGCAGTGTGCTCTTAGAGTTCTCATCACGTTGAGATACAGTGTTAAATAACGTTAAATCCCCATTGTTCTACTTCTTTTCGTATTTTTTCTGTAGGTCAGCACCTCTCCCAGTTAAATACATAATATTTGATAAGAAAGGTTAGCAAAGAGAATGGAAAAAATTACCTTGATATTTTGAGTTAAATGTATGTTCATATGTATATTCCAGCAGAGACTTTTAAGTTCATTGAATTTTGCAATAGGCATAGCTCTCAGTTCAGAGAGCAGAAGTAAAACTTGTGCTGCTTTGCATAATGCACTGGAAAACAAGATCAGCTAAAATGACTGCAGAAAACCCCAACAGTTGCCTGTAAAAGGAGGCAGAGAAGTCTACAAAACACATAAGTAATTTATTCACATACATTACATTTAAATAAAAAGCTTTAGCAAAATAAGAGTATACAGAGCATTAAATGGAATTAATGAGAAATAATTTTGACTTAACCATTTATTTACTCTTACCTTTTAGATGCTAATCTTGATCCATCTAAAATATATTTGGAGCATCAATTGCCAATGAGAATCACTGGATCCTGTGCTCCACAACCAGCTCTCCACTCTCCTTGGTTGTCCATAGATGAGAACTTACTACTTATATATTAGAACTTACTACACCTTGTGGATCCTCTCAGTGTCTTCATTCATTGCAAGCTCAGGCTACCGCAGCTTTCAGTACTCACCTGAGTCATATTATGAGTTATTTTAGTTAATACCCACCTGTGAACTTGTGTATCTATGTATTAGAACCTGGTGTTTTTTTCAAAAGACAGGTTTGAAGAAATCCATTTTTGTAGCGTTCATCAACTAGCCCACATATGTTGATCTAAGCTGACATCATCTGATGATATGTTTCTTTGATTTCCATTTCTAGTATATGATTATGCCTTGAGAAACTACCAGGTCAACATTTCCTAATATTTCCTAATATTTTCTAATATTTCCTTATATTTTCTAATATTTCATTAGTTGGGCTGGCCCTTCTCTTGCTCCTTGTTTAGTGGAAAAAACCTGCGTTGCAGCAGCTCCAGCCATATAATCAAAATTTGCCAGATACTTTGAAGCACCCTTCCTTACAGGTGCATCTTCACTATCATTGCAGAACAAGACTGGTTGAAACTGATTTTAGACAACTTGACAAAGCTGTTTGGCACGTGTCTTGGATAAGAAGTTGAGATATATATTGAGGATTGCATTTCCTCTTCCAGTGGAGGGTTCATGTTATATTTTTATTAGTAAAGCTTTTAATGGAAGGCATGAGTGGTGTAGTGTAAATCTCCGTTTATTGGTAGTAAATGTTGATTAGATTCAGCTATACATGTATTCAGACATGGGCCTTGCTGCCATGATGCAGAGCCAGGATTCCAGCAGTGGCACTGTTTCCTTCCTGTGTTGATCTGAGACAAGGATATTGGGCTAGTTATTTAGAGGTATAGTTCTGGAAGTAGGGAAAACCATGATTTCCAGTCCTGGAATCATAAGTCTGGAAGTCTGAGCAGAAGGGAAAATGTGATTCCAGAAACAGTCTCAAGAAAAAATATGTAAAGGTTGCTGCTTTAATGTTTGTGGATCTTTTGACTTCAAGGGATGGTGTCAGCCTACACAATTAGGTGTGTCTTGAAAGCACACCTCTCTCCCTAAGTCAAACAAACTCTTGGGTGACATCAATACAAACAAATTAAATGGTAGCAGAGCCTGTTCTCTGGCCTTCAGGCCAACTGACATGTCTAACCCTGTCCACACTATTAAACTTTCCCAGTCTCCAGACAATGGAGGATAAGTCTAAACTGCCTGTAGGTAGGTAGCTGTCCCTGGCCTGAGCCAACCCCTGAATCAGGGTCAGGAACTGTTTGGGATCATGCTACTTGGAATAGCACAAAGCCAAAACAGAGCTTTCTTTCACTCATGAGGCACAATGTCAGATAACAGGTCTACAGACACAAAGAAGTAAAAATGATCAAAGGTCATTTATTCCATCTTCTGATTTGAGGGAAATTTAAACGTTATACTCAGAAAAAAAAAATCAGTGAAGAGTATTCCACAGCCCATAGACCTTCTGTTTGTTTGCCAGACTATCTTTGCATAATATTTTGGTTAATTCTTCTTTACTGCAAGTTTGCATTGCATTGCAATGATTTACTACGTTGCATAGTAAAGTGCACAGGTAACAATGATGACCAGATTTGTAATGAAGTGTTTACTGGTTAAAAACATATCATAGACTTTGCACTGGGAGAAGGAAATGTTGCATGACAGCAGCCATCTACATCTAAGTGAGTCTCCCTGGAAACTCTTGAAGGATGATGAAAGGAAACAAGTGCTTCTATGACGTAATTAATCTCATTGCAACACACACACATCTGAAATAGATTAATCACTTCCTGGAGATGCTGACATCTCTTCACTGACTCCTAAAAGAGTATAGATGATTCACTCTGACATTTGCTACTATATTTTCCTGTAGTTTGAGGAACTGATTCAGTTCCTTAAAGCTTTCTTCATGAGATTTTAATGCTTTTTTGTCACTTTCGTTTGTACTCTCTCAAATCTGTCTTAACTAGATCATGTTTTTCAAAGTAGTACACTCTACACAAGAGGAGACTTCAGCATGCAAAAACTCCATTGATGCAGCTTAGAAAGAATGTTTTTTTCCCAATTGTTTTGTTTTGTTTGTGGTCTGATGCAATTTTGAAATTATCTCACTCCAGTTCTGGAGCAATAGTGCGATGTTAGCACTTTTCCCATCTCCCCGAATTTTCCTTCTATGATAAGAATTATTAGTAATTGCAATCATTGCAGCCAAGTTCTTCTTACATTATCTTGAGCACTAGCTGTGATTTCTTCCACTGGATTTGATATTCCACATTACCTATCTTTCCTGGGGATAAGAAGTTTTGCTTCTTTCCAAAGAAATGAAAATATATACACTGAAAATCTCACATCCTTATTAGTAATTTCAATCATCATCATTAATTTATGACTGCTGGGATTTCTTCTATCCCTGACTCTTTAGAAGACCTACATTTTCAGCCCTGCATATGAAACATTTTTTTTTCTGATAGCAGTGGAAGCCTTTATATTCTTTTGAGAAATGTTGAACATTCGTACCTTTCAATTTGTATTCCTCTTCTTCCATTTTTTTGTTTGTTATTGTTTCCTTGGTTTTGTGGTTTTTTTTTTTTGGTTTTTTTTTTTTTTTTTTTTTTTTTTTTTTTTTTTTTTTTTTTTTTTGTTGTTGTGGCTGTTTATTTACTGCCTTCTCTTTGCCAGTTAAGAGAGCAGATTTTTACCCACAGTTATCAAGAAGACAGTCTGTATGAAAAGAGAGCTGTCTTATGGAGTACCCAGGTTCAGAATTCATTCCTAGTCATGACTGCTGCATGGCATCCTGAAGGGGTTATTCTTTTGAAACCTTTTTCTGGGTAATTTCTAGTTTGAGTAGGGGACAGGCAGAGATAACAAAGAAATGAGAATGAATTATGGAGAAATCTGATAAACAGGAAGTTCTAAAGTTGGACGGGAAGACACGAAGTTATAAACCAAAATAACAACAATTAAGATTAAAACGTGTGTAAAGTAGATCAGCTCTTCTTCCCATTTCATAATAGAAAAAGGGACCAGTCCAGGATTTGAAAAGATGAACTGCAGAAAGGAAACATGTGTCATGTATCACTAGGAGTGTTAAGACTTCATGTATCTTTTAAATGGTGAATACTTTATCACAGGGTATCATTATGCAAGGCACAGAGAAGGAGTGATGAGAACACCCAGTGATGAGAACACCCAGAGTTTAAACAGCTAGTGTTGCAAGGACACGCTTCCCTGGGAGACAAATCATCCCAGATCTTCCTACTGTGTGATTTACACATCTTTTACACCTCTGTTGTGAAAGGGCAGGACAGCCTTGACACCATGTAATATTATTCTGACATTCTATCCCTCCTTACTCCACATGTATTGATATTATTTCTTTATATGTGTCTGTATGTATCTCAAAAGTGCATTGAAACAGATAAATTTTTTCTGTTTATGGATGCTAATCAAGAAAACTTGGTCCCTGAGTCACACTGGAAGCTGAAGTTCTTTGCTCAGTCTTTTTTCTGCTTTTAAAAGCAAACCTGACACAAAACATTGTTGATTTGGTTTTGTTTGGGGTTTTAGTTTGCTTGTTTTAAGGAAATTAATTATTCACAGATGGAGGAACAATTGAAGTTTCCCCACTGGAAATTAAGAATGCTAAATTTGCATGTGTATATCTTGAATTAGTTGCTATCAGTTGGAAAAGAGAACATTATTTTCTAGTAACTAAAGACATCAATCTGAGCAGAATACAGAGGACACACAGAAGTAAACAAATAATTCAAACTACTTAACATTTGCTCATGGACTATGTTGTTTTATGGCTAATAAATAAGGTTCAAATAATGAATGTTTAATTGATTGGTTTTGGTTTTTATTGTGTTTGCCACCCACTGTTAGCAGAGCTAGATAAATCCTAGAGCAGCAGCCAACACCAGCAGGACCTGAACATGTTCACTACAGAATGAATGAAAGTCTCAAAGCCTGTCTTAGGAAACAGCACAATAACTTTTCCTACCAAAAATTTACTGTGTTTTAGACAATTAGCAAACAAGAAAGTTATAGTGAAAGAACAGAACAAATCTCGTTGCAAACCTCTCTTTAAATTGGGAAATTAAAGAATTAGCAGTGAAACTGCAGAGCTTTTAATCTTAGTATAGCTGGATTTAATACCAGACTGGCTGAAGGAAGTTACTCACTGTTTTCCTCCCATGTGCTTAACCACTGATGTAACACCAGTTTTCACTGGCAAGGCAGCAATGTATTTCTGGTTTAGGTGGTTCACCATGCTCTGACTGATGGAGTGGCCTCACATCAGTTCCTCAGTGCTGGTCAGAGCAATCTGCACTATCCACCTCCATCTTCTTTCTTATTGTGGCTCAATGTGGCCTCCTACTTTAAAAGACAAAAGTCAGGTAGTGAATAGGATGAGGGGAACAGAAAGAATGCTACTTTAACAAGTGGCTGTATCTCCATCACTTAAAGAAATACAAGACAGTACCTGAAACTCATCCACCTTCCCCTACTCCCCTAATTACCCATCTTTAATGTCTAAGATGGGTTTGCAAGGAACAAGTAAACTGCAAGTAAAGGTTCTTTGTGAAACCTTGCTCACTTCTGGAAAGGGATTCTCTGTGCAGGACGTCAACGTGGCTGCAGGAAAAAATGGACAGAAGTTCATAATGCAGTTGTTACCACAAGAGATGAAATGGCAACACAAAGAGCTGATATATAGAGAGAAACAGAAGTTTCAATGTACTGGGGTAGGAGCTGAATACATTAAAGGTGTCCTAAAGAGGATAAACACAATGTTTTATAGTAAACGATAGCACAGTAGATGATACGGGCAAATGCATGAGAAAGGGAAGTTTAGAGCAGGGTGTCAACTGAAAACGCAGCACTGGAAGGGCTAGAAAGGGAGCTTCTGCTGCATGAAAGGTTATTTTTCAGAGAGGTGCTTTAGAGAAAGAGATGATAGGATTATTTGGTCACAGATTGAATGCAAGTAACCAGCTAGAGGAATTGTCTCTAGGCTATGGACTAAGGAAAAATAACATCTAGGCAGTTACAAGGGGTGTGACACTGGGAGAGGTGAATTAGCAGTCAGGAAGCTCATTATTCAAATGAATATGGACAAACTTAAAGGTGATGCTCATATTGGAACACTCTGTTCAGCCAGGAAGCATAAATATGCATAGAACACTGTCCAGTCACCTTCTCACCTTGAAATAAGCAGCGTAACTTAAAAGCGTGTGGTCTCCACAATGCAATGCTGAAGTGAAATCTGCAGAGACAAGTAATCTGGTGAGATGTGCATTGCAGAATGTTAGTCAGAGCTACTCACGGCACCCAAATGGCAGCATGGGGCTCTTTATTTTGAGATGCAGTGAGTGTCAGCAGATCCAGCGCTGTCACTTGGCTGACCTTGCAGGAAAACCAAGATAACAAAAACCCCCTAAGCAGTGGGGAGGGAATTCCCAGTACAGATTCAAACATACAGGTCAAAAGCTACTGAGAATTTTCTCTTTGAGCTACCAAACCTAAAAGACTAATCTCCTTGTGAGTGAATGGCATAGGGAGTATATTGAAATACACAAAATGAAAATCCAACAAGAGAGGAATTACCCTTCCTAGAGAGAAGATTACTCCACTGGAAAAAAAGAAATTAATCAGTTCTATGATAATAGCCATGGGAAGTACACATCTTGGTCAGACTAATTAAAAAAAAAAAAAATTAGACCACCATGAATCTGCCAGAGATGAATGATCACTGTTTCTTACCAAAACTGAAACTTCTGACTGTATGTTGCCGAGGTTTCATATTAAAAAAAAAAAAAAAAATCAAATAATCTGAAAGCAGCTTAAAGAGCATCCTGCTCAGAGATAGGTATGACTGATCTGTGTTTGACCAAAGCCTCTCGTGCGGGAAGCCTGAGCCCCTGGCAGCTTTGAGAAGAGCTTTCCGCTGCCATCTAATGGTAAACCGGGAGAAGAGAAAAATCGCACTGTTGTCTTCATCCCCTCTGAACATTTTGGTTATAATTCTAGTTCCATATAATTAAAGCAGGATTAATCATTCTAAACTTCACTTTTAGAAGTTTTTTAAAAATGCACATACTGACCCAGTCTGGGAGTTCCCTTTCATGGCCCTTCAACTCTGTGGCATGGAGGGAGCCTGACAACAAGAAGGCCTGGGAGACATTGAAGTTCCTCTACAGTCGAGGGCTGAATGAATCCTGGGGCGGGGGGGAAAACCCAAAAAACTTTGGTAGGCATCTGCTTTCACGACTGAGAGTAATAATAACATAATGCACCTTCCAACTAGTACAACTGGAACAGTTGCCCTCATAGCTAGACTAGGAAATTAAGCAAGTGTAACAGAGGTGATGTCTGTGTTTGGGATTGCGAAATGATGAGATAAATCAGATTCATGATGCCTGTTCATGCCAACCAAGCCACATTTCCTCTGCATCTGATTAATTTCTGCTTCTGCGAGATGCAACTGTATCATCACATTTTAAAATATAAAAGACAGGGTGACTTGAGGCACACTCTTTACCTTGCTGTTCAATATGAAGGTGTAATAAGGATTTGTGATGCCTGAATAATGTAGAGAGCCACTAATATTTTTGTTTACTAAGAGTAAGTTAACGTCACTCTCAGCAATGTTAGATCATGACTTTAATCCTACATGAGACAAATCAAATTCCAAAAGATTTGAAGAGAATGTGGTGTATGGAAACACAAGCTTGAGGTGGGTTTTGTTGGGTTTTGGCCGCGAGGTTTTGTCCTCCTTAGAGAAGGTAGCATTTCTGCTCAGGGAATCCACACTGTCTTGACATTCTTTTCTGTTCTGACTCACTATGTGCCACTATGAATGCAAGAAAGTTACTCTTACTGACCTTTTCCCCCCCCCCTCAGTACGTATGTAGGTGTATCTTATGATATATAGGGGGAAAGTGCTAAAAGAGTTAGAGGCTATATTCTCAACTGAAATATGTCAGAATCTCACAGGAATTGGCACTGGAACATTCAAAATACATAAAGACACAAAGGTGTTCAGAGATTTCTTCCTACTGAAGTCTCTAAGGAGGGGAAATAACTTTGCCCATGGAAATAGAATTGCTCCATTACCAAATATCCCTGACACAAAACCCCTCCATTCAAATATTTTGTGACAAAGTTTATACAGGTGTAAAATTAAGCAAACTCTTATAATGCTCATGCTAACTGCACTGCTGCTCTTCAGCAGTAGTTCTGCAGTTATATCACTTTTCAGATTTGCCAGTATTTTTCCAAGCGACAGCCGGTCTGTCAGCTGAGATAGCCAGCATTTTAAAGCAGAACTGTAAGGCTGAGGAGCTTTTCCATCTGCCAGAATTACCCTGAACCTTGTGCAGCCACTTACATCAGGGCAAGATGCTATCAATCTGATTGCACTCTGTGCCTGTTCAGTATGGATACAGAGAATTCCCCAAATGCTGAGAAATTGGAGTGTTCAGAAGCACCAAGGAGTTGGTGCACAGCACAGAGAAATCTGGGAAAAGGCAGAAGAGGGGATGGACCTCTCCTAGTGTCTGAGCTCCAAAGAGAAGGAATTATGAATTACCACCAGTAATGCAGATGTGGAGTAAAAGAGGGAGATGTAATGTGAAAAAAGTAAGAAAGAGAAGGGGAAACACAGGCCACAGAGGGGTTTGAATTAGATTGTCATGGGGACCAAGCCCTTCAAATCAATCTGTGGTTGGAAAACTTGCACATCTGCTGGCATGATTTCCCCAGTGAGAGATTTTCATGTTTTTCTGGTTTGGGCATGACGGGCTGAAAACACAGAAAAAACCTTCCCTAGGAAGCCGGGATAATTACAATAGGAAACAGCTCAAGAATATCTCGGTGGGGTGAGAGACGATCGGTGGCTGGACCAATCTTCCAGCGGAGCACAGGGCAGAGGCTGGCCCAAGCACAGAGGGCTCCTCCCGTGGAACATCCCGTTTTACTGAGGAGGGATCAGCAGGATACCCGCTTTAGCCTGCTGCCCTCCTGCCTCTCCCAGCCCCCTCCAGCGTCTGCTCCCAAACCGGCGGGTACAGTGCGCAGAAGAGGAGAGGCAGCCCCAAATATCTGCAGGGAGGATGCCAAGAGGATGGAGCCAGGCTTTTCTCGGCGGTACCAACGACTAGGACACGAAGCAACAGGCAGAAAATTAGGGACAGGAAGTTTCACCGGCACATGAGGAAGCATTTCTTTACTGCTCGGGTAACCGAGCACGGGAACAGGCTGCAGAGAGCTAGTGGAGTCTCCTTTACTGGAGATACTCAAGAATTGCCTGCACACAATCCCGTGCCCTGTGCTCTGAGCTTGCTTGAGCAGGGAGCTTGGACCAGATGAGCCACTGACCCGCTGTGCTGCCATCCAATTTTGCCCATTGTGCGATTCTGTCAGCGGGGCCTCTGCTCCCAGACGGCGGGCACGGGGCGGAGAACGAGCGGCCCCCGCGCTGCCCGTCCCGCCCCGGGGTGCGGAGCGGGTCCGCCGGGCCCCGGCAGAGGGCGCCGAGCCGGGGCTGCGGCGGCTCCGGCTCCGCCTCCGGCGGGCGGGCGAGCGGCGGCGCGGGGACGGCAGCGCGGCCCGGGCCCGAGGCACCCAGGTAACGCCGCGCCCCGCGGGCCGCCCCTGCGGCTGGGCCGGGGCGGGCGCGCCGCGGCTCCGAGGTGGCGGGGCCGGGTGGCGGCGGCGGCCGGCGGCGGGCGGGCGGCAGCCGGGCCCCTGCGGCCTCCCGGGGCGGCCGCCAGGGAAGGCGGGGCCGCCCGCCGCCGCCACCGCCACCGAGCGCCCCGACGGCGGGTCAGGGCCCGGGGGGTGCCGGGCGAGGCTCTGCCCGCCCCGGGGTTCCAGCGAGGCGGAGAGGGCCCGCTTCCCGAGCGGGACGGGATCACGGCCCTCCCGGCCCGCTTGGATCCGCTAAGGAACAAACTAAGGTCGAGTGCTAAAAAGAAGCCGTAATATTTGTTTACACGTTCAAATAACTCTTGGAATTTGCCCCTGAGCTGAGGAGAGGCCTGTATCTTCGCCGATCGCCGTACCATCCTACAGCTCAAACTATATGTCATATACTTTAAGTTTACATATTTAGATATAAGAAAAAAAGCCAGTGGAGACGTGGTTATTTTTATTTGGCCAGAAATTGCCCTCATCAAGGCTTTTTTCTCACCCTCATTTCGTATTTCGGCAGGGGTCACTTGGGTGCGGGGAAACCAATGTAATCTCGTAAGGAAACACGTGTTTCCATGGATATAAGATCACAGCAAAAGGCAGCGCAGCATCCAGCTAGCAGGGACTGTAAATCAATTTCTGAGAGCGTTGAAAGACATCCGGGGTGTTTTGGGGGTGTTTGCACCTATTCCTTCCCAGGTTAGGGAGAGAATCAGCCGCACCGGGGAGCTTTCCTGTGAGCCTGCTGTTGCCGGTGTCACTCCTGGTGTCGCGCCTGTTGCCGTACACAGAGCCGTGTTATTCCTCCCGAGCGCTACCACGGCGCCAGTTCCCGTTTGGAGAAACAGGGGGGGACATTGTGCAGCGTTTTGCCGTACAGGAGTGTTGTGGTCCAAGCAGAAACTGAGGTTAAGCAGCTTTCGGCTTTTCTGGATTTGCTTGCTTGCAGTGTTCAGCAACTTGCTTGTATTGACAATGACTCATGATAAATAGAGATCTGCCTGTGCTTTTTACGACACGGATAGCAGCGTTTCTGTGTACTTTGTGAATTGTATTTCAGATATAGGGAGGAAGCTGCCACAGATATGTTTGGACAGTTAATGATGAACACCAGAAAAGGAATTACAAACAGAGTATTCCGCTCGGCTCTTCTGCATTTGTTTCTCATCTGGTGTCTTAGCTCTTTATGGTGTTGGGCAGTGTATGAGAAAGTCAGATCATAAAGCCACCTAAAGCCTTGTGCATCGCTGTATGGGGAACTGGATACTCATCTTTTTGTAGTAACTGTTACGCCATATATGGGGAAACCCTTCCAATCCGTCAAAGCAGTTGCTCATTTTTACATATGAATGTTTCTTCTATTTTAGGTTATGCTATGACTGGCTTCAGACTCCCCATCAGCACTTTCAGCAAACTAAATGTCTGGTTCGGACTGTGGGAGAAATTTCCCCCAAATAAACTGTATCCCCCTTGGAGGAGAAGCTTATTCTGTAGCTGTCAAGCAAGCACAGTAAACTACAGAAGATGTTTCATTTTTTCCCCAGTCAGACTCAGTGCACTAAGACTCTCACCAGAGTGTATCTCAGTACTTTCTCTGCGGAACAAAAGCAGCAAAAGCTCTAAAAGGAGCAGACAAAGCATACAAGAAGAGGAGGAAGAAGAGGATGAAGACGAGAGTAATTTGGAAGATGAATTTGAAAGTGACCCCTATGTAGTAAAAGATTACAAGGATCTTGAAAAAGTCGTGCAGTCTCTTCGATATGACGTGATCTTGAAGGCTGGTCTAGACATGGCAAGAAAGTAAGTACAGAAGAAACAACTTGCTAGTGAGAAAGATGTCATGCATCTAAAATATGACTTTTGATAACCTTTTATTGCTGTAATAACTCAGTATTTGTGAGGGGGTTTTTTGGTGTAGTTTTTTTGAGTCTCTAAATATATGTTTTGGATGTATGGATGTCCTGTTTATTTCACCCTACCTCACTTGAAACAGCCTGATTTTCCTTTGCCCTGTCTGCAGTATTTCTCAGACTGCTGAGGAGGCATTTTTTATCACTTACTATTTATTTAAAATTAAGAAAAGGCAAAATACTGAGTAATACAAAAAAGGTCTAATTTGAGATTGAGGGAGTAAAATAATGCATTGTTTAATGAATGGAGAAATAGGGGATGGTAAGTATAAGCTTCAGAGGTCCATCAGGTAAATGTGCAGTCTATAAGTGTATCACAGTGTTTGATCTAATGCAACCTGCAGAAGTCTGATATCACTATGTTGTTAGAAGAGAATATTTGCGTAACTTGATCGCTTACAAATTATTAAACTGGCTGATGCAGGAAAGGGGACATTATTCATTGGATATTCAGGAGACAGATCGCTAGAAACAGCTTTTCTGGCACAGAGCAGCTATATGTTATAATTTCATTTAATATCTGTGAAAGACTTTTTCTTTACTTCCAGTTCAGGTCTGTCCTGACCTTAAGTGAAGGTGTCCTTTACACACAAATTAGAGTTGTGGAAATGTGCCCTGCCCATGAATGGTGGTGTTGTGTTTCTGCAAAGAAAAAATTGCATTTTGTTTGTTGCACACTGTAACAAAATCTTGTTTTTCTTCAGTAAGATAGAAGATGCATTCTACAATAATGAACTCAGGCTGAATGGAGAAAAACTGTGGAAGAAAAGTAGAACTGTAAGACTTTGTTTTTTTTTTAATACAAGCAAATAGCTAAGGCATGATCTTCTCCATCTAAATCACTCTGCAAAGGTGAATGCACAACATTGCTAACACCACTTCCACTGGGGGAGGGATGGTGTGACTATGGTTCCCTGGGTAAAATCTTACTCCCTAAGGCAGACAGGAAACTGGTGTGGTTGGAAAGTCAAATCTAAGGCTGAAAGTCAAGAGAAGGCAGCAAGGACAGAACATTTTGAGTTGCTGAAGGAAGCGATGGTAATGTATGCAAGGTTGAAGGAGTAGGAATGATTAAATCTGAGATGTTGGTGGAGCAGGCACATGATTAAAGAAAAAGAGAAAATTTGATGACAGAAAGGGGTTGAAACTGGGGTAGCTGAGGAAAGGGTACCTGTAATAGATCACACAGGACCACAGTTAGGAGAGAGCCAGAAGGGTCACCAGACATGTACCTCTGCCAACCCTTTGTTTATGTGAGGGTGATCCTCGGTGGTGGCTACTGTCATCAAAGGGCAATATGATGAGAGTTTTGATTCCTGATCCATAGAGTTAAGGCTGGTTTATGAGAGGTGTACTTCGTCTGTGACCTTTGAGAGGAGCACAGGCAGCTGCTGAGCACTCTGTTCTTTGAAACACTTTAAACCATTTTAAAGGCATGAGGAGGAACTTTGCATTTTGCTGTTTTGTGTCTGTGTTGACAGAAAAAGACTGGTGGGAAGCACACTTGAAAAAGAGACATACATGAAACCTTTGTCAGAGAGTTAGGTGTTTGTTGTATAACATGGAGGGTGAAGCTCTTGGCAGGGAAGGTCATGAGACAAGTAATTGCATATTGCCACGGCTTTCCTAGAAGTTCATAGCTGCAGGATCTATAATAGGCCTGGTATTGGCTGCCTTCCTCCGCTCCTGTGAGATAAGAATATTAAGTGGAAAGAAAGGAAGATTGCGGGCATTTGTTTTCCCCAGGGAATGTTTATAATCTCTCATCTTCTCTTTCTGTTTGCAGGTGAAACTTGGTGACACACTGGATCTCATAATAGGTGAAGATAAAGAAACAGGAGCTGCTGTAGTTATGCGGGTAGTCTTGAAAAAATTATCTGACAAAACTGAAAGTGAAAAATACAAAGTCATTTTGAGGCGCTGGAAAAACTTAAAAGTGCCCAAACAGGATGTACTTAAGTAACAAGAGGTTGCATGTGGCAGCATAAGATTTTTGCAGACAAACGTATTTTTTTTGTTAAATATGAATTTTGGTTGAACAAAATTACAGTACCCTTTTTTAAGGGCTTGTGTCAGAATGTTATCTCGCTCTGCTGCATACATCAATAATCATGCAATAAAGCCTGTCACTTTTTGCCATTAGCTTTGTTTTGTGGTACTGTAAGTTAAAAGATCCAGCAATTATATTTCCAGGAAATTTCCTATAAATAACAAACCAATAAAGACTGATTTGATCACTATTTAATTGCTGTCTAATTTTGTTAATCAGAAAGGTTACATTAAAGCTGACATCACATCAAGCAAAATGGCTTTCTTTGTTTTATCTCTATATTCATGAAATAGTTAGGGCTAAAGCCCTCAATTATGTAAAATTGCTTCCTTTTTCATTATTTATTCTTAATTAAAGGTTAACAGTAACAAACTGTAACCAGCTGTAAAGGTTAATATGTAACCAACTCCATACTTACATATGCTGCTGCTGTATCAAGAATACGGCAGGATACTGATTGCAGTGGCATATTTCTGAGCAGGAAAACTTCATGGTGACAGAGAATCATAGAATCAGAATAGTTTATGTTGAAAAGACAAGATCCTTGAGTCCAGCTAATTACCCAGCACTGCCAAACCCTAAATTGTGTCTCTAAGTGCCACATCTACATGCCATTTAAATACCTCCAGGGATGGTGACTCTACCACTTCCCTGGGCAGCCTGTTCAATTGCTTGACAACATTTTCAGTGAAGAATGCTTTCCTAATGTCCAATCTCACCTGGTGCAAATTGAGGCTATTTCCTCTTGTCAAATCACTGCTTGTCTGGGAGAAGAGACCATCCCCATTCCCTATCACTCTCTGGACCCAGCCATCCAGACAGGTTTTTACCCAGTGAACAGTGCACCTGTCCAAGCCATGAACAGCCAGTTTCTCAAGGAGAATGCTATGGAAAATGTCAGAAGTTTTACTAAAGTCCAAGTAGACAACGTCCACAGCCTTTCCCTCATCCATTAAGGAGGTTGCTTTGTCACAGATGGAGAATTCCAGCCAAAGCTCTCTCTTCAGCAAGGCTAGTCTTCTCACCAGGTCTGTCAGGAAGTTATGAGTAAATCATGGCAGGGATACTCTGTTCTCATGGAGAAGACAGGTCAGTGAGGAGCTCTTTGTAGTACTGCTGATTTTTACTGTTTAACTAACCATGCAGAGGAAGATGAAATCTCAGATTGTCGTATTAATTTCATGGTGGCATTTAGGTGGATATTTAATACTTAGGCATTGTAAGGAGCTGAGTAAAGGTCAGACCATACTGGGGTGAGAAGCTCACATCTCCATTAATTCAGGAAAATACTGTCACTTAGGACAGGCATCTCAGGAATAACTACTTGCACTGGTGACATTAAACATGTGCTTCCTCTAACACAACTTTTTAGATGAACTGTGAAGCACGCAGGATTTTTTGTTGTTTATGTATGTTTAGATAGCCACACACAGGTGTGTGTCTGCAGTAAAGCTGGCTAGTGGCAGAAGGTAGCTACTGTTCATCCAGTCTGGGTCTGCTCCCAGTGTAGTCTGGAGAGCCCAGAAGGACAAAGATGGCCCTGAAGAGGCAGCAGGAGCATTTTCCAGGACATTTTTTCTTTCATGCCAACAGCTACTCAATAGCTGTGTTTAAGCAAGGTGTACCTCTCCATAGCCTCAAAGTGATGGCTGCTGAGTGAAGGATTTAAAATAATTTCATGCTTTCTTCAGGCATAGATAAAATGTGTGTTGTTTTGGTTTTGTTTTGTTGGTTTGGGTTTTGTTTTGGGGGGCTTTGTTTGTTTTCTGTTTTGTTTTTAGTTTGGTTGGGTTTTACCTTTTCATTTTGTTTTGCTTGGTTTGGGCTTTTTTCCTGATTGTGTTGGTGTTTAAATGTTTGTGACCTTTTAAAAAAATGCTTCTTAAGAAGACATGATCCTGGAAAGCTTCCCTAGGGGATTTTGGTGATCCTTACCCTGCAGAAGTGAAGGGACTCTGCAGAGCAAGCACCCAGAGGAAGAGAGCAGGATGTACTTCCATTGTGGGCATGGCTGTCACCACTCTGTTGGAGCTTGCACCAGCTGCTATGCAAATAAATGAGATGCATCCTCTGTTCCCCAGTTCTACTTCTTGCTATTCTAAGTGGCTGCCATAATCTCCAGGGGTGCTGAGAGAAACTAGGAGAGAGGTGTGTTGTAATATGTCAGTGAGCTCCAGCTGCTGGTCAGCAATCTGTCAAATGCTTGTCAGCATGTACACACCACCTGTCACCTCCACCAGTAGCAGCTTACACTAGAACATGCAGGACCAGAGGAAGACCCCACTCAAAAAATGCCAGGAATGCTCTGGGGCTTGGAAATAGCTAAGGTATGGA
Source organism: Brachypodius melanocephalos (assembly GCA_013398615.1). Taxonomy (NCBI): domain Eukaryota; kingdom Metazoa; phylum Chordata; class Aves; order Passeriformes; family Pycnonotidae; genus Brachypodius; species Brachypodius melanocephalos. The sequence continues at coordinate 28,891,431 of VZSR01003807.1, read as the reverse complement.
CGTGAGGAGATTCACTTTCTGAACGGGTCTGTTCTGTGCAGGATGAAAACAGTGACAACAGCAAAAAAGTCAACACCTTCCTGGCATCCAAGATGAGCAGGAAGTTGCATCCCAGAGATCCCTTAACATAAGAAAGAGCACTTAACAAGGTAATTTCTTGAATTGGACAGAATATAAATACAGTATTATACCAAAAAGTTAATTTTTTTTACTTCTGGAAAAGCCTTTTAGAAACCAAAGATGAAAAGAGCACAAGCAATCAAGACCTAGCCTGTTCCTAATGATGACAGAGACTTTTCACTAGAGGCTGTAGTGACAGGACAAGGGACACAGGTTTTAAACTGAAAGAGGATAGATTTACATTGGATATAGGATTTTTTCTTTTTTTAAATGCTGAAGGTGGTCAGACATTGAAACAAGTTGTCCAAAGAAATTGGGGATCCCCCATCCCTGGAAGTCTTCATGGCTATGTTGGATGGTGTTTTTAGCAACCTGGTCTGGTGGAAGGTGTCCCTGCCCATGGCAGGGAGTTGGAACTAGATGATCTTTAGAGGTCCTGTCCAGCTCAAATCATTCTGTGATTCTATGACTGCCACCAAAACCAGGCCCTCACTGAGAGTGGAAGGTAGAAACAGGCTTTCACAAGTTTTAACTGTTAATCCACCAGTGGTACGAGCTAAAGAAAAGAAAGGCGGACTTCCTAAGGAGTCTTGTGATGTGTGAGACAGCCCTCTGTGATTTCAGGATTGAAACAGTTGGAGAGGGAACTGTACCCATGTGCTTCAAAATAGAAAGCTTCAGTCACAAGGCAGGGTGATCTCAGAGGAAAACTATGACAGCAGGAAGGTGAGTAGCGGTTCCGCTTGGCTGCATTGATCTGTCCTGGATAAACGCTTCTTTATTGATCAGACCTTTTTATTGGGGTCACACACTGCTAAGCAGGTTGCACTTGTTTCTGCAGCCTTTAAACATCATGTGAGCTAAAACTGTGACCCAAGGAAGGGCAAGGAGGGGCAGCATGTGTTCTGGGAGGTGTAGGAACAGGCAAGTCACATCCATAGTATTCGCTGGACTTTAAGGGGGCATGTAAAGCACACATAAACTGATCTGGGAATTAATCACTCTGTGTGGTGGAGGAGCTATATGAAAGGGCTTCTTCATGGAGATATTGCTGAAAGGTGAAACGGAGAGGCATGGACAGCTTGAGAAGTGACTGACAAGTTCACAGGCTGCCGCCCAGATGACTGTGCTGTCCAAGCCACTTCTGCATTAATCACAGGCAAACCCAACTTTATGCTGGATGTCACGGCATGGATCTGGAATGTCCAGCCTGCCTGCCCTTGCACAGATGGATGATCTCATCCAGATGACTTTACCTGGTCCCAAAAGAGGCAGGCACCCCATTGTCCCTGGCACATCCTACAGCATTACCTGGCAGCTTTGTGTGTCTCACCTGCTGCAGGAGCAGTGCTGCATGGCTGCAGAATCTGCTGCACGTGGGCCAGCCCGCATTATGGAGCAGGGCATGGCACAGAGAGCCCTGTGAAGGAATAGCGGGGAATTGCTCCCACAGGAGTTGGACTTGGGTCTGGCAGAAGAGAGCCTGGTCAACTAAAGCAGACATATACTGACACTCCTGAATAGGTTCTGCCTGAGTCGTGCTGCCTACAGACTGACAGAGAGGGAGGGTGTATTCCCCAACCCCTCTGGCCACATATAATAAGCAATTCTTTTTTTTTTTTTTTGGAACAGAAAAGCACCACAGTGTTTCTGGTGGGGAGTTGGGTTTGAGGTTTTGTTAGTTGGTTGGTTTGGTTTATTTGTTGTTTTGTTTCTTGGGGTTGGTTGTTTTTTCCTGTAATGGCATGTCAGAACAGGACAGTCTGCCTTCAGCACTTACCAAATTACAGTGCTCAGCATGGAAGGGAAAGGAATGCTAAGGGATGCATGTGAGCCATGTACATCTAAGCACTACTGAAGCTAAAACTAATTGGTTTCCAGTGCTTCTGCATACAGACAAGCACTACAGGGAGCGAGACCCTTCTTTGTTTGAACTCTTGGAACAAGACGAGATAGGGAGCAAGAGACAAGGGACATTACATGACATAACGCCAAACTCTTGGTTTTGTACAGATTCCAAATGTAGGATGCAATCCTACCAAGTGACTCATTCCCAGTGCTGACAGTTACCTTAGGATTTTCTTCTCACAGGAAACATTTGTAGACCTCGCTAACACCCCACCATATGAGCTAACCTAAGTGGGACATTCCTGAAAGGGTAATGATTAAAGGAATATTTTGCCTTCCAGAGAAGTGAGCACTAACACACAAGATTGCAGAATGCCTCTGGAAACAAGGACAAACAGTTGCCTTGCTATAATGAAATCTGTGAAGGAAATTGGGAGTGATTACTTGACATTTGTGTGTGTGTTCTGTGTGTATAGATACTAATTAGCTGATCTTCCTCCAGTATCCAGTAATAATTTGTTTCCATTTATTAACATCAATTTTAGTGTGATTGGACATGTAGTGATTTCACCTATTTTATGACTGGGAAGTCAGTTTCACTTAATTTTAAAACAGAAATTAAGGAAAACATAGGTAAAACCACAGCTAAAAATTGCTTGATTAAATTTCATCTTGGGGTGTGGGTAAGAAAGGGGAGAAGTGGGAAAAAATCAGCTTTATTTTTCTTCTATTACAGTTCTTCCTTTCCCATGGGAATCCAAGTTCTTCCTTCTGAATAGTTAATCAAAGAAAAATGCTCAGTGAGGACCACAGTCCCATGATGGAATAGACCAGGAAACGGTGAAAGCAAGTGGTCTGCTCATGTCACAGGCTTTCATGGCCATTAGCTAGAAATGACAGCATCCAGAAAATTACAAAAATGAAAAGGAATATAGTAGATAAAAATAATATACTGTAAGGGCTAATCTCCTGCCAGTCCAATGAGGTGCAAGGAGAATATGAATGTGATGGAGGTTTGGTTTTGTTAGGAGTCATCTGCTTCCAGTACTGGAACTGGCAAAGCCAGGGCAGCTCCTTCAGCTGGCACTCTGCTGCAGGAGAGATGATCTCTCAGAACAAGATTTATGTGAGCTCTGACAAAGACAACTATTATGTACTCTGAGAGACACTTCTATAAGAAATTGACTATTACTACCAGTGAGAAGTTTAGATGAATGAATCTGAGAGCAAAATGAGGACTTGAAAGCACTATTATCACTAGAAATGTATCTGTCTTAACATTTACTACAATGAAAAAAGTAGGTAAGAAAGGATGAAGACAACTGTGTATTTCTTGCTTGTTCTACCTTTCTTAGCAAAGTCAATTTTAAGAGAGAATTAAGAGGAAACTAAACCATAACTTCATCTATTCATTTTTGTCAACTTCAGGCACATTAAAAAAGATACTTTCAGAATGTTTCTTAGGAAAAATCTGTAACTCCATTGGTGCTGACTTGCAGTAATAATGGAAAAAAAAATCAGAAAGTCAAACCAAGGCAGTAAAAAAATGTTTGCAATGACAGTGATAGAGTTTGTTTCATTTACTCAGAAAAACCTGCCACATTTGTTCTTCCATAAATTTTAAGTGCAATCAGCTAAAATGTACTTTTGTAAGTAAGAACACTTGTCAATTTATGCCCTGTCCTCAAGGCAAGTTTAAGACACTGAATTTTTCAGCTGGTCCACATTGCTTTAATCAGCAAAACAAAATCTGAATGAAAATAAATTATAAATAAAACCTGCATATTATTTTCAGGGCTTCTTGGGGTGTAGAATTGATCTTAGCCCCTTCCAGCAGGCAACTAGACCTGGTGTGCCTTTGTAGAGCATTGAGCACACAATTCTGTTTCTCACCACTACAACATAATCATCAAACAATAATTGAAAATATAAATGACAGGTTTTTAAAATGTACCTAGAAATAAATTATATGTGTTCTGAAGATAATTTAAAAAGTCACAAACATTTCTTAGAACATGAAACACTGTTGGCTGTACTGCATCAGCCTAACAAAATTATTTCAAGTACAGATTTTTCTCATTTGCTAGTACATTTGTTGTTGATTCTGTCACCTGAATACACTTACCAGGCTATAAACTGAGGTATACTCCACCTCCCTTTTGTTGTGCTGTTCTACAATTTTACAGAACTTCTAAGGAAATGTTTAAGTTGTAGAAAATGCATAAGATGCAAAAATAAAGAATTATGATACATACTACACTGCTTCTTTTAGAAAGCTTAGAAATGAGTTATTCAATACTTTTTGAAAGCTGATCTATTTACACTGTAAGAAGTAGAGACACTTGATACCCACCTTCACTGGGTAGGTAGAAAGTAATGCTTATCCATAGGAAGTCAGTGTGCATGGCTATGTATATGCCCAACACTTCAATAAATATCTAGCAACCCTCCTATCACAGTTTCACTTTCAAAATTAAAAGTTTATTCCTTTAAACAGAAGAAATCTAAAAGACAGAAAAATCTTTTTAAATGGCTGCAGCAAACTGGGGTGTTTTCCTTTATGTATTTGTCTGAATAGCTAAGGTTATCTCAGACCTTAGCGAGAGATTTTATAGGAAAAAAATCCTGCTTGTACCTGAACAATCACCAGACAACATTCCTCTTGTATGAAAATAATATACCTTTAATATATTTACAAGACTGACCAACTGGATGAAGTGGCTGTAGTTCAGATGCACTGCAAGAGCTTTTGTTAGTGAACTATGCCACTATTTATATGTCTGTATTTTCTTGATATCAGTTATAAATCATACAATCAAATGCATCATGAAAGGGTTGTGAAGAGTTGGACAAAAGGAATGTACATAGCAATAAGAAGAGAAAAAAACACAACAAAAATATTTTTATACCCAGTTTCAAAAATTATCATTTTTATGGTCAAAGTTGTCACACTGGTTTTTTTTCACTACTTTTTAGATAATATCAATTGACTGATTTTTTAACTTAATATCAACATCTACAGTAAAAGCCAGTATGTCTCAAACTTGCATGCTAGCTAGTAGCACCTACCCTTTGTAAAAAATTTCAATTTATATTGAATTCTTCTGGGAGCTTTGACATCACTAAGTGGTGAAATGTATGACATTAAGATAAGAAAATAAAATTGTATTTCTTACCTTTTGGCCAGCCATTTGCAACCACAAATTAAACAGCCGTTAAGATTTTCTGTAATTTTATATATCCCATAAAAGTGCATGTAAAAAAAATTCAGAGTTTCTAGGTAGCATACAATGACAAGAGAGTCTTGGTTTCTGATACATTCAATTCGATAAATTTATGCACTAAAATGAACAGATGCAGACATTGTGGTATCAGTTCTTTATCTTTGGTAAAATGATTTCAATTTATTATAGCCGTATTTGCTCTGATATCCATTTTGAGTATGGTCTGATATTACTTAAACTAACAGGAAACATTTAAATGGATATAAACAGTATCAATGTGTTATTTAGTACATTCATGACTTTTTCATACATTCTCTGAGAATGTTTCTAGCATATGGGCAAAATGAGCAAATGCTACTAACTATGATTTACTCCCAGTTTAACACAATACGTTTACTAGTTCTTGCCATCAGGAAAAACCATATTGTTTTCCTTTTAAAGGGATCAATATGAGTCTAAGAACAATAAATTCTAAAAATCTGAAGTAAAAATATCAAATATTTTGTACTTCCTTACAAATTCTAAAATAGAAAATTACACTGGAACTGACTTAAAATTTGCTATGACCCATCTAAGTAAACAACAGAAAAGAACCACAGAGAACATCAACAATTGCTCCAAGGTGTTCCAGTGATGCTCTGTAGGCAACCACTGTTTTCACTGTATTAAGAATTCATATTTGACTCTCTCTCACCATTTCTATCAGTATTGAATTTTTTTTTAAAAAGAGAAAACTAGTTTTAAAGTAGCACTCTCCAGTGACAAGTCATACAGCAAATTTATATTGGGTTCTAGGTGGTCTTTGTTACACCTGAACATACTAATGATGCAAACTTGACCATACGAACCTAAGTTATACATACACAGTTATGTCTCCAAATAGCTACTAATTACACAAAAACAATTTGGCAAAGTGAGGGAGTTCCGTATCCCTACACCTAAAATATCCAGATGCTGCTGCGTTCATGGAAAGAATGAGTTACATCACCACAGCTCATATGCTGGGACCCTGAAACTCTGGATTTCACCACAAAACCAATCTTTGCACATACTTTTTATTTATGCAATTCAATATCAGCACTTGGAAACCTTTGGAATCATGATTTCGATAGAAAGTAAGGTCTAAAAATTTTTAAAGTTCTTGTTTCAGGTCTTTTTGATGTTGCTGTTGCTTTTGTTATTTTACAAACAGGGTGGCAAGCAGGTGATGGGAAGACATTCCATGGGTATAGGCTTGGGTCTGTTCTGCTGGCTTTACTCAAGAGGCCCAAGCCTCAGTCACTCCAGCAGTTACACTGGACAAAATAATAACAGAATTCACAGGGGCAGGATAAAGCTTGTGGTGTCAATACAAAAAAACCCCATTCACACGGTGTCTATGCTCACGTCTCAGTTCTTCAACGGGAAGTTCTTGATTTTAGAAATAAAACCAACGTAACAGTCAAAAATGCAAATGACACCATTCTGACCCACTCTTTGACACAGTGTCACAACTTTCAGTACCTCAATATCATGAAGAACAAAACAAGTGTGAAGCTGCAGTTACTGCAGAAGCAAAGTCTAACATTCCAATGATTTCCAATGAAAATGGCACTTTCAAATTTAAATTAAACTTAGTCTACACATTTCAAAATCCAAATTAATTCAAAATACTGTTTATAATGGTATAATGAAAAACTGCTCTTGAAGAGCACAACCATTAAAAAAAAATCTTTATTATGAGGAGATAGAAAAGAAAGATGCGGAAATGGGGAGTGGAGCAATAGCTTCAATACATGTATTTGCACCAGTGAATATCATGCTCTTAGCGAGTCATTGACAGCTGTCACTGATGGTCTTTACCCATGTACAAATGTAGTCAGCCACTTCCCACCACTGCGGTGCCAACAGAAATGCAACACACACACTGAAACACAACAAATTTAGTGCCTGACTGTCCCATGTGCTGAGAACCCTCAGCTCCTGACAGGCCCTTCAGTCTAAACCAAAGCATACCCTTGACAATAATTTAGTGGTCGAAGTCTTAGCAGTTTAAAGAGCCTGTCACTTTTTTTGCTTTCTTAGCTTTTTTCAGTATATCACACTTTTTTCTGTTAGGACGCCGGCACCTTTCATCGATGCTCGGTATACATTCATAATGCCACACTTCTTCCATTTTCTCCACAGGATAAACTGCCTCCACATAATGACGGATCAGTCTCAGTCTGATGGGATCAAGCTGTTTTTTATTACAAGCACCTGAATGGTTGTACTGCAGCCTCAGATTCTCCGGAGTAAAGAGTTCAGGAAAAAGTCTTACAAGAAGCCTGGCAGCAAAGTTTCCGACAGACAGGCTCTGCTGCACTATCTCTCTTATCTCCTTATCAGACAGCAAATACAGAGAAGGCACAGGAAAGTCTGGATTAGGAACAACAAGTTCATCGAGTGGTATCTTGCAAAAATCTTTGCTACTTCTTTCCGGTGGCAGGGGCGGCCCTTCAAATTCTTCCCGAAATCTCTCAGGGTTTATTGCATAGGTGAGAAATTCCCTCCTGTCAGGCCCTGGCACATGGATTTTCCGTTGCTGTTGGTACGAGCGCCTTTGCTCCGTGTCTCTTCGTCGACACCTCTCATCAAGCTTCCCAACAAACTCCAGTGTCCACACTCTGTCATTCTTTGCTCTGGGGTACAGTATCTGCACATAATGTCGAATTAATTTAATTCTAGTGGGGTCAAGCTGTTTCTTGCCCAAAGATCCGCTACAGTTGTATTGCTTCCGTAAGTTTTCGTGAGTAAACAGTTCCGGAAATAAGAGTACAAGCAATCGAGAGGCAAAGTTGCCTATGGAAAGACTGCTTTCATATATGCTTTTAATCTGTTCTTTGTTCAACAGGTAATCCGGGACAGGAACATCAAAATCAGGAGGGGGAAAGTCAAGTTTGTCAAAATCTATGGGTACAAGCCAAATTTTTTTTGACCGTCTGCCAGGCTTTTCATATTCAAAACTGTCTTCCACTTTTATGATTGATACATCATCTGGTAAACTAGAAGAATCGTAACAGTCATCTCTCATCTGGTCACATTCACTTCCATCCATATACGTACTTTCAAGCTCATCATTTATTCGCTGAACACACTGCTGCAACCAGGCTTCTTCTTCTTGCACATCTGGAAAGTAAATTTCAGTGTACCTACGGATTATTTGAAGCCGATGAGGATCCAGCAGTTGTTTTCCAGAGTCTCCAAAGCAGCTGTACCTTTCAGCTAATTTTCTGTGGTCAAAGAGTTCAGGAAACAGTCTGTGTAACAAAAAAACAGAAAACTCCCCTGGTGAAGAAGCTTCATCTAAAAATTCATTGAGATCCTGAGCATCCAGCATGTAATCTGAGGCAATGACATTACTCCTGTCCAAGGACAAAGCTTCTTCCTGCTCTTTATCCTCCATAAAATGAGAGGATTCAACCTGTTCAGTCTCATAAAAACTGGATGATTGCACATTCTGCTGACTGTTTTCCATTTCCCTTTGAGCCCAAAATCTATTGAAAAAATCATTGACTTGAGGCAAACACTCCAACTGCCACACAGCTGTATTCTTCACAGAAGGATAACAAACTTCCACATAGTTACGAATAAGCTGCAGATGAAGAGATTCAAGTTTCCTTTTGTTGAGAAAGCCACACGCACTGCAGCTCCTGCCGAATTCATCATCACTGAAGAGCTCTGGGAAGAGCTGCACGAGCAATCGGCAAGCCAGGTCTCCGCCTGATGTGCTCTGATCCATGATTTGTTTCAGTTCTGCAGAAGTCAGCTGGTACTCCGGGGGAGGCTTGAAGTCAGCAACGGATTCTGCTGGACTGACTTGCTTTTTAATTCTGCTAACCTCCAGAGACAACAGGTCAACTTTACTGTGAAGCTGAGTCATGTTGGTATTGAGGGTGTTCAGCGTGTAAAACATTTTCTGTATCAAAGAATATATATTTGATTCTGAATCTGCTGTGGCTGCTGCTACTGCAATGGCTGTGGCCGAGTCTCTTTTGCGTTGATCGTTCAAAGTCCGAATTTGCGAGGGACTGCTGGGGTTGATTTTTTCAAACAACTCGTAAGAAGCAAACTGCTCTGCTCCTGGTGGGTTCTTCTTCTCTGTGATTTTGTGTGAGATGCCATAGAGAGGTTTTTTATAAGATGGAGTGATTATGTCACTGAAGGATTCCTCTTCACAGAGCCATGTTACATTAGAATTCTTGCTCTTGTTTGGCTGCTCTGCATTTACCTGAGTGGGTGAGCCAGCATCTCTGTTCCTCATGTTTGAAAGGGAGCCCTTCAAATGAATAAATATTGTATTAATAAGACTGCCTTAAAGATATTAGCTATAAATATGTGCTCCTTAAGCAAGCATTGTTACATAAATATGCAAAGTCAAATTTTCTACAGGGGACTTGTGTTAAATAATAAAAATTAATAAATTCACTAAGAAAAATAAAAATACAGTAAAGTATTATTTAGGTTTCCTCTTTATTTTCCTTTTTTTTTGGCTCATGGTTTTCTCCATGGAAGAGAAATGCAATAAAAATTCCTAGTACTCTCTAACCACAGAGCTCTAATTACTCCCCCAAATTAAGTATCATTAGGCTTCACCTTGCATATGAGGATCTTGGGCTGTAGAGAATTTGGGTGGCAACAAGTCAGCAACAGAGCCAAGAATAGCATCTAGATTTTCTGACTCCTAGTCCTGTGACCTTGCCATTGCCTCCAACTACTGCATTTAACATTCCAGCACTCTCTTTAGGTTAGCTTTTGAAAATGTCACAAAGGCCATTAACCACCAAAAAATGCTTATTCTCTTTTTTTCTAATGTGAAACCTTTCTAATGTGAAAGGTTTATATACATGTTTTAAAAAAAAACTTTTATAATGGTGCAGAACCACTAAACAAATACTAGAAATTATTTAATTTTTAAAAGGTATACTATTTAAATTATAAAAAAGTGTAAAGTACCTTGGTACTATATCTTTTTAAAAAGGAAGCCTAACAGAAGATTTTTTTAAAATTTATTTCTGAAAGGTAAGGAAGTTTAGACTCATGGATTTAAATTTTCTAAATTATTTAAACTATATAAATTGATATATAATATAAACCCAGTAATCAATTCTTAAGGACTTCATGTTCTCAATTATTTGTAATTATTCCTTATTGCTTGAAACTGGAACCAAGCATTTTCAGCATCTCACAGCAGATATGCAGGACCCAGGTGGTCTGGGGTTTTTTTTGCAAACACATGGATATAAAAAAAAAAAATTAAAATTATTAAATTATTTTAATAATAATAAAAATTAAAATAATAAAAATTATTTTAATAATTTTTAAAAGTTAAGCAGATACAACAGAATCAAAATCCAACATACAGAATTCAAACATGAGAAAACACTCCCAGATTTGTAAATGTTTTCATACTGAAACAATTCTCTTGGCTTGTTCTATAGAATACTAATTAGATAAAAAAACCTACAGAAATTGCATTCAAGTATTAAAACAAATGAAACACAGACTTCAGGTCTGAGCTGAGAGCCACAAGAAATTTTAAATTCTAGTGAAGACCCCTTTATGTCTTACAGTGAGTAACGTGAATTAAGGTTTTTTTCTTAAGAAACAAAACTGTAACTCATGAAATCAATGCGGTCCCTATGTGTACACACACTTGGCATCCGCTTACTGCAGTGACAGATTTAATCTAATTATTTTTTAATTTCTAATGCAATGTATACTCAAAGGAGACTCAGAAAGAACAAGCTGGTTTCCACTCCAAGTTTAGAAACCAGCATTCAATTAAACTGAAGCTGTTGCCAAGTTCTGCTCTCACTCACATCACTTTACCCTACATACAAAACCTTGTGTTTGTACATCCAAAGCTGTGTGGAGAGGTGATCAAATGAAAACATAATGCCAAGGCAATGTATTTCCATGTGCAGAATCCCTGGCTGTCATGGTGCCTAGGACACCTGACCTCCAGGTCCCATTTAGAAATCTGTCCCACTCCAGTCCTACTCATAATAAAGCCAGAACGGCGACTGCAACAGAACTGCGAGCAGACTGAAATCCGCATTGCCCCCACCTAACTGCAGGCTCCTAAGCTGTCATACGCCACCTGGACTTGTCAGTGAAGAAACAGAGGTAGTTCCAGGTGGTAACAGAGCTCTGCCACAGACATCACCTGAAAGCAGGCCATGAAAATCTCCACTGACAATAAGCACAATACTGCTCCCCAGCTAGGCACCCAAAGTGAATTACAAAGCTTTTTACTATTTTAGATCTAAAGAACAAAACAAAACATTTCTTACACAACCAGTGACACCTAACACCTAAGCTGCTCTTTCATGACCACTCCTGTTAACTGAGTACACCAAATATTCCTTCAGAAACAGCACATGACTTTTAATTCCTTCTCTACTACTAAAATACCTTGCTGCTAAATAGCTTGCCATGGGCCACCAGCTATCTGTCAGTTCTCATTTGACCTCCTGCTGTTTATTTTCCCTAATTAATTGTATAATAAAACTTGGCAATGTGAGGGTAATGTCTATTAATGTGCATCCCACACGCAAAGTCAGGCAAAATCAATATTAGAATGTGTATTAAAGAACATGAATTCATTATTTTGACAGTAAAATCATCAAAGTTTGCAGTCTCAGTTTTGGACACGGTGCTCTGGAGCTCATGCAAAGAACTACAGCAGATCTTCACTACAATGGCAGCTGAACTTCTGCCTTACTAATGCAGCTCCCAGTGGCTGGATCTGCTGCAGGATGGATTTGCATTTCAGAAACACATAGCCAGTGTTCTCCCAGCAGATGACAAAACATTTGGGCCTTAAAAATATTTAAGGATATTTAATATTTAAGGATATTTTAGTTCAGATGCTTTCTCATTTTCTTTTATTTTGCTTTTAATTATCTTGTCTATACTTCCCATCTGGGAATAGCACTATCCACACCACAAATACATGGCTTTTGTAAATTCTCCAGTTTAACTAATTAGTTTTCCGTAATACTGATCTTTAAACATCCATGAATTTCAGATAATACTGCACCCATTTAAGATGAGCAATTCCAATGTACTATCAAAAAAGAAGCAAAGATATTGTTCCATGAGACTCAATGTATATAAGATAGTGCTGCTTTTTATACTGCAGTTGCACAGCAAATTTTTTATGCTCTAAACATTTTATGAACGTTTGCAAAGTACAGTATTTTGCAAAATATGGACCAATACAAGAAATTGTGAAATAGTGTCTCACATTCTCTCTTGGAATCCTAAGCCAAGTTTTACAAGTCACTTAGTTATTGTTCTGTTCAATGCTCGAGTCCATTTATGACCTTTGTTATGCTTAAGACACAAAGTCTAAATATCTGTAAGAATACAGTGCATAATATTCAAACACAGGAGTAAAGAATAAATAAATACATGAGGAAGAGACATAGATTCTTTCAGACACGTAAGAATATGGAAAAGTCCTGCACATAACTTTTTAAAACTTACAATCTTCTACACTTTGTTTTTTTAAAGAAAATCATGGAAAATTAATTCCTGATTATGAAGTGGCATTCAAAATTTTTTTTAAAAGTGAAGTCTTCAGATAAAAAGCAATTTAGTAGTATAATTATCAGCCCAAAAGAAGTACAGCTCTGTTTATATAATAGATAGATGCCTATGTGACGTGCAGTGAAAATATACTACAAGCACAACATTCTTTAAAATAATTAAATTTTTTCCACTGTTTAAATAGAAATAGTTAATAAAGTCATCAATTAAAACAACATATTGGTTGTTTTAGAGAAGTAATTAACTTTAAAAATGCTGTTAAGATTGAGGACTATTTCTGGTTGGTTATTTAACTAAACATGCTGATTCATTTGGGTCAGCCAAGAATGAATTTTCATCATTATTACTGGGTCAACTTCTGACATTATAAATCCAAAGTTATAATTAATTTCAAATTAAATTTTAAAATTTATTAATGGCAAAAAGGAAAATGCAAAGCAAGCATAGTTCAGAGACCATTGTAAAGCTCTTTTAAGAATCTGAATATAAGGAAAACAATTGTAAAAAGAAAAAGAGAAAGGAAAATAAAGAAACCGTGTAATAAGATTAAAACCTACCTACCACAGGCATTCAGGGGGGAAAAAAACAGCCCTAAGAAGTCAGAGAGACGATAGTCAGGAAAAGGATCACAGAGAACTATGGCTATAAAGGAGACATGAAATGTGCAAATACAACATGGAATAACTCGCTAGGTAGCAGAAGAGCAGAAAAGGATACGTGCATTAGGATAGGTCACAAACTAAATATAACCCAGGGCCTGAAGTTATTCAAAAGAGGATGAATTTGAATCTGGGTTATTTTAATAAAGTGCTGAGTGTGAAAAACAGGAGGTCATTATACTGCTCTAGAGGGTGGCAGGAGAGATGTGACTATCCAACACCAGACACTAGTCTTTCTGGACTCTCAAACAGAACAACAAAAATATAAGGTGACTCCTGAAGAAGAGCTGAAAAAAAGAATTTTAATCTCGGAAAGGAAGGACTGAGGGTGGACAACATCACAGGAATTTTCCCACTTGCAGAAGATTTTTATAGGAAGAGATGATCATTGCTCTCCCTACTGAAAAGAACAAGGACAAAAAGAAACTTGCTCAATTTCAGCAGAGATTAATTTAAATCTGCCATTACTAGAGAGATGAAACACAAGACCAGGATAATGGAAAAGACCGGGAATCTCTCTCACTGGCTAGAGAAACATCTGGATTGTCCCCAGTGGATGCCACAGCAGATGCTGTAATACATTCCACTCTTGATATGGCTGAAGTCTTCTGCATCCCTGGGTTTTTATCCTTCAAATAATATACTAATTTATACTGGTCTCACTGTCATTAAATCTTTATCACAGAAGAAAGAATTACAGCCCAGATTTTACTATTCAGGATCCAGCTGAAGGACTGTGTGACATGAGAGGGACTGTAATCAATCATGCCCAGTTACTCCAAATCACTGCCCCTTCTATGTTATCTGCTGAACAACAAAAATATAATTCACATAAATGAATTAACCTATAACTGTATTTCATAAATATGATCACACCCATGTTATTTAGAGAATACCCAGCTGTGTGCAAAGTGGCTTAAGATTAGCCACAACAAACGCAATACCAATGCAAATTTACTTAAAAGACTTGCATGCTACTTAGAGCAGCAGTGAATTTAGCCTAGGAAATATGAACCAAAAAATCACAGTCATGTATAGAGAAGTCACCTCTTGTGTAAAGCGTCTCTTCTTCACGCTGGGTAAGGCATCCTGCTGTCCTCCTGGCCCATCACAGCCAAGGGATGTCTGCTTCCGTTTGTTGGAATCCTGTAGGCAAGTCACTGCACCATCCAGTGAGTGTTTCTCAGCAGATCTGGAAGTTACTGAGCAATCTAGAGCTTCATCTTCATTTTCTGTTTCTACTTTCACAATTTTTTTAGGAACTTTTACTGAAAAAAGAGAAGTATTACAAAGATAAAGCAACCTCTCCAGCAAACCATGACATCCTTAATGTAATGTTCTGTGGTTTGTTTCTTTTTATGAAAACAGTGTTTTCATAAAACACAGAAACACGGAAAAGTGTTTTGAAGAACTTGATTATTTTTATGACTTCTATGGTAAGTGTATATTGGGGCCACCTCAAAGTCAAATCATTCAATTTTCCAGCAAATAACAGTTTCTTTTCCAAAGAAGAATCTAAAGTATAAACAAATAATGTTACAGGATGGAGATTTTTTTGGAGGGGAGAAAGGATGTAGAGCAGAAATAATAATGACTAACAAAGATTTTAGAAAACTTTTTAAAAAAATCAGCATAATTTGTCTTGATCCAACTGCATTCTTTAATAGGTGACAAACGCTTTAAATCAACAAATATTTTTGCCTGATCGAAAATTATACAAAGTATAATATTTTACCTTCATCATCATCAGTGATTTCAGCTGAATTCATCTTCTATCTCACTAAAGAACAAAACAAAAATACAAAAATAAATACCAGCATCTTCTGGAGTCAGGAAATACCTCCTCCTGTAATTACTTTTCATCTAGAAGTATTGAGTTAACGGTCAACAGATAACTCCCAGTCTTTCCAGTCTGTATGTTTGTAATAACTAGTTATTTTCAATAACCTTCATGGCCATCTATAGACCCATCAACATGCAAACTATATTGTTAATAACATACAGCAGGTAGAGAACTATTTTAAACTCTATGTCTTTTTCTGGTATAGAAAAAAGTAAAAGTCATTCTAACCTTCTCTGTAAACTGTCTTGACAGTATATAAATGAAAGTTAACTGTATTAAAGACTTCACCCTGTACAAAACCACTATTATTACAGTCAAATGTTTTCATATTGTCCTTGTGGTTGACACAAAATCATCACACAAAGAAAACTCATCATAAATAGTAACATACATGGTGGAGTAAGTTTTTATTTTAAAATCTTTGATCTTTTGACATAAATTGCGTCAGTTCAAGCAGACTAATGCCCAGAGATCTACAGTAAGTCCTTTTTTCTTCTTCAGCCTCTAAATAATGTGTTTTTTGTAGGGAAAAGCAAATACATGTATTATGCTAGCATGATTTTAGTGTTACTTCTCATGTGAAAAACTCAGCTATATTTCTGTTTACTTGAAAACTAACTTTGCAAATTACTTGGGGGTAAGCATCAGTCTCTGGATATGTTCCTAAAAGATAGTCTAAATCTTTGGAGATCTACAAAGCAAACAACTTAATCAGATATCACTGACCCTTACAGGGCATGCAGCTGCAAACTGACACTCTCAACTGGTGAGCGGGTGACTGGCAAACTGTCACGCTCTGCTCATGCTGCTCTACACAACATTATGTTTACTTGGCAGAATATTATTGCTTTACAAGTGCAAGTCAATAAAACCAGTCAATCAAAAGTGTACACACAGCCCAGGAGTGGGAATTATAATGAAATTAATAAGAAAGCTAGAGAGAGAAAGATAGAGAATCTGTGGTGGAGGGAAAAACAGTGTACGTCTTTCCTGAATAATGCTGAATAATGATTTATTTTTTATTCTTTTTTTACATCTCAAAATACTGTTTAAAAACTCTGTAAACACTTGAATGCTGTGCTGTGTAGATATGAATTTCAATTTGTAGGCAATTTGATGGCTGTAATGGTAACTATGAGGTTCCATTCTGGATTAGATTTTGTACGATTTACAATAGGTGGCACCCAAACAAAAGATGCACAGATTTATAAAATCAGCTTATACTGGGCCACCCTTGAAGCCAAGATACTCTTTGATGTGCTGATCTTCCACATGGCCCCTATATACAGCCTTGTAAAGGAGATCCTCAAGGGGAAAACTTGAGATTGTCTTCATCATCACGTATAAAAATAAGTCTCTCTCCGCTGGACATAGAACTATTACAAACCCCTCAGACACCTACTCCTTTTACCCACCATAATTCCCTATTTCAGGACTTGCATTTATGAATTGATCCATACATCAATTATGCCAGCTTAACAGTACTACAATCATGTCACTTAAACTTTTGCAAACTCTCTAGAGACAACAGCATGAAACTAAGTGGCCCGCACCGACTTCTAAACCACCTGACAAGCCCCGATATGGGTTAATTCCAGGTCTTACTAACTCAACAGTATTTGTAGATATACACAAAGCCACTACAGCTCTTCATGAAAATCCTACAGCAGCCCACTTTTCACACACCCATCAAAAAGCTCTCCTGGACCTTAAGAAAATCCCATAGTGCTAATGGTCATATTTTGCCCTAATATCCCACATACATTGATAGTCACTGCCTGGATCTTCCTTGCACTTTTCCATTCTGCACTAGCCTTGGCTCTGAGGGCTGTGCTAGAAGAGCAATGCGTGCCAGTGCTCAAGGAGTGTGAGATGAGGGCCTGAGGTGACAGCAAGCAAATTTACCAATACTGCTACAGAATATTTTAAAATGGAAATCAAAATGATTTTTCAGATAATCCTAAACTGCTATATCAGAGCAAAACAGTTAACCAAAAAGCCAGAAGAGAAGACTAAAAGGTGGCAGTGGATGGAACAATACAAAATATTTAGGAGGGAATACACGGAATTATATTTTCTTTCTAATTCCTGCTATTACTACTATTCAAATAGGAAAAATGCTTTAGAAGAATTCCTATCAGAGAATAAAATCAAACTGAAGTGAGAAGATAAATGAGATAACTCTGAAGAATCACTCTTTAACACCAGAAAAAAGTGAAAATTAAAGCAAAGCAACAGTTAATTTTCTGAAGGAAACAACATCAGGAAGGCCAAAACTACCCTGAATTCAGGTCAAATAATATTGAGTCAAAACACTGTTTCACAAATTTGAAATAGAGTGCTAACTTTTGATTTTTTAAAAAAATTTGAAAACTGCCGGAATACAATTAAAAGGGAATAGTCAAGATCAGTGTCAGAACCAATGAGGTCTAGAAAGACTGTGTTCCATACCCGAGCTCTCTGGTGCCAAAAAAAGCATGAGCTCCAACTCTTTTCATTTTTGGCAGCCCTAGTAATAATATCTTTACTTATCTTCCTGTCTTCTTTGTGAGATTTGTAAGAACTCTGGTATTATAAGAAAATGAAGCACATCTAACATATAACAGCTTCTGTTGAGAGACAGGATTCTATCGTCCCTTTGATTTCCTGCCTCGCAGCCCCACCTGCTCCCTCAGTCAAGCATGGGTGCCCACCTTAACCTTCCATCTTGATAAACCATCAGAAAACAACTCACTTCTTTTTTTTTTTTCCAGGTTACCTTCCTTGTAATTCAGAGGTAAAGGGCCCAGCTTAGGAGTATGCACAAGGTTTGGGCTGGAAAGGAGGAATTAAAATCTCTCCTCATACCAGCAAGCCACTGGCTTGGTTCAGCTGTTTAATGATACCTTATTTATTCCACAATCTTGCTTCAAAGTTGGGTCCCAGTAGACCCACGAGTGACTAGAGAGTCAACAAAGAGGTTCCAACAGAGCAATTGCATCATTGTTTCCATAGGGGGAAAGTCTGTATCTGTTCCTGAGCATGTCCCTGCATGCATGCCTTTATATGTAAGATTAACAATAATTTTGTTGCTTGTTTCAAGTCCATTAAAGATAAAACATATCAAACTCGTTAAAAAACTCGTTAAAATAGTGTTTGCTGTGCATCAGTACTTAAAAATACTAATTATTTCCTCTTTAAAAGAGGTAGCAGTGTCAAAGTCTGTTTTGAGGAAGCATTCTGGCCCAGACTGTGAGAATAAGCAAAGCTGGAGTAAAAAAAAAAAAAAAAAGTCTAAAAGATCTTGGGGCAAAATACTGCAAAAAGCAATTGAGTAAGAAATACATACAGTAAAGCACACATCCAACAGTTGTTCCTTGTCATGTTGAGTATATAAAACATATTTCAATCTTATATGTACTTTTTCAAAACTTTATCATCCTCAGCCTAATAATTACTCAATACTATCTAGAGGACAGCTGTTAGCAAGTTCTAGGAAAGAGTGAACACTCTGTGCTGAAGCTGGAAGCCCACACCTGCAACTGTGACTGGCAGAGCAACCAGCCTTGGCAGCTTTATCTTGCTGGGATATAGACAGACGCGGCACTACATCCTGTTTTCTAGTGAATCCTCTGGAAGAAAGATTCCAAAACAAACAAAACACCTACAGCAGCAGCTACATCAACAGCCAGATCCAAGGGAGTAGGGAAAGAGGATGGGCGAGGGGGTTGGGTCCTGGCACACCTTGTATGTCACTATTGGACAAATTCCCTTCCCCCAGATGCAGATGCACTGCTCTCCCTTCTCATCAGACTAGGCAATGAACAATGAAGGGACTTAACACTCCCTACTTCAGTTACACTCACTCAGACATCTGCCTCCATTCCAAAAATGTACCAGGTCATGACACTTAACTGCACTGTTGTATCACTTTGGTAATGACATTCCACATTGAAATGGTATTACCCATGGTTAACAGAGAAGCTCAATGCATAGGGCAGAGCTGGCAGTTCCAAAGTAAGGAAGAACATCTTAAAACCAAGGTTTTGGAATGTTTCTCTGTGCATGCAGTGTTAACGACCACCATGATGCTGCTTTTGCATGTAGAATGAAACATGCAGTCCATTTACCAAAAATGCATCTACCCAAAATATGCCCTGAAGCCTTATGGATTTAAAGCACTGGGGTACAACAGATTTTATGAGTAACGGAGGAAATTGCAATGCATACTCAGAATGTATTTCAGTTCTCATATCATCTAATATAATGCATATTTCTACTTAAAAGTATAAGGCATAAAGGTGTATCTAGTTATTGATACACAAAACTGAATCCTAAGTGATTCATAAGTTAAATCTTCCACAATGTGCATTCTTCTCCTCCTGTTTACCACCTAACAATTACTCATGTGTTTGCCTTGGACGACGCTTTTCTGACCCCTCTTATGATTTTGACCATTATAAAAGCACAATGCAGGGAGAAAGATCCTGTTCATAATGTAAGATACAGGCAGTTCTCTGCCTTTGCAATCATTCTTAAGAAAGCCTGATTGATCACTTTCACATCCTGACTTAAAAACGTAACAAAAAAAATCCACCAGAAAAAAATACTGCTGTTCTGCTGTTAGTAACTAAAGAAGTAACTCTGTACTCTTTGAACTCCCATATCAAATATACTAAGTTCTGACAAATGAAAAAGTAGTGTGAAAACCACATAGGAAAGTATAAAACTGTATACATGCTGCATGCAGAAACCAACTTGGATTTCATCACACTTGTTAATGGTAATCGTAAATGAAAATTAATCACTACCTTAAACAAGATACTAAATAATAATAACAACAACAATAATGATGACTATCAGTTTTATAGAAGGTTGCTATTTAGAATTTAACTCCTCGCATAACACTGTACTGCTCAGTTCACTAATGCATGGTAAATGTGTAGAAGCTGCTTCTTGGATGGACATCGTCCCACTAAGTATTTTAGCTTCTTCATGTAAATTGGCATGAATGTCCCCAGTCCTTCATTATTGATTACAAGAATGCTATTAAAAACACAGGGATCAAGACATTGTGTATTAAGTTTATTCCTTTTAAAGCCTCATGGTGGTACATTGCTTCATATATAAAACTCAGGTCATAATGAAAAGTGTTCTTGAGTGTTGCTTCTCAAGAGGTCAACTGTTCTTTTACACTTTGGGCAAATGTTAAGATATACATGTTTGCTAGTAACATTAAATATGTGTTTGATAACATATGTGGAATAAACTGCTGAGTTTCCTTTGCTTTCAGCATGTGGTGAAAGATACAACACCCCTCTTACAGCATAGGTATCCTAACAGAGTTCAATAAATGAGAGGAAGACCAAAAAAAAATAACTGATCTTTTAAGGAGATGACACTAGCTAAATTTTATAAGATGTGTACATTGAACTGCTGTTTAACAGCCAAAATTAGCTCCTCCTCTTACACATACCATCCTGTAACAGGACTTTATCACAAAATTGCAACAGTATTACACTACAAGCCAATCAAAACCACTGTACATATATTATCAGCAAGTGACAATGATTAATCAATTAATCTCAGCGAACACTCGAGTGTCTGAGATTCCGCTCCCTGTGTCTGAGTCTCTCCCTGTATTTCATAACATGCACTGGGTGAACCACAGAAAGCAACCAATGCTTCCCATGGGAAGTCCAGAGCCTTGAAAGCTGGTGTGGGTAGGTGGAAGCAGACCCTGTTCCACGCAGTAGGTGAGCAGAGGGCTGCTCTAAGTGCTTGGCAATGGTGTGTGTGTGGAACTCTGTCCCTTGTGACATTTTAGAAGACTGATTCCTACAGAACAGTTGGAAATAATGAGAGGAAACAACAATTCTCAACACTCAGCCCTACAGTCCCAGAGTCAAAAAGGACTGGAGGCGTGTGCCCTCTGCTCAGGCTGCCCAGGAGCTGCCTCCTGTTCAGGGTGTGTGCTGCTTTCCAGGCTGTCTCTTGGAAAGTTCCCCTGCTGGGCTGAGAAACAAACCTAGAGAACTGCGAGTTCTGCACTCTGCTTTGGATGCCAAATAATCTGCATCTTTTATTTCCTAGCCGTAGCACTGGGTTCAATAATTTCAATATTGCAATTATCCTCAGGGTAGATTTGATTCCTCCAATTTGTAAAAAACAATACAACTCAAATTCAATTCAGCTAAATTAAGCATAAATACCACCCCAAGACTGAGCCAGAAAATGTATTTCTTAGAGGCAATGTTTGCCTTTTGTTCAGATCTATGGGCCAGTGATTTGACTTTAGATTTTACATATTTTTGACAAGGCCTCATAAATTTTGAAGAAGCAGAGGGTTGAAGAAGTCAAATACCTGAAATCAGATTAATAAAAAACCCCTACCAAACAAAAACCAGTTAACTTATTTGAAACTGACCACCCACCTTAAAGAAACTGAGATCAAAATGTTGCTTCATTTGACTGAGCAAAGAGCAAAATGTAAGTAGACAGTATATCAAATACTAAAAGCAAATGCTTTCTATTCTATTCATGTTGAGGTAGTAGGGCGCTGCAGCTTTATTTCTCAATAAAATTTGTTCTTGATATCCAGTACTGACACTTGTAATATTAAGTACTTTAGAAAACAGTATTCCAACATTACAAGCACCTTGACTACAAATACATGAATAGTGAGTTCTAAAACTACAAAGAAAAAGATTTTAAGGAACCAGCAGATGTTGTTGGAAGTGCTACTCTTATGGACAATAAAAATGCCTGTACTTAACATAGTTTGAAAACCTCTTTTGCTGCCCTATGGAGGACATGAAGCCTCAAGTCTCCACTGAAGCCAGCCTGGAACAAGGGTATTTCTCCAGTAGGACTTAGAGGGAATGTTCTTAATTTGGGTCTTTCATATTTTGTTTTAATTAAGTTGAATATGCAGATTAAATCAATTAAAAAACAAACAAACAAACAAAACCACACCAAAATCACTCTTCTCAGTTTTCTCACAATTTGCTTAAAACTGAAGTTTTCTCAATCTGTCCTTTTACCAAACAGCAATTTAATCTTGCAGGGGTCAGCAAAACACTAACCTGATTTATTTCCAGCACTAATGCATGAATTTGTCTTTTCTTCAATAACGTGTTTTCCACTGGTCTATTAAAAACATTTTGCTTTCCTCTCTCCCCTCTTACTCTGCTTTTATTTCAAAATACTGTTCCATCTTAACTTTGTGCAGACAGTTTAAATTCTCCAAACTGCATTCAACTTACATTTATTTTTATCCACTGAACTTACCTAAACTATGAAAATACTTAGCAAAAGATAAAAATTCAGTTGGTCCAATGCTATGTTTGATTTAGCAGGAGAAAGGAAACGTAGTAGCATATATGGGTAATTATTTGTTTTATGAGATGTAAATCATTCGAGTTGGAAAGAGGGAAAAGGTTTCTCTTGCCCTGCTTAGATGTCTCTGCCCCATGGGTCAGGCATACACTGTGTTTATAGGTACCGGCGACAAACCCTACTCACACTTCAACCCAAAAAAACTCTGGGACTGCGTCAACGCTATGTGGGAGCCGTCACATGGCTGTTGGCCTGCCGCCGGCTCGCATTCTGCTGGTTCAGAGTTTGTTCCCTTCTATTTACAAAGGGCTGTGTGGACACACCGCAGGGAAAAGTAGGGTAGAGGCAGCGGGCGACCAGGGCAGGGGCAGCGGGCGGTGATGGGGGCAGGGGCAGCGGGCGGTGATCCGGGCGGAGGCAGCGCAGGGAAGCCGCGGGTGACCTGGGGGGAGATGACCGAGGCAGGGGCGGCCCGCTCCCCCGCAGTGCCCTTCACCGGGCCCCTCAGAGACCCAGCAAGGACCGCCACGAATTCCAACGCAACCGCCCGCCCGCCGCTCCTCCCGCCGTGTACTATAGGACAGGCGGGACCCTGACCCCGGCCCTGGCTCCCGGGGGACGCGTGGCCTCGTGAAGCCCCGGGGCGGTGCCCGGGCGG
>VZSR01003807.1:28825814-28868087 GCA_013398615.1 Brachypodius melanocephalos | reverse complement strand
CGCCCCGCCGCCCACTCGGTGCCGCGCGGGCAGAGGCCCCGCCGCCGGGGGGGCCACGCGCCCGCCCCGCGACACACCCTCCCCGGGACCCCACGCCCGCACGTGGGGCCGCCGCCGCTCAGGGACACGGCCCTGCGTGACGGGGCCGGGGACCGGCGGGGACGGGGCGCGCTCGCTGCCGGCGGCCACCGCCGCATGGAAAACGCGCTCCCCCCCACCGCCCTCCGTGCCCCTCGCGCGGCCGGGCCGCTCCGCGCGGTCTCGCGTGGACGCGGCGCCGGCGCGCCCCGCAGAGTCAGGCGGCGGGCCGCGCACGTGCGCGCCCGGGGGGGCGCGTGCCCACGGCAGGTGGCGGCGAGCACGTGGCCGCGCGCGGGCCCACGGTCCCGCATCCCCTCGGCACGCCTTCCCAGCACCCACCCGCCACTCGCGTCCCGCCACCGCCAGGCTGCGACAAAACCGGGGGGATCCGGGTCATCCCCAGGGAGAGCCGGGCTCCGGCCGGGCCGGCGTAGGGATCGCCCGGCAGTTCCCAAGACCCCGGCCGCCGGCGCACCGATCCCGTAAATCCGTCCCCACGCCGACGTGCCCGCGGGTCAGCCCGGGGCAGCCCTGCGGGCGGAGCTGGGGAACGCGCTGAGAGCTCCTCGCACACACGGGCTGTGACACCCGCACGCAGCCCTTGCCCGGCCCGGCAGGCTCCGGCTCCCGGCGCTGCCCGGAGCTGGCGGCACCCGTGGGAGCGCTGCCCGCCCGCGCCTTTATGTGACCTTAACGCGGATTTCTGCGCATAGCGCCAAGTAGGAAACACCGTTGTTTGGTGCTGCGTTAGGCTTAAGTCTGTACTTAAAAAAAAAAAAAAAAAAAAAAAAAAAAAAAAAAAGTTACTTCAGTAAGTTGGTTTAATTCAGATTCAGGCTTTTTTCCCACGCTGGTTAAACACAAAGACCGCTTCCATGCTCCGCGTTTGGGGGGCAGATGGCAGCAGTGATTTATAAAACAGACATTGCATTCTTTTTTAATTAAGTATTCTTGTAGATTTTATCTTCCCTGAAATTGACAGGAGCACATAAGATATTACATTAGTCTGCCAAATCATACGTGCCCTTTCGACTAACAGCTTGTAGAAAACCAAACAGTTTCCCAAATATTAGAAAATAAAATGTGGGCGAGCAAAGTTTGGTTTTGTAACCTATGGCCAGTTCTGGCAGTTATGTTTTTTGGTTATATGTAACATACCTTTGGAACTTGGCAGCTCTGTGTGAAATGTTTTACTTACACAATGAACTCGGCCAGTGCTGCCGTTCCTAATAAATAGATTAATTTTGCTATTCATAAAAGTACACAGCCAAGTCCTCTAATTATATTGTAATTACTTTACTTTTTTTTTTTCTCCAGAGTAAAAGAGTTAAATCTAAAGATGTTTATAAAAGGTGTTTATTATAAAATAAATAGGTGAGGGCTGATACTGCCATGAAGAATGATGGATTCTGTGTGGCATGAAGGATGTATCCGATGGAAGTTACAAGGTAAATACCATGCAAGTGGCAAGTCAATGTGAAGGTAGAACTCGGGAGCTCTGAGCAGTGCTGTGAATGTAACAGATAAGTAAACCTTTCATTTGTTATTTAAAACTTTTTTTTTTTTTTTTTTTTAATTCAAAAGCAATACAAAGGCATGTAAGTCAACTGAGAAATAACTGGGGAAAAAAATCTCAAATCTTCTGACCCATAAATAGCTCAGCACTTTCCTAGTCACATACTGTTTCCTCCAAACTGAATAATACAAAGAGTGCCTCTTAAAATAAAAAATCCTCACCATTTCAGATTTTTGGTGCTTTCTTTAGAAGCAGTTCTCTAAAATTCTGTTCTTCCACTTATATCGCTCTTCTAAATTTAGCATTTGGGACTTTTGGTATGTTTACAGTGTCATATTCCATGAATAATCCTAACAAATAATAGTTTGTTGATTTTTAACTGTGACTGCTCCTTTTATTATTGCTGTTGATAGACAGCTGTTAAAAGCAGCCCTTAAAAGCGGGAACTACTAGCATTGTAACTCCTCCGATGAATCACTCCCACGAAGGATACATTTATTAACAAGTGTTCTGCAGTTAGCTCATCATTCTCGCTTTGAAGAGCTCTTCCCGCGAACTTTTCTGAGCCTGTTAGTGCTATGAACACAGAAGTTTACAGTTTCGTTTGCCCCCTCCCTTTATTGTAAGAATAATTAAGGCTTTTCTTAAAGGGTACCTGTGTTTTAACGCCTGGCTCAGCTGCTAAGTAGTGCTCAGCTGGATTTTACTTGAATGCTTTACTTAGTGGGACTAAGGAAAGGCAACCATAAGGCAAGAGCAAGCCAGTGGAATCCCAAACTCAAATTCAGAGCCCTTGAGAAAATACCTTGCCAGTTTGAACTCCACCTCATTTCTGCTCTATAGTGCTGGCCTGAGGCATTGTAGCTACTAGGGACTCAAGCCCAGGAGGAGACCTGAAGGGCCTCAGCTAAGCATAAAGTAGCACGAGCATATTGTTGCAATAACAGTATTCAATGGAAAGGGAGCGAGCCAAGTTGTCTCCAGGCAATGCAGGTAGCAAGCTTAGATTGGCTTCCCAGCCAGACAAGTCCCATTTCTGTTCACCATTTGAACTTGTGCTACACACGTTATTTATTGAAATGTTCATCTTCCCCCCACTTTGTGCCTTTGGCTCAAAAGCCACTCTGTGACACTGCGGCAATCTCTGAAAAATTCCAGGTCACCGGAGAGGGGAGTAGTGGTTTTCTAGCAAGAGAACACTTCAGTAAAAAAATCACCACTGCTCTCGAATACAATGGGCCGTTACTGACTTGACCAAACTGCAGCGAGACTTCAGTCATGCCACCAACACCGATGTGCTGAGAAACCCAGGGAAGCTGAAAGCACTGTTGGCTCTTGTATGGAGTTTGCTACGGGTGGACTACGGCAGATCCCTAGACCTTTACTTGTAGAAACTCTAAGGTGCCAGCCCTCCCCAGAGAATGCCTTCTCTGAGTTAGTTCAAAGGATCTAGTCGGCTAGAGATTCCCCTGGGGAAGGGTGAGGAACCACGGTGGCTGGCAGGGAGCTGGCAGAGCTGGCAGTGCTTGTCCCTGAGCTGGGACTCAGAACAGCTCTGTGTGCCTGGTGCTTGGTATGACGACAAGAACAGAAGAATGAACCTCAATTTAGAAGCCTTTCTGCTTCCTGTGCTGCAAACATTTGGGATAAGCGAGAATCCAACTCGAAACCTTCAGCAAAGCTTCTTTCTTGTAGGTCTTTGCAGTAGCCTACAGTATTCAGTAGGCAGAGATGTGGCATGAGATGTCAAAAGCACTTTCAGCAGGAACTAATTTTGGCAGTTTCATTCTGTAAAAAGAATTGCTATGGTACTAGCACATCGTCTATCACTTCACCACATCTTGAAACTAGGCCACCTTGCAGCCAGACACAAGAGTCATGGAGCCCGGAAGGAAAGGAGATGAGAAACAGCAAGGTGTGGAGCCAGTTCCTTGAAACTTATACCCATTTTATGTTAAGCCTCTAATCGGAAAACAAGCCCCTTGTGCAAAAAGACAAGCCCACAGCGGTAACCAGACTTCTTTCAGCTGCTCTTGGGCTGACTTTCAGGGATTCCTGTGTTGCTGGCCACACTGTGTGCAGCCGGCAGGGGAGGTGTCCCCGTTGCAAGGCAGTCCAGAGCTAATCAGCTGTTTTTTGGAACACAGTGCAATTTCTTAGTCTGAGTGTGGTTCCAGCCTTTGCTGGAAGGGCACTTGTCCCTGCGGACAGCCAGGTGGATGGAGTCTTATATTTACTGCGGGTTCCTCCGGGCTGGCTCGGGCTCAGCTGGGCTGGATGGAACGGGCAGGATTGCCCTCTAGAGGGACGTCAGGGGGCCCGCGGGTGTCCGGCTGGACTCGGAACTCCAGCCGTGTCAGGAGTCAGGCACTGACTCACCCAAATCGGGCAGATACTTAGGTTAGACAGCTTGGAATTCACCTCTAAATTATTTAGGCATATATTGGATATAAATAAACTTCAAAGAGACCGAATGTATCGGGGAAGGGAAAAAAAAAAAGGAAGAATGCAAGTTTCAAAATCTTCTGCCTTGAATTAAAAGGGTCTGAAAGGCACCATTAAAAATCAGTCCAACTAACTCATCTGATTTACAGCAAAATATGTTCTGCAATTCAAGGTTTATAAAACTAAAATATTTAATGGCAAATAAAGCAACTTGATAACAAACTTTGCACGTCTCCATGTTCTTCACAGCCAGTCCAGTTGAATGTATGGAACACATTGCACAGGAATATTTGGAGCTTCTGTTGGCCCACAGGCAACAATACTGAACAAGTAACATGCTGCGGGCAATATCCATACATTGCTGTAACCCAGGCAGAGATGAACAGTGGCAGACATCTGAACTTTTTAAACTTCCTATGGCTGCAAGCAGTGTTGGAGGGTTCTGCCAGCAAAATACTACACTAGTTGAAAAACACTGGTTTAGAGTGCCAGTTAATATAATTGCCCTTTTTTTTTCAAGAAACAGAATTGTTACATGATACTATGTTGTTTTTGTTGTTTTTGTTGTTTTTGTGGTTTTGTTTTTGTTTCGTTTTTTTTTTTTTAATTTTATAGCAACACTGCTTCTTGTTCTTAGCTACAATGATAGATATCACTGGAAACTTCAAAATTTGTTGTTTAGCTAGACTTCATAGAGATGGGCAAGATGTTTAATTGTGTTGCTTGCTGAATCAAGGATATCAAAATAGAGAATATAAATAACATCTCTGGATTTTAAAAGCAAGTCGGTTCATCTCGAAGTGCGTGTGGGTTAGAAATCTTAAGAGTTCACCTCACAGAGAAGAAGTTTCAAAAAAATGAACACTCATTATAAGAAAATCCTCTTGTACCCTGAAGTAGCACCAGAGTGTACCAGCAAGACAGCAGATATATAACACTTGAGCACTAAAGGAAGAAGAATTTTATATAAAAGCTTAAAATAAAAATCAGATTAAAGCCAAAGTGGAAGAGTAGAACAGAAATGTAAAGGAGCTTCAAGAAGAGTAACTCAACCCAGTGAGCAACCTAAATTCTTCTGTGCTGCAGCAGTTTACTTAGACATCAGTTGCATCCATAACTGTTTAAAAAACTGACAAATCTGAGCAACTTCACTCTTGGAAGCATAAGCCTCTTTTAATCTCTTGGAAATGAAATCGCAGTTCTCTTCACTCTGTGCTAGTTCAGACAAGAACTGCACCATGGTGTGCTATTTCACAGCTTTGCATTTAAAAAGAAGTAATGCCCACTTCATGCACAGTCATCCTATTATCAACACCATAACTAACTCTGAACGATCAAACATTTATCCCGCAAAGGTCTGTTTGCCAAGTTCTGTTTTGCATCCAGAAGAGGTAAATACAGCCCAGAAAGTCCTTTTTCCCCAAAGACATTTTTGTGGGTTTTTTTGTTTTGTTTTGTGTGTTTTGTTTTTGTTTGGGTTTTTTCTGTAAACATCTGTTTTTCTTAAATCAAAGTAGCAATATTCAGATTATAGGAATACTCTTTGTTTCAGGTCCCAAAACTGAAACAGCCTTTCTAGGTTTTTTGAGGTCCAGCTGCTTCTGTCATGGCCAATGTGTTATACAGTCCTTTTCACAAAAAAAAAAAAAAAAAAAAAAAAAAGGCACTGTCTTAGAAGCAGCCAAGGATCCTCCCTTCTCTTTACCCTCACTACTGTTGGGAAGCTACTCCTGAACCTTGCTCTTTGGGTGGCTAGGAATCTTCCCTACTGAATTTGCACTAACATGGGTCTCTGGCTCATGGCTACTTGATGCCCTAATCCACCTAGTTATATCCCATCTAGTATAACCTAGTCATACCCTACGGTAGTGCCTTAGAGAACGGTCATGAATTTAAAAGGTGAATGCATTTTATCCAACCGGAATTTCCCTTTAATATTGGTGAAAATTCAATCTGGACTCCATTTTTAATAAAAACTGTAGGCATGGGGACCTGGGTTTACAAGAAGAAAAAAAAACACCTGCTTAGTGGTTATTACTACAACAGAATGTGATTGAAAGCAATTACTTTTCATAAAAGTTTATGGAATAAATACTTCTAATCATTACTAATGTTACCACTTTTTGCAGCAGCAGTCATCCTTAAGAAATACCAGATGTTTAAATCCTGTTTATTTTTCTGCAAAGATATCTTAGCATAGTCCATCTAAAAGTTGTGTATATTGCTTGTGGTCTTACATAATGTGAGCAGAGGTAGGGACATTCACAGTTTTTATACTTTGGATATAAATAAAAATGTTTGATTAAAAATAAATCTTACTAATACAGACATTTTTTCTGTAATGTTCTCTTGCTAAACCCATTTTTATGAAAAAAATGATGCAAGCAACTAAGTGTAATTGTAGAAAATTATTGCTAGTGATTTGCATATGAAATACACACCTTTTACAGCCTCTAGTAGCATTGTTCAACGAGCTTATAAATAGTACAGCTGAAATGCTGCAAACAGAAAACAGTTTTCGATGGGCACATGCTATGAATGAAGAAATGTTCAGACACAATGTGCAACTTGGAGAGCTTTCATCAAAACTAGCCAAGAGGGAAAAATGCCTCATTTCCTAACCACGCTGTATTTCGGATAAGCTGGTCACACAGAAAAACCATCACGCTCCTCTGCAGAGTGTAAAGCTTTTTAAAATAAGGGTTCATATTTTTTTCTGGGGAAAAAAATAATCTAATCTATTGGTACTTGTTGAGATTTTTCTAATGATTTCTGCATAACATTTAGTTTCTATAATTTGACATAACTGCTAAGATTTGAACTTTGCAATTGAGGCCAGTCATTTGCTGTTGTCATTGAAGGCATAGAAAAGTCTAGTTTTAAGATATTGTTTCTGTTGCAAGTAAAATACTCACTTTTTTGTAAAATTTTAAAACTAAAAATGATAAGCATTGTTGTAATAACAAAGCAGAGTATTTTCAGTCTTTGATATTTGCGGCAAAGGATGAAGGGAGGAAGACAAAGTGGAATAGGGTAAAGAAGGAAGTGTCAAAGTAAGGTTTTTTATAATGCTGCAAAATTGCAGTTCTCCTACACAATATATCAAAATATGCCTCAAATGGAATTTAATACAGAAATTTCTTTAAAAACAGATCAATCTGAGAACTACTGTTGTAGTTATCAGTGGGACACCTGCCTGTCACTATTAGCCAAGAGGAATGTTCTTGCATGATGCAATCCCTCTTTTCACCTGCAGACAGGCTTGCAATTTCACCATGTGAAGATGGTAGAACTCTGCTTTCCAGTTTAGTAGGGAAATCGTCTTGTTGCTCTTTCTGTTTTGGAGGAAAAGGTTGTCTTTCCTCAAGAGATGCGCACTGACTAAAGCGTTTTGCAAATAGGCATGAATTTAAGTCAACTTCATGCACTGCAGAGAAGGAATCTCCTACACAGGGGGGAGCCCGAGCATTCTCCGGCTGCTGTCGGGGGTTGGGAATACGGCAGCAACGCCGGGAGCTGCGGGCAGAGTCACGCACAAGTGCAAGCACATGAAGGGCTGGACAAAGGTGACTGCACGAGGCTTTGGTGCATCGATGCCAATTTGTTTGCCACCCTCTTCTCCCCTTCACGACTCAGAGCAAGCTCTGTACTTTATCTTTTTGTTTATTTTCAAGGCATTTGCTGTAAGAATTTTAGCTTAATGGCCACTTTCTCTTAGCTTTAGAAAGCCAGGCTTAGCCTAAAAGAGAAACACGTGAATGCTAATTATGTAAATAATTAATGCATTTGAGGGATTGGTTTCCAAAAGGTAAAAAAAAAAGAGGATAATTTAATTCAAAGACCGTCAGAACAGATAACTTTCAGAACTGGAAATATTCTTTCTTTTGAACTGCTTTGAGAGACTGAAAAGCTTAGCTCTTTATTTTTTTGTAAGACACTGTACAGGTAAAAGACTTTGAAGACTACAAAGAATTTTAAAAAGTTTGATGCCTCACTCTTCTGTGAGATTGAAGTAGCTGACAAGAGTAGTGACAGCCAGGGCTCTGACCCAGAAGGCACTTCCTTGACAAATCTGCAGCATGGCACAGTTGCCTGAGTTAGCCTTTTCTGCTGATGAAAATTCAAATACTGCTCAGAAGAAAAAGCCACGGAGAGATCTCACCAGCAGGTGTACCCCTGAGAACACTGGTCTGGAATCCTTAGCACTGCTTGGGGCAAGAAGCACTCCTCAGCAGCTCCAGAGAATGCTTCCTTAATGTTTCCATTAAGACAAAAAGAGCTTTTCAATCTTTTAGCTACTTCTGTCAAGTTCAACACTAAGTCAAATATGGGCCACGTATGCATTCTTTCTTACCAATTAGGGCTACATTGCACATGAAGAGTTACGTTAAGAGAGGCACAGCCAGCTGATCAGATGTGCCAGGCAATCAAATAAACCTGGTAATCCTTTCCCTTCTCTTGGCCAGAGGCAGGGCCCCTCAATTGCTGGATGGTGTATTCATTACCTGATCCTTTTCCTGCTAACCAGAAGTTCTACACTGGGGTCAAAGGCAGTATCTGTCCTTTTGCACTGTCTGGGGAACTGCTCAATAGCAACCAGAGTGGTTAGTCTCCCATAAGGGCCCTTTTTGGCCACCAAATTCCTGGCAATTACATACCCCAACTTCTCCATTTGAGGCACCCCACTGCCCCATGCTCTCATGGTAATGCAGACAGAACCATAGGGTGGCACACAAATGTGCACGTGGTACCCTTCCCCCTGAGCAGAAAACAGCTCCCTCGTCAGCCTAGATGGTGGCTGGTAGGGAGGAGGAGGAAGACACGTGGTCTTTGAATAGCTGGAACTGTTGGGACAGCCTCTCCCCAGCTGAGGCACAGACCTGCAAGGGTGGGAGGGAGAGAAATTCTCTTTGAATTGCTGGAGCAGACTGGCCAATCTACCCACAGCTGGGGCCTTGATGTCTGGCCAAGTCACCAGCACCAGGTGCTGGCATATGATGACTGTGCTCCATACAAACTTCCACTGCATGGACCACAGGCACCAGATTTCACAGAG
Source organism: Brachypodius melanocephalos (assembly GCA_013398615.1). NCBI lineage: Eukaryota > Metazoa > Chordata > Aves > Passeriformes > Pycnonotidae > Brachypodius > Brachypodius melanocephalos. Next base: position 28,858,989 of record VZSR01003807.1, on the reverse strand, counting down.
GTCTTGAGATGCGTGGTTGTTGTCCAGGCTGCTGTAGATCACCTCTACCACTGCTAATTCCCTCAGAGACTGGATACTCTCAGTGGTTCTCCACTCTTGCCTTAATAGCTTACAAGACCTTCTTCAAGGGGATACTTCTTCACACACAACACAACCTGCCTCCAGAGGCTGCTGGTGTTTTGCTCCTTTTCCAAACCTTTTGTTGATGCCCCATTCCCTTGTGAGGGATCCCAGCTGCTGGGCTTCTTTGCTCTCTAATTCCTGACTGTTGGCTCCATTAGCACAGCACTGCAGCAGCCAGCTGATAATTAGCTCACCAGGTTGATGGCTGTAATATTTATGTGTATCCTGCAGCTTACTCAGGGATAAGGAGTTGACGATTTCTGCTTTGTTCATGATTTCTGTCTTTCCCCTCCTGCTCTTGTGACTGTTCTGCTGCACAACAGGCTGCCTCTCCAAATTGTCCTCCTGCTCCCACTTGGGAGAAGCTTTCTCCCTGACTGAGCCAGTTGCCTTCTGCTTCCATTGTTTCTTTGTGACTAGATAGAGTTGAGAGGTGGGTGTCTGGCTTAGCCATGGTTCTTTCTGTGTATCTTCACACAGAGAGACCATAAGGGTCTCTCTGCCCTCTAAGGGTGCTGAAGAGCTCTTGGCAGGGTTAGGCCAGCACAGTGAGAGAAGTTGCATCTCTTTAGCACAGCCGGGGCATCCTTTTCTCAAGTGTACTGTCACTTTCTCAGGATCCTGCACTTGTTTGGCAGTCAGGTCCCACACTGTCAGAGGTAAAAACTGTTCTAGATACCTTGCCACCCATGACCACACAACCTCAGGGCACATCCCTGTGCGATATTCCTAAATTCTCACTTAATCCTACGAAAAGCTGGATACAGACTCTTGAGACACACTGATGTGAACATCCTGATTGCCCAGGAGTCTTCAAAATACTGAAGTCATTGTAACAAGGTGGATAGCAACCACCCTGCAGGAGGCAAAGGGGAAGGCGCTGTTGTTTCCTCCACAATCTGTCTCTCAGATGGAAAGGGAGAAAAGGTGTAATTGTTAATTATCTCCACGAGATGGTTCCCAAAGTACTGGGACAGCAGCAACGAAGAGCCCAAATACCAGATTAGGCTCAGGGCCAGTGCTTTCATCATAGTTCTCCAAGGGAAAACACAACCAAAACACAGCACAGCAAACTGCAGAAGACAAACCCAGCCTCTAACAAGCTCTCAAACCGTCATGTTTACTCTTGAGCATGATAGGGAGTGGGTGAGGGAACACTGAGAGTGAGTAAGTCAATGTAATGACCAGCAATAGCTAAACAGGCATAAAAGGTTCCTGCTAGCACACTGATAAAACATCTTATTATCTTGAGCCCTATGTGTCCCATCTTGGGTACCAGAAAGAATTGTGTTGGATGGCAGCTAAGCACCTCAGAGCTGCTGAGTCAGTGCCTCCCACCATGGGATGTACTATGGGTTTTTAGTTCTGTATAGGCAAAGGATGGATACAGTCCCTCAGAGAGGTATTCTCTGGGTTGAGATGAAGCACATCTGAGGTTAGACATGTCCAACCAAGTTCACTGTGGTACATCCCAACCCAGCATAGAGGAACAGGGAGCAGCATTCCTCTTTATCCAGCTGAGGCAGCATGAGGCCAGAGGCAGGCAAACAAGGGGTTTTGTTATTGGCATGACTTGCTCCTTTACTAAAAGTAAATGCAAAATCATTCAAAGAGTGTTTACAAGCAGATGAGAGGGATCTGAGGAGTATAAAGGTAGTTTACTAAAGTGCTTTATGATTAAGGACTATTTCCCCTTTGTATTTGCTGGTGCTTCAGCTCAGTGGGCATGAGCAGGGGCAAGTAGACTCTCAGACCAGAAGAGAAAGAGTTTTTTACTGAACTTACTTCCATTTCTGGAACAATTTGAGGCTACAATCCTAAAGGTCAAAAATATTGTGGGAAACTGAAATTGATGCCACCAATAACAATTTTAGTAGAGTCTTCTAAAAATCCCTAACCATTAAAAGATAGAGAAGTGTCTCCACACTCTACCCCAGAGAAGGGCAACACTGAGAAAATTTCTGGGTTGAGTTAAAGACAGTTTCATAGATGAAAGGGGAAAAAATGGAAACAAAACCATGAAAAACAAGCAAGGAAAAAGCAATCACTACTAGTCAATTGATGCCCAGACAGTCCCCAAGCACCAGAACTCTGGAACATCCCCCTTCCCCATCCCCAGTTTTTACTGCTGAGCACGATCTTGTACAGCACAGACGATCTCTGAGGTCAGCTGCCCCAGCTGTGCCCCCTCCTGCCCCTTGCCCACAACCTCACTGGGTGTTGAAGTGAGGAGCAGAGAAAGCCTTGGCACCAAGTAAGCACTGCTGAGCACAGCGGGTGAGCAACGCTCTTTTAGTTACACATCCAAAACATGGGACTGTATAGGATACTATGACGAAAATTAACTCCATCACAAGTGGGGTGCAGTAGATCAGGGTAACTTTTTTATTTTAATTTGGTTTAAAAAGCAGCTGAGACCTTGTCCTGTATTTTGTGCATTTTGTGGAATGGTGCAGCAATTCCATAATGGTGGTAAGTTCAGAGGAGCAGGCACCAGGAATGTCTGGTTGAGTAGCTAGGTGACTGAAGTAAATGGTGTGAATGCCTTCCTTAGGCCACAGGCCTCCTTCTTCCTGACCTGCTTTAGAGGAAGTTGGGGACAAGGAACCAAGGAGACAAAAATAAGACCATGACCAGACCAGAACAGCCCTAAGGTTACATGTTGCTCAGAAACTGTATGAGGTGTGAGGAGTACATTAGTACACAGCAATGACTAATTCACCCAGAGTCTGACAGAGGGGTGTCTACACTCCTCTAAACTACAATACTTTGCTTGTAGTTTACCTCGAGGAAACATGACAACAAAAATTTCTGAAGAATTACAAAGACCTTAAATATAAGATTACTTGATAATATTGATAAGGGACAATTCACATTGTTTATTTGGTATTTTTTAAAATTAAAGTTGAATTACTTAGGAGCAATCAGAACACACTTGTGATTAAAAAAAAGTAATTTTGGGGATTCCCCTTTATTGGTAACAAGTGCAAATAAAAACTTGTACTTGTATGAAAAAATAAATGAAGTGTATACTGTTTTGCAGTATGTTTGGTATTTCTTTCACACAGCTGAGGTGAAGTGACTCAGAATTTCTCCAGCAACCCAAGCTTTCTGCAGCACTAAATCATTATGAACCAATTAACATAGATGTAAGACAAAGAAAAAATGATGAATGGCTCTTATTTCATGTAGTATGTAAAAACAAGAGCCAAAGAAAGCTGAAATATGACTGATTGAACTTAGGTAGTTTTTTCAAGCACATTTTTTATTAGGAGAACTTCAGAGAACTTAATGGTAACTGCCTGGAATAAACCACACTTCTCAGTGCCTCTTGTCTGTCTTCAGCCTTCCTGCTGCTGCAACAACAGTAACTCAGGGAGAACTGCTAGAGTCTTGGGAAGAGAGAAAATGCCAGGACAGGCAAGAGAGAAAGTGCAAGTAAGGAGTCTACTGTTGAAGCCATTCTCCAGAACAAAAGTGAGTCCTGAGTTCTGGATGCTGCTCCTAAACAAAGACTGTGACTCAAGGTTGCTCATTACACATAAAATAGCATGGTATAATGTGGGCAGAATGTACACAGAATATTACGTACATTACAGAGGATGTCATTTTCAGTATATTTTTAGAGGACAGAGTTTTTATTTATATTTTGCATTTGGTGGAATGCAACATGCTGATCTATGACAAACAAGCTGTGTGACGGGGAGGGAGTGCAGGGGGAAAAGGAGGGAGGAGAGAATTTAACAGAAATAACTCCACTTAGTGTTTGAGTGAGGGATGTAATGAAATCTGTTTGCTGTGCTAGCTGTCTCCAGATTGGGCTGTAATTACACCACAGAAGGAAGAAAGGTAGCTGAGTCTCAATCTAGATCATTTATGTAAACTCAGCCTTCTTGTCAACGGCATTCTCAGATTGCACGCGTGCAAACCACAAAAATCATCTCCTATGAACAAAACAGAGACGGTCTCAAATTGCAGGCTTCTGATACACCTTATAAGCTGTCTGTAATTGGACTTGAAAATCCAACACACTGAGGTTCAAAACTTCTCCAGTACATTCTGCATTTTATTCAGTGCAGTGACTACTCACAGAGGAGCATTCTTGCTACCTTTCTGCCAAAGGCTGATGTCTAGCCTTACAAATTAACATTTATTTGGCTTAAATTAACACAAGTGTCACAAACATAGGAAATTCTTTTGTGTAAGACTCTGTTGAAAGAAACTGCTGGATCTGAGAGAGGGATATTCTCTCCCCCAGAAGAGTTGAAAAACACCTCATTTTTTGACCCAGAGCAACATTTTACATAGGCACAGTATAAACTCCAGGCACTCAGTTTCCTTAACAGAGCCAAATTGATATTTGATTAAATATTTTAAAGCTCCTACTTACCATGCTTGACACATTTTCTCAGCAAGTTTCTCAAATACAGAACTCATTAGGCACAGGGTAATTTTACATTTGAATACATAAAAAGAGTGTGAGGAGACATAACTGGACAAAGACAGAGAGGGGTTTTCCCCCACTAATCCCCCAAACTGCCCTTCCCCTTGGATAAGGGTATGTTAACTCCTGGCTTCGGCAGCTCACTCTCTCTGGGCAGGTTTGAGCTTGTTTCTCATGACACCTGGATCTTCACACCCTTCCATCTCTCCCTCCCTCTATCCCTCCCTTTGGCAGGAAAACCACCGGCCTCCGCCCTGGCGCCGTCCCCGCTGGTGCCCAATCAATACCGACTTATTTCCTGTCCATTTGCTGAGGTCACGGAAACGGGACTCATTAATTATTTCTACCGGTGCAGCCTCAAGTGCGCTTCTGGCACGACAAGCGAAAACCATCTGTGACCTTTTTTCTTTCCTCTCCCGAATTTTGCTGGTGGCGGTGGCAGCGGGCGCGCGTTCCTCTGCCCGGATGGGATGAGGTGGTCAGAGGTGTGAGGCAGCACTGGTGTCTCTGCTGGGTTGCTTCCGCCTGTGGAGGGAGAGATGCTCCTCCTGGAGGGGCAGGTCAGGGAAACCTGGTCACGGCGTAGACAATGTTGGCCAAGGCGTCCCTGGCCTCCGAGGGAGGGAATCGCTCCAGGGCTGCCAGTGCTCTGTTTCCGTGGCAGCGGCAGAGGTCGATGGCAGAAGTCACACCTTTGCCAGCCTTGATTGCTTCCTGCAGCTGTTGGAAAACACAGGCACATCGGTGTGGGGGAGCGGTTTTAGCCATGCACAATTGTCTCCGGGAGCACAAGGCTTCTACCGCCTCTTCCCGAGGTAAAGGCAAAGCCAAAGCCATCAGACAAAGCCTTTAAATCCTCTCAGCTGCTCTGCTTAGCTCCTCACTACAGTGAAACCGTGTGTAATGGAAACTACATCACCCGTTACTTCACCACCTGAAAGATGCCGGCTCTCCAAAGGGCATACTTAAACAAAAAAAACCCCAACCAAACAAACAACAACAAAAAATTTAAATATCTGAACATTTCATACCTCAGCCACTGCCTGAGAGCTTTTGTTCAGAACTGGCAAACCAGCCATTTGCTCACACTCCTGTTTTCTGCAGTGAAAACCTGCATTTAATGAACACCCATTCCATCTCCTGTTTTCGGAAACCCGCATGGGATGACACAGGCGGAACGACTGTACTTTGTAATACGGGTTTCTATTTACACACCACGTGAGTACACTGGTCACAGTGGACAAAAGCAAATTTTGTCAGTAAAATGGTAAACTATCATAATGAACTCATGCAAACTCCATCTTATCAGTAAGGCTATGGAATTTGACAAAGGCTCAGTGATACACCACATGAGAAAGAAAATACTTTTATGGAATAACCAACATTTCACAGCGAGCTGCTGGAAAGATTTGGCGCCTAAAAAACGTGGTAAATGATGGGTTAAATTTCCTATGAAATAATACAAACAAAACTAAATATATTATTTAAACATGCTATGTTACCCATACCTGAACTTAGCAGAAGCTCTGAACTGCTTTTTAATTTTAATTAGTGGGGTTTTTTTTGAACAGCATCATGAGATAGTCATGATGAGAAAGGCTATTATATTTCCCACTCTAAAACAGAGATGTTTCCAGACCAATTCCAGCCTGATGCCTCATGCCAGAGCCTGGGAACAAAGGCCAGGTGGATCTTTGGGACTTGATTTTTCCAAAAGCATTACAAATCTTTACCATGCCCCACAAGGCTTTCACAGCCGTCTTACATCACCACACCAGCTTTTTAAAAAAATCACTTTTCTTGGATATAGGTACCTACAGTAACAAACTATATAGGGCTTCCTAACTCATGTTTTTCATCAGCACACAGCTCAGTGCCTAAATTATTTAAAAAATACATCAGTATGACTCTACATATCCAGTTTAGTTCATATATATAGATATACACATGTTAAAAAAAATTCCTAGATATAACCAAATTGTAAGTCACCCACTTTCTATACATACTTGCATTCATACAGAATGAATGATGCTTCTTATCTGAAAGTGGATTCATTATCTGTAGTTAAAGATGAAATTAGCTGAAAGCATATTACAGCACTTGAGTGTTCAAGTCCCAGTTCATAAAAATTTTATTCTCCTCTTCAGTTGGAATCTTCCTGCACTGTGTGCTGGAAAGGAACTTGCCCCAAGGCATAAATGCATCACATAGCTAATTCAACATGTCTTCTAATGAGTGGGAATCAGCCATATTTCCAGGGCTCTGCAGCAAAGGTGAGGATGGGTGAGATGAGGGGCTCTAGCAGCGTGCAAAGGTGTCCCTTCCTCTTATCTGAGACACAACCTTGTGGGACAGTAGAACCCACACATCTTGAAGCAAACTCTGCTGATTCTCTAAAGCTTATTAAAAAGAATTAGCACAACTTCCATAACTCATGGAAGTATATACTGGGATGTAAACAGGAAAGAAAATAGCTCCTAAAAAGTCTTCAAATTGGTCAAAAGCCAGAGAAGCTTAGCTTAGGCAGATATATGCTCACATATATGTACCATGACTTAGTTGAAAGTGCAGAGTCTGGAAAGGGGGAGAATCCTAACACAAGGACACAATCCATTTACACGCCTGTCTTGTGTAAGCCCTCAGACACATGCAAGGCTTTGAAGCCAATACAATCACAAAGCTCGTGTCAAACTATAGGCAGAGGAACCACCATACAAAAATCAGACTAATCCGCCGTTGAATGTTTCCCAGCAAAGTTTAAGGAATGTCGAAATGGAAAATACCTGGTTACATGGCAAGCTTTTCAGTTAGAGATCATCTCATGTAATGAACAATTTACAGCCCTCAAGACCTTACCTGTTTTGTATATTCCATTTGCAGAAGCAGCCAGTCAACTAAGCATACACAGAGGCAAAACACTCTGAACTAAACAGACTGCATGCTAGCTCTATCTCAGCTGGGGTTGTAAAAGGGAAAAAAGAAGTACAAATCTGGCTTTTTGTAGTTGGGTAGTTCTTAAAGAAAACCAGGAAATAACTCTGTAACAAACCAGGCCTCAGCAGCCCTGCTGTATGTAAAAGTCTCCTAATTAAAGACTTTAGTTGTACTCTTGGTTATATTACATTTTTAGACTCTCTCTCAAATTCTGAGCTTCAATAATTATATGTAATGAACTTTGCAAACTAAGGACACAGAAGAAAACAAAAAATCAATGTGTCCAGTATAGATGCATTATTTTTAAGTCTGGATAGGAGCAGCTAATTTTTGCAGAAAATGAAGAGAAAAGCAAAATTACAAGTGTTTATTTCTTACTTTACAAAATTTATTTAAGCTGCCTCATTAATTTCTCCTAAATATAAGAATCTGCTCTTTTAGTCTCTACTTATATAGCATATTTAATTTTGTGCGTATTTCCACTTGTAGGAACAATTTAATCCACACAACCTTCTTCAGAATGATATTCAGTAATTAAAACTGAATACAAGTCAAAACACAGATTGCTTAGCTACGCTTTTCTCCAGTTGAACTGCTAGATATGCTGGAATACTGCATTTTTACTTTTAAGCTTTTGTTCAGACCATTGGCATTAAAGCCTTACTTCATTCTAGAAGTGCCAAGACTCTGAAAAAATCACCAACTGGGTTTTGGTTATTTAAATTCAGCTTAAAGAATAGTCTTGCAGTATCACAGCCAAGTTGAGGCTCAGATGAGACGTGATCTCCTCCACAATGTATCTGCACTGTTTTGCAATCTGTGCTCTTGCAGATCCTCAAAACTTAACCAAGCAAACCCATACTGGCTCGGCTTTGAGCGAGAGGCTGGACCAGACATCCCCCAGAGGTCCCCTCCAACTTCCATTACTGTATGATTCTGTGAACAGAGTTTAAAGTACCATGTTTCCCAGTCTGTTTGTTCTAAAAAGGCAAAGAGAGGATTTCTCATCCATACCACAGAAGTGAAGGATTTGCCTTTCAGAACAACTGCTCTGGATTGCTGTTGGACAGAACAGCCGGTCTGAGGGGCAGCAAAAGGTCAAAGGGGAAAGCTAGGAACTGCTGGATTTTGGAGACTGAAGAACTAAAGGAGTCAAAAACTAAGAAGGTGTTCAAGTACAAAGTCAGCTAATTTCAAATCTTCTCTGCTGAGGCATTTCTGCTTCATGAACCAAAGGAAAGAAGATTCCTTTCACACAATGCTACCTGTAGGGAGCAACAAATCAAGGGCAGGGTGGGGTGGTAAGGCTCTCTGAATATGTGGTGAATATTTTGGCTGTAATAGACTTTATATGCAATGGCAGAAAGAGAGCACTGAAATTCCTGATTTCTTTTTCCATAGTCCAACCTAGATTAATTATTTCAGTGGCAAAATACCAAAAGTAACTAAAATCTAAATTAATCCGTAGCTGAGTGATGGAATAATGCTCAAAATGTCTGCAGTGTTCTGCACTGGCTTTCCTAAATTTGTTTTTCCTTTTGTGGGAACAGCATGCTTAATAAGCACTGGTGTTTTAGACTGCTGAAATGTTAACCTTAAAAAAGTATCAACCTATTTCATAAGTAGGAGATCAATTCTGTCAATTTTTTTCCCTTTTTTTTCTAAAAAAGTACTGTGGAATGTTTCAGCATCCATTCTTCTGGCTGGATGTAGGGTTGAGCTCTTCTTTCTCAAAAAAAAAAAATCCCTGGACGAACACTTATTTGCATCACTTCATAACATCATAGGATTTAAATTTTTTTTTAAGTTTTTGTTGGCTATATACAGCAGGATATGCCAGTTGAAACTGGGGCGGTATTTATCAAGTATTTTCTGAGAAAGTTTTTCTCTACAAAAAGTGAAGAAATGCATCTTCAAAGGACCCAAATGCCCTCCAGAAGCCTCCATCGGTAGAATAGAATTTATTTTCTTTATTTATCTGACAAACAGAAACATTTTCTTTTCACTTCAAACTGAAACCCACACTACATACAGGATGAGACCAAATGTGGGGAGGGTTGTCCCCAACAGGAAAGATGGCCTGCTTACAGAGAACACTGCTGTTACACAGCTCTTGTAATACTCTGCCAAAAAATTACAAGCCATCCTCACACCTTGATTGATTGTACAGATTCTTTATTATCTTAGAAGGGACACCAAAGCCTTTCTATGTCTTTCACAATGAACTTAATAAGACCCACTAGCACTTAAATCTAAAAAATGACAGTTGTGAAGACTCTTTACCCAAAAGCATAATTTTCTTAAATCCTACTAATGCAAATAATGATTGCTAACTGTCATCTCAGCACACAGAAGCAATCAACTTCATATTTATGTTAAAACATAAAATATTTTTTGTGATGATTATTTGCTTTAATGAAACAAAAGTTATGCTGGATTCTCACCCCAAAGAACTGGGAAAATACCCACTGACTACAAAGATGCAACTGATTGTTGGTACTGGATGTACACCTTGATAATTCAGATATTAATTTCAAAAAATAAGAAAACTGCTTCATCTGGATGGTTTTGGATGCTTTTGTAATACTACTTACACATTTTAAAAGCACTGTCTTCATTAAATCACTGACTATGCTGTGTTTTTTATCACACATAAGGAAAGGAACTACCGGCAGTGGTTGCTCCAAAACAAACAAGACAAATCTTCATGCAAAACCAACAGGGGTCATAAGCATGTACAAACAACAACCCTCTGTTTTTAACTCTTTGCTGCATTTCAGGAGCAAGAGGGTAAACAGTCTGGCCTACAGTCCAATGACACACATCATGACGACTCCCTAGCACGTTAACAAAGCCATGGGATGACTGTCCCTTACACCATGGGGCTGCAGACCTGCAGCCAGCACTGCACAGGACGACTGCACTCACCATGGCAGTCAGCAGCGGGGTGGGCAAGGGCTGCCTGCACCTCTGGCTGGCACCGTGCTATTGTTATTTATTAGTGGCATGGCAGTAGACTACCACTGAGAAACCTTCTTGTAGCCAAATGTGACCTTTCCCATTTTTCTTCTCTCTTTCCTGCCATATGGGAAGTCAAGACTTTAGTGTCATGCAGTGTATGAACAGCTGGATCTACCCCATCCTGACTCATCCCTTCCAGCACTGTACAAACTCACCTCCTGGTGTTGATGTAGTGCACAATATTTCAGATACAGACCAAGAAAGTATGTCACAGCATACTATGCCAGACTATGCCATGCTTTCCATGCCAGTTTGGATGAAAGTCCTCTATAATAGACAGCAGAGCAAATGGACAGGGCTACAGTAAAAAAAAAATGAAATTTTGCTATGTCCTCTCTCACTTGAATTAATTTATCTTTTCTGAATATTGCATTTAGAAAAGTAACAAATCATTGCGTAGCACAGTCATCGGCTGCAGAATACAAGATTTATTTCTTTATTTAATATTATATTATAATTTTTCTAGAGCCTTGGCCAGAAAACAAGAATTATTCCCAGCTTGCTCATTTCTGCTGCTAGTTGGGCCTTTGTTACACTCCTTTAACAAGGCTGTATAATGCCAAGCACCATTAAGGCCTCAACTTTAGCAGAGAGTTTTTAATCAATATTATCAAGTGGTAACAATTAAATTGAGAATCTCAATTTGTTGTTTGAGAATTACAGAGCTCATCTTGCATGCAAGGTATATGTAACATGGATAAAAGCTTCCTGATTTTAACAAGTCTGAGATTTTTGCCCCATATAAATGAGAAGGACAGGAAGCTGCTGTTTCTTTCAATGGCATACATGAAATTTGTCCCTCACATGCATTGGTACTTTCCCTTTTGTCATCTGAGAAACACCACAAAAACAGCTGAAACAATTCTTTCAACTCTGGAAGAGACTTTCAAACACCACAAAAATGGATCAATAATTTGTCTGGATGCAATGTGACAGCATAGGAAAAGACAGAGTGAATCACTCAGATACTAATGTGAGAAAATATATTCAGAACACAGAGTTTAATGCTTTTCTGATATAAAAATCCTTCTGATAAAAAGATTGAGCAAAGCTGGGATGAAAAATCCCTAAAAAAAATTGCAGAACATAGACATGTTATTGACATGACAGTCTCAGACCTCATCAAATTAATAGAAAGCATTTTACTTCTATATTTGTGTCAGAGACCTCACTAAACTCGCTAGTACAATGCAGATATTCTTTTGTTAGTGAAAAAGATCATGGGTACCATTTTAATATAACATGCATCAAAACAGCAATTCAAAATTCTTAAGCAGTCTCAAAATTGAAATAAGACTTTTAAGAAGGTATGTTAAATGTGTGGATCTTTATTTCTCAAATTTACCTTCACTATTTGAACTGAAGTGCAGCAAGCAAGGTAAAACTTTCTTAAGTAGGCTAACAACTTTTGTATATGTATATTTGTGAGTTTAACTAAAGGAATAATATTTTTATCTCAATTAAGTGGCACATTGAAGTTCATAATAAAAACTAAGAGAAGAAAAATAATCAAAAGTTTCAAAAGTTCTACAGTTAGTTTTGGTGCTCTTTGCTTTTACAAAATTAAAGAGGAGATTTTTTGAAGGCTCAAAGAGAAACAAGCTCCCAGATTTGATTAGGAACGTTAAAGTAACTTTATCAACTGAATAGAAAGATGAGAAGGGACTGTGATGCTGAGAAGAAAAGACTGAGCAATGTCCAAGGCACTGACTCTGGTGATGCAAGAGAAAAGACACAGCAAAAAGCAAAAAAACCCACCTCAACTAATTTGTACAGCACAAATACCCTCTAATTGGCTGTGTGCATGTGCTAGTCAAGTTATCCTACTGGGGACAGCTACAGGTTCCTGAGTTCGTTTAACACAACTAATGACCACTTTAAGGCTGATTGTTGTTTGAACACACAAAAATCATGCAGAATTTTTCACTATCATTCACCTCATAATATCTGTGCTTGTGCAAGATATAATTACCCAAAGCCTGCAAAAATCCTGTGCCTTCTGGCAGAAGGCAATTGCTCAAAATACAAAACTTGAAGGGCTTTCTCTCCTTCTTTACCTTTTATTCAAGTATCCAAGTTGCCTAAGCATAATATAAGTTTTTAAATTTCATGTGAGGGATCCAAAATGTGAAATAATTTCAGTCAAAAACACTCAATATTCTGACAAATGTTTGATTTAGTAATTTAGATGCTTTTCTTTCCCCTTTGCCTTTTTAAAAAAAAAGTATGGAAATGACACTGTGTGGATCACAATTATAACAATTAAAAGGAAAAAACTCATTCTGGACTTGCCAAAATAAGTAACCTAGCTTGAATATTCACAGGAGTGTCCCCAAGACACATCTGAAGAATAAATTTGGTGCTCTCAGTGGTGATTTAGAAGAAAGAAAACTGATACAACTGTGACTGGTGTAGACAACCTAAAACACCTAAAACCACAATGATTTTAAACAGCAAAGTAAGTTGAGATCCTTCTGACGTTCTAAGAGGAAGGAAGGGCAGAGAGGTTTCTTAATAATCCAAACTGCAATTTTTCTTAATACAGAATAATTACAATAATCTGACCCGTACTTGTGTGTTAGCCTTCCACATGAGCAGCAATCAGTCAGAGCTGTAACACTCTTCAGGCCCCACTTCAAGAAGCAATTCTCAATCATGCATGTGGCTCAGTAATTTATATATTATTTCCCACTGATGCTGGAGATAACTGACTGGACTTCATGATCTGCTTAAGACTCAGAACAAGTCAGGCTCGTGCTCAGCAAGCTGGGGACACAGTGTCATCTCTCTCCAACACAAATGTGCTGTGCTCCAATGTTTAACCAGGGGAACCTTGTCAGCCATCTCCTGCAGCTCTTTAAGAGTTTTAAGGTGTCCCAGCTACTTCCAGTAAAGCTACTTAGTTCAGGTCTGCCATTATTATAGAGAAGTTGCAAATACAGCACTGTAAAGCTAAAAGTTGTAATGGGTACTGGAAGAAACCAAATTATTGCATGTGTATATTTTTAATAGATGCCATGGAACTAAGGAGAGATTAAAAAAAAAATTAGCAGGTGTACTCTACGAATAGAGAGACCACTGATAGGATCTAACCTGCAAATGACTCCGGGAAGAAAAAAGACAGCAAAAGCCATCAGAAGCCTGGTTTGAAAATTGAATTTGGGGAAGTAAATGGGAGAAATGACAGTAAAAATGATTATTCAATAATTTCAATATTAAATTACTATTATTAGATACATTATTAAAATACTATATTTTGTATATACATACAAAATACACATTATTAAATAGCTTCATTGTACAGTTCCAGTACAGCTGTCTATTAGTTGCTTTTTAAAATCAAGAAATTGCACGAGCCATTCTCCCTCCCTTCATACACACACAATTTACAACCTAGCTTTAATAAGGAACTTTCTCTCAACTGTCAAGAATATTCTTGAAAGTATTATAAAAAATATTAAAAATTAGATATAAATGTAATTTACCAACCTTCTTATAGTCCACAATGTTTCCTTTTCCTTGTGCCTTAAAAAGAAAGAGATTTTATATCAGACACTACATACTACAAACTAGAGTTGCAAGAATAAAAAATGCAATTAAATGAGCTACTACTTTAAACATAACTTTCTTTAGGAATCTGATACAGAAAACCCTAAAATACAACCAAATGTGTTACCAGCTTATACTACATGGTTCTGTTTCAGATGAGAGCTGCAGATACTCAGTGTGAATTTTTAGGCATTTTTATTATGACTTGTAGTTAAACATTTGGTGAATCCAAAATGTTTTGGTCTTAAGAAATCTTGCTGTTTGCATTAATTAATCTCTCCCATGAGATTCTGAAATAAACTATACTTCCTATCAGCAATAACAGGATTTACTTTCTTTAAAGAGAACTCTCTGTATACCTGCACTGACTTGCATGAGGCAATAGTCTAGAGCTCCCAAAAGGAGCTGTTGGACTCTGTCAGAGCTGTTACACCCAGGTTAGAGGTGTTTTTGACTTAAGTACCAGCATCACCTTTTGAATAAGCGACAGATAAATACAACCTGTAACTCCTAACACGTTCAGAAAGAAATATAAATAAATTTTAAATTTCTTCTTGCCCAGACGCAGGCAAATAAGCAATCCAGCTTCCTGAATTCACAGAATGATATAGAAGATGTCTCTCTCACTTGGTGACAGTTCTCTGACAGAACCAGAGCATCAGCACTTAACCAACCTGAAAACCCTTTCCTGAGATCTGATCCAGATGCGGCATTATCCTTTAATCCAACTCCAGCTCTTCTCTTTCCAGGTTTATTGAGGAAAAAAAAATACAAAAAAAACAAAACCAAAAAACTTCTGTTTCTTTCTCTCTAGCTTCCTCAAGGGAAGACCCCAAACCTCAGCTCTTTTCCACTGTGTCTCCTGAAAAGATGTAGATTAGGACCACTACCTCTCCATGTCCTCTGGGGACTTCAGAGATCAGCCCAAAGGAACAGACCAACTGGAATAATGAGAAGAGCTGAGACCAGCACTGAAGAGGAACACTGTGTGGCATGCACAGCTTCAAAGAGATGTTGCCAAGATGGCCCAGACGAGAAAAATGAATTAATTTTTGTAAAGGAGGAAAAATGAAATAGAGGAAAAAACTGGTGAGAGACTAAACAAACAGACTATGAAGAACAGTAGAGAACACAACTGATTCCTCTGAAGGAGAAAAGGGTTTGATCCACAAAACCCTTTTGCTTCTCTTTTTAGTCTTCTCAGAACCAGCTTTTTGGAATGCATGTTTAAGAAGACAGCCTGACAGCATTTGAGAGTAGCAAAACTACTGCCAATTACTGCTTCCTTATTTGTATATTCCCATCTTCTTTGATTCATCAACTTTTATTCACCTGATTGGATCTCACAGCTTCTTCAAAATATATCTAGTAGCTATATTGTATATTAGAACACCAGAAACATGTTCCTTAACAAGTGATTGCCTATATGCAGATTCACACTGCAGCAGAGAATCTGACAATGTGTTTGAGGAAGATGCTTTTCAGCCACAGCAATACCAGGGAAGGTGTGCTCAGTGTGCCTCCTCCTGTGTTTATTCTCATTACCAACAGCAAGAATATTTTCTCATGATTGCTACTGTCAAGCATTCAAGTCAGTGCTGTTGTGCTCCTCCAGGAAGCAACCTCACCCAATCTGTCTCCTAAGCCTTCTCTATTACAACTGCACCATTGCTTTTTTTCTTTTTATCCTCACAGTAGTACTTTGGCTCTTTAACATTTTCTGACCCTCATCTCAGACACACAGATGGTTTTTTTACCTTTTACATGAGACTTGATCAACTGGTTAAGCTGACAGGGCCTGAGTGCACTGCAAGTGCTCTATCTATTAAAACCATACAAATGACACTGCACAAGGGGTGGCTCATGAGTGCACCCTTATGAGCACTGCCGTTGTGAGGAAGTCTCTGGTTTAAGTGTTTGGCCTACACTGAGTGTCACATAGTCAATCTGACTGGGGATTATAGCTCAAAGAACTTGTAGTTAATCAAAGACAACTTTCCTTTCTAAACCAACATAAGTCAAAAAAGGCTCTTGGACTAGGTGTTCCATATTGCAGTTGGTACTAATGGTAGCATAGTTAATATCATGTATAAAGTATATGTATAACAAATAAATGTATGAGGTACAGTAGTACTAGCAGATAGCAAATAGTTTTGCATAGTCCATGTCACTTGGCACCCTCACCCTTTTCACACAGAATGCTTCATTGTTTCTATAATGTCCATTTTTGGTATGGAAATTCAGTAAGCA
This sequence comes from Brachypodius melanocephalos, assembly GCA_013398615.1. NCBI lineage: Eukaryota > Metazoa > Chordata > Aves > Passeriformes > Pycnonotidae > Brachypodius > Brachypodius melanocephalos. The sequence goes on along the minus strand of VZSR01003807.1, from coordinate 28,842,668 downwards.
GACAGACGGCACTCCTGGAGTCCTGAAACCTCCTCTAGATTCTGCAGATGGGAAATTGTTTCAAAGCTTTTATACACTGTGCTGTGGAAATGCCATTATTCTCCAACTGCAATAATCCAAATCCATTTACATTCAACTTGCATATGAGCCTTGTGTTGTGACTGTTCAGTTCCAAAAATCCTCATCATGCTTTATGAACTGCCAGTCCCTAATTCCAAAGTGACAATAGGTTTGCTTCATTTAAAGCAAATGAAGCTTATACACCCACTCTATACCATTGTAGGACTGTAGATTCTGCATACACCTCCCAAAATTTCATGGCTGAAGAGACCATGCCTCTTGCTTGCAGTATGTGAAGGCAGGTTAGAGTGCAGAACTAGGCAGAGGTTTAGACCCCACATCCTGCACCTGATTCCTGCTTTCAAACCAGCAGAGAAAGGAGCCACCAGCAAGCACATCTTGAATGAATATGCTTGCACAGAGCCAGCTTCTTATTGAAGGCAGCAGCGTTTCTAACAAACTGTATAACAACAAGCATGAATTTCCAAATGGCAGTCATCACTGTTGTTTAGACAGACAAAACATGTCCAACTGATGCAGGAACTCAACAGAATGCTTAATTTTGGCCACTTTGGTGCTTCCCCCTCCCCCTCTCCCTTCTTGCTGTCTTCTACAGTTATCTATTTGTGCTTCAGCAACATCCAGGAAGTTATTCATGGACCTGAATCCTGCTGTGGTACATGACAGTTACCACACAGTTATTTTATTCTTATTGCCTTCCTCATGTAAAAATTAAAGAAAAAAACAAGGTACATAAGAGAATTGAAAACAAGGGTATCAGACAGATAGATCTCAAAACTATTGTGGGTGGTCAGAAAGCCAAGCCCCACAGATCTTTCCCCTTCCATTGAAAATTACTATCTCCAGCATCGTGTTGGCAGAAGGAAATGCGTGCCTACCTTTCAACCTGTGTGATAGCTGAAGTTCTCTGCTTTAAGCTGCCAGTGAAAGTAGCTTTACTAAGATGTGGAACTGCACAAGCAGTGCAGAGGAACATACATATGTTCCATGCATATGAATATGCCTGTTACACTGATATACAAAAGCCTGATAGAGCTTGACTGTCAGGTCCCTAAACTTCCCCTTGTTTAAGTGTGCATGAGAGAGGTATTAAGCACTTGAGAGCATAGGGAAACCTCTTCTTAATTTGTAAGTTCCTCTGCAGATTGAAAGTATAGATAGGAAGAAATAAACATATGGCAAAACGAGGAAATTCTAAACAGTGTTTTATTTTACCTCTCTAATCTGTTTAAGCCATGCCTCCCTTCCACCGAATTCTTGATGAAGGATTGCAGGAGCAGAATTCAAACTGAAGGCTATGGTGTCACTAGAACTTTCTCTAACAAATGGCTGCAGGTCCGAATGTAGCTGAAAAAAGAACATACACACATTCAGTTCCCAGGAACAGTTGATACATATCCACCCACTCCTCAAACTGCAGTCCACATCCTGATTCTACACCTACTCACCACTTCCTACTTTGACACTTGTACTCTAGTTGCACTTTTTCAAGTTTGGGGGAGGGATAGAAAGATGTTGAAAGCCTTGCAGTGGTGGAAATATGTTGTAAAGAGAAGCATGTAGAGAGTCTGCAAAGGCACAGATAAATGACAGCTTGGAGAGCTGGACAAGCCATGGGACACAGCTAGGTTGGAGACTGTGGAGTGGCAAGAAAAAGAGAAAATATAAAGGAGAGAATGATGCAGTCTTTCGTGGGAAGAAGATCAGGTTTTAATCTGTGCAGAGTACTACATTCTACTTTTGAGTACCTGAGGAAGCAGATACAGTATGACCTTCCTTCTGACAAAGCTAATGCTACATAGCCAGGAGCTTTTTGTGAAAATTATGCAATCCTTAATACACAACTATGTGTCAATGGTGAATATATTAATATTAAAGCATACACAAAATATTAAGGATATAACTGCACTTGAAGTAATTTACTGGTAGAATTGTACCTAGTAATAGCATATAGTGGCATTTCTGTGGCAGTAAAACTGTGCTTTATAAAACCACTTCCTTCTCCTGTAGGAACTAGAAACTGCATAAATCAACTCAGCTGAAGCAGATGGGAGGTCTGTCTGCCTGTCTCAAGCTATATCTAACCTCACAAGTGATGCAATACAGCAAAAGCAGATCTGTGCTTTCCTCTGGACTAACTCTAGCTGCAGACTCAATGTCTTCTAGTGGAGGTCAGAGACCTTGTCCAGGAAATGCTACTACTGTAGAGGTGTAAGATGCTCCTGTCCAGATTTGGTGACCTCCCTCCTCATCTAGCTGCCCTCTATGGAAGTTCCCTCCACAGCAGGTTATTCAGAGGGGATATGGCTCAGCCCATGTTGCTGCAGACAGTTGAGCCTCAGCACAAATCTCTGCATGGCAGCAGCCAAGACCCAACACATTATGTACAGACTGGGGAATGAGAGGCTGGAAAGCAGTGCTGCAGAAAGGGACCTGGGGGTCCTGGCTGATGGCAAGTTGAACATGAGTCAGCAGTGCCCTGGCAGCCAGGAGGGCCAACCCTGTCCTGGGGTGCATCAGGCACAGCATCACCAGCCAGGCAAGGGAGGGGATTATCCTGCTCTGCTATGCACTGGTGCAGCCCCACCTCCAGGGCTGGGGGCTGGTTTGGGCATCACAATATAAGAAAGGCATTAAGCCATTAGAGAGTGTCCAAAGGAGGCTATGAAGATGGTGAAGGGCCTTGAGGGGCAGCTGTATGAGGAGCAGCTGAGGTCACTTGGTCTGTTCAGCCTGGAGAAGACTGAGAGGGGACCTCATTGCAATAATCAACATCCTCTTCAGGGGAAGAGGAGCAGCAGGCACTGATCTCTTCTCTGTGGTGCCCAGTGAGAGGACCTAAGGGAATGGCCTGAAGTCATGCCAGGGGAGGTTTAGGTTGAATATTAGAAAAAGGTTCTTCACCCAGAGAGTGGTTTGGCACTGGCACAGGCTCCCCAGGGAAGTGGTCACAGCACCAAGCCTGAGAGAGTTCAGAAGTGTTTGGGCAATGCTCTCAGGCACAAGGTGTGACTGTTGGGAATGGTCCTGTGCAGGGCCAGGGGTTGGACCCAATAATCTTTGGGGATCCCTTCCAATTCAACATATCTTATGACATGTTTCCTCCTGCAACTCCTGTCAATGGGACAGCGGGTTTAGGAATAATGTAGGAGCAGAGAAGGTAAAGTTTTAAGCTGTTGCAGAAAGACGTGCTAGAAGGAAGTTAACAGAGCCATTAACGTAATGAGCTCCATTGCCAGGAGTGTGATTTTGGCTGTTCATACCAACAGTTTCTGCAAACATCTCACTACATACAGCAGTCAAATTTCTCAACACTCACCTGCTGGCTAAAGTCTACAGCATAAGTCATGCAGTATATGACAGAGCTCACGAGCAACACATCTTACAAGCCTTTCCTTCTACACTTAAGCTCCCAGAACAAAAGGAAAAGGTGTACCTTATGACTCATAGACATATGCTTCCCATACTGGAATGCCATGTCCTGGATCTCAGCGCTGTGCTTTGCTAGCTCCATTGCAGCCTGGCAGCTCTTTGCCAGCAAGGCACTGTGTGACAGGAAAACCTGCTCCTTCCACCTGGATATGCCAATATCATCTGTGAGGCAGTTCTCCTGAAAATGAAACAAAGGCTAACATGAAAACAACAAAACTGCATGTGTCAGCTCACAGGAGTTTATAGTGTGGCACAGGTGAGTAATGTGTGGTAAGTAACAAACAAAAAAATCCAAACAAACTCTGGGTGCCATGGTGCCAAATAAATTTTAGGGATGAATAGAGGAAAGTATCAGAATAAATATACTGGCAGCTTCAAACACAAACCTTTTCCATTTTCTTCTCAAAAAGTACAATGCAAAATATGTGGAGCTGTCAACAGATTCAATATAAATCTTTTTTTAATTACTGTATCATCACACTGAACATTAACAGCCAACTGTAGCCCTTATGAGGGACTGGGGAGAAAAAAAACCCCACAACCAAAACTCCAAAACAACCCCAAATAGCACCCCCCACCCCACCACAGTACACCTGTACTTCAGCCCCTTCCCAGCTACCAAGAACCAACAATCCCAAACAAACTTGAGAAGTCCCTATAATTTGTCCTTTATAGTCAAGAAAAAAACTATAAAAGATGTTGAGAATTCTTATAGAATGCACTGAAAAAAAGAAGGTCTGTGAGAGAGGACTTGTAGCTCTTCTGCTCCCATATTAAGGGTGAGGAGCAACTGAAAGTGTCAAAAAATATATAAAGTTGCAATTTAGAAGTGTCAGGGATTAATTAGCTTTCTCAGGGGCTGACAGAGGCATCTCAGTTATGCTTCTACTGAACTTTATCACCTTGACTGTAAGGTCAGAAATGCTCAACCTGTCTCAAAATCTTTTGTATCCAAAGTATTTATTTGGATTATTTTCCACAGTGCTTTAATTAATACAAATCAAATACCTTCTCCCAAAATCCAAATTCAGCTGCCATTCCTTTGACTCATAAGGTGTTAATATGCCACTAATTCACTCATGTCTTCACAGCCAGATATTACTTTAATCTGTCTCACACACTATCATGCCTTTAGGTACTCTCTAAGGGAGGGGGGGGGAAATCCTCAAAACCAGAAAAGATCACAGCTGTTTTGCTTAGAAAAAAATAAAATTAGCAATGAGAAGCTACAGAAAAAAAATTAAAGCACAAATATGTTAAAAATTTTGTAATTTCTCAGTTCAGCTAAATCTGTAACATACACTAAGCCAAAAGATATTCTTTAAAAGAGTGATATAAAAATCCCTCTCATACAACAAACCCTTTCCCTCAAAGTGATGTCAATTAAATTACTTAGAAATGAGCAAGAAGTAATACTGTGTGACCCTATAGTTTTCTAGCAAGGTATTATCTGTCATGAAATCAGTAACAAATGAAATAGAATCCATCCGTTCAGCTCTAATTTTCCTCCCTTATGGATATCACCCAGAAGTGCTGTGTTACAAGGGAGAGGATAATTTGAGACTAATGGAAAAAGTAGGAGAATTCTGCAATGCCAAGTAACACAGAGCTGTATCAAAATGCCTTTGCTTTCAGACATACTATTAAGTTATACAAGGAAAGTGAAGAACAGAGAAACCACATGTTTGCTATTATGCATATGACAACTTACAAAGTCAAGCCTAAACTTTCCTCTGTTTCTGTATTTTTGTTTTAATACCTTAACTCAGCCCAGATCATGTGCAAATTCCCATGACTGGCAAAATGTCAAAATGAGCATTTAATTCAAGTAGTTTCCCATATATCAAGTCTCTTTTTTTCCATTTAGATATAGGTCAATTTATTTTAAATTTAAAATCAGGAGCTGTTGGAAGACTAAACACGATCTTTTCCTTAACAACCAATCTGCTCAGTGAAAAAACAGTATTTACTAAAATTCGCTGGATGACACTGAAAATTGGCAGTGATTTTTATAATCATTTGTTTTACATCCAAATAAGAAAAAAATACTCTAGAAAGGTATCCTGAAACAATTTTGAAGTTAATGAAATCTTTCAGAAGACCCGTAAGTTGAAAATTATTGCTTTCTGGAGCCTTTGGGCAGCAAGAGAAATGCAGACATTATCCAATATCAACTGAAGGAACTGAAGAAGCTTAAACAGTCATTGCAACTCAATGTATAGAAGAAAATTAATTCTATGATTTTTTACAAAAATATATTCCTAAACAAGCTTGAATTTCATTAACAGCATTGAAAATGATGGCAGAAAACACTACTGTTCACTACATGAACATTATGTAAAAGCTTCAAGCACTTAAAATGAGCATTTAACTTCAAAAAACCCACAAGAATTGAACACATATTTGAAGATTGAAATCTTGAAAACGTAAGTATTGTAGATCTCTGGGCTACAGAAATAGGCCAATTGTAAAAAGGCATTATGTCCATATGGATGTGCTTTAGCATAGCAGAATATAGCTGATTTTAATCACAGAACTTAAGACCACATATCCCTAAAGCTTCTGCTGCTTAAGACAGGGGCAGACACATCCTTTCTTCTCCAAAATTTTCCAACAATGCCATTTTTTCCCAAGCTTAACTCTCATGTTATACATAAAGTGTCCGCCAGCCACACTGCATTCTTACAAGGGTATGTAGGACAGTATCTAAACACTGTTTTACAAACATCAAGGGAAAACCCAAACTAGTTCTAGATTGCAAAAGCTGTAAAATCTGATATCATGACAGCTCTTACTACTACTAGAGAAATTTTCACTGCTTTATAAGCTTTGTTTTGTCCTGTCAGCAGTGGACATAAAAGTGGATATTAGTTGGCCCAGAAGGCTCCTAAGACTTTCTTATAAAAACCTCTCTAAAGTCAAATGAATTCTAGTTGTAGTTGACAGTGCTCAAACGTTTGATTAACTAATGCCTGTGAACTGATCTCATTCACAAACTCTGTCACCAAGAAATGGGTGCAGACCACAAGCACCCCTGATGCTGTCAGGGTGGCAGGTGGCAATGGATGCCCTCGCCACCACTGGAAGAAAATAGCCAACTCCAGAGACAGTTTGCATAATGTCAACATGAGAGCACAGGGAAAATATCCAAATCCAGCTCTGTCAATCATCATTTCCAATTGGAAATGAAGGACAGCTGAGGGTGCTCCCATTTTACTATTGGCAAGGTCAGTTACTGCTTTGTTAGAAATTGTCTAGTTGAGGGGTTTTTTTTATTAAACTACTTCCATAATTTAAACTGTGTTCAAAACAATCACCCCAGGAAATCAAAAAAACTTTTAGAAAATGAAATCACGGGACAAAATATATGATCATAACCACCTGGAAGGGCAGCTCTTAGTGACAGTACCAAGGATCTCCAGTACAAAAGCAACATTTACAATAGCACAGTTTGATTTATCTCACCAATGAAAATTCTTATATGAGGCACAGCCAAAAACATATTAAGGAAATATGAATGAAAAACATGTCTCAAAAGTACACAAACCCATTTGCAAAACCAAGAAGAAGCAGAAGTCAGAGACTTTAAACTTCAGCTATAGTTTGTAACAGAGCTCTTCATTTATTTCCATACCATGGCAGCTCTTTCTTAACCATCTGCTGTTGCACAAAATGATCCAAATGTCTGAATCATTTATATCAAACATTAGTTCAGCTCTCAATGGGCAAATAATCCACAGATCAACACAGAAATAATTTCACATTGCATATTCAAAGTTTTAAATTAGGTAGTTCGAGAACTTCTATTTTATGTAAATAAAATCCAATTCAACTATGAATCACTCTACCAGCAGCAAGACTCTGTAAAACATTTCACACATGGTTCACATAAGCTTTCAGCAGATGTATTCATACTTGCTGAACATGACAGGGCATGTTTTATTGGTCTATTAATACCTGTCTTCACTGCTTTTGGAGGAACAAGGGTGTCTGCAAATGGGTCAATAAAGCAAGCTACTGACTACTTTTATCATGACACCATAAAAAAACAATACTCGGGTTTAAAAGAAAAGTTTGTAAACTTATCATAAAGATAAGTATCTCTTCACATCTGTTCCTTTAAATCTCTCTGGAAAAATTTAGTATTTACAGGAACAAAAGCATTAAATAAATAACACTGGCCTTCTTTCTAGCTATGCCCTTTCCCCCCAAACACATTTTCCTATTCTTTTCACAGATGCTCTTTACTCAAATTCCTTATTTAATGCTTTTCTTTTGTCTTGCAACAAAACATTTGTTTAAAAAAAGTGAAAACTCTGGCTCTGCTGCCCTCATAAAAGGTGGTTTACATGACCCAAAATATATTTATTTCCTATAGTAAAATTATAAATGAATCCCTTACTTATAATACAGACTCATAGCAGTCCAGTTGATGGACATGTGCAGTATTCCAAAACATTACTCCACAAAGCAGGGCCAGGGACCAAACATCAAAGAAGTATAGGCACAGCTCACTGCATGCAGCCCATGCTTTCCCAGAAAATAAACTAATTTTCATTTAAAAACCATACAGTGGTCTAAAATAAATACCTGTTAATTCACTGCTTGATACAAGGAGTACTTGCTGCTAATACCTTTATTGTTTAAACATGTTTTACATATTACTTACACACGGCTTTCACAAAATTGCATCAAAAATTCCTAACAGCTCTTCTGGCCATCAGTCAGACATGTTGGGAATGGTCCTGTCTTACATAATAGCCCCACTTTAACACTACAATGAGCTTTGCTAATGCACATTTATCATCAGCTAGGCATTCTGAAGACAAGAAAAAATCTCCAAAACCCAACCAAGTTATTTCCCATCAAAGTCCCTCATGCTTTGAGATTACAAGACCATTCTGGAAGGTTAAGCACAAGAGCCAACACACTGAAGTCCCTCTCTTGATTCTGCTGTTTGACCCTGAGCTTCCTTGCATCTCTTACCCCTGTTCACTGAATTGACAGCAATATTAAAGTAATCCCCCTTAGTATTTGTTAAATGATCTGAAATATTAAAAGGGAGGGGGTTTATAAATATGACAGCATTCTCTGAGTTAGTAAACATTTTAGAAGCCTTCAGCCTCCTAAAAGTTGGAAACAGAGACTCAGAGCAATGGGGTTTTTCTGTTAAAAATAGGTAACCATGATCCACAACTGAAGGCCAGACTAGACAATTTTCACCTTTGCACTCACTAAGGCAAAATTTTTACTCCCAAATTAGACCTAGATTTAGGGAAGGCAAATGGGAACTGGGAAGAATGTCCTCCACTTGCAGAATTTTGGGCTCAGAGGGGATTTAGCACAGCAAACTGCAATAGTTTATCGTATCATCCCTTTCAGCTCCAGGTTATAGTCCAACATGTAAGTTTAATGTTGCTAATGCAGTATCTTAAACCAGAGCAGGTGTTTGTTACTTTGAACATGAGTGACAAGCCTTAACCTTCAGGCTGTGTGAAAGCCTACGCTTCGTAGTTCGGATTGTCACTTCAAATGATGATGGAAAGTTAAATATTAGCTTTTTCTTTCCTGGTTTCACACAGATCTAATGACTTACCTATGCAGAAAAGATGAAGAATGATCAAACAGAATGTACTAAAATGGGACAGCTGTAGGATTGCACGTGGCTGTGCAGAGGAAAAAAGTGGTAATGGAGCTGTCAGATAATTATATCCATTATATGTGTTCAAGAGTAAATCAGGTCAGTCTTGTTAGGTCAAATGATTCTTTGAACTTTCCTACTGGGTTATCCAAATGAAGAAAAAATGAAACTTTTTTTGGTAAACATGAATGTAGGGTCTCAGAGAAGAAAGGTTAACTTTGCAGAGATATTTTTGTATTTTTGTCTACCATTGAGGTAGACATTCAGTAAAGTTCAAAACAACTTGGTGCTAAGTTAGTTTATTTTATGGTACTAAAGAGCTTTAAAACAACTGCATTAAGGACATTTAACACATGAAGTACAGTTTTCTTGCCTCAGGGAAAAAAAACTAAGGTGAGAAGATATCCTTTTGCTTTTCCAAAAAATTAAGACATTTCCAGCAATGAAAATGCCATTACTAGCATCCTTATTTTCTTCCTAAGAAGAAAAATAAGTTTGACATTTGAGATTTAGATGTGGAGCAGATTAAAGCATTTGTCTTACCTCTGGGAAATGTAGTTCACAATTTTGTTTCAATCAAATTGCAATTAGGGAGGGAGGGAAGATGCACAAAGGACACAAATAAAACAGACCAAGAACTGAACGAGTCTATTTGCCAGTCTTTGTTAAAGAAATGTGCAGGACATGGATGGGGCACTGCCTTGGCAGAACAGTGCGAGCAGAGCAACAGGGCTATGTCTCAGCACAACAAGGAACTGAATTTCTCAGAGAACTGGACAAAAAAAACTAAAGCAGATGCCACACCTTGTTGTAGGTCTCATCAGAAGCCACACACCACCCACTATAAAGGCTGAACTTCAGACACTGTCATGTAAATGTCTCTATTACACCGCCACACTAATTGTGTTTTGAGTTAACTGGGTTCCCCTTAGGAAGGGTACAGTGTACTTTCAACTCTCCTTAGACAGAAATAGTCACTGAAACAAAATAAGTCTTTGCTATTTGTAACTGGGCCAGGGCAGGGTAAATGTCATGCAGCTGTGCTTAGTTTATCTCACACTTCCCCTTGCAATCCATACGTGTGGAGGGCTTCAGTAAGGCAACAGAAAATAGAAAAAGAATGACTAAGAAAGAAAAGATTAAGATCTTCTGCAGTGGCAGGAACCCAAATGAGTCTGAGATTTCTCATTTACAGAGGGGCCATAAAATGCAGTTTCATTGCTGAGATGAACCTGTGGAGCTTTACCTTTATACATGAGAAAATAGAAAGTAGATGAATGTTTTTTTAAAATATACCTGCAATCTACTTCTATTTAGAAACCTGCTGGAATATGGAAAACAACATTTCAAGTGTTCTTGGCAAAAATCTCAAAGATGTAATTTATTTTAACATATAATCCCGAGCACAGTCCTTGGGAGCAACACTGAAGGCTGAGGGCAGTTTATACACAGGTTAAACACAGCGGGTGCAGAAGCACCGCCAAGTGCTCAGCATCACCCTCCTGCCACGCTTCCATCCAGGATCCACTCCTGAGAGGTGCCAGAGGACACTCCAGGCATGCCATCCTTTCTGTGCATCCCAGGGAGCCACGGGCCCCAGGCAGCTCCTGAGTGTGCCATTCCTGCTGTTCTGCTGGAGGCTCTCACTCAGCTCAGCAGTGTGATCATTCCCTTCCTAACTGGTTTCAGTCAAAATGACAGGGATACACCTCAGCGAGGTGAGTTTTAGTGACATGACTTTGCTGCTGCAGAGCAGGAGAGACAGAGAGCATCCAAGGGAGCAGCACTCTCCAGAACACAGTGCTGTTATCCAGTGGCACTCTCCACTTGCCCACTGTGGTTTGCTTGGTGCAGAGGCATCAGGGCAGGCAGGCATCTACTGCAGCAGCAGCCTATGAGAACAGCATTTCACCATGGTATCAGTTTTGTTACATATGACAGCACAGCAATAGTAAACCAGAGCTGCAGTTTCAGTACACAACACCTGCTGAACCGTAAGATTCAGGTCTCCAAGGCACGTGAGACAACACCACTAGAAGTGAATCTGTCTACCTCAGTGGATTTCAAGATCAATACTCAGATATACACAGTGCTCACCATTTAATTCACTGAAAACTTCCTATGATAAAACCTGTAGAGGTCATGGCAACTTTAAATCACTGATTTTATTGCATGTGTTAAGACAGTCATAGTAAATGAAAAATACTAATTTTTGCTCCAACATGCCAGCCTACCTCAAGAATGGCCTCTAGAAATTTTCTTAAATATTCTAGTAAAGATTAAAACACCTACTTCTAATTTGACCAATTTTCATTACCGCTCTTGCCAAACAATAACACAGAATATCTGCAATTACCTTGGACAAAATACAAGATTATTTGTTGTGAAATGCTGGCAGCTATTATCTTGGCCCACACTGACTTCTGAAATATGTGCAGAGTGACTCTGGATGGAGAAGAACACAGTGCTATATTCCTAGCACTCCAGGACAAAACTCAGAAAAAAGGACATGTCATGAGTTTGGGAAGAAGCATTCTGTAAACCTCTTTGGGCTTGGAAACAACAGGTTTGACATGAAAATATTAATGATGTTGACAAATTGTAATATTATAACAAATACCTCTATCAGCCTTGACTAGAAACCTCTGGAAGCATTTGGAAAGCCTGTAGTAAGATGTGCCTAGAGCTCCTGGTAATTACACATGATAGTATTTTATTAAGCACAAAAACAAAACAGTTCCTCCTTGAGCATTTCTAGAAACTTCTATCAGAGTTTCCAGATGTCATAGTGATGTAACTGCTGAAACCCATTAGGACTAACAACTTTTACTCCCTCTCCCTCCTTTTAAATAGGTGAAAAAGTAATTGTATTTACAGTAGTCACACATTAATATCACCAAATGCCTTGGGTACATACATCTAGTGAAATTCTTACCTCAGATGATTTTGAGTTTTCATAATATATCCCTTGAACTAGGTCACCAATAGCACTTGAAATGAGTTCCACAACCTGTAAAAGAAAAGGAGAAAAAGCCTTACATCTTTAATTATCACCAAATTGACTAACAAAGCTACTGCCAGATTTCCAGAGAGATAAACTACGCAGAAAGCTAATTCTGAAAGGCTTCAGGATTTACTGACATATATTCTGTGATATGTCTCTGCTAAAACCTCTACTACAGTAACTCTTCTATCAAAGTTTTAATACAAATGAAAAACAAGGCTTGTTTTTCCTACAGTGTGAACTATAGAGTGTATTCTCACAAGGACGTTCACAGAACTAATAAATCCCAGTTCATGAATATGAGACAGTACCTCATCTGGGCTTTGTTTTGTTTCGTTTTTTTCCTGCCAAGTAAATACTTCACAATACCTCTCCCTGGGAGCTGTTAAAATTCTAATCTTCGTGGCTAATATAGAAAAGTCAGAATCCATAGAAAGGTAACCTTTCAAACGTGATCATTTGGTATTCGGGTGCCCTGGGAATGCACTGTGGATGTATTTAGTGCATGGCCTGAGGCTCAGCTGTACCACATACACTGAAAGTCTGCAACACGGGAATGTTTAAATCAGATTTATCAATCTGTATTATCTTCAGGGTTCAGACTTTTTATTTTATTGAAGCGAAGCCTAAAAATCTGAACTCGATCCAGAATGTAAAACAAGTAGTCCATGGTCTCCCTGGAACTACTGTAAAATTTGAAGTTGTGCACATGAACTGTCTTAATTGGAACAAAATACTCAGAGTTATTGTAAAATTAAATGCAGGCATTTCAAATAAGCACACCTTAAGGCTACCTCTTTGGTTGCTCACAAAGTTTTAATTTCTCGAATGTTTAATTTCCTATGCATATGAATCTGTATCTGATTCCTCTTTTTGCTTCCTAAAATTCAATGTAGTTCTTATTGAATTAAAATATTTCATTTCAATTTTTATCATTCTTGTAACTGAAGACAAGAAGCCAAATGATAAAAGCCCTAACAGCGAGATATTCTAACATTTAGGCATGCTTTATTTGATAATAAAACCACATTTGCATGCTAGTTTTGAGTACCAGCAGAAAGGTTGTGTTTTCTTTTTTTTAAACACTGGTTCATATACATATTCATATACACACAGCAAGCGCTAACTTTAGAAATGGTGCTGATTAAAAGTCATGGTTTTTCTTGCAATGCATGTGGGTTAATTTGCAAGACCTACCAAAACAGCCTGGAAAAAAAAAAATCACATTGCCCTTTAGGAAACTAGACACCGAAGAAATATTGTAGCAATATGAGCTTTGAAGGAACTGAAAGGACAATGATCCTACAGTGTTACCAGATGTGTTGAGTTATTTAAGGGGGGAACAGAGAAAATGAGGGGTTCTTTTTTTTTTTTTTTAAACAGCAACCCTCATCTCCCCCCCCACCACCTTTTTTTTAAAGGTATCAGATAAGCCTTATTCCCAAATCCAGGAGGACTGAGTATCGCCAATAGGTCTATGAAAGTCTGTAACTAAATGCCCAGGATCAGATTGTATTACAGTTTATACAAGCAACATCCCAAGATTCTTCTGATGGCTAGGACACATAATACAGATCAATCACTCACTCAAAAATGTTATGGTTTGTGAAATGGTCTGAGCTCAGAGACCTACACTGGTAATACGAAGAGGAATTTACAAAGACACAGAGTCCTACTCTAAATGTCAAAGTGATAGTATGAACTTTTAACAATGCAGCTGGCTCTGGATAACTAGACCTTTTCCTCTCTTGCCTGAAACTCTAGACTGAGCAAGACCCTGTTTTGGGGTTTCTTTTTTCCCATCTCTCCTCCCTCTTTTTAGTGCAACTCTACTCTCAAAGGCAATTTTAACTGACTTAAAACAAGCTTGGTGAAACATTTGTGAACAATTGTACCTCTTCCTCTTCGAGTTTATAAAATATCTTAGGAGAATTATACATCAACTATTTAGAAGAATCCTTATTATATTAAATACCATTTAGTGACATATTGAGCACTGTGTGTTAGTGAGAATTTAGTATTAATATTACCCCCCTTCTTTGGAATATATATAAAAAGAATACTTTTAAGGTAAATGTAAGGCTATACAGATCACTACCAGGAATGAAATTGCAGTTTCAAGAGCACAGTGGGATGCTTGCATGAGGCTCTGTTACCTCACCAACCCTTAATCTGATCCATGAAAAGTATCTCCTGCTTAACATCAGTGGCCTGGGGTCCTGAGCACTGGGGAAAGAAATGAGAAACGAGGAAACCAGGCAATATTCCTCTGCATCCCAAAACGACAGAGGAAGAGAAATTATTACGGATTCGGTAGCATTTATGAAATGATACACTGTCTAGCTCTCATGTAGCACTTTTCATCAGAAAATTTGAAAGCAATCAACATCTGTTAAATTTATTCCCCACTGTTTTATATAAGGGGAAAATGGCAACAGTGAACTGATTTTCCAGAAAATCACACAGTATGCCAGTGCAAGAGCAGAAAAGAGTATCTGAGCTGTCTTCATTCTCATTGCTGCCTTTCTGCCTGACCAGTGCTGACATTTCTGACATGCAAGTCTGAAGAGAAAGAAAGTTAGGTGAAAAATGAAGTGCTCTCAACTGCTTCTCTTCTCATTTGACAGCTGAGCTCTATCTTAAAAAGGTTCAGAGATGAGGAAAGGGAAGAAAGGATTAGGGAAAGGGGATTAGAAGAAAGAAAGAAAGCCAGAATTAGTGCTTGAAAACAGCACCTCAAAAGACACAAAAGGCAGCCTATTCCCACCTCTCTTCCCACTGTTTTCTACTCTTCAATATGTTTTTGAGAAGTCTGGTCCCTTATAGGTACTTGGGACGAGCAGGAGCAACCACACATTTAGAGAAAACAAACTTCCACTCTATTTTTCATTTTCCACTCTCCATCAGCATCTTCCAAAGTGCTGTTTTCTGTTCCTCCAGTATCCCCACAACTGGGTAGGCCCAGGGGATGACCCATTACTTGCAGGTGACAAATGCAAGTGATTTCACACCCTTTAAACACGTTTTGCAAGAGTTCTGCCAGGGTCTTTTTTTGGTTTTTCGTAAGGAGGTATTAATTCAACACTTTTTCTAGGGATGTGATTTCTTCTGCTCTTAAAAAGTCAACACAAAAGCCATCAGTTCAGGATGAATACAGGGAAAAGGGATAGATTGTTAAAGCTAAAATCTCTCCTACTATTTAGGCAGGCTAAGTGTATAACATAATGTAAATTCTGGACACAACCATTTGATTGCTCTTTCCACAGCACGGCAGAACACATGCTCTGACCTCTCCCATTCATTCAAATATGAAACAGTCCAAAAGATTACACTGTGCTTCAGTCTCAGAAGAGTTCTGTAGGGTTAAAGATCAGAAATTTGGTGAAACTTAATTTACCCTTTTCTGGTGCAGTAACTTGTTTATCAAAAAGGCACAGCTTTAGCCCTTCAAGACTCTTTAAATTTACTTTGAGTCTAATTATTCAAGCTCAAAATTTCTACATATCACCTGAAGAAATAAATAAAGATGTTGATAATTCACTTAGTTCAGAAAATTACACAGGACGTCCAACCAATCACTTAATGAATGGCCTCCTTAACTTTCCTGAAATCAGAATTTTGTGCAGTTTCCTGAGGACTTATCTATAAGAGTTCAGAATTCCCAAGCCATCATACATGATGTCACAGAATAGGGTCACATGTTCACTGTTGCAAGTACAGCAGCCCAATTCATGACTGCACTTGACTGTAGGGGAAGATTCAACTCTGTCTATAGAAAAAGAGACATACTTTAATGGAAGTGAGACTCTATGCTAGAAGGAATGCAGGGAAATCACAGAATAGAAGACATGTTGGTAGAATACTTTCTCCAGAGTTAAAGAATATGATTCAGACTCTATCAAGCACAGTAAAAAGAATGGATTCTGAGACCCACTCATCCTTCACAAAGTTTATAAACAACATGGGTGAAAAGACAACATTGTTGCCATCAATTCAGCAACTCCAGCACTTTGCTCTCTTCACTTGTCTTCAAAATACTTCGTTTAAAGTTTACTGCAACTTAACACCATTTATGGTTTTTTTCCTGGTTTTCCTTCTAGTTTAAGAAAGGAATGAATATGAGCTCCATTCAAAGAATGGTCATTTTATTTTAAATTCAACAGCTGAAATGGAATTGATTACACAGATCACTCTGTTTCACAGGAGTAACGTGGTGCCTCTCCAGACTCTATTGGATATTTTCAATGAAAACACCACAGAAAGGACGAAGCTCTTGTGGGAAAACAGGAAGCAGCAAGAGGAAGAACACAGCAATGGGTATATCTTTGTTCTTCATCCCTCACAATTCCAATTTGACAAACTTCCTTAGCTTTGCCAAATTCCTTCCAAGGAGGACCACAAGTAATTCCTTCCATCCTTATGTTAAAACAATATCCTTCCCTCACACATCTGCTATGACAGACCCTAATCCTTGCTGCTGATGTGTAGATTTGAAAACGTAGCAGGATTTCTAAACACAAATAGAGAAGAAAATTAGATGGATAGGAACCATTAAATATACAGATAAAAATTCCTTCAGCTTGCACTTCCCTCCCCAAAAAGCATTAATTTGGGAAATACTTCAACACTCAAAACTTCCACAGAAAGCCCTTAAATATTCTCCTGCATTTGACCCAGCAACATTGCAACACTAGGA
>VZSR01003807.1:28727122-28825714 GCA_013398615.1 Brachypodius melanocephalos | reverse complement strand
AAAGCCAGGGGGTAGGGGGTGTAAGCAAAACCTGTAAGGAATTTCAAGAACAGTGAAATTCAATTTTCTTTCCTGGTAATCTCTTCAAACATAATTACTCATACAGGTAACCAAGTGTGCCAGCCTACAGAACGTATTTTTTAATCTAATATTTATTGAATCCTATTGGATTTATTGTTTGAAATCATCTTGAGCTTTACTGTTTTTTGGCTCTGGCTCTCTCTTAGTAGTAAACACACAGGAAAGACAGTGATTTGCCTTTCCAGCATGCTTTAAGTGGTCTTGGAAAACACAGTTACGATTTTCTTCATTCTCTTAATGATGAATTAGTAGCAAACTACAATATAGCAATACAGTGTAAACACAGCACCCAACTGCTTGTTAGAAAGGTACTTCTAAGACATAAAAAATAATCAACAGCCATCAATTTGAAAATTGCTAATATTGTTAAATATCTGTCTTTAGGTCAGTCTGCCTTAGAGATTTTCACCGGTGTTAAGTTGCCCCTTTTCATGCTGATGCAGCACTATCCACAGAATTGGATTTCACCAGTGTAAAGAATTCTAGCGCATAATTCAGTCATTTTCCTTAAGGACAATATAACCAACAGAAGAATTATAATTTTCCTTGTCTACTTCTACATGATACCTTACTCAGTTTCTTTACTTTTCTTTACGTTTTCTTTACTTTACTTTCTTTACTTTTCTTCTCTAACACCTTTGCAGATCTACAGCAGCAGATCCTTGCACTGAAGTACTCAACAACTGTTGCTGAGCGACTCAGGTTAGAGAAACACCTGATTGCTTCAGCTTGACCCTTTTGGATGGGTGATTTCACTACAACTTCCTTCTTTATAAAACAGTGAACGAAGAAGGTATCATGAGTACAGGGTTCTGTAGATATAAACCCCTCCCCATCCATAAGTGATACAGGAGAGCATGGTTATAAAACATTACTCCCAGTCGTGCTGCTGCAGACAACCATCAAACTGGGGTATGTTCACAAACAATTGGAGATTTAAATGAGTAACACAAATTGTACCTGCAAGTAGCATTTACCATTTTGAACAGTCTGTACCTGAACAAATGTGAATGAGAAGTAAGACCATTTAACATCTGACAGATGGAATCAACTTAACAAAGCTGAAGATGTTTGTTAAACCAACAAACTAACAACTTCCTTTACCAGGGGTAGCCACAATCAGATTCTAGACTCTAAGTGAAATGTGTTGAATTTCAAAGCACTAATATTAACAAGCAGTTACAGTCCATCCAGGAATTCAATATTCCTGCTAGCCAACAAGAAGGCAAATACATCAGCATTTTGATTAAAAATAAAATTAAGTAATTTTTATTACTGCTAAAATTTTATGCATTTTACCATGTTATTACACTGAAACTGCTCCAGATGTTAAGGCACTTTTACAAAAACCATTACCATAGAAAGGTTCATTTTAAAGACAAGCTTTACAGCAGTGAAAAGAGAGGGGAAGATATATAATCTATTGCCCTATTTACATGGCACATCTATTTTAGCCTCTCCTACAGTACAATGGGTATAAACACCTGATGGGAAGGAATACAGAAGAGGGAGCCAAATTCTTCTCAACAGTGCCCACTGACAGGATGAGGCAACAGGCATAAATGAAAACATGAAATACAATCTGGATACAGGAAAACAGTCTATTGTGAGAGCATCCAACAATGGATCAGGTTGCCCAAAGGGGTTGCAAAGTCCCCTTTGGAGATATTTAAAATCCATAGTCCTGGGTAACTGTCTCTAGCTGACCCTGCTTGAACAGAGGCTTTGGACTACATGATTTCCAGAGATCCCTGTCAATCTCAACCATTCTCTGACACCAGCAGCTGCTGGAGGAGGACCACAGCTGATTTTACATATTTACATCTGCAGCACCAGTAACAACTTCCCTCATCCTTGAAATAATACAACCAAGGTTACAGAGCTGGTGACAAATACTCTCTTAGGTAAGAGTTAAGTTTACTGATTGTACTAGGAATAGATTTCCCTATTATAATTACATTCTTGGGTGACTAAGAAAGGCCATGCAGACTAATCTTAGATTGTTACTGCTATTGCTAACAGCTTTGAATTGGAAACAAATCATCACAAAAATATATTTTCACTTTTTAAAAGTGTATTGTCTGTTGAAGCCATACTACAGGTGGACAGCTGACTGACATACTGTAACATCCAGTCCCGCAAAACTGTGTATTAACTGCCTTGTCATGAAAATCCACCTCTAGAACCAAATACTCCAAACATCCAAAGATGAAAGTTAGTATATGTTAAATACACACAAACAAAAAGGTCTGTTTCAGACAATACTGGGATGGCATTTCACCCAATACAGATTTAATTGCTTTTTATCCTTCTATGCACTCTCAATAGGAATCCTATGTTTGAGAAACAAATTTCAAATAAAGCCATGAAAACAAAACTCGTGATCTTCCACTCCAGCTACAAAGAGAATGAAGCTGACATTGCAAATATCGCTTCTGGAGGGCATCACCTTAGAATCATAGAATCACTAGGCTAGAAAATACATTTAAGATCATCATCAAGTCCAAACTAAACCCAGGACTGTCAAGTCCACTGCTAAACCATGTCTCTAAGTGTCA
Source organism: Brachypodius melanocephalos (assembly GCA_013398615.1). Taxonomy (NCBI): domain Eukaryota; kingdom Metazoa; phylum Chordata; class Aves; order Passeriformes; family Pycnonotidae; genus Brachypodius; species Brachypodius melanocephalos. The sequence continues at coordinate 28,823,075 of VZSR01003807.1, read as the reverse complement.
CATTTACGCATCTTTTAAAAATCGCCATGCATGGTGACTCAACCACTTCACTGTGCAGCCTCTTCCAGTGCTTTTGGTGAAGCTGAAGCAAAAGCTGAAGCAACACTCTCATTTCTTTTGCCTGTTCTATGACAATTCATTTTCATTTTATAATTTGTGTAAGGGCTAGAGTTATTTAGCAACAAATTCCTCCATGATGATTATTCACAGCTGTGAAAAAAAAAAAAGCTGTAACAAACGTCTCTGTTTAAGAAACACAGGCAGTGCCAATGCCTATTCTAATTTAGTGGTGAATGAAGTAGCAGAACTGCTGGCTCTTGAAAGCCCTTTCCCACAGTATGCATCTCACAGAAAATAAAACATCATACACCCAAAAGTTTTCATCACTTCAATTTCTTAGAATAAATTTTGCTTTCTTTTGGGTATCTATTTGCTACATATTCTGGCACTGATTTTGGATACATATTCTCGTTAAGAGTCACAGAAATATTAAACACAGACACTTTTGAATGTTTGTCTTGAATCTTTCAAAGGCAATTTCTCTGAAAAGTAAGGGGGTTCGACTTTAAAAAACAGAAACAACTTTCTTCTAAAATTTGGCTTTAACATTCAATTAAATTTATACATATATTTAATGTATATATACATATATATGTATTATGCACATCTCAAGCCTGTAAATATTTTTGACTCTTGAAGTATTTGTGTTCACCACTACACAACTGCCAATTCAGTGCTGTACATTAATGGAGCAAATGTAAGAGGAACAGACCCCAACCACCTAGAACTCATTTGCCAAGTAAAGTGATTGTTTTGAGATGATGAATGATCTTTGACTTTCACCAGACTCAGCCTTTCTTCAGTTTCTTTAGTTTTTAACTTCTCCTTCACTGATGTTTAGTCATTTCTGAAAAGCCCTCTCTCATGCAGATGGCAGATCTGTATTTTCCAGACCATCCTGTTAACTATGAGGCAAACAGCAGTTCTATAAGAAAAAGAATTACTAAACCAGGTGTTAGAAGCAGCTGTGCAGTTTACCTCTGAGGAAGACAATATTTACCTGGAATAATGACAGGTATTTGGTTCATGAACTCAAGTAGTAAACATTGACTTCAGTCTGCTGGACAGACCAGAGAAGCAGAAAGACATGTCTGAGTGCTACTGTGAGGAAGGTGAATTCAGATGTAAGTTGAGGAAATTGTTACTGAGATGATTCAGAGGCAAGAATATTGCATGGACTTCGTGCAAATTGGTGTAAAGATCTTTGGTAGGCCACTGAAAGTTCATCAGAACTGAATGGAGACCGTCAGTTGCTTGGTCAACATGACATTGAGGCGGAATCTCAAACACTCACAATTTTGTTCTCAACAGCATCCTGCCTTGGTGCTTTAAAAATATTCTTGCAGTGTATTTTTGGGAAAGACTTTAATCTAGACTTGATGATATAACCATACCTATGATGATATATTCTGCTATCAGTCTCAGTTTCAGTCTTTCCATGTTCTGCAGCAATCATTCTGCTACAAGGCACTGTTTGTAAGTCACAGACATCCATGAGCGAAGTGGTAGAAATCACTCTTTCTTTTTAGAAGTATTTTTTCATGCAGAAGTGGGAGGACAGAAAACAGATTGAAATCTAAACATAAAATTTTCCAGTAGTGCCATGGCCAAGAATCACAGAAAAATATACGCTTTCCACGCAGACATATACTAACCCCCATGGAGTTTAACTTTGGGAAAGCTTTTTAAAGCATCAGCTTTAAAAACCAGTACAGGTGCAAAAGGCCACTAAGGTAAAAGACAAACCTATTTGAGGAATGCACTGATTAGGAATGAAGGTAAAGTTAAGCAGTTTTAAATCTCAAAACTGATATTGATTGCAAAGCAACAGGACTCTTACTGATCTAAAAGGAGCCTGTTTCTAACATTACCACAATTACAGATTAAGTCTAATTTTTAGAATTTTAATTTAATTAATAAGTTAATAAGCTGTATCACCTAATCCTCTAACTTAACTTCTCTAAAAGATTACTTTTCAAACATATAACCACAGCCATTGAGGTAATAAAATTTTACAAATATTCAATTATATTACTGGTTATACATAGCAAAGGTAAAATAGAAAAAAAATCCTGTGAAATATTCAGTAAACTGAATGCTTCATTTGCTATGGGGCTACTTCTTGAGAACAATGGCAAAAGATGTACTTGCTGAGAAACTGTTCCACAGACACAAGCATCAACAGAGACAAGGGGAAGAGGACAATGCAGTAATCATCTAGCATCATTCTACAGTTTTATCATCATCATAAATATCATAAAAGCTGTTGCCTCTAACAACAGCAGAAATTCTAGACAGAAGTTTTACAACAGTAGTGTGGGAAAAATTTGATTACCAGGTACTGATTCCAATGGATTTTAACCTTTTATCTCTAACATAAAAGGTTTTTTCCCCCCTAATGTTTCAATTCTTTTACCAACAATTACAAAAATTGCCTTTTTCTTAGCAAAGGAATTCCACGATTGTCAATAAAACTTCAGCAAATAAATCTTATTAAAAACCCAGTGTTTGAAAACATTTGGAAGAAAAGGCAATAAATGTCCATTAAAGGAATATAAAGTTTGTTTCAATTACCATCTCTTTTATGTTTTACTTTACAGTAAATGAAATCTAATTTTACCTCTCAAAAGGTATGTAAATTAGTATTTTTAGTGCCATCTAAATATAATAATTATAACAAATAACACTTTTCTTCATTATGATTCATACATAATTATCAATTATTATGTATTTCTCAGTACTTAAGAGTGTATTTGCATCCTCCAATAAAAGCCATGCTAAGTTGTAGGACAATATTCAGTATGTATCTCACTATTTTATGATACAGAGCTGGTTATTTAGAGCTGCCTAAGGAAGAGCTTGGTTATGTAATAATACAATCATGTTAGCTATGTTGCCCTGTGTCATCTCCCATTAGTTTAAAAGTTCAAAAACATTAGTCTTCTTTCTTGGTTTTCTTCTCCACCAGTATCCAGACAAAGCAGTGTTTCTCAAGTGTACTTTTCCATAAATCACAGCTCTTTAAGCTTATCTGTATTTTTCGGTGGTGTCTGGTTTTGAGACGCACCCCTGTGGCACTCTCAAATACTAAATTAAAACAAAAATACTCAACAATATAGATACTATCCTACTCCCTATCTTGTCCAGTATATCATCATCAAACAGTGCCTCATGGGAAGGTACACCAAGAGAGATATAATAAAGTGCTTCAGAAAAGCTCTTTATTGAGTTCCCTACATAAAAATTTGAAGGGTTTTTTTCTTCTTCTTTTTTTTCCCCTCAAGAAGACAAGATCACTACCTAACTTTATAATCTGTCATTAAATCTAATTTGATCTAATCTGATCTCTGCTTCTCACCAAATTCCTGTCACCTAGCTTCTCTGTAAGTTGATCACTTTAAAGATATTCATCTCCAACAGCAGCTTGTATTAGGGAAGAAAAAGAAAGTCAATATGTGAGCAAAGGCAAAGAGTCAAAAACAATTAAAAATATAAAAGTTTTGAAAAAGCTTTTATCACTAGCTTCAGTTTTCTGTATCAATACTGTAACTGGGAGCAAACATGTTACTTCTGGTTCTCAACGTTTCTCCATGGTTTTTGCATTCTGGCTTCTTTGATCAATAAAGCTACTAAATCCCAGTAGAAAAATTCAGATTATAAAGGTCTCTGTTTACTTTATGTAAAATATAATAAAGATATATGCTGTAAATACACTAAGCAGGTATTTATGGTTCATATCTTCTACCAGAGATAACAAAGAAGAATCTCTTTCAAAATAACTTTCATTGCTCTGAAAATAACTCATCTCAACTACATTTATGAAGGAGGACCTTCTACTTACCTCTGACAAAATGAGGCACTGTTCTGAAGGATGGTAATTTGAATCTATTACAAGTCAGTAGCTGCTAATGGTTGCCTTTATACTGGCAACTATTAACATTTAGTTTCCATTAAAAAAGGGTATTTTCTTGGCAGATTCGTGATGGGTCTTTTTTACAAGTTTATGTTCTTCTCTTGAAATTGTTCAGGGAAAGAAAAAGTCTGACACGAGTAACACCTTTGTTAAATGACATATAAGAATTAAACGTGGAGATTGTTTGTCAATGCCCAAAAATGTCAATTTCCATCAAAAGAGCAACTGGTGTAATTTCAGAAAGAGGATATTCTCTGTATCCTTCACTAGTCACCAAGGAACCAAGTTGCTTAAGCTCCAAAACTGAGCCTTCTCCATAGGACCACAGCTGACACTACAGAAGTAGAACCCATAGCTCATGATAAACAGTTCTTATGTGATGTGCGGGGCACCTTCAGGTGGTTGCAAAAAGAAGACAAAGGAAGACTTAAATGAGTAACTTATCGATGTTTATGTAAACACAAGGCTTTATTTGATAAACAACACACTTATGCCTTTAGGAATACATAAACTTAACATAAGGAAATGGATCCACTATATAAGTACTACATCTGTGCTACCGTTTATTTATGAACAAATAATACTTAATAAAACAATGCTCTACAATGTGGTCTTCTGGCAGAGATCTGCATTGACAGACAAGATTCTTAAATCCAGTTCCAAGCTTTCAGCCTGTAAATTTTGAAGTGTTTCTGTGAAGAGTTTAATAATTTCAAGAAGAATTTACTGAATCACAGTGGGAAAAATTGAGTCAAGTCTTACGATTTCAGTAAGAACTACAGAGAACACTACCATAACACACACTTCAAGGTTTTGGGAAAGGCTTTTTCTTCTTTTGGGGATGTTTATTTTTTGTTTTGTATACGTTGAGTTTTGGTGGTTTAGGCTGGTTTGTGCATTTTCTTTCTTTAAATACAAAGCGATGCCTTCTTATCAGTTTATGAAGTTGTAAGAAATGTATTTGCAGATTATTTTACCATTTTCTAGGCATTGCACTAAAATGCACCATTTCAGCCTTCTGAAATTCCGTGTATCACTGTCTTTAGAGTGTAAGAGCATCAAAACTGGTTTTAATTATGTCTTTTAAGCACCTCCTCTATAGCTTTGTAAGACAACTGATGATTCAGATGCTCAAGGAAGCACCAGCTTTAATGCTATGACAGACTTCTTCCAAATTCTCTCTTATAAACACTGAAAAAGAAGTATATTATTTGATAATATCATGGTCAGTATCCACACTTTGCTTGTGGTAAAATGCCCATATCCCACATCCACATGACAGGTGACAAAAAATGCCAATTAATGTTTGTTACTTTTGTTATGCTTGCATCTGAATGCCAGCCTAAAAATGTAAGAGGAAGTGCAGGTTACTTAAGCAGAAGTCAAAGAGAAAATTAACACTTTTTGCTACCACAGTCAAAGAAGGACTTTCATACGAATGATTTGCTTTTAACTGTTTCATCTCCACATCCTGGGCTAGGCAAATTAAGATAACAAATGCTGAAGACACACTATCTTCAGATAGCAAAAAAGAACCACCCATTAAACAGATTGTTTTACACTTCTTAATAATTTATTAGCGCATTTATTTAAAAATGTTTATGGTCACATATCCCACAGGACAGCTGGGAGGTACTCTATTTTGTTAGGCAAATGTAACTTACTTTTCCTTCACTCCCACACCTACATGTTTACAATGATTTCCAGATATATATTACATATATCTTATCATGATCCTAGTATCAAAGCATTGTAACCTCAAAAGGAGAAAACCTATCAAAATAACCCCGTCATCCCATATAAACACACCTCAAACCCAGTAAGTCAGCACATTACTACACACTACTGCATTGTTAGTTAAGTAGCAAACCACAAACACCCCCTTCCTTGCCAAAGGTTCACCATTCTACTGCTGATATAACCACCACTAAAAGATCCCAAACCAATTCATCTTTGGGCTCAATTCTGTTCTAAAATCCATGCATTAGCAATAAACGATCTGCTACAGGAGGCAGTTCTGAAGTAAGGTTTTTTCCACATAATTTTCAATCAACAACACAATTTATCACTGCAATCAGCAGGCCAAGAAGAGCCACCAAAAGGTTAGTTTATATAAGGTGATCAAAAAGTTAAAGTGAAGGTACAAAAGAATTGTTAACACACGTGATCTGATCAATCTAATGTCTTGTACTGTAAAGGCTTTTGAAGAAATTAGTGTTCATTTTCAAGAGTTTTTATTAACTTAAAAGATGTAGAACTTTGCCACAATTACGAAGATGTAGGACACACGTGCATCTGCCCTTCAACATTTTATGCCTCAGTCAATACCAACTTGGTATTCATTCAAATTAATGTACCATGATTTCACAAAGCAGAAAATGGGAATGCTTTCTTCTGAATTGTTATGTGTTCAAAAACCAAAATTTGCAACGATTTTGTAATAGCAAACAGCAGAGTTTACCTTACAGGAGGCTTTCTAACTGACATTTCAAGAAATCTAGAGTCCTTGCACCTTGGACTTACAAAGTCCTAAAACCCAAAACACCACCTCAAAACCTTCCTTGGCATAACTTTAGCAAACTTATGAGATGCATGAGCACTAGTTTAAAAGAAAACCCCAAAAACACAAACCCTGAGCCTTGATTCTTGTTAACATCATTACAGTTATATTCTATAACAGTAGCAAGAAGAAAATTACTATGAATTAACAACAACAATTCCTATATTTAATGTTATTTAAAAATCAAAGTGTTACCTAAGGCAATTACCTTGCAGCCTTTTAATATCTACAGGGAAAAGCCTAAGGGAAAATAATTGACTTTGCTAATTTTACCCTTGGCAATTATAAAATAGCTCTGCATTTCATTATGACTACAGAATTTCACGTCTAATTGTCAGCCCCGAGAGAAGCAGAGAGATAAATGCATCATACACAAGCTCAGACAAGAATTTAACAGCACAATAAAATTATCCTGGTAGCAGTGAGTTCAGTTATGTTAAAACTCCCTTTAATTTAAATTCTGGTCTATATAATAGCTATGCATTTCTATGGAGGTTATAGCTACCATGGTCAGTACCATGCACGATAAAATGCTGCTCATTTCATTAGCCAATTTGCTAAATGCCAGCAAAAAAGCAGTACTGTGATTTTTACTTTTTACATCAAAGAACACAAAACATTATGAAGGAAAAAAGTCACAGTTATTTCACACTGCTAAAAAACAGATGCCAGATTTGAAAATTCATCATTTACAAAAGAATAAATACAGTATGTTTAAATCATTGCACCTGTCAAGAGATTTCTATAGCTTGCACTTCAATTTTTCTAACTTTGCTAGTACGGTTAGACGTATGAAAAAGAATAATTTACTAAGTCAATCAGCTTCCATAATGGCATCCCACTTATCGTATGTAGAAGCTATGAAAGTATTTAGATGTCAGAAAAATGAAAAAAAGTGCTAAAATGTTTTGGCAGAATTTTCCAACATGCAGTATAATGATTGCTTTAAAAAAAAAAAAAGTATTTCTTTGCACTTGTGCTTCATTTCACTGTAGGCTTGTTTCCTGGCAAGTCTTCAGGGATTATACATTCCTGCTGCAATACTTAATGATGTACTAAATGCAAAGTAATAGTTGCTACATTTTGTAAAAGCTTCCTCTTATGCTGAAACAGAAAATTGATGTAGGGTTAAATCCTTTGGTCTGTCTTGAGAAACTTCCAGGGTACTAAAAAAATGAACCAATACGAATTAATAATTACTAAAATCAATTACACCCCATTTTGGTTATGGTATGCACTATTTAAAATTGTATTTCTAATACTTACTACAAGTTAGCACCATAATGGCTTAACCCACTATACCAGTAGATTGACATCTAATTTTCTGTCTCTTCTCTTGAATCTCAGCTCTGTGCTAGAAAATGACACCACTTCTGGGAGAAACTGTCACATGCATGATCAAAGGAATACAGAAATACTCAACTACCACAAGGAGATTTAGCATGAGACTCTAAAAAAGTAGACTCCTTAGGCTCACCATTACAACTATGCTGATTATTGACAATTGCACATGATGAACATTTATTTTACATTACAACATGGCAGCAATCTTCAAATTGCATTAAATTCACCACTGCAAAAAAGCAGACTTTCCCGTTTCCATTGGAATGGCACAGTTAGCTCTTCAGCCATACACACAGTTAGGTGTTACACTAGGCTGGCACAGGGATGCCCAGGAATCTCTCTCCACCACGGGAGGTTTTAAGAACAAGCTCAATAAATGTGGGTCAAGAATGATTTTGTGTAGCTGATCCTATCTGGAAAAAAGAAGAATCCGACTACAGAGAGGATCCCTTAATGTCTCCATCAGTCTAATTTTCTCAGACAATACGTATACACAACTTCTTTCTCATTAAAAACATCTCCCTGTAAAGTTTCAAACGGTTTGGTTAAGCAGCTGGATTGCAGCTGTCCTTTAGAAGCCACTACATCCACATTAGTAGGGCAATCTGATATTCAGGCACATGCAAATCCCTAACAATATTAAAAGCAAAGTCACCTGAGACAAAGCAGCAAAGCCTTTTGCTCCCCAAATTATATAAGACAGTAAACCTTTCATGAAGCATAAAGTAAAAGAACAGTAAAAGACCAAACATGTCTTCAGCTGGCAGTTTACCAGAGGTGCTGTAGCCTGACATGTCATGAAGATGCCACTGCATACACGTTAAATTCACCAAATTAACCACCCATCCATTACTACAGTGCTTCAGAATGTGTACTAAAGACCTCATCACAGTAATTCCATAGGAGAGTGGTAACCATGCTCACAGCAGCAGCAGCAGCCTGTCCAATTTACAGCTATAATGTAAGCATGCTGATTTTTAAATGATGCTCCATACATACATACATACATACATAACTGCTGATTTTTTTAGGGGGACTCTCTTTCAAAATACTTGCAAATGTTTACTTGCTTTGGTAGTACAGAAATTTTTTTTCTTTTTACCTTGGTATTCTGCAGCTGTGCAAGGCTTGTGCAAGCATTTGCCAGAAGAAAATCTCCACTCAAAACAGCCATTTTATTCCCAAACTGCATATCCTTCAGTGGGCCATCGCAGGACTTGAGCTCACCAATGTTTACTATGCCACGATGCACCAGAAAGGCAGTATGGATCAACTCTGTAATCTCAGCCAGACTTCTTTGACTGAAAGAAAGAAAAAGCACAGTTATGTTTGATGCTATGAATAGAACAGAGATTCTTAATGAAAATCAACAAATACCACATGTGCTAAACAGGTATTTTATTAATTATCATGTAGCTCTTCTATGTACTTCTAGAAGCCACAACCAGGAGGTGTTAAACGCAGAGAACAGTCACTGAGTGTTTCCAGGCAAGCCACAGGTGCCACAGGTTCCACTTGGGAGAATGCTGCCCTTTGTTTGAATTCTTTCACAAAATAAAGCAAAATAATCCATATAGTCCTCATGGTGCTTTCTTTTTCTGTTTTGTCTACCAAAAGCTTGAGGGACAGTGACATAAAGAAAATGCCAAACAGAAAGTAATGATGGAAAGAAACAAAGGACATATCAGCAAGGGAGTCCTGAGCAAGCCAATCCAAACAACGTAAGAATGCTGCAGTCAATGACTGCTCAAATTAGAGTTAAATTAATAACAGAATACCTTGCAGCTCAATACTACCAAAGGGGAAGGGTTCAGGCAGGAGAGGAAAAATAGTTGAACGTTTCAGAACTGTGTACTAATGGTATTTCGCTGGTGGTTTTAGTCAGAAGTGGCAAAGGTGACTGTCTAGCCAAGGGGTCAGTTTTATTGGATAGGTTTACAAGTCGCTTCTTATTCCAACACGTAGTGTGATACATTCTGGGTTTGGGGGTTACAAATCCCTGTGAGAGGCTTACCACAGAGGTTATTCCATAGAGGCTTGCTCTCTATTTTAATTTTTTGGAAAAGGCAAGAAAAGAGACATTTGCACAGCCTTCTCCTCCTCCCTCCTCCCACAATTCAACCCTGTAGCCCTCAACAGTGACTGTCACTCCAAGGAGCCCAGAGATGTCACCTTAGCCCAGAACGACAATGGGGTGTTGAACAGGCATAATAACTGAGCAGAGACAAAGGGAGGGGGAAACACAGCAATGCACTGGAGCATCTTTTTAATGCTAAATACACACAGGACTCATTCTTAATAAACCTTCAGCACATTCACATCTCTTCTGACTCAAGCAGTTCTCTTTACACCGTGAAGATTTCACATACGAGCAAAAACGCAATCCATGCCCTCAACTGAACAGATGACCAAAGGCCTTAAAGCTCTAATTAATTACAACACAGTACAACAGCATGTTATGTTCTCTGTGCTTATTCAGAAGTGGTCAAGCACTGATTCATTGAGTAACCAAACTACTCCATACCTTCATGTACAAATACACCTGCTGGTACATGCTCAGGTTAGATTCTACCTAAGTAGCAGCACTATGCTGAGCAAATTAATTCTGTTTCCTCCAGACAGTGCACATGTGTTCCAGCTACCCCACACCATATTAATCTAAAGTCACCTTCTGCCCCAAATATATGTGACCTGTGAACAGCCCCAGCAGCACCTGTTTGAGGGCAGAGGTCAGTGCCAATTAGCACGAGAGAAGAACTGGGATACTCACACGGCCTGGGCAGGCACACAAAAGGCTGATGAGCTAGAGGGAGGGAGAGGATAAATAGAGGTTCCTGATGTATTTTGCCATGCACAAAAAAACTAAGCTGTTTTAAAAGCTGCCTTTATAATTCACAAATTGTTGGCTCCATGCAGACAAAAAAAATTCAAAAACCAAACAATCATTCTCCATGCAGGCAATAAATCTGAAGGTTGGGGCTGCTTTTCAAAGACGAGAGGGAGAAACTCACACAATCCAGTCTCAGTATTGAAATCATGCTTGGCTCGGCTCTAACAAAGGGTTAATAAATTTTCAAGCTCGGAGAAAAAGACTAACAAGACATCCCGATGCTCCTGCTGTCATTGTCAGGGCAGCCCTTGGAGGAAATGTCCGTATCAATTCGGTTTATCAGATGGACAGCTGATCAACATTAAACAGACTTGCTCTGGGCAGATTGAGCCGAGCTACCTGTTATGAATAGCAATGAGAGCCCTCTGCTCCCCGCTGCCGAGCTCTGCCATTTCCGCCTGCCGCAGATCCCAGGACATATGGGGATCCCTAGTGACGAGCACATAAAGCTGCAGCTAACTCAGGCGACGGCTCATTTCCCCCAGCTGAAAGCAGGCATTAATATCCTGAGGAGACCAGGCCCGCCTCTGTGACCCCCAACTATTGAAGCAAAACAACGACTGTCCTATTTCTTCATTTAATAAGCTTTTAATGAAGGAAATCAAAATCCCCTCTTTGACTTCAGCATCGTTCTTCATGAAAAGGTTACACAAATACATCAGTGTCACGCTTTCCAAATGCTCAGGATCTGGATGTTTTCATTACTTTTTCTATAATCCGTTTGTTCTTCAAATAGTATTCACATTATTTGTGCTAACAAGAACCATATTAGGCAGATAATCTATGTCTAATTCTGATCCTACATACTGCTCTTCCACTCTCTCTCCCTAGCAGACTAAAAATACAAGAATCAATGCTATTGCAGAAATCTCAGGCAATTAATTTTTTAATGCTTTTTGTGATAATCTCTAGAATACCCAGGCACAATAACAAGTCCACAGTGCTGCAGATACAGGAAGATCCTTGACATGACTTTGTAAAGACAGTATCCAACAAATAAACACTGCTGTTACGAAGTTGCTGCTAAATGGCTGAAGAAATACTATATACAGCTTTCTCCATCTAGAATACAATTCAGTGATTAAATAATTTCATATTTGTAAGCAGCCAATCCCAACATACAAAAAAATAATGTTTTAGCAATACTGGACTTAGAAACAGGGCAATGGGATGACAAACTCTGACTGCTTCCATCCTGTTTTCACTCCAGAGCCCACAGCCACAAAAAAAAAAAAAAAAGGTGTCTGCCTCAAGAATTACCTGTGGTTACCTTGGTACATGGTAGTACTGAGAAAAGAGTAAACATTTTTAAACACACAAAGTTCCTAAATGGAAGTGTGCTAAGAATCAGGAAAGCTTTATCACCAAATGCTAATACAGTTCCACGCCTTTCACCTTTGATGCAAGAACTCCCTGCAAACCACCACCAAAGTTCCTAATTTCAAGTCCTACTCTAAAAAGGAATAATAAGATTCTGTACAACATACGATAAAAGAGACATATTAAATAGTACAGTTGTATGGAATTTGAGTTAGTTTACCTTTCTTTATCAGCTAACCAGCAGAACTACACTGGGCTTCTCAAGGGATGACAGGTTATGCAAAGAAATATATAATAATTAAAATGTCATTTTTTAGGCATGATATTTCACAGAAATGGGCCAAAGACTTAAATTAGCCACTAAAAAACATACCTCAAAATTTTTGAAGCAACTACAATGAACAAAGATAATGAAACTGATACATCAAAAATTCTTTAAGCAGTGTTATCATTGAAGCCTTGAATTAAAGTGACTAGCAGTACACACCCAAGATTTGAACATATTCTTTGTGATTGTCAATTCAATAGTTTCCCTTCAATACAAAAAGGATTAATTTTGATGAAAAGTCTTACATTCAGAATAAAAAAAAAATTAAAAATATCAGCATCCATTCCATTTCAGTGACAACTGTAATAATCTTTATATACACAAACGTATGAATTTGAAATAAAAAGAAACAGTGTCTTTAATGGAAAATTACATATGAAAAAGCATTAACTAAAGAATTAAAGTAATTATTTCAGATACTGACTATGTATTTGGGCAGCACTTGGTATCTGATTTTACTTTTTTGTGAACAGTGAACACAAAGAAAAGTTCTATGAAGATAAGAAGGTGCTTAAATTACATTCAAGTTGATCCTGTATGCTCTGGGTACTAGCTGGTGCTGCACCAAGATAGTTCACTTAGTTATACAGCAAGAAAGGGCAGTGATTTTTACAGTTCTTTTTCCAATTCACCTGTCAAAGTCAATGCCATGGTTAATAAACCATGATTAGAGAACAATGCAGTGAGTAACAAATAGCATGATAGTGATGGCAAGTCTCATTCCCATCTTCTGTGTATAGTCGCTTTTATAAGAAATTAAATGGCTGGGGTGCAGGTGTTTAAGCCAGTCAATACGTATGGCAGATGCTATGATTTCACTAACAGGAAAAATTTTCAGGGTAAAGCAGATCTGAGGAGAGCACCAAATATTGATCACATTACCATGACTCATGTATCTGTTAACCAGCAGAAAACATCTACCCACTCCTATAATTTAACAAGGTTAAAGACCAAGACTTCTGTGGTTCCTTCTATCTTGGTTTTAAGATTCAGGAGCATCTTACACCTGAGGGATAAATCAAGTTGAAAGACATCAGGTCTATGAAGTCTGTTGAGCGTGCTGTTTAATTGCATTCCTAACAACTAGTTTATTTTTAAACTGGCTACATATCCTACCTCTTTCATCTCTTTCCCTTCCTAGTATCACAAGGTTTTTGAAGCAAAATTTCTATCAATGCTCCTTCATGCATTTTTCTTGTATCAGTTTCTGTCTAGTGCCACTGGATGTGCCAACATGGCCACGACTGTGTCACCACAGCATAGCCAGGAGCCCTCCAGCCTGGGAGCCAGTTACCTGTACCAGACGGCAAGAATCCACTCTTGGATCATCATCCCCAACAAAACTAAGCTCTAACTGCTGAACTTGTGTCTGGCTTACTCCTACAAACAGCATCAGTGGCCAAAGAACAGTGATCACAACCTACAGCACATTTTCCTTGGGTTGGATGGCCTCATTATGGCACACTTCAAGTCACCAAGCCTAAAAGAAAAATAATTTGAGTCTGGAAACAAAAGCATTGATTATGGAAAATAGGTGAGAGAATCTAGACAAAGACCTGGTAAGGATCACTACCACAAGCTTGGTTTAAAAGGAAAACATGTTAATCTGAAAAGCCAAAAGGAAAATACCACCAGAATCACTAAATCACTCAGTCAAACTGATGTTTTCCAGTTCCCAGAGGCAGGCATGCAGGCTGGGACCAATAATGAAGAAAATACCCAGAGGAAATCTGCTCAGTAAGAAGTACCCAGCTACTGTAAGATCCAGAAACCAGTGACAATGCAGCTGTGTGAACAATGAGGAGCGGGCGGGCTGGGCTGACATGGTAAGAATCCAGATACACTTGCTGTACAAACAAATGTTGTCATGTCGGGACTTTGTCAGCAGGAAGAATACAAAGGACATTTTGCAAGGGACAGGTATAAAAAGAACAGTGATATGGGGTGGCAAGCCTAGGTATGTTTTTCAATCCCCACAAACCAGGATATGTGAAACTTAAATAGCTTTGGATCTTATTTCAGTTATTACAGATTTCATTTTACACAAGGATTAGAAACTATTAAAAAGGGAGATATCAATTACTTTTCCTGTTCTCAGAGATCCTTCCTACACTGCTAGAGAAGAAACAGACTCAAGACATGAGCCAGTAGTTATGTAAGTATTGTTTTAAAAACCCCACCTTTACCGCTTATGTTTTATGGCTTTTTATTTTTTAAAGGCAGGATGGCTAGCTTAACGTAACTGATCAAACCAAAGGAAAAAAACATGAGTATTCACCTAAAGATAGAAAGAAAAAATTAGTAAGTTATCTGGAAAAAGACTTCTTGGATTACTTGAACATTGATGCCAAAAATCAATAATAAAATTTAGAGCTATTAATTTATAAGCATATTATCGAATTTATAAAATCACATATCATAATCACATTTTAAAATCACTGGTTATCCCTATGGGAAGATTCACATTTCCAAAATGAAGTAAAGCTGTCAAATGCAATATTGTGTTTTTATAAGGCAATTATCAAGATTTAAACTTCTAATAAAATGCAGGTTGAAATTCCAGTTGGTATCTGCTATAGACTGTAGGAATAGCTATGTAGACTATATTAAGTACTTCATCAAGTAATAGCACAAGCTAAATGTTTACTTCTTCAAAGACCTACTTCTCTCATTTTGTAAATAATGATGCAGATATTCAGTGTTCAATATGCTCATGCAATAATGTATATTGGCAATACCTGGGTATATTGACAATGTATCAACACTAGGTTGAATTTCTAAAAGGAACTTTGCTAGCTTAAGAAATGTTGCAGTTAACCTAAATTCTCTATATGAAAGATTCAATTTGCTACAAGGACACCATATCAGAAGATTTTAGATACAAGTGAACATGAGTTCAATACATTTGTTATATGAAAAAAATATAATCCAAACCAGTATACCAACATTCTTTATAAATACGACAGATAATATTCACAGGCATATATTATACATGAGCAATATTTTCAATGATAAAACAAGCTGAATCAGTTAGATGAATTCAAAAGAAAAATGTGAATACTTTTTGGAAACTCCTTATGAATATTTCACTATGTGACCAAAAAGCCACAAATCCCCAATTAAAAAGACTAAGCTGATTAAATAAAAAGCAAAAAAATCTTGGTTTAGTCAAAGCTGAATCAGGTCTAATTCCTTCCCTATCTAGCTTAGACAAACTGAAAAACTGATAGGAACAAATACAAACCAGAGAAACTAGGCAACGAAGAAAACTGATACAGGACTGGATGAGAAAATGCAGAGATGGACGGGGAGCTGAGCAATTTAAAGGCAATTTAAAAACAGACATAGTGAAAAAGCCTCAAAACCAAACAACTTTTAAGAACTGCATTGGTCCATTATGTAATGTTAGGCAGAAACAAAACCACATGAAGGCAAGGCACTGTAGAAAGTCTGTTATATTTTAGGCACCATATTTACAAAAGCAGGTGTTTATAGCTCTTAGCTCAGAAGTGAATATTGGCCATGAACAGCAGCAGTGGTAAGATTTTACAGTTAGCAGGTCCAGAGAACTTACACTCATGAGAGAAGGCAAAAGAAAAGGAAGAACACAGTTAATAAACAGCGAAGAGTTTTCACTCGAAAACTTCAGTCAAGAAAAGTTTGAGAAAGCATGACTCTTCTCAACATTTTTGTCCTAACAATCAAAGCAAAGGAAACAGATGAAGTGAAGAACAGAAGCTATTTTATGCATGGAGAAGGCTGACATTGAATAGTAGATTTGGTCACAGATATTTAAAGTTTAAGCATCTATACTACAGAAAATAAATTCAACAGAATATGTTGATTATCAAGCAAACATAAAATAAGATCCAGTAGCCTGAACCTAAGGAAATCCAAAAAGAATAAAGGGAAGACACTTTCCAAAATCTCTTACTGAAAGAGCAACAATGGGGTCCCCATCAACGGTGCCACTGAAGGTAACACCTGATGAACACCTATTGCACAAATATTAAAGCTGATTAAAGCTGGGGAAATCCTATGTTTTGTAAGGCAGCCAATACGACTATCAGAATGATATCTCTTAGATATTCATATATGAATGAACAGTAAAGGCAAGGCAAGGAAACTTTTCAGATTATAAACAGATGACTAGATTTAGCAGCATATGTTGGTCCTTCTATTTGAAAGCTTACTATTGGCCAGAAGCTCATTTCCCTATAAGGAGGTATAAATACTTTCAGCCCTGAGATTTACAAATGCATTTATTTCAGCCACCTTCTTCAGGAGAAACACCAAAACCAGAGCCATTCAGCCCATTAGAGTTACCTCCCATTCCCAGTGCAGGAGCACACAAAGCCACTATCAGGCAGGAACCTGTTCTATTACGACAGGTATATTAATTCTGTCTTACAGTGCACAGAAAATAAATATTTCAAAATGTATTTGAAGCAAGTTCTGCAAGAGGAAACAATCTACATTCAAGATTCATGTCTGTCTTCGCACACTTAGGTATCCACACTGGTAATGCAGTACTAACCTGGGAATACACACAAATATTCCCACTAAGAACAGGAGATAAAGAAAAACAGAGACCTTCTACAAAATTATTTTATGGATATAAGGGTGTGTATTTTACATAAGTATACATATTTTATTTAATTACAGTTTTTCATATAACCATTAGGAGGTTCTAGCCGTGCAAGTCACATTTATTAAAGGCAGCATGTCAAATAAGAGTTGACAATTACAGGCTATATCAATACACATTATGCCAGATGGTAATGAGCCGTACACAGAGGGCCAGCCATCCAAAATAATCACACCATTTTCCACAGAAATGTTGAAGAGGTTATGGTTTATTACACAGTGCTCATTAGATATACAGTGGCAGCATTAGCAATTTTTCCTTCATTTGTGTCTCATTTGAGACTCTGCCCCCACAAGCCCATTCAAATTAGCACACAAGGTTAAAATCATTACGGTCAGTGGGAAAAAAAGAATAAGTTTTATTTTTATTTTACAGTAATGGTAGATCAAAAGTCTCTGGAATCTATTATTCTCTCAACTATTATCTAACACAGGATACTAAAAGGAATGAAATTCACCATCATTTGCTGTGAAGAAAGACAACCAATTTTAAACGGGTAAACTTTGTATTTCTTAATTAATAACTCCAAGTGAGAACAACAGTTAGGTTGTGACACAAAGTAACAAAAGTCAGAAAACTAGAAGTTGAAACTGAACTTTCAGCCTTGGCTTTGAACTTTCTCATCTGCTTTTCAATCTGCTGCTTTAACGGCACAGAAATATTTAAGTGTCCAAAAGGCAACTTATCCTTCACAGCAGGTGGAAAAAACAGTTGTCTCAAATAACTAGAGTGTCATCTCTGAGAAAACACCTATAAGATGATTTAAAGTACCTTTCTAGTCAGCTGCATATGTTGACTTCAAGTTAGAAAATGTCTGTGTTGCAGACATTTATTTTCCTGCCTTTTTGTGTTTATAGATGGTACGGGGATGAAAAGATGTAATGAGGCAAAAGAGAAAATTTGTCAGCACAAGTAAGGATATGTTTATTGCTTAGAAACATGCCAGTGTCCCCCAAACTCCAAGTGACAGCCAGCATTTGGAAGTCATGAAACTGTGAAAGAGGAAGAACTCAGGTACTGGACATGCCACCTGACAACCTGACTGCAGAGAATTGCCTTTCCAGTCCAAGCTCCTCTTTCGAAGCATGCGGTGCATCACTCGGAAATCTGGCTCTCCCATCAGGCAGCCACCCAGCTCTCAAGGCCAGGGCATCCTCACACCTCTTCCTCGGCCACTCCTGCTGAGTTACTCTGCTGCTACACAAAACCTTGAATTATTCATTCAGCCAGATGGCAAAAGAGTGAAAAAAGTCAGTATGTAGGAGATTACGGGAGAGAAAGGTGGGACACCTGGACTCCAGATCATGCTCAGCTAAGTAAGTTATCAGGAGGGAAACAACATTACAAACTCGGGCATTCCTGACCTAGATGTCCTATATATCCCTGTGTTTAGAGAAATTTTCTGAAAATTCAGACAGAGGAGTACTTTTGCATCCTTTCAAATTCTCGAGAAAGCCAAACCTTGACTTCTTGCATCCTCAGTGAATGCTTAGCCACTGGCTAAAGAACACAAACCAGTGTTAACAGTACATCTCCAGTCTGACAATCCACTCAAAAATTTCCTAGTTAAACTGACCAAAAAATTTTATCTGTGTTTCGAAATAATTTGAAATACAAAAAGCAAGTTTTATTGAAAAGAGTCCTTTTAAAAATGTTTACAAAATTAAAAAGAATTCCCTTAATTCCAAGCAATGCCAGTCTTATGACAACTGAACAGGTACTCTGGTAAAAACACTGTTTACTACATTTAGTTAACAACAATATTTTGCAAAAAGGTCATCCTACTACCTGCCCTTTGTACAACTCATTTTATTACTGACAAAACCACTTACCCTAAAAAAGGTGGCACTTTTGCAGGCAGACACCAGCAAATATGAAACCTGTGCAATGTGAAACAAATGCAAGCCCTCATTCATTGTATGACCCAAAGAGCATCAGGCTAATTTAAAGGTCTAAATAGAACACAGCAAACACCATACAGAAGTTTTATAGAGTTATTTCCAAGCTAAGTTTCCAGACAATTCAGACTACGTTTAAATTCTGCAATGTTAATTCAAAAATGAACACCAGCAGCCAACTCCAAAAAAACTGCTCACAAGAAAGCCCACCTCTACACAACTGCAACTGGTTTAGAAACAACAAAACAACTGCTGTTTCCTTAAAACAAATTTATTATATTTCTAATAGTCAAAGATTAAAAAAAGACATTTAAAACTGATGAAGGGAAAGAAGAACAGGCAGAAGAGTTTACAATGGAGTTAGCATGAAAGCTTTCCTTTTGGCTTACCGAAGTGAGCAAGTTTTAGGTAATGTAAACAAGAGTCAAAACATGGCAAGACAGGTGGTGATCAAAAGCTTTGGCAGCAGCTGCTGTAGCATGGCTTTGGGAAAATATGATGGTAGGATACACAATGCAAAGACAGACAGTAAGACTCAGAACTGAATAACACATGTTGAGCAAACCCTCAAAAGATGACATATGAACCAAAGGATTCATTTATAGACGGGGTGGCCTTGCTATCACCACAGCAGAAATCAAAAGGAACATGACGATGGAGAAAATCACATATTTTGTTATGGAAATGACCAATACTCCTTCCCATATGATGGCAGCATGTGTCAGCCAGACTGCTTGTGGGCAACACTCAGGGTGCCCATCCATCCAGGATTACCCTGGATAATAGCATTTGCTCTATAGTCCCTCAACAACATCTTCCAATTACATCTCATGCATCTATTCCATAAGAAATTTCACATCATGGTTTAAAAATAGTTTTGACTACTCTGTGGTTTATTTAGTCAAAATATTTAAATACTTGCACTAAAACCAGCTAAAAAGATATGAAGGGAACTAAAAGATCTCACAAGTAAATGCAAGACACAGGCTACTAACAATTAATTTTATGAACATATTTTTCCCTACATTTTATTAGTTGCTTCTCAGCCCTGCAAGACTGAAGCATGTCTATAATTTTATTTGCAATGACTATGAGAGACAGTTTAAACCACTATTAACAGAAATTCCCATTCCTGTGCACTCTCAACTATTCTGAGACCACCAGCTTGACTTATTCCTTCCAGTTTTTCTCTGAAATCTCTCTGAAGAGTTTGTCTGTAATTGTATTCAATGTAGCTGAAAGATAAGGTGCACTAACCTTGACATTAAATCTCTGGTACTAATGACACCTGAAATACATGGAACCTTTTAATGTGAGAGCAAAAAAGAAGCTAACCTTCTTTTACGCCATGAAGAATGAACACTTGATAAATGAGCAGTCCTGTTAAGAGGATAGATTGTTCATGTCTAACTGCACAAGAAAAAGGCATTAAAAATAAAATGTGAATCACCAGAATACAGTGTACCAGATAGGGCTGAGGTTTATTTTATAACTATATATATATTTTATCATGCTTATATATCAATTACTGTGTATTCTGAAATACCCATAAATATCCAACATACAGAGGGGATAAAAAAAATTCCAAACATACTGGTTGCACAACCACAGACAGCTCATACTATGAAGTAAACCTGCCATATTCTGAACAGCTGTAACTACATTTCTGTTAGTCAGCAATTAGAAGTATGGCTATCACAGGTGCTCTTCTCTCCCCTCCTGAACCTTCAATGTTCAGAATTGGATAGGGACATTAATACCATATATTAAAATGGTTTTTATAGGAATACTTTTGCTTTTCACAAAGCAGAAGTATGCAGCAGATGGGTATTGCCTGCCATGTACAAGGAAAAGAGACTAATAGCTAAAGGGAGACAGCAGACTTCTCAGAGACCTTGCCCCTTACACCAGGTGTGTTGACAGAATTGCCAGCAGGGAAAGGATAATAAACCTTTTGGAGCAAGGCAACGACTGCTGCTTCTGGGACCATACCAGCATAGTAACAAGC
Organism: Brachypodius melanocephalos; assembly: GCA_013398615.1. NCBI lineage: Eukaryota > Metazoa > Chordata > Aves > Passeriformes > Pycnonotidae > Brachypodius > Brachypodius melanocephalos. The sequence continues at coordinate 28,802,106 of VZSR01003807.1, read as the reverse complement.
ATTTGGTGCTGTTGAGGTCTGCAAAGTTCTGTCATTATTATTCATATATACTTTATGCAAATGGCACAAGGTGTGATATTGAGAAAAATGTGTCCTTTGATTAAAAAAATGACTAACTATTATACCATTGGAACAATTTCCACCTATTTTTACCTTATTAAAATATAAGGTACCTGAAAATTTCATGCTTTCATTCTTTCACCCCAGAATGATTCAATCTACACATTTTAAGAAGGGATAAAATTACATCAACCCATTCAAGCAACATTAACCCCAAGCAAGCGATGATGGAGAGACAGCTTTATGCTAACAAGACACCTTCAAGAACAAACTTTACTTCTGAAGAATTCCTACCAGAATCCACAAAACAGGATCCTTTCCTGATTGCAGCTAACACTGGAGCTTTGCTAAAATTTAATTTGCCTACTGGATCAGCTATGAATGTAGCTGAATTTTTTGCACTGGTTTTGTTGCATGGATATCCAAAGCCAGAAAGAAATTTCAGCTATAAGAGACTGAAGCAAGCTTTCCACACAACAGTGTCTAGGTAAAGCATAACAATTATGAGAAAGAAATCAGAAACACTGCACAGTATAAAACAGAACTTGTTTATATTTTTTCCCTTTCTGGCAATAATAGATGCATAATTTGTTTGGCTGCATATTCCCTTTCCACGAAAATGTATACAAATTTGGCCAAGTCTTTGGAAAAATTAAAAACTACAACTCCAAATACCTAAATGGACCTCAGGAACTGGGCAATCAAGCTCATGAAATCTCAGGTGTACCAAACATGCTCCATAATCATGCTGGCACTGCTGATCATAAGTTTTCAATTGCTGCAAACCCTATAAAAAACCCATCGTCTTTCTGATTTCTCTTTTGACTGCATAAGCACCTTCTCAAATACAGCACAGTGAGAATACCATATTGCATTCATATTCTTGAAATATTTATCCCTAGGTTCTCCAACTCCTTATTTCTCTTCTCAAATCATCAATCACTCTTACTATGTACTCATACACCCATCTTTATACTGGAATATATTAAAAACAACCAAGTTTTGCTGTCCAGGAACACAGTGCCCCATCTACACCGCCAGCATATTATTGCTGCCCTTTTTATTATTGTTTGCTCTAGAAGCATCTCAGGGCTGTCAAATTCCACATGAAAATCTACTAAAGGATAAAGGCCAGATACCAACGAAGCCACAAGAAATATTCATTCACTTAATGTGATTAGGGTCCAGAACACACCATTATTTCAAGTGGAAGAGAAAGAACATTGCATAAGCTTTATACAGTCTCATATTTTCATATACACAGACTCACGGAGTTCTCAATTCCACTCTAGCAGATGAAAGTCCTCAGTTAAATTATATGAGAGTACAGACTGAATCATACTAAGAAAATAAATTAATTGGTGCAGTGTGCCCTGTAATACTTAACTTCACATTGCTACAGTTTTCCAAGAATTGCAGAAATTTGTATTGGAACTGGATAACTGCATCGTAAAATTTGTCAAGGGAGACGTTAATAGGACAGAAAGAGGATAGGTGGTACTTCAGCAGGTAGAAGAGCAAGGGAAATATTTTGGGACTATAGGACAAATTAATTATATAGATGCAGTTATTTAAGAACTTGGAGTGAAGCAATTGGTCACATTGATGTCATAGTTCTGATGGATAAGCAGTCCCCAAAGCTGTTGTATGCTTTCATCACAGCATTGGATTGTACTTAGGTGATGGCTGGAAATTTCTCTTCACAAATACTATTTTATTTTTCATAAAGGAAATGTGCAAATTCTCAAGTAATAAAATTGTTCCAAGGGAAAGGTTTTATAGCAAAAACAGTTCTAAAGAGCTCTGGTGTGTGGCCATGCCATGTCAAGGCTGTGCCAGACCTTGTTACCCACAGGTCACCTGGCCTTTCTTTGAAAAGCCCCCACTGGGGTGAAAGCAGGGCTTTATTGCTCCCACAGCTGCTCCTGACCCACTGCAGAATTCCACCAGGGCTGCTCTGGTTTTGTATGCTATGCTGCACATCGTGGCAGTCCAGTTCTCACCTCACAAGCAGTGGGAGGAAGAAGCTCCAAGAAAAGGGAGGGCTGGACAGACAGACAGACAGACAGACAGAGGCGACACTACAATTTCTCCAAGATAAGCCATCTACCATGCTTTCTCTGATACTGAAAATTACTTCCTGTTTAAAATGGAAACCAAACACACCTTCTCATGTACATGCTGAGTTTACCTTGCTCAGCTATCTAGTGCTATAAAGACTTATTTTGAACAAGATTTGAGCCCATATCTCTAAGCAGCCTTTGATCAGCTCTAATGCAGTGCCTTTTTATTTATTCTACAATGTAAGGAGAAGACCTTTTCTTATTCAACATATAATTGCTGTATTTGTGCATGCTAAGTATGTTGAAAACAATAAAAGTTAATGAAGAAAAGTACTGGTAGTAATGAATTAGTAATATTGTTAGATTTGTATTTGGAGTTGATTTTTATTGTTGTGGATGGAAGATGATCAATAGGAATATGTAATCAAGTTGTATGTGCTTTTCATCTCCTGAGACTCATCTTGTAAATGAGATGATGAATCTCACAGGATTTATCCTGGAGAGAAAAAACTAAATAGAATAATTTAGAATAACTGCTTGGATTTCCTCTCACTAAAAGCTATGGGAAAGCTACCAAGGATTGGGAGAAAAAATTATGTATTTCTTAAAGATTATAAAAGACATCACTGCTCATATTTTGACATACTTTTCCCATTATCTTTCAAACAATTTTGTCAAGAGCATTATACTTCTTAATGTACTTAGATATTGAATATTTTAGGACCATGCATTTTCTCTACCAGTTAATTAGCTAAGCTTCCAAAGTACTTGCTAGTTGGGATACTGTACCTTTGCTGGAAGCCAGCCTTCCAGAAGACAGAAATAAGAACAGTAAATCCCAAAGGAAATCATTTTTATGATAAAGAGTCCTAATGTGCCCCAGTAAAGGTGAGATTGATTGTTATGGCCTATTGTTACTATAATTAGAAGTCAAACACCAATTAGCAGTTCCATTAATAAGATAAATCTCCGCAATATCTGCAGCTGAGACCCAGGGCTTGTGTGCAATAAGCCACTGTGAATTTAAAGTGCAACAGCTACACTATACTAAAACTCCCAGGCTGAATACTTACATCACAGAAAAGATAACACCTCTGCTTTCTTTGAGTTTTGAGTTCCTACACACACTATTGGTTTTACTACATTTTTAAATTTTTATTACTCATTATCCTTATTTACTACTTTTTATTTTGTTTAAATATGTTCTACCACAATTTAGCAGTCATTGATAGGGATAGGTGCAATGCAGCATGAGGTCTTCCGAACTTTGGTTCATAGCCACTCCCTCTGCATTGCCCGGTCAAGGTAAATTTAATTTAGTTTTCATTACTAGTAAACCCAGAAAAGTAGTAATGGAAAAACCCCCCAACTTCTTAGAAATATGAAAGTACTCTTCACATGATAGAAGTCCATTGTACAACTGTACAAGGAATCATTTTTTACTCGAAAATATGAAGGTAAGAAACAGTCAAATCCAATCTCTGAAGTTAACACCCTATGCAGTTCAGAGTACAGAAATGGAAAGAAGGGCAAGATCTGAAATGAGGTGAAGAGTCACACGCTTGTGCTCTTTGTATTTTTATAGGTAGCAAAATTGTAATTTGTATGGTCTATCTTTGGTTTTATTTCATTTGTGTTCTACCTTTTACAATAACTCTCAAAGAGAATTTGTCCACAGGTATACCTACACCATCCAAGGTAAAAAGAAGGCTTTTGTAAAATTTAATAGCAAACAGGTCAAAGCAACCTCTAAGAGCCACTTACACACTAGCAATACAACAAACCTTATCACCTTCACCAAAATTTACTCATGTTTCCCATAGCTAATTAACCAGGAGGCTTTGTAATGGATTTGCTTTTTCCTTTCTTTCTCTACAAGGGGGACTATCTAATTTCTTTCCACAGATTCCATATGTAATCAAACAGATTAATGTGGAGACACATTCCAGTTGGAAAGCATTTAAACAACTATTTAAAATTACAAGCATCTTTAAACTTGTCTACAGTAGAAAGAATCTGCTGACAAGATTTCATTGGTGAGCTGAGCAAGTGAAGATACAGCTTACAAAGTAAAAGACCTGTTTTGCCAGAGAGCATTGACCTGTTCCCAAAGCAGAAGGCAGCCCTTTGCTACTGCAGCCATCTACTCTGACTGGAGATGTGACAGTCACCTGAGCATTAGCATCTCTCAGCTTTTTGGCTGCATTCACAAGAAGAGGACAGAAGCTATTTGCCAATAACTGGAGCTCTCAGGGAATGCAGAGCCAAAGGTGCATGTCCTCATGCAGTATTTATTCTGTTTTTCACTCAGCGTGGAACACCTTTTTCTCAAATTCCAGAGATGTGCTCACACCTCATATGCTGTTATACTAAATACATAAAGCAGAGTATTGCCATATCAGATAATTCTCACCCATAAAATCCCAATCCTATCGCAGTCCAGGCATGGGCATAAGTAAACCAACCAATGTTCATTACTGCATATTTTTGGGGACTGCAAGTCTCAAAAGCATACTATAATCAGCATATTATCTCTGAACTTTTGACTACACTAGTCCGTATTTATTTTTGCAGACTGAAGTTGTCCAAGGATCATCATTCACATAAGCTTGGATTCCCTGGAAGCAGCCTGAGTGCTCCCTATGCATACAGCAATTAAAGACTGCTCTAACAAGCACAGCATCACCTCTGCTACGGCTGCCATGGCAAGGGTTTTGGAGAACAACAGATAGAGCTCCAGATGGTGGGCTGTCACCTGTGAGAAATAGAAGAGATTCCTAGTGTCCCCATTAATACATAGCAATTTGTCCCTAATACACAGTGGCATATTCCTAAGCCAGACAAGACCTTTACACTTGTGTTCTTAAAGTAGGCCTTGGACCAGCTGCCATTTCTAATTCCAAAAATCCTGGGATGGAAAGTTCTTTGGATACTTCAGCTGTCAAATGACCATAAAGACACCTAACAGGCTAAATTATGCCAACATCAGCATAGCCTCTTGTGAGCTCCATAGCCAAGAATGCACATCAATGACAGCATTAGATACAGAGCTGAGGCTACAGGCTGGGGGTAGAATGCTCACTCATCTCTTTAAAAGACATCTTGATTATCACCTTGTGAAGAAGATGCTGTTCTTGAAAGACCTGACCTTCATGAAGAAAGCTAGATGAGTCTGACCTCATTGCTGACTCTGCTTTCAGGAGGTGGGTCTACAGACCTCCTGGTAACCCTTCCAACTTGAATTATCCTGTGAACCTAGATGTACTAACAACATCATCTGGTTAACCTTAAAGGAGGTTAATGGAAGGTCAAAGTTTCTTTGAAGATGGCATAAAGCCCGTTGAAGTACAGGGAAATGAAATTAAGATAAAGCTTTGTTTTCATATCTGGAAAAAGCTGGGAGAAAGCTAGATCTGCAAAGAACTGCAAAGGGACAGAGCAGTATGTCCTCTGTTCTTACAGTCCTTAGAAAGACACCTAACCTCTCTGACTTCTTTGCAATCAAAGAAACATTCAGAGAAGAAGAAACCTAAGGGTGAATGAATCCTCTGGTTAAGATTCGGATTTAAGTGTTCCTTAGAGTAGGCTAGAACAAGATGACTGTGATACGGCCATGATGACTAAGAGCATGTGAAATCATTCTGTGACCTGTGTGTGTGTGCGCCTCCGAAAAAGGGTACTCATGACAACTTAGTACTGGAACATGACAAGCAAAAGACCAACCACCACAACAAGGAGTTGGCACCTGCTGCCAACTTACTCTTAAACTGGGCTTTCATTAGAAGCAATATCAATGCTGGTTCCAAAATAATTCCTAAACACTAAGGAAAAGGAATCTATGGTCATAATTCCTGTCACTACAGTATTGTCACCACTCTTCAACGCAGTGGGAAGGATTCTGATTTGGAAACAAGTTTATCCAGTGAGTACCTTCTTGTAGCAAAGCATGTTCATCATGCAAAGTGATGAATTCCTGGAGCTGTAAAGGTCAGCTGCATGTTCCTGAAGAAGAAGGCACAAGGACAGAGTCCAGTATCCATAGCCCAAACTCAGCAATCTGCTGGATTTACCAAGTTTTAGTACAGAACTGAAATATTACTTTCCATATTCCAATTTCAATATTCCATATTGATTAAAAGGTCTTTGCTTGTCAATGACCATAGGATCCACCAATGTGAATGCACAGGCAGATTTGACTGGAAAAAGGATTGTTTTAAACATCTGACAAGCATCCAAGGAAATCTGCAGAGTTGACTCAATGGATGTCAATACTAGAGGGTATTTTTAAAATTGGCACTAATAGGGAAGAAAAAGCAAAACAAAACAAAACACCAGAAGAAAAAAAGCAAAACTAAGAGAAGAAAATAACTTACTGGGTTAGAGCCAAGAATACTGAGGGCTGAAAAGATGGCCCAAGTTTGTTCTTTGGTGTCACTTGCATTTTAAGCTGCAATACAGAGGCTATGCCAGGCATTCATTACTCAATATAAAGCCAAGGAGATCCCTCAGTTCCCAGGCAGTAGTGTCTGGCAGTGCCAGATGTGAACAGAAAAAGATACCCCTTTGGGTACTTGGAGAGAGGACCCAAGCCACTCTTGGTATCTTCAACTGTGAGACTGTAGCTCCACCATGAAGCATAAAGCTGTCAGTGTTGAGAAACCACATGATCCTGGAGTTTCAATTAAAAACCTCACTTCCAGCAGCAAAGCAAAATAACAGCAATCTGCATATTTCACTATCCAAGTGAGTTTTGCTCTGAGAGAAGGCAATGCAGTGTCAGACTCTAGTATAATCACCAGTTAGGAAATGGATCTCAAAGCTCTTATGAAGTTCTAGCCTCCTGTGTCACATCTGAGGTACTCTCTGATACTATTAGCATGATAAATTATCGTTAATTCGATTCTGCCTAAACCCAAATGTGAGTTCTGCTTTCTCTTTAGCACAGGAGTAAGGAGCTTCAAGGGAATATGGGATGCATGCTTTACCTCAGTACAGGCAATGACATCAACTCTTACATGATACTGCTTGCATACTCTGTAGTGAGCATTACAATTGATCTCTATATTTGCAATGCTTCTGTAGCCAAGGAAATATTTTCTTTAATGCTAAGAGACCAGCAGAAAGTTTTAACTTAGGAAAAATGTCCAGCAGCTGAAATTGAGCTGTTTATCATGCTGCTACTTCTCCTAATCCTCTATTGGGATCACTGGTGCTAAGTTGGAAGTAAAGCCTGGTTCTTTTCCCTGCCAATAGGAATAAAGTCAGGTTGCTGCCAACACGACAGGGAGGTGGCTGTACAGCGTCAAGCATGCCAGGCAGGCTTTTATAACACTTCCTCCCTTATCTTCAGCATGGCTCATAAGGCAACCAGCAGTTACTATGATACCCTTGCACACAGTGACCCCCACGGCCCCAGATTAATGCAGGCAGATCACGACTCTTGCAAATTATGAAGTGCTAAAGCTGAAGGCAATGCTGGCCAGAGGCAGCACCATTTAACTACACCAGCCCTGCTCCTGTAACTACCTAAACTGTAATCCTCATTATTCTGGAAAAGATTGTTCTCTGGTAGCAGGCATTGGTTTTGTTCCATTGTGTACCAGTGAAAAGCAGATGCCAGCTAGGAAGCTAGATTATCTATTTTTATACATTTAGGTCAATTGCCCCCTGAACTGACATATCTAGAGAACAAGAGAATAGGATACTTTTTTTTTTCTATTCCAAATTCAATTTCCAGTATCCTTCTGTTTTAATTTTAATTTTTGTATTGCTTTATTGTGACTTAAGAATATGAAATAATGAGAAGAGGTTACGCAGAACATGCTAAATTCCAGGATGAAAAAGTCCACCATCGTTTTTTGTGTTTTTTAAGTTAAATGGTTATCAGAGTGTTACATCTTCCTGGACACAGATTGTACATTTAGTGTAGTACCAGTTACAGAGGACTGATGTAACCAGGCTATTTACTGCAGGACTGAATATTTAAATACAGCACAAGAACTGGTTCCAACACAAACACTGGGAAAAGAAAGACTGGGCTGGTGCAGTCGCTGACAAGTACTGGAACAACTTAGCTCATGCTCAGATTTCAGAAATGCAATTAATTAATCACTACTAAGTATCCTAAAATCAAGTGAGCCATATCCCAGCTAATAGTCCACAATATAATGTTCACAGCACATAAGTATCAGGCAGTGAAGATGTTCATTACAGTGCCAGAAATAATATTTCCAGCAAAACATTATATATAAAGATGAAGTAATTATATGGCATGGCAACAAAAAGAGCTGTATAGATTACAGCTGAGCTGAAAATCTGTAAGACTCTATTTCCAAAAAATACTATCCAAAGCTGGAGACACATAAGCAATAAAGGATTAAGCATATTTCTTCACTTCATATCACTGAGGGATATACTTTGCCCTTGAAATACATGTCCAATATACACAAGCCATATATAATTACATTGCAACCAAGACAGCAGACAAAAATGCACTAATGGTAAACAACATCCTTTTGTTCATCTTCAGGAGAGGGCAGTTTGTTAAAAATATCACAAAAACTCTAAGATCACAATTTTACAAGCTGCCTGTCCTCTTAGCTATTACAACAGAGAAATGGAAATCAGGAATTAGACTCTTGTTTAAATAAGTGTAGTTGGAAAAGTACCTTAAATAAAGAAAGAACTCCAAAGTCAAAGCCCACAGCGACTTCAGTAGAGGGCAAGAACCGATCATTATGACATGAAATGAAACAATGCAGTGGCATATTTGCTTGTATTTACACCATGCTGCAGGACTTAAAGTGTCATTGAAAATCCATTCAAATTAACAACTCCACAGTCATCACTTTTGCAGACGGTAATGAACCTTAAGTGAACCTGTGTGGGCGTATTCCAAACTGCCTCATTTTTGGCGCACCTTTGTAACTCTGAACTAGATATTATAATGGCTATTGACTTGCTCAAACTTAGATTATTAGGCTAGATTTTCAGCTGGTTGAACTGGCATCATTCCAATGATGTCCATTTACACCAAATGGCTCATTATTAATTCAAGGTCTTATTTGCTCCTTAATGAATACTTCCACTAGTCACCTTCCCAACGGCAGCTTTAAATGCTCAAACTTTACCTCCGTGGTCAGAATCATCACACTCAAGAACTTAGTTATCAAAAAAATAATGCCTTTTCTCTCCTTTTATGAGGCATACTTAAGGTAAACTTTTAAAATCATTTACAAAACAAACTAAAATACCTCCTGTGCCATAATTAACTAACTAGAATTATGCTTTCATACAGCGCCATTTGCATATAAATATAAAAATTTTACAACCCTAAGGGGACATTACAGATGAAGCAAAATAAGAATGGAATTAAACAGCTAAAGGGACAACATAGCTTTCCATAACAAGCCTGCTTTATAGCCTTGTCCTTTTTCTTACTTATTGTTATTTCTGCCTGTACCAATTCATATACATTTTCCTTTTCTGCTATTTTAAGATAATACATAGACTTAAAAATTTTTATTTGTTTGGTCTTTCCAATTCTATGATACTACCTCTGCATTTTGAAACAAATCAGGATGTAAACATGTGACTAAGCTTGTGCATCTTCATTAAGTATATTACAGAGGTCAGAAACACAATTAACAAAAAATACAACAGTCTTGTTTCCTCAATCAGGCAACAAACAATTTTTCAAAAAGGATTTTTAAAAATTCAAATTTTACAATTTTTCAACAGATCTCATTACTTCAATGGAATAGTTCACTATCAAATATACAAAGGAGAACAACTACTGCTTTTTATTACTGTTGTTACTAGTATTAAGAAATTTAGTTTAAAAGCTTAAAAAATATTTAGGAACTCAACGAAGCTAAAATATCTCAGTGAGAGCCTAAGGAATCATAATGGTAGGCTCAGTAAATCTGCTGTGACATGTGGGAGGTAAAAACTGTTCTACACTGCTGCTGGATGGGAAAATACCCTTGAAACAGGCTATAGAAAAGCTCCCGCACTCAGTGAGACCAACTAGTGTCCCACAAGGTTGGCATCTCACTCTCAAATTTCTAGTAAACAGGTGTAACCAAATAACATTGGAGGAAATCAAAATGAAAATACTCTATTAAAACTTTTTTCTAGCATTGGGGTTTTTTATTTTGAGTACCTCTTAATGTAAACTTTCAACTAACTACTTTGATCCAAATGTTTTCAAAAATTTGGTTGTGCCCAAAGCCCACAGTTAAGATACAATAAGAGTTATACAAAGAATAGGAAATTGTTTTCAGTGTGGAAAGCTTACAATAAACCTGAGGAAAAAAGCTTTTTGATTAGATAAATACTGATTTTCCTTAAAAGGTGAACAGGCCACTCTGGATGCTTTGATACCACCAAGAAATTGCCCATCAAATATACCTTAGCATGTCATACTACATACCTGGAATAAATTCCACTGACCATGTCGTGCTGGAAGGAGAGTTCTGCTGTGCTGGGTCCAGCAGCTTTGGAAATCAGCAGTACAACCAAACCTCGCATCTGTAAATTGTTTCGGCTATCGTACACAAAACCCCTAAAACAGGAAGAAGAAAAAGAAAAAAGGCATATTTTCACAATCCATGTTTACTGGTTATATCAAAGTGGAAAAAAATATTTAGACCTCAGGCTGCCATCCATTTATCATGTATTTAATATTCATGTTATCAGGGAAATAAGTTGCAGTTATGAATCATGATCTTTGTAATCCTTTACCTGACACTTACAATAAAATTCTACTATTGCAGAGAAAAACCAGTATTCGGGATTGAATTAAATCTTGATTTAACAGTAGCATGTTTCCTGCATTTCACATCATGTGATGACAGTAGTGTTTCAGAATAATTCAATGCAATCCACTGTAATAGGAACATAAGAGCTTTCAGTTTCTTGTCTGAAGTGCAAAAAAAAAAAAGCCAAAAGAAGCCTCCTACTTCATGAGAAGAAAGGCAAAGGAGAATAGGTACAGTCAAAATCCATAACCTGATGTAAGAAAACTGTTTAGTGGTTGTGAACAGAAGGCAGAGTACATAAAACCAGTCTAACTATAGTAGGAAAATAAAGAAAATGCAGAAACTGATGGAAGATGTACAATAAAAGTTAGAGATAAACAAAGCAGAGATGAGCTGGTTTAAACAAAAACCTGTTTCAAATGCTACAAATTCGAATTTGGGGTCAGAAGGAAACTGCCCTCAAAAACATATTTGTTGAGAGCAATTCCAAATGACCATGCAGAGATAACACCTCAGAAGTTAATTTGTTTTAAAGTGAGCTTTCCTTTTTGACTGAAATGTCTCCAATTGTATTCTTCCTGTCCTTGTCAAACTTGCTTTCTACTTCCTACATTGATCAATACAGCTAATTAGCTAGACAAAAGGATAATACATTCCAGATGCTATTAAATTTGTAAACTAATTTCCAATAAATAAGAGCTAATATCTCTGATATCATTTTAATATTTGTTAAATAAATCACATGAACTACATCACAAATTACTAAGCACCTTAACTCATTTTATCCCAGAGTATAATTTTAGCCCTAATAACTGAAGGAAATTAAAACAGAACTGTCTTTAAATCAGCTGAATGAAAAAAAAAAGTAAGATGTTGATCTTGCAAGTATGTTTGAATAAAGAAAACAGTGGATGCAATCTAAAGTTTCATTTGGACTTTTGTCATTACATGTACACTTCACAATGCAAGTGTACCTTCTGTACACTACTTCATTAGCACAGACACATAAACGTGAAGAAGAATCATTTAAATAGCACCTTTCTTTGTGAAAGATCCTGTGCTACTGCAAATAAATTACTTCTTGAGTCTTTACATCCTGTTTTACAGTGATGAGGAACTGGTCCCAACTATGTTCAGAGAAGAATGAGCAGGACCACCCAGGCAGCTGGTGCTAATCAAATTCTGGGATCGATCTTCACATCCACACTCACATATCCAATCCCAGGCCAATACTCCTCCCTCCAGAGATGTCCAAGATCCCACTCAGTGCAGCTACACCCTACAAATGCCACGATCAATTAGGATAAGAGGAGGCCACTATGGCTTTTCACCACAACCCACAACGCTTTTAGCTCTGGTGAGATCTAACTAGCCAAATGAGGCCATGACTTCTGTGCCTTTATAATCTGCCCACATCCTATTTGCTTCACCTGCAGGCTGGCAGGCTGGCCCACCCTGCACAAGTCAGATGTGCCAAGTGAGCCTGGCAGCTCAGGATACCCCACACTCACAGCAACCCTGATCAGAACATAAAAAGCAGTAGAAGGGAGATTCAGCATAACTTCCCAAAGCAGTTTTGTTTTTTTTTTTTTAAGTTCCGTTCCCCACTACTTCCCAGCCACTCAAACCCACGAAAGATTGCACTACTCAGATCTCTGCTCAAGGGCACAAGCACTGTGGTCATGGGACACACACCTTTATTTTGTTTACTAGGCACAGGGGTAACGTGGTGAGGGATTTTAAAGAGCTGCTTGCCTTCAGCATTCTTCAGAGAATTTGTAACCTGCATATTTGTATTGTCACCGAACACACAAATATATAATTTGTTTCTTACCATGCTCCAATACACAATGCAGAATGCAGCCAAGGCAGTTATACACTTACAACTCTACAGATTTCCAAAGTCAGAGCCACAATGAACATTAAACTACTCAGAAAAAGATAGAAAATACATACAATGAATAATACATAGTGTGTATGCATCCTGTACACAGAATTCATAATTGTTTGTGGTGGTGTAAGTACTTCTCTGACTTCAACTTCAGTTGACCACATTACTCACAACCACAGATGTTATACAGATGATGCAACTGAATTAAAATATATTTCCTTAACAGTATTCAAAACTCCATATTTTTTAAAGATAAGTAGTTTTAGGAAAAAAATTGCTTTTTTCCACATATGTATGTGGTAAAAATCAGAGTTTATTACTAAAGGCAGAGATACTGTGAGAAATTAATAATGCTTTTAAAAAATAGCAAACTACAGTGATACCCTGAACAATGAGAATACTTTGCTTTTCATGCCCAGTGCTCTACAGCTTGTCAAGTGACAGGATGTTACAAAAGTAGACATAAAAAGTGTTCATCACAGGAACATGGAGCAGTAGCCTTTATACAAACCACTGCCTAGACAGACACTAGAAGTGAAGCACTTTTACCTGATTCAGACTAGGTGAGGAAGGGAGGAAGAAGAAAATTACTTGTGCTGAAAATACTCAGTTTGTAGCAATAGCAAAAGCAAGTGTTATGGGATGTTCAGGGGGTTTGCAACACCACTAGCAATGAATACCTTATATTCTTAGCAGAAAACTGTTAATGAAAAGTGCAGCTGTGGGTGGGGCGGGGGGAAGAACAGAACATAAAAATCAAGTAATAAGGAGCAATATGTCTATCATTGCTACACCTAATCATATAGCTCTACATTACAGATGGTTTGGATGTAATTTTAGACAGGATTTTCTACGAATTACCAAACCAGTAGTCAAAGTTTAACTTCATTTTCAAAACATGTTGTGTTACTGACATGTAACATACCCACACTAAAGCAAACCGCATTAGACTTGAAACAAATAAAGCCTCCGGTGATCATCCTTTAGACACTAGAAACTACTGCAGCTACTTGACATGGCTTCAGGGGTCACATTCACATTCTGAATTAAGCTCCCCAGAGATACCCTGCACAAGTAACAGCAACACAAAAGTCTTCCAGATGGTGCAATTAGTCTTGATGGGTATGTGGCAGGAGACAGGTGCCTCCAGGGAAAAAAGTGAACTAAAAGCAACCCAAGTGAAATTGCGCACACAAAAAAAAAAAGATACATCAAGCTGACACTCTTTTGCAAAACCTCTGCTGAACAACACAAGTGCATGCATAGGGTACCCAAAAAACCCCCCACAGTCGTTAGCACAATTTTGCTTCCTCTTAAGTTTACAGGCTGGATATCTGCAAACGACATACTTCTTCCTCGGGGGACTGCATACCAGAAAAAGGCAGGAAAGTCAGACACCTCTGCGATTCCGTTTTGGAATTCAGAATTTGAGGGAGGGAAAGGCATTTACTCTAGATATTATCCGTGTGACAGAGTAACCCAGTCGAAAACTGGCAGATTCACAATTTTAAATATGGCACAGTGTTTCCAAAAAAAAAAAAAAAAAAAAAAAAAAAAAAAAAAAAAAAAAAAAAAAAAATCCATCTTCCAGCGCAGGGAGAAGCGCCCAGCTCCGACACATGCGCGCTGTGACACTGCACACGCACAAGAGACTCACACCACCCACTCAGGCAGTGACACTGGCTAATAGATAATGTGCTGCAAATTACACCTCCTACTACCAGGGTCCGTCTGCTGCACCGAATAAATCAAAGAAACATTTCACTCCGTGCTTTGTGTATTGCTCCACACGTGCAGACATTCCCGTAGAATTTTAACCTCCAACAACCGTCAGGTTTAACTCCATCGGTAATTTACACGTTTATTATTATTAAAATAAAAATCTGCTATTCATTGCAAACGTCATTTGTACTTAAATATTTAAATATCACAAAGATTTTAATATTATTTGCATGAGAAAAAAACACGTTCCTAGCACATTTTTCATTATATTAAACTGTGAATTGAAACAATAGAGAGGAAATATGGCAACTATAATAGTTACGGTAAGGAAGAGCTGAACATAAGGGTAATTTCATGGTACCAAAAGGCAGCAAAAAACCTCTGTAAAGCCAGCTGACTCTGCAAGGGGGTGTAGCAGAAGAGACCATACTCACGGGTACTAGTGCTAATTCAAATTTAATTATGAAGAACGCAAAACGAATTTCCCAACAAAACTGATGTGATGAGGTATTTCGGGAGGGACAAAAAGGGGTTGTCGAGCGCTTAGATAAACGTTGTTAGTATTTCCCAAATGTTCTGCTCATGACCCAAGCAAGCAGGAGCCGTGGGGCTTGCAGCCCTTTCATCAGCTGTCCCACAGTAGCCCCTCCAGCCCCACCCAGGCATGTTTGGTGGCCACAGGACTGCTGGTAGGGGCCGAAGCGGACAGATCATTCCTCACCTCCTCTGGTGATTTTTACCCTTCCTTTCCATGCATTCTACTGAAGGTGTCCCACTGACAAGATCAATTGTTTCGTTTCAGGCCATACACAAGCCCCGTGTAGTTAACAAGAGGAAGGAAAACAGAGAGGAATTCCATTCCTCTACCTTTCCCTGTTCAGCTGTCAAACAAAAGGAGGGAGAAAAAAAATTATCTGTTCGCACAGCTCTAATAAAAAGCAGCTGGGAAAGTCTACCACACAACCAAAATCAATTACACTGATAAAGAAGATTTATAAGCATAGGATAGTGTCATTGAAAGCCCAGGCTAGTTTTAGGCTGAATTACAAACTATTCTGAAAAGGAAACCCCACAATTCAAACTGACAATCCCAGGCGTGACAATATAAACAGAGTTTTCAGTCTGTAACATCTCAGGGAAGTACCTTCCATTTTGCTCAGTATAGTAGGGTTATCAGGATGCACTCATAGCTACAGGTGCAGGTATATTTTAAAAATAACATAACCTATATTTTTGAAATTAATTAAAACAGACGATTCTATAGCTATCACTAGAGGTAAGGCATGGAACTACTTGGCAAGATTCTTGGCTTCCTTATTAGAAATGCAAGAAATACCAGCCTCAGGGCTTTTATCCAATTTGCTTTATTAATGACTTGTCAGAAGTAAATAAGAGAAAACTCTCTGACATACTCATTTTTTAAATGGATATTAAACCACTGTATTATTGATGTGCATATCTGAATCATAGGATTCACCATCTGAGCATATGATAGCACTCAAACATGCATATATTTAAATACTGAGACCATTCAAAGTTATTCATTTGGTACATGCTAACAGCAACCTATAGCAACTTGTTTTTACTTGCTACTCAAGTTTCAAGTTTTTATTAAATATCCTTCTGCATATCTCCCCAGAACACATTAAAAACCCTGGCCCATTCCAACTTCCACAGCCAGATCTGTAGAGGAGATTCAGCCTTGTCATGACACCTGCTTTGAGCATGGTTTAGAAGAGGACAGGAGACAAACCTTACTTCACATGGAGAGAACAGAATTTAAAAAATGGGATTCAAATTAAATACACAGCTGACAGGAAATTACAGAAGGGATGCTCTGCAACCCACATGCCATCTCAACTCAAAAGCCCACTAGAGGATGCAGATGAGAACGTTTGTTTTAGAAACCTTTTCTAGGATTTGGACAACTACACATCTCTTTGCCTATGGAAAATCAGTATTGAGGTTTGGGGAATTTCCTTACCTGAAAAACAGGCCTGTGAAAAAGGGGTGAGGCTCACCACCATATAGGTAACTGCCTGGTAATTACAGGGTTTATCCAGTAAGGGCAGACTTGTGTAATGAGTCACACCAGGCTTGGAGGAATTGATGTTCCCATCCCAGTTTGTAGGAATAGGCTCTTAGACCAGTTTATAGGAAAATCTTTAACAAGCCCCTGCTCCACCTGCATCTGAGAAATAAGGGGGCTCACCCCATTAGCTTTGTGAAGCCAGTCACAAAGAAACACAAGATTTCACAGACAAAACACCAAACAAAACTCTGGTGTGAAGAAGACAAGGGCCTGCCTCTGCACTAGCTTTTCATCCAAAGGCAAAAAAAGTTTAAAAGGTAATTTACAAGTGTGGCTTTCACTTATGACACAAGGAAACTTTTAATAACTTCAACCATTATGTGGTGTGATGCTTGGAGAGTTAAAAGTAAGCCAAAACAGTAACTTGGTCGTGTGCAAAACAAGAATGGTTGTGGTCCAGTGAGGAAGTATTTGCCTGAAATTTCTGGGTTCATAGCCACACATCTACAGGCAGAGTCACTGAAAAACTAATACAGAAAATGTTGTGTCTGTACTTTCACTTGGCTACTCTTAGACTTAGGAGTACTCGGGAGTGAATTGCAACCAAGGTCTTCAGTAAAAAACGGGCCTCAAAATGCTCCACAAAAGCTGCAGCATTTTTTGGGATGCAAACAACTGTATAAATTTGGGTACCTTTTCTTCCGTTTTTGAAGTCTCAGACACCTACTTGGCTGGAGAGAGTGAATAAAGATCATTTAAAATACAGTTTGTACAAAATTCAGGTGTCCAAGAGTCCCAGAAATCCATATAAAGTGTGTCTTGAAAATACTAAATATATTTTTCACAAACTGAACAGAAATAAAGATGATCTTCGTTGCTTTATGAAGGATTGCAAAAGCCTAGTTTCTGGAAGAGAAGGCTCCTAGAAGAAAACTCCCAGAGTCCTTTCCAACTCAAGTGACTCCAACTGCTCAATTTTCATGGGATATTGCTTACAAGGAGAAATATTTCTTAAATAATGGTGAAAAATTCCATCTAAAGTTGCATCACTCTATTGTTTATTAAATGTGATCTTCATAGGAACTGGGAGTGTGGAAAACTGCAGCCCCAGGCAGGAGGCACACAGAATTTGGGATCAATTGCATCATTCCCAGAAGCAATTTATCACAAGATAAAGTCTTGCACATAACTTTTTCAAGAATCTCAAGAAAAAGCCACAGCACCCTTCAAGATTGGAAGAGAGACTGATCTCTTTCTGAAGCTGCTACATGTACTCGTTTCTTCAGGCTTTAGTAACTATCCCAAATATTGCACTACTTTCGAGAAGAAAATTTCAACAGCTGCTAAAACACAACAATGATCACAAAAGATGAAGCCTTCCAGGAAACTATAAAAAAGTCAGAAGGTTAAATTAAATAGTGGAGATTCAAATGGGCAAGATCCCACAAAACCTAAATCTTAAATTTAAGAAGCTACAGGTTTTTGTCAGGCACAAAAAAAGAAAAAAAACCCCAAACCCAGATACTTGGCCATGGTAACTTGGAGTTAATTGTAACTGAGCACTTGTAGCTCCTAGAAATCAATACAGGGTTCAAATTCTTGAAATAAAAAACCATAGAGTTTCCCCTGGAGTCTGTAGAATCCTATTTTAGACACTGGTATCACTCTACCATTGAGTGCTACTAGGTTTATTTGATTTCCCAAACAGGCAGAGGTTATTTGAATCATTCCCCCATGAAGATCAGCTACAGAGATGCATATTATTTTCAGGTGTTTTGATGCACTTATTTCCTTTAGGGTAGGATATTCCCTAGGATCAGTGGGAGGAGTTACTTTTACAAACAGAAATAATAAACAAACAA
The DNA here is from genome assembly GCA_013398615.1 of Brachypodius melanocephalos. NCBI lineage: Eukaryota > Metazoa > Chordata > Aves > Passeriformes > Pycnonotidae > Brachypodius > Brachypodius melanocephalos. The sequence continues at coordinate 28,783,714 of VZSR01003807.1, read as the reverse complement.
ACAAAACCAATCAACTAAAAAACCCAAACCAAACAAAAAAGCCCCAAAAACCAACAAACAAAAAACTCCAATATCAACAAAAAAGCCCACACTTTAATAACTCCCATTTTTCTGCAAAACTTACGACCAGATGAAGACAAAGAGGAAAAATATTTGCTTGGTGAAAAGAAGAGAGCCAAATGCACAGGAACAGCTGGACATTTAAGTGTGAAAAAGGCTGTTTTGAGGATGCATGGTCATCTAAGATCTGAAAAATACCTACTATGGACATTGCAAAAACTACACTGTAAAAATAAAAGGCAGCTATAATCGGACATTTGTCTCAAAGACATTGATTATTCAGTTGAAAAAAAAATTACTACTATTATTAGTTTAAGTAACTCTACCCTCCACCCATGATATATAATGAGTGCTAGAGGCAGGGCAGAAAGGACCACTTCAAGGATGACAATAAAGGCACCACACAGAAAACAAACCACCAAAATGTATTTTTAAAACAACTGCCAGTCTCCACTGTTTTTCCTGGTCAGTGACTTGATTTGGAATGTGATGTGGATAGCAGGCAAGCTAACATCCAAAAATGAAGTTAGTATCTGAGTGCAACTACTTTGACCGGGAGTAGCTTGCAGGTCTGGCACCCTTATTTTTCTGACCACAAATACTTAGGCAGAAGCCTAAATTTTTTGTGTCTGATTTCTCCATCAATATTTGCTTTATTTAAACTTCGTGGGAGGTCTAACACCCCACTGCCAACCAGTATCAACAGGTGGATTCAAGCACATGACTGCTTTTCTGGGAACAGGCTCTCTCAGATGCAGGAATAATCTGCTAAGTGAAAGGAGTAAAAATATTTTGGAAGAGTTCAGTGAATGACAGCAAGATGATTAGCTTCAGAAGGCTAATGAATTCAGACACCTCTGGAGGTCCAGTGTCACTTCTGCAATATTGTAATTGTAGAGCCTGTCATAAAAAATGTATTTTGCATTAAATAAACTTTACTAGGAAAATGTAACAATGAAATAGGTCAACTCCGGGCCATTATTTCAGACTGCAAATGCTCACAGCATGTTTTACAAATGCATGAAATATAAAAAGGCAAAAATGTTAGGTTATGTATTGCCATGACAAGATGATATAAAAAGTTCTTTTAACCTTCCATACTGAATAAGATTTCTAGATAACAACTTCACTGATTTTCAGCACTATTCAGATGAATTAATTTCAAATATTTCTTCCCTAAAAACACTGAAGGCTCTCTACTAGTAGCGAGAAAGAGGTTCCAAATTTTGCGCTTCAATAGATTGTTCTCCCTTCAAGTAGCTCAAACTAAATATATGCCAAGAGCATCATAAACAAAAAACTTTCTTCTAAATAGAAATAGAAATTAGGTGGTTGAAACTCAATCAACAGCATTACTCCAAATGCAGCACCTCTACAGTGTCACTACCTAGTAGAGTTAGGTGGTTATATACACCAGAAACCAGTGCGGGGAAAAAGCACATTAAAACATAGCACAAAGTGCAAGGCAGCCATATGAACATACAGTCTCAAATGAGAAAAAAAATAAATACTGCCCGATTCTATGATAAATGTATACACTTCTAAATACTATACCTGAGGGTTTTTCAATAGTTCCAAGTAATCAAAGCAAACTTTTTTAAAAAAGAAAACAATTTCAAGCCAAGAGTGGAGACCACAGACACACTTAGACTGTAACTCTTAACAAGATTATCTTAATTTGCTGTTTTTGTCTAGATTTCTGATTCTAGAGAGTCTTTTATTTTTCACTGAGACCCAAGTGACCAACTCCGATAATTGAGATTAATCTGGGTTTTTACTTAGGTTAGGGAGTATTTTCAACATGACCTCCACCCAAATTCCATTATTTGTCACTCCACTGTGTCAATCTGAACTAAAACCCAAAAAGTATCTGTCACCTTTTCATGAATGATTGCTAAGCATCAAATAGCTCATTAAGTTACCAGCAGCACACTTTAAATTTCTCAAGTCTTGAAAAAAGATACAGAGAAAAATACTGGAAGTATTTTACAGCAAAACAACTGTTAGGAAATACAAATCACCAGAAAACTTTAGATATTTTCAATTCTTCTTCTTTTTTTTTTTCCTTCAGAAAATGCAAGTTTAGAAGGCCTGAGATTTTAAGCAAACACTTGTGGTTTTGGAAATGCTGGTTTCCATGGCAACCAGTAAGGTCTTCTTTATATAGCATTATAAACAGATGGTAAAGACTGGTCATGTTTGCTTCTTTGCCAACATATCAATAGAACTGCTGTACTACTCTATCTCTTGTATTAGAGTTATTAAGTAACTTGGGTATTTGAGCAAAAAAAAAAATCTAGAACTCAGACTTGCTCAACTACTATGGGGTTTTTCCATAAACACATGAAGATTCCCAACAGTAAAGTCACTGTAGTCTATATAGGCAGATTTCTTTGGCAAAGCTTTTTATAAATGTTTTCTCAGCACTCACCACCTAGGGTACATTACTACCACAAATATGAATCTGACAGGGATCAAAATAACAAATTCAAACAAGGAATAGAAATCTGATTGTTTACATCCACTGGTGTTAAAGTGTACTTCAGAATTGTTGTATTGCATTTGGAATTATTCAGAGAAGATGCAGTGAGCTGTAAACCCATCTTCATTATGTTATAATAAGCAGAGGTTATTCTTGCAGACGATTTGTAAAAGTAAGAAAATTTCTTTGCATTTAAATCTTCCAGTTATAGCCATGGCACATGACATATAAGTGATTTCTTTTCCACAGATTGTTGGTAGTATCAACAGAATTTGATTTGGTACAAGAGCATTCAGTTTGGTATCTCTCTGGAAAAGTCTGAAGTACCAACTCCTGGCAGTGCAAGCTAACATAGATTTTTTTTTTTCTACAGAACTCAGCTGATTCCTCCAGTGGTTTAGCTGTTTAATATGTTTCATGCCAAATATGAGGGGGGAAAGAAAAAAAATAGAGGAAAACTAGAAGAAGAACACGCATCAGGTTTTTGACTGCATGTCAGGAGCCCAAATCACACATTTCAGATCAAACTATTGCCCGCATTCTAAGCAGATTAGAAATTATTTTATTATCAAAATACTATTTAAAAATCAGTACTTCTAATCCAACTTCCACTGCTGAAATTCATGCCATTTCCATGAGGGCTGGCACATAAACTCTCTACTGCCTATTTTTGTTAACTGCTTTGTGGGAACTTTGTGGTTTGGTGGATATTTTTTCACAGAACAGCAGCATCTCAAGGACAAGTATAGTACCTACAAACTTATCTTTATAGCAAGTACAAATTTCCAGGTCCACTCCTATCCAATCTGCTCCCAATATCACACCAGTTATCACTAATAAGCAAGATTCAAAAAAAATCACCACACAACCCAAAGTTCTCAAAACACTCTCAACTTCATAAAACAACCAATAATACATTTTGGAAATGTGTGAACTACTAAAGATGTGAATATGTTTGGCAAAGATCAAGAGGATAACAAGCATTCAGTATGCACAGAGAAGCCAGAAATGTGCTAGGGTATGGATGAGAAGTCTTCCTGCACGTCAAATGACACTGCATTAAGTAACAATTCTACAGATAGATAATCACACACAATTTTTGTGTTGGTTAGTTGTATGTTTTTCTGTTTGGTACCAGGCAAATGATACACAGATACAATCTAACAGTGGGGTCCATTCCACCAAAATTCCAAGAGTTTCTAACAAAACTACTTAGCACAAAATTCCTAGGATGGTTTGGTTGCACAGCCTATTTAGAAGCACACCCTCAGATGACAAGAAGTCCCTATTGTCTACATCTTCAAGGATCAATCCACTGGCCACTGCTGTGGTCAACATTCCAGCAATCCCAATACACCTTTGTCATTTTAGGATACTGTTGTTCACCTGGTGGCTAGACCAAAACTCACCATTTCCATGCTCCACGTGATTTAGGTTCATAAAACATAAATCTAGTTTGATCTTTAATATATAAACTTGGTCAATAGCAGGTGAATGAGGGCAAGGTTAGGGAACTTTTAAAAAGTCAGATGTGCACTCACAAGGGCTGAAGAAACTACCTAACTTTATTGCCAGGTCACTCCACGATCTTTAGAAAGTCATGGTAATCAGAGGAGGTTCTCAAGGACTGGAAGAAAGCATCACTCCCACGTTCAAGAAGGGCAAGAAAGAAGCTGGAAATCTACAAAGACAGTTGAAAGTACATAGGTAGAGTAAAACCTTTAACTAGAATTCCAAATGAATCAGGTTATAATTTAACAGAGCTCTTTTAGAAGAGGTGGCACTGCAGAACAAGCATTGTGTAAAGGACCTGAACTTCAGGATAGCAAATATATGGAACAGCACTAAATTCAGAATGGGGTGGGGAGTGCAAGGCAAAACCATGTTTTAATCACTCAAAAGGACTGCAGGCTTCACCTGTAACGTAAGACAGCTCAGCCCTCACACCAACTGCTTTACTTGCATTGGACATAACAAAAAGATGGGTCCCAATTGCAAGACAGGACAGCAACACAAAGCAAGACAGGGAGCTGCTTTACTGAAGTTTCAAAGTTGCACAGGAAAGGTGTTAGTGGTACTGACCACTCCAGTTTTTCCTAGACTGCCTGGTGCCAGAGTCTGGAAGGCAAGTTAAGAAACTTAAGTCTGTAGGAATATCTGGAGTCCATGAAAAAAACTGGCAAGAGGAAGTATTGCTGGAATGTGAAGCAGGAACCTAATTTCTCCCCAGAACTCTCAATGATTTTGACAGCACGGCAAACAAGTAGAAGGCAGCACTGCTAACAGAGGCGTAAAAAGAGCCACTCTAGAACTGCCAAAAGAGAACACCTTACTAAAATGTCATTCTTGGAGAAGAAGCAAGAGTGAGAAGAAAAATGAAAAATGGATGCCATGCCACCCTTTCTCAATTTGCTTTGAAGAGGCAAATCTACCACTTTGTATCTACAGTACAAGGAAATACAGTACAAGGAAAACCGTTATTCACGATACATGTCAGGCAACCTTGGAAAAACTCCAAGTAACCACCGTAACAGGAGAGGTGAAAATAAAGGAATCTTCTTTAGGTAATCTGAAAATAAAGATTTTCCAAGGTCCACCACCTAGGGAAAACTAGAGAGCCCAAGGTGAAACTGCCAGAAGAAAAACTGTCCCAGAATTAAGAGTCATAAGGAAAGAAATTTGAGTCACAGATCTGATCCTGCCTCCAAGAGATACAAAAACAAATAAAAGTGAACTGGCAGATTCTGACAAAGGAATACAGCACTGTTATTAAACATTTGCTGAGACAAAGTGCAGTGGGAGTGAGGAGAGAGAAACCTGAAATACACACGAAGATAACTAATTTTTTTTCCATTTAGTTTACATGTGGGTTTTTTATTATTACACAGATTATCCAGGTATTTTACTGTAACCTGGCACGCTTCTTGCCATGTAGCTCACAACAGTAATAGTTTCTGCACAGAGTAACTCAGAATAGCACCTGCGTTTTCAGCAGTAGGTTAAATGAATCTTAAATGATAGAATTTATTACATGAAAAATGTCAACTCAAACTGCTACAGAAGTCCATCTTATTTTGAAGAGTATTTATTTCTTCTTTAAAGACATAAAAGCATCTTTATGCTTAGGATTAATAACCTTAACTCTTAGAATCTTAAAAGATTTCTAATTTTTCTAGGATGAAGATCAACAAAACGCTGCTCTCAGTCATGCAATGTAATATTATCCAAACCAACAACATCCTACCAACAAAAGAAAACAAACCATCTGAAAGTAATTCTTATGTATGTATTTTGATTATTCTTTAGTTATTCCAAAAGCACACTGTTATTATTGTCAATGGCAAAAGGCATCCATGTAAAGCTATAACTCATTTGAAACTATGACAATTCCCAGGCCTTTTATTCTCCTGGGTGTACTGACATTTCAAGCAAAAAAATTGAGCAAATGCAATGATGAAAAAAAAGAGACAATGATTTCCAGTGTCCCATTATTTTATCTTTTCATTTTCCAGTTATATAAGCCACCCCTGGAATGAAACACAAATACTTTCATGACCACTTCTTGCAATACTCTCAAAAAATTAAACAGAATCTTAAAATAAAAATAAATAAAATCAAATAAAACAGGGTTCAGATAAATCACCACCACCCTCTGAAAAACCAGAAGTGTTCCAAAAAATCTGTAACAACTATGACGCAGATCTGGCAGTGCTACACTTCATCTGAGGAAAAAATTACACAAATGTCAGATTTCAGTATCTTTTTTAAACTTCCACCCCAAATTTATCAGGTACTATGAAACAGTTTTTCCCAAATGATACTTTGTCAATATTAATACAGTGGTGACTTGCAGAAACAAGTTAACAAGTTACCTGTTAAAATCGTTTTTTCCTCCACCAGTTTTCCAGCTGCTCCTTTAGCTAAACACCAACTATGTCTGACCTCACTTAGTTCACATGAGACCACGGAAAAGAAGACAAAATCCAATATACACATTGCCTGGTGTGCCGTGACTTGATCAATCACCACAATGATGCTAACAACATTCTGCTTATGACATGCAACTACGAAATGTTCCCATAAGTAAATAGAAATGAATTTAAGACAACTACCATCTCAGCACAACCACACAGCCTTGAAACTCCTGCTTCAATTTCTACATCATTCTATAAGATTTCAGCAACAGCCATTTTGTGCTGCTTACACATAAAATCATTTGATTGAGTTTATGCTCGATATGATGAAAGAAAACCTCTACACATAATTTCAGTCTCGGAAAAAAACATTGATTGCATGCTCAAGATTTTAAATTTATGATGAGTGTCAGCCTGTTCTATTCTTCTATTTGACTATCCTTGGTCAAAACAATATCATGCATTCAAATTTTCTTAGCACTACACTTCTTGCAATAGTGCTGTTTATTAGCTCTAATGTGTAGATATCTAATTACTAAGTTTATTTTACAACACAAGCATCAGGGCAAATACTTCAGAAGAAAATACTTGACTTTTAAAAATAATATACTTTTTAAAAATTAAGAGAGCATGACAAAAATGGTAAAGAACTTTTTTCATTCTGTTACCTTACATCTGAAGGACAGAACTTAACTTCGGACCATAGCCAAAGAACTTCTAGCAAAGTTGCTAAGCTTTCACCACAAATCCAATAGTCCAGTTACATCTTTCCTGCAGTTTGCTGGCAAGTTCTTGAGTATCTATGTTCCCTACCATGCCAACAGCGGGATACATTTTAATACTTTGAGGAACCATATGCACTTTCCTTGGGATATGTTAGCAAAAGAAAAAATGAAAAAGGTCGTTCTCATAAGTGAGCCTAATTTGCACATACAAGCTTGCAGCCAAGGAATATGTTTGTGTGCTACAACATTTTTCCCCCATCCCACTAAACATTTTTTTTCTTTACTCAAGCGCACTTCATCTGTGATTTCAATTTGCCATTGAAAAAAGCGTATGTAAGATGAGCTGCAAAATTACAGGATTGTAAATTTAAATGTCAAAATGTAAATGAAAAATGTACAGATATCCAAGAAGCATGCCACTGGAATTATACAGAGCTTTAAAAAAACACAAAACCCTAATCCAGTACCACTACTATTATAACATACAGTGCTCTCAACAATTTTCTTTGCCTATCAACTTTACTTTTGCTAGTTGGCAAATACTGGTTTTTAGCATTGTTAGATGCCAGTCCAAAAAAAATCTCAGAGATTTCATTTTCTCTCCTCACCAGACTAGAAGGTAGCCAGCTAGAATACTAGAACCTTTCAGTGCCTCTAGGTCTCTGCTCAGACATCTCCTTCCTGCCGATGAGGCCAGCCACAGCGGATCCTGAGGTTTCTAAAATGAAATGTGATTAGTATTTTGTGGTGAAGTACGAGTGATCAGAAATAAAGAATAGGCAGAAAACGAAGATATTAAATTCTCCACTAAAACCCAGTATCTGTTTCTGTGCTTAATTGTATTTTTGCTACCCATTCCTCCAGAAAAAAAATTTACAAATGTCCTTTCTTTCACAACAAACTTCTGCAGAGACATGCAAGCCTGCTATGAGGAAACTGAAAACACTTTTACTTCATTGAAGAAAGTAGGAACTGTACAAAAAAAAAAATCTCCAGACACAATGAACCGTCTGACCCAGAGCAAGATATAATTCACAAAAATGTCTGTATATTCACTTCTGCCCCTCTACATTCTTCTTGAACACCTGAGCCTCTGGAGAGGTGCTTATGTGGAAAGACAAGTATGGATCAACAGCCTCCTGCCACAAACATTATTCAGTCTCTCAGAAGGTACAAAACACCCAAGAACACACATAGACAACTGTTTTCTATAACCCAGATAATTCTTTAGATACACCTGCAAAAGTCAGACATAAAAAAAGGCTATTCACTATATATTGAGGCTGAGCCTGACTTTTCTGTATAACCAGCAAGGTGAGCTTTCAGTTCTACCCCGACACTCTAAAACTACCTCAGTACAACTTTAATGAGAGGCTGATAACACCATTGCAAACTTTATTCCAGATTTCACGTCTACCATCCTCCTTAACTTTCCCAAAACCTATAAATTCAAAGAACAAACCTGGTTCTTTGCACACACGTTCACTCCAAATGGTCTCCACTCCCAAAGCAAACTTACAAGAGCTTTGTTGTGTCAGCAGACCAGAGGCCAGGCAGTGCCTCCTCAGCTTCGACAGGCTCCCCAGCTTACTTCCTCTTTCACCACATAACAAAATACTGAAGAGCAGGCTTTTAGTAGCAAGCCAAAAGGAAGGAAAAAAACCCAACCCAACAACAACAAACACAACAACAACAACAACAACAAAATCACCAAACCTCAACTCCCAAAACGTTGAAATCAATTACTAGTCAGGTCTCCTACTCTTTCAGGACTGGAGCAAGACAATGAAGCAGATAAAAATCAAATGATCCTTCAGGCCAATGGTGGGGTTTGCACACTTTTGCAAGACCAACATCCTCACTACAGAAATAAACTTCTGCTGACTAGTGCTACAGAACAGAATGATAGTAGCATGGTCACAGTTTTCAATAAGCAGGATTACTTGGAGAGAGCCACAGTTTTGCCCATCTTGGACAGAGAACAAACTTCAATTTACTGACTGTTACATCACAGAGAAGACTATGTGGTTACATGACTTATACAGAGAGAATATACAGAGAATGATGTCCTTAAGCAAAAATATTTCATGTTCTCAAGCAGCAGAAATACATATAGAATCATCCATTCCTTTGAAAACAAAGTAATTTCTGAGGGCACTTAGACACATTATAGTACGATCTAGAACGAGACTAAATGCTAGCTAAATTTAAAGACAACAGTGGTTACTAGTTGTATTCACTGAGCAGAGCTTAGGATCAAATTAAAGTGTATAGTCTTTAAGTAATCTGATTCTTGCTCTAGACTTAATGACTGCAAATGAAAATTCAACTGTCAAGGGTGCATCTGACAGCTATAGGTAAGTCAGTCATCTGAAAATAAGAACTTGCAAATGTTAATAGACTGTATAGAAAATGTCAATCCTGGTGCAAACTTTCAACAAGTAAAGTTTAATTAACTCCCCTTATTGACCTTCTTAGAACTGACTCCACAGAGCCTATCTTTTGATAAAAGAACAAAAGCAGTATATTCGTCCTTCATATCAGACAGAAATTGGGTGCCTGTATTAAGAGGAAATTTCTAATGCCATCTAAAGACTTGAATGACAATGTCCTGATTTAGTGTACATGCTACTTCCAGGCAACAAAAGAGAGGACATGCTAATTCCTGGTGTGTTACATCTGCTAATTTTAACATAAAATTGATTAAAATATACTGCCCTCGACCAGAGTTACAGTGCACTTTCATGCATTAAGATAATCTCTCTTTCCAAGGCTTCCTATTAAGATAAGGCAAATATCCGACCATCTTTAACCTGTATCTGTAAATACCATGAGTGACAATGATTTTGTAGAACTGGTGTTTCAATCTTATCGGGTCTATAATACTTGCAGCAGCACCGGAACCACAAAATTCTAAAATATTCTTTCTATAAAATAATGCAAGAGGTATATGACAGCATTTATATGATAACATCTAAATATGGAACATTTCCGTTCTTTTTTGTCAGTCAATACTGCTGCATGAAATTTACCACACACATCTTCAAAATCCATAAAAACAAAGACTTTGGAATTTGTAGCACTTTGAGTTCACTCTGAAGTAGAGGAGCATTTGAGACAGCACATCAAGCAGAAAATTCAAATGAGCTGGTATAAATGACAAGTAACATACATAATATGTAATTCCAGGTATATCCAGAGTCATCAAAATGTCAGACTCTGATGACTTAAATTACTTCAATTGAACAATTTATAAACTAGCACAAAGTCTTTCTTTTTACATAATTTCCCTTTTTCATCATAAAGAAATTATGTATTTTTATATCTACATAGACTATGCTTGTTATATTCAAATGTAATAGTAGCCATGAACACAAACACTTAGAATAGAATTTTACTCTTGCCCTATATTCTGTTATTAAAACCACTGTAGTAAATATGCGGTGTGCTAATGCAAAAATAACTCATCTTGGGACTTTAATTCTTCCTTTGAGTCAATGATCTTCTACCAATTTCACATGAAAAATGGTTTATAGCGATACTACCTTCCCAGTTTTAGGCTAAAGTGCTTGTGACAGTCCCCTAGAATTCTCTCTTTTTAGGGAAGTTTTCAATGTAACTTACGAGATGAGCAGAGATGGGAACAAATACTCTGTGGCTAACCTTGTATTTCCTTCCAATTTTGCAGAGACAGTAACAGAGTGATGAAGGCTGCATGGCTGTACTTCCTTGCAGGACTGATATAGCTAAAGGATAAAGTACCATTAATGAAAGAAAATGAGCTGTTTCCTCAAACAGCAAGGACTTGGTGCTTCTAGTACACGTTCCTGTTCTTGGGGATATGCTACAACCCTATTGTTAGTCTGCAGCTAAAAAGAATACTAAAAATATTTGTTGCATTTTATTCTTTATTCTAAGAGGGTAGCATGACTATTCCAAGAATTTGTACAATTCCACAAGCACATCAGCAGCTCCTGAATGCTGAAGGTCCAATCATGTATCTTACTACTTACTCTTATTTTTAAACCAAAAAAAATTCACATGGATTTTTTCTGAATGGTAAAGAAAGAGAGAAAGGGAGAGGAAAGATTTATTTAACTACACATCAACAGGACACTGTTCTTATAAATAACATGTAGTAAAGCACACAGCAACTCAAATTAGATCTTTCCCAACACAACCTAAATCTCTTTCCTGCCTCTAGGAAAAGAGATTTCTGCCTCTTTTCTGCCTTTTATAACCAGGGGTTATGAATAGCCAAGCATGTTCATTCATGTTACAAGCCACTGCAGGTCAGTGATCAGCAATCCCACTTCCGTGCAAAATAATTAAAATGTTAGTGATGGGCAGCAAGTGTGTTCTTAAGCCCTACTGGTGACATGGGATGTCGCCACCCACACTAAGGAATCAGGCAAAGACTTTTCTTTTTTCCAGGGGACCAAAACATCCATTACACATAGGCACAGCTGATGTTCCAATGGCTTTCCTCCTAAACCCTATTCACAGAATTCTCTATTCATCAGGGCTTCTTCTACTGGAACATATACAGAAAGGACTAGTTCAGTTAAGCATAGGGAACTACATAGCACACCCTGAGCATCATCAGGCATCAACTGAAAAAATGACAACTGTTTTCTCTTACAAGAAGATGGAGTAAATTGAAAGATGAAGTTCATCACCAATAGCTAAAAAGCAGTGATACAAAACATCTGCTAACCCTGGAAAAATGCTCAGCAAGCTGGCCTGCGAAGTGTTATCACAGTAATTTGCTCTCCATATCAGTATAGCAGTAGCAGCATCAGTTTTGACTTTTCCTTTCCCAGGGACACAAAGAATCACAAAGGCAAGATGTTCACAAGATGCTGCTTTGGGGACCACAGCTACAGGTCTTTAAACTACTCATGTCTGCAGCTACAGGCAATTTTAAATAATTGGTCTGTTCAGCAAGGACCAGAATTGGTCTAGAATAAAATGACTTTTACTCTGTAAGACAGTCTACACCCTACTCCAAAATAGCTGCTTGCCCTACAGTTATGCCAATCAATTGCTGTGCGTAGATAAAGCATCACCGCTATGGAGGTTCCTATTAAAAACTCACCAAAATTCTACTGCCAGCAAAACATGCTCAAGGTCTTGTGTGTTAGCTTTACGTGGGGAGTGGGGGTTTTGAATAGTTTAGTTTTTCAGATAAGCAATGGATAGGCTGATCCTTCTGTCTCCTAGGCCAAGGGCAAAATACTGTGTATTACTGGATGTACTGTACACTGCTATGTCAGCTGCAAAGTACAACAGAAATTTTTCATGATGTAAAAAACAATGAGCAGAATTTGGATTAAAAAATTATTATTGGATGTATCGAGAAATACAACAGAGAGGCAAAATCTCAATTAGAACTTAAACTGACCACTTCTGCAAAGGATAATAAAAAATGTTTTTATAAATACATTTATAGCAAAAGGAGGGGCAAGGAAAAACTTCCATTTTTTATTGGATACAGTGGGGGGCGTAATTATCAAGTATGAGGAAAAGGCTCAGGTACGTAACACCTTTGACTCAGTTTTCAACAATAAGCCAGGTTGTCCTCAGGACAACTGGCCCCCTGAACTAGTAGATGGGGATGGAGAGCAGAATAGACCCCCTGTAATCCAGGAGGAAGCAGTCAGTAATCTGCTGAGCCATTTGGATGGTCATAAGTCTATGAGGCCAGAGGGGATCCATCCTAGGGTGACAAGGGAGCTGTGGAAGAGCTTGCCAAGCTGCTCTCCATTATTTATCACCAGTCCTGGCCCACTGGGGAGGTCCCAGATGACTGGAAGCTGTCCAGTGGGATGTCCATCCAAAACAAGTGCCAGAAGGAGGATCTAGGAAAATTACAGTCCTCTCAGCCTGACCTTGGTGCCCAGCAAGATTGTGGAACATATCATCTTGAGTGTGACCAAACAGACAGGACCCACAGGACAGCTGTGGGATCAGGCCCAGCCAGTGTGGATTTAGGAGGGGCAGGTCCTGCCTGACCAACCTGATCTCCTTTTATGACCACGTGACCCTCTGGTAGATGAGAGGAAGGCTGTGGATGTTGTTTACCTGGACTTCAGCAAGGCCTCTGACACTGGCTCCCACAGTATAGTCCTGGAAAAGCTGGCAGCCCGTGGCTTGGACAGAAGCACTCTTTGTTGGGTAAAGAACTGACAGAATGGCTGGGCCATTCACAGTGCTGGTGAAATGGTGCTGCATCCAGTTGGTGGCCAGTCACCAGTGGTGTCCCCCAGGGATCTGTGTTGGGCCCTCTCTTGTTTAACATCTCTACTGATGATCTGGATGAGGAGATCAAGTGTATTATCAGTAAAGCTGCAGATGATGACACCAAGTTGAGTTTGACTGTCAATTTGGTTTTTAGGAGGGTTCTGCAAAAGGGCCTGGACAGGCTGGATAGATGGGCTGAATCCAATAACGTGAGGTTTAACAGGACCAAGCACCAGGTCCTGCGCTTTGGCCACAACAACCTCCTGCAGCACTACAGGCTGGGGACAGAGTGGCTGGACAGTGGCCAGGCAGAAAGGGACCTCAGGGTGCTGACAGACGGCAGATGGAACATGAGCCAGCAGTTGCTCTGGTGGCCAAGAAGGCCAATGGCATCCTGGCCTATATCAGGAATGGTGTGGCCAGCAGGAGCAGGGAGGTCATTCTTCCCCTGTACTTGGCACAGGTGAGGCTGCACCTTGAATGCTGTGTCCAGTTCTGGGCCCCTCAATTTGGGAAGCATGTTGAGGTGCTGGAGTGTGTCCAAAGAAGGGTGACGAGGTTGGTGGAAAGATCTGAAGCACAAGTCCTGTGAGGAGTGGCTGAGGGAGCTTGGGGCTGTTGAACCTGGAGAAAAGGAGGTTTCAGGGGTGACCTTAACCACTCTCTACAACCACCTGAAAGGAGGGTGTAGCCAGGTGGGGTCAGTCTCTTCTCCCAGGCAAGCAGTGACAAGATAAGAGGACATGGCCTTAAGCTGCACTAGGGGAGGTTTAGGCTGGACATTAGGAAGAAGTTCTTCACAGAAAGAGTGATTTGACATTGAATGGGCTGCCCAGGGAGGTGATGGAGTCACTGTCCCTGGCAGTGCTGAAAAGACTGGAATTTGGGACTCGGTGCCATGGTCTAATTCACATGGGGATGTTCAGTCATAGGTTGGACTCAATCTAAAAGGTATTTTCCAACCTAGCTTGTTCTGTGAATGGGCTTACACTGCTTTTTCTTCAGCTATAGACCTTCCATAAGTCTCAAAAGGTGTTGAAAATACTTTCAAGTAAAGCCGTTTCAGATGAAAACAGAAGGCTGGTGTTTTTGAATTAAAAGGAAAAAAAAACCTGCAACAAAACTATAAGTGTTCTGTAGTTCAGACTTCACCTACATTTTTACAGAAACCTGTTTCTTCAGAGTAAAACTGGTTATTTTCCAGGCCAAAACTATGTTTTCAAAGCAAAGTCAAGGAACAGGAGAAGATGGATGGGATTGTGGCCATAATCTTAAAAAGAAAAAAAACCCCAAAACCTACTGTTTCTTCACGGTAAACCTAGAATGTTTTTCTGAATCTTTTCAATAATTCCCCAGGGATGCTGCACACACAGCAAGTGTATCATTAAACCATCCATATCACATTATGAAATGTCTCATATGCCCAGAGATATAAAGAATTTTCAAATAATTCATGGTTAACTTGCTACCATAGTTTTGAAGTCCAGTTACCAGTGAAGACTTTCTTACCTCACTTTTCACTTTGTCATGTCTGCACGAAAAGCTATGGCATAAATCCACTCCCATTTGAAAGCAGTTTACTTGGTATATTTATTCCTAGCTACAAAAACTAGACTGAAGTGCTGGAGATTTTGAACCACACTCAAAGGCATAAACACACTCAGACTACCTGGCACATACCACCACTAGCTAAACTAAGTTATTTGCAAGTGTGGAGTTTAAAACTTCACACAAGGAATTTTTTTAATAACTTGTGAAACCAATTTTCATGCTAGCTACATGTCGTTCTGCAAATTTAGAATGTAGCAGTATAATTCCTAGTTTCATTATGTTACACATTAATTGAAACAAGGTAGTGAAATTCCTGCTTTTCAGCTACAATGGTGAAAAAATGAACTTAAAAAATTTGCATGAACTTCTGAATGTGACTTGACGGTGTAAGCTGCAAAATTTTCAGCTGGTATCTCAAGCTGCAATGACCTCTCACTGCAGAACACACAGTAAGGAAAGTACATACCATGAAAGAAAAACAAACAAAAAACCCCCCAAAAAAAGAAAAAAAAAAAAACCCTGCTACTCAAATTTTGAAAAGGAAAGTTCCAAAAGTGCATTGCCACAACTACCTCAGCATATAAACTGACAGTTTATTTTTAAAGCCTATCTAGAGTACTTTCAGGGCAAATTAGCAAATCTATGAATTTACAGAGCACAGAAAAAACAAATGGCTCAAAACTGGATATTTCTTTGTTCTAAACTTTAAGCCTGGAGTACTGAATCCCCAATTCAGTGACCTTGTTTCGAGTCAGTGAAGGAAACAGACTTATGAATTGAAATCACTTTCATAATGGCTAATAAAAATTACACAAGTTTCAAGAAATAGATGTGATATTTAAGATGTAGTTCACTCAATACCACAAAGGCAAACTAAATTAAAATTTAAGAACTTCACTTTAGACACTAGTGTAAGTTTTGACCCTGCATATTTACAATTCAGCTTCATTTTCTCACAATGTCAAAAAGGGAAAAAAAGCAAAAAAGCCCCTATGGCTGTTGATACAAAATTACTGATCTCTTTTTATTTTGGGGATTGTTCATAAAATTGTTTGGACTGTAAGTTACTGAAGTCTCTGCACAACACCGAGCAGATGTTTAGTGCTGAACTTCGGTTTAAATTTCTAGCAGGTGACTATCACTGCTGCAACAAGCACTTTTGGTTTGTCCTCCTGTTTTACCCCCAGTTCCAGGCTTCTCCCCTAATAGCACAGGATGTAAACAGAAAAGCAAGTTACAAAGAATTAAAAAGTTATTACTCAGGCAAGCTGTGATTCCCGTCCACTTTTAGCCTGAGGCAAACGTAGGCTAATTAGACTGAGGTTAACCTGCAATGAGAAAAGGTCAAGCTGCATTGCATTATTTTGCATTTGCTTTGGGCTACGTGAATGCACATTATTCAGTGTTCACAGCTCATCTTATGAGCAGTAACCTCACTGCACACCCCTTTATAAACAATTCTGGTTTTAAGACTCAATCCCATGTGTTGAGATAAAATACACTTACAGTACACTATCACTGGCAATACAATGGCCAGAACGTGAAAACTCGGCACAGAGTTTTGCCTTCCCGGTCCTTATAAAACCACCAAAACAAACAAACAACGCCAAACAAAAAATCAAACAAACCACAAAAACAGAAACAAAAACAAACACAAACCCTAACATTATTGTGCAGCTAAATACATGCTAAAACCACGGAATGAATTAACAGAATTTTCACTGTAAGCGCCACTGGGAGATCATTTAACATCTGCCCACCTCTTCTCATGTAAGATTTAAATTTACTTTGTTGTTGAATTGGTAGAAAAATGACATTGTTTTTGTAAATGTAGATTATCATTTCAAGTGAGATACTCCTACAATCTGCACCCAAACGAACACTGAAATTAATCTCATGACAGCTTGGAAAGTTCCACTTACTTAGAGAGAACAGCTTTTTTCCCATTAAAGCATCCTTCAACTCTACCAGATTCAAATGTCCATTTAATAAGTATTTCATTCTATATGAATCTACACGTCTTTGGAGGTCCCGAGATAAGCTCAGTAGTCCACAATCAGGAAAAAATCTCCTCTGCTCCTGGTCAGAGGTCTTAATTTTTTCATTTTGGAAAGCTGTTGCAGAAACCTTTTGAACAATATGCAACTGTTGAACAGCAGAAGGTGCTGCAGAAAAAAAGAAGAAAGAATGAGAGGAGAGGAAAAAAAAAGTGAGGAGTAAAGTGTACAAAAGAAATATCTCTTTTTACAAAAATGCATCAAAACACCATCCCATCTGTATACAGGATCTCTTGGAGGGTTCTAGAGAAAGTAAGAGGAAATGAGAGTGGCTGGATTTACATTTTAATGAGGAGTCCACACAGGGAAAGCCCCCTGTCTCTCTGGCTCCAGGGTTTTCTTGACTCCTGGCCACAGAGCAATCTTCCACTTTTATCAGCTGGTGCTTCTCTCTTTGGCTGAGCGAAAGCTGTGTGTCGAGAGAGTGGCCCTACACTAAAAAAAACAAACTCAATTTTAGGACAGTCACTACCAGCAGGATTCCCACAGACATGAATAGAGTTAAAATAATGATTTTAAAAAGGATATATGAAAAGATAATAAAAAGGCACTTCACCTAGTTAGTTCTTTTTTACAAGAAAAGACAAAGAGTGGAGTAAAGACACAAAGAAGCTAGGAGATGAAACCAAAACCCTGAACTCAGTCCAGGTAGTCTCTTTCACAGCTATGAAAGGAAGAGCAATTCTTTTTTGTCAAATTATCTTACCAGAGTCGAAGAGAAAAATCTTTTATCTCCCTCTATGCTCTTGCTTTGGAAGAAAAGTATCAAAATGTTGACTAAATTGCTACAAAAGGACTCCACTGCATGGATTTTTTAAAATATCACTTCATTCATGCAATCCAAGCACAGCACAGAACAAGTGATGACTATACATGTATAGCTCACTTACAGAACTAATTATTGGGTGTAATAATGCCTAGAGCAATCCTCTGAAATTCTCACAGTTTGCCCAGTAGGTTCATCCCTTAACAACTGACATGACGAGACAGACATCCAGCACAACACGTGAAGATTTGACTACACCATTCCCATTGTGAACACTAACTTGCTGTTGCACTCTTGCAGGCTGCAGTGAAAACCTTCCTCACCTTGTCACCGTGAAGGACTAATTACATCCCTTAAGACTGAGAGGAAAACTCTTCTAATCAAGGATCAACTTTGGCATCTGCATTTAGGTTCATACTAACCTTGCTTTTCAGTATGCACACATTCATAAGCAAATTCTTTTCAAAGAAAATCATTCAAATTAGAGGAGAACTTGGGCCAAAAGTACATCTCTTTTCACTACAAGAACTTGCCTAATGGAATTATTCTCTTCTCTGCAAGCCCTTGGAAATTAATTGAGAGAGAGCTTATATACACACATAAAGCTAAGAACAGTAAAGAATAGTACACATATCCGTAAGCAGTGCAACCAACACCTTCTGCTATGCCCAAACTGCTTTACTGATCTCAAACCATTTATGATTTCTACTTAGATCTAATAACAACAAATAAATACTGATTTCTTTTAGCCTTTTAAAATACTTGAAAGGACTTTTCTTTCTGTAAGGAAGCAGAACAGATGTCACATACTACAACCTGCTGTTTGAGACTGCTCTTCATCCCTGTATGCTCTCTAAACACCAACAATAGCCTAAACAAAGATGGAATGAAAACAAACAAGACACAAGTGACAATGAGAGTCAGCATTATCCTGCTGATTAAAATACAGTCACAAGAAATGGACTGGCGCTTCCATGTGGAAACACCTCATCACTCCCACTCTCTGCTTTTCAAATGTGAAGAATGACAAAGAGCCCAATGGCAACATTCCTGTAATTTGTCCATTTAGCATGGACCATTTCTACACATCCCTGCTTGTGATAATGCTCGATCTACATCAGAAGTTCACTTTCACATTTTATTATGTTCTATATCAAAAAAAGGGCAAAATAAAAATGCATAGCATTCCTTGTAGAACTCTGAGCCAGGAGCATACTACTTCAACATGCATTATGTACAAAGAGTGCACGTACAACACAGCTAAGATTTCTATTTGTTTACTTTCCTCTGGTGGCTTGTAGGAGCAATAATTCACTTCAGAACTTCATTTTTAGTCTGGTCCAAGTAAAAGAACTGCTGCAGAATTGCAGAATTCTTAGAATTATGAAACATAATCATAGGTTAATCAGGCCAGAGAAGCACGGTTTTTCAATAACATGCACATGTAGTTCTACTACAGCTTTTTTCTTTCTTCCAAACAAGCAAAAGCTTACTTCAGAAGAAAGTTCTTACAAAGTAAGGCCTTTCCCTCTCCCTGGTTCTGCTACCTTTCTGGCTTTCATTATCAGAACACCCCCATGAGTAAAGATACTCTTTCAGTGCTGAAACCACTTTACTAACCCAGCTTCTGTTGTGCAGGTCTCAGTGTCTCTTCTGTGGTGGTGCATATATCTGGGGAAAAAAATGTACTCTCTTTTTGTAAGATAAAGAGAATCCCTCAATTTAAGTTCTCACAAGACCAACCCTGTATGGCTGCCTTATGTCCGATCTCAACTTCTAGAGCAACAGAGTCTTCAATGGACTTCTGGTATTTCCCTCCCACATCCACTTCCCTACACTGATCCAAAATGATCCACTTATACAAATAAAGTGACTACTGAATTTAAGATTCAGTAGTGATGCCTGTAGACCTGGAACACTGTCAGCATGCATCATTCATTCATCTCCCTCCTGCATAGCTCCTCAAAAAGGCAACCACTGAACTTACACAGCACAGGATGCCATGGTTCTTTCGGAAGCATTCATTTCCCTATGCTCATTAGAAAGGCTGTCCATAGCAACAAACTCTGATATAGATATTTACATAGTAAAAATGTAACTCCTGATAGACATGTAAATACACAGGCTGAAGCTTTTGTTCCCAAGTCCATAATACTCCAAAAAGCTACATGATTCATTTTCCACGTACAACAGATACCTACCAGAAAAGTCCTTAGGCCCAAAGGAACCAACCTCTCTGGTGAGAACAGTCCTGGAGAACGTTCTGCTATGTACAGCTTTCACTCCAAAGGGCTCCAGTGTGCAAGAAAGCATGGCAAGCAGCCACAGCTTTCCCTCTGCAGCCTCCTGCAGCCTTTTACACATGCTGAACCCCAAAGGGCAGGCACACGGAAGATTAAGAATATACACCTTAGCTTGGTGTTTTGCAGAAAGTCAACACAGAAAGATCAGATTCAACTTGTGGCAGCCAGTGCTGCCGGCATGACACACAACAAGACCCTAAACCAGCTGGCGCTCCAGAGGAACTGCAGGCTTTGTGCCCAGGAGTATCACATTACAATAGTCAGGAGAAAAGTGATGAATAGATAAGTAATTGAGGTCAGGTCAGCCTCTGACAAGGGAGAGTTTTCTGTCAGCGAGAGGCAAGAGAAAAGACTCTTTGTGAATGCTAAGCTCTTGTAGAGCAGATGGGGACGCTCCTGACAAAGCCACATGCCATGCACACAGCAACTTTGTAGGACTTAACAATTTTCCAGATATCATCAACCATTATCACCTCCATCTTACCCACATTTGGTTTAGGCTTACACTCCCTCTTTTCCAAAACCTCAACTCTGATTCTTCTCGGTTGTTATTTATATCTTATCCTTTCATGTATACATCATTTGCCTACTGCCGACACACATCCACAGCCAGCTTGCCTACTGGTCTGTAGAGAAAATAATTCCTTTCTAATACCAGAGACCTAGCAGGGGAGCTGCAGATTTACATCTTTACTTCTGTTATGCACCTTTACACACATGCCGATGGAAGGAATAATAGAAAAATATTTAGGGTTCATCTCTGAAGAGACAACTTTCAAAAAGGAAGCACAGCCAAAGAGCCAGTCATCCCAAAAACGGTTCCTAATGGATGTGTGTTTTTACATGACTGATGTTTCTTTCGAGAAGTGCAAAGAAAGAAAGCCTGGTTAAGCCACCTGCCACTGCAGAAGCAGAATACAAAGTGTGTGGAGAAACCTCATGACACCGTGTATTCCCACCAAACCTAATGCCGCTCACAAGCTGAAAACGAATTAACACATACACTGTTACGTAACTCAGCATGACAAAGAAATTGTATTTCTTCAGGGTTTTTTGGAGGTAACACTTTCTTCTTTTCTTATCAAACACTGCAAACTGTCACTGATTTCTGTTCCTCTGCTCTTCCTGCCTGTTCCAGTAGTAATCCTGCAGATGGCACTGGGGACTAAGAAATTTCCTTCCATATTTTTTTGTCGGAGGTCTTTTACTCTGTATTCATTTCTTGTTCATTGAATTGTACCATAGAACTCATCTTCTAAGCATCTTGATTACTTCAAATTGACAAAAATTACCCTGTCCTCCTGCTGCACCTTTAAGATCTCTTCAGAATTTTAAAAAAAAACCCAAACCCTGTATTCACCAAATACATGTCATCTGTAATAGATAATATAAAATAATGGATGGATAACATCAGTAATTTAAGTAAAATGGCATATTTAACTGAGGAAACAAAGCCTATTATCTACACATAAGACTGAATAACAAATAAACTCACATAGCAGACAGAAATGCGACTTTAAACTTAGGATAGTGAGCTGTCGTTCCTTTGAGATACCTAGAAAATGAATTCATTCAAATTTCATCCTTCATGCTTTCTATGAAGCTATTCCTATAAAATTTAAAATTCACTGTTCCCATAATCATCTGTGGCTTGATTATCTCACAGGATGCAGCAGACTCATCTGAATTGGAAAGATACTTTTCTTCTTGCTCAGTGCACCTTTTTTAGCTAGACAGATGGTACAGCAGTTTCAGAGCATAAAGTTAAGTATCTGACAAACAGCTGTAAGATTTTAAGCATCCCACTTACCCTGTCTGGGAGGGCAGCCATTCTCATCTCAGCTTATCTGAGATTCTTCAGACAAGGTATTTAAAAAAGAGCATTGAAATGCGTTCAGTTCCTAAGGCAAATTAAATTTCAGAAAACATATAGAGGTGACTGACCATGACCTCTAAGCTATCCTTAAAAAGAAAACAGATCCGTAATCTTCTCTTCTTATGGCCAAGATAAAATCAGTTGCTAAAATATTCAAGGCATACTTAGCACCTATTCACCTCACAAGACTAGACAGCCTGTGAAAGACAAACACACCCTTTCCTACACTGATCTATCTCTACATTAACAGGAAATGATTATGAAATAGAGAAGGATTGCTCCTGCCAGATGCCAACAGCCGAGCTCCCCTACTGTCTCAATCATCGAGTGAAAGGGGTGAACAGAGAAAATCTAGACAGAAACCCGAGTTCACTATTTAGAAGTTCTCTTCATTGGCTGTTTGCAGAACTACATTCATAAACGAAGCCAATGTGTAGTATTAACAGCAAAGAAGGACAACTACAGTATGCAAGGCCATTCACCCGTATTTTGCAATTAAGGAAACAGAACTGTTTAAGCTTCTTTCATTTTGGCTAAAGAGAAACTAGCAGAGAGTTGGAGGAGCCTCAGATGGTGCTGCAGACTTTAGAAGCTCAGCTGCTACTTCAGATGCCGAGACAAGAGTGTCCTTACAAACTGCCAACACAAAGGGAAGTAGCCGCTTCTCCAGAACAAGGCAGCCTTGCTAAGGAACCTAAATATCATGCACTGAGAGTGCACAATAAAGCACCTCCATCAGTGAATTAGATCAAACAGAAAACACACCCAAAATGAAGAAAACATCTGGGTTTTTTCCTCCCAGATTAGGGAGCTACAGTAGTTCACAGAAAGGGCAGACCAACATGATACATAGCCAAAGCACAGGAGGGACAGGCAAGAGCAGGGAAGAAAAGAGCATCACCTCTCCCTTCCAGCAGCAATGGCCAGCAGACCAAATCAGTTGCTTGTGAAACCATAATCCCGGACCTCTCTGGCCAATTCAGCTTCTTGCACTCAACACAATGAGCCTTAAGCCTCTTGTTAAAACTATCCTACTGCATCACTTAAGAGCCAACCAAAACAAAAGATCTCTCACATGCTTTCTATGCAGTATTTCCAGAAAGATTTCAGTTAATAAAACTGTTTATCTACAAGTTTCTCCTGATGCATTAAAAAAACAAGCTCACAAAAGTATTCATCATGTTCTTAATGATTGAAAGAGTCAAAGATTTTTTTTACTCTGTCTTAATTTTTTTTCTTCCCAGAAGAGGCAATTAAAACTCAAACAACAATAATACAGCAATAATAAATATATCTTATGTATTAATCCTATACAGAACAAATGGTCTTGATATCAAACTGAGAAAAGAAAAAAAAATGGTTTATTTCTGAATTCTAATGTTTATATGGGTCATTGACACAGTGATAGACACAATGGCCTGACACAAACAACATTTTCCATAATAATCCTCCATTTCAGTACAGCTTTCATTTGTTGTTCACAAGAATCACATTTATTTGTGTTTTTCTTGGTCTGTCCCATTTCTCCTCTTCCACAGAATTCTTTTGAACCAGAAGACTGATAAGCAAGAATGTAATAACTAAGGCAAAAATAAAAAGAATAAAACTTATCAGAGCCCACTATAACCAAGAAATTCCCTAGCCAAAGGAAAAGCTTTGCAAAAGTTTTAAGTGAAAGAATTGTTACCAGAGCCAATACAAGATTTCAGGTGAAGTATTAAATCCCTCAGCAAACCATGAGTCTAAAATTGAAATCACTTCACTACAAAAGAGAAAGCCAATACATTAAATACTTTTAAGTCCCAACCAACTACGAAAGCACTTCCAATTCCTGAATAAAAGTGTATATGCAACATGCTAATGCTTGGTCATTTGCAAATTCGGCCACTACCAGGACTTCTGCATCTTTAATTAAAAGGTTCTCCTTCCCTATACTTCTTCTAGTATGTTACTCATATTCCTTTTGATTTAAAAAAGTTACATTGCATTCCTTTATGTTATCATATGTTCTCTGAAGATTAGTATGAAAAACACTAAGTATTTCCAGCTTTACTTGACAGGTACATGCTGATGCTGAAGAAAGGCTGTCAGACTGTGTATGCACAATTCAGACATGCACTGCAAGACAAATGAAGTTCACGAACTGCTGTCTGTAAGGGGAGCTGCTTGTCCACTGAACTACACCTTTCTGTTGTTTTCAATTTAAAGTTAAGCATTAAAAGAGCATGTATGGTTCTTAGTTTTCAAAAGCGCTATACAGCCAAAAACCTCTTGGAACCACTGGAACGCTCTGGATGCAAACTGGAATTGTTTCATACATCTTTAACAAGCTCACTGTGATGAGCCCTCAGTGTGCACACACTCCACCCTGACTCCTCTTCAACCTGACTTCTGTAACATACACCCCTTCCTTTTCCTTCTGAAATCTGTGGGTTTCTTAGCCTCCTTGACTCCTTCCTCCCTCATTAACTGTTTCTCTAATAATTTAGTGGTAACACTCCAATTCCCCACTCACTAGGAAATCTGTCAGGAGGCTTTTCCTTTACTTGAAAATCTACCTTGCCCCTGGCTTGCCACATTTCATCCAAACTGCCTGGTGTTCTTTTTGCCATTATCAAGCAATCAACTGAATCAACTTTTGCCAAAATTGAGCATCAAGCTTCCTTCCCAGGAGACTTCATGGTTTTTTTTTTTCTTATTCTGTGTAATAGTTTCAGGTGTTAATTGAATGCAATACCATTACTAGCAAAATAGATAACTGTCACTTAAGAAAAAAAAAAAACACACAAAAAAACCCAACCAAACAAAAATAGAACCAAGAACCTTTTCAACACTTTCATCAGCAAACAGAAGTCTGCATCTAGTGCATTCAGACTATTTGCCTCAGGCAAGCAAAACCTCTGCATGGTATGCCATCATTATTTTGTGCTTTAAAAACCATCAGTGGGGCATGCATCCTTAAAATAGCATAGAATATTGTTACCTGGAGATTACCTTCTGCCTCAGTCTGAAAATGTGTTAGGACCACTTGTGCATGAAGTAAAAGAAAAATAAATCAGGTTGGATGCAACTTTCTTTACATATGAAATAAACAAAATCTTTTTTTTCCTTCTTCTTCTAGTATCATAGGATGCCAATAAAAAGTTCCCATTTACTTAGCATTATGACTTTGAACATCTCCATAATGTTTCCACTATTTTACATCCCAAACTGTATTTATATTAGTAACCTAGTAACATTGAGTTTCTAACAGCCAAAACAATCTTATATCATTTGTAGTGAAAAAAAAAAAAAAAGGCATTTTCCAAGTTAACAGTCAGTAGTGTTTGAACAGAGGAATTCACAATAGCAGATAGTAAAAATGTAAAAAACAAATCACCAAAACATCACAACAAAGATAAAGCTCATCAGTCGTACAACATCATAGTCAAGCTCCAATCACATGCAATTACTCACATTTAAGTTTTTCTTTAGCTTTTCAGTTAATATTTCAGCTCTTGAACCCTGGTAAGATGCTTCAGGCTAGGACACTGACTCAGTGACTTTTTTTGGCTCCCCAGGGGGATTTCCACAACACACGGACTAGGAAGCAGATTATGGACATGTGTTCTGATCTCAAGGTATCTGAGGCATTATGCTCCTGCCATGTTCTGAGCCCACACCCTTACATGGTGCTGTGCCCATAGGTTGCCACGATTTTCCCAGGAGAAAGACTTGCCAACAGCCACACAGACAGAACGAAGAATCCAGCCTGGGCCTCTCATGTGAGCAGCCAGCACTTGAACCATTGACTGCTGGGAGAGCACATCAAGTTCAACCACTGAACTCATCTAACTTAGCATCCCACTTTCAAAAAATACAAAAAATGAAAATATATGATAAAATTTTAATTACAGGATAATTTTGCTCTCTCCCATTGGCTGCAGGCATTGAAATCTGGTATTCTGGAAGATTATTAGGAAACGGAAAAGACTTGCATATTTAAAAAAGTATGAAGATGGGGATTTTAAAAGAGACTCTTTTAGTGATATCTCTCCCATAAGAAACTGTAAGAATGTTCTCACAAAAATGTCTTTGCTAGAGGCAATTTCTCCTCCCTCTTGTTCTTCAACTAGCCTCCCAAAAAATTCTTTCAAGTAATTAACACAATTAAAGACACAATGATGAAAGCTAACTTTAAAAAAAAAAAAAAAAAAGAAAAAGAAAAAAAGAAAAGAAAGGTTTAATGGCTGAACTCTTTACCCTACTTTATTTTGTGAATGTATCTTTTATTGTAACTTAAGACACTACAAAATAAATTGCAGCTTGGCTACAATAATCACACATGGGAAAACACAATTTAGGTTTGTTATTCCCCCTTTTTCATAAATCAGTCTCGGGCTCAGTTTAAACACATGCCAAATATGACCTAAATGTATCACATCTTCAACAAGTAATCATACACGAGAAGAGGAAAATAAGCATCAGTTCAATCCCCACAGCCCACAAGCCAATGATTAGGTTACCTTCTTGTAATCATATCTAGTTAGACACATACATGAGAAATAGTTTAGGCAAAGGGAATACATACTGAGATCAGGACATGAAACTAACACCAATAAACCTGGCTCTGGATTTTGTACATTTTCTACAAAATTTCATACATCCAGTTATCAGTGCTACATTTGGTTTTACATTAAATTTCTGTGGTCTTCAACAACTTGAGAAAGCTGTTCAATGTATTTCAATGGATCCTAATCTTTCTCTTCCACAGCAGACAGGAAAATATGTTCCTGGGGATATCTTCTAACTGTCCAAGCTGATCCCTGAAATGCTGGACACAAACCAGAAATCAAGAGCAAAATAGCAGACTTGTTCAACGGAGCCTATTAGAGAATTATGCAGAAAATATTATCCCTCTCCACTGCTAACACAGTAAAAGCTCCTCAAGGAACAGCTTAACTCACCTGTAACCTAATTTAAAATTTAAAGATTTAAAGCCTAAAGTAATTAATTAAAATAATTTAGATCTCTTGTGAAAGAATAATTGATCATTCACAGGAGAAGAATTTCAAATTCTTCACATCAACAAATGATGACTTTTTGAGGTAATCTAATGCAAAATTCAATTTTTAAATAAAATTACATCAGGTATGGAAACACAATAGCCTACCCATGCCATAACAAGCCTGCAGGTTTCTGCCTTTTGTGTCTCAGTAGCAAAAATAAATAAATATTCAACGTTTTGTGAATTCATAAAAATAATAAAAGGGAAATTTAAAGCTAAAAGAGAGCTGGCTCACTTTTTCTTTAATTCTGTCTAGAGCTAGACAGCTCTAAATGTTTATTTAGCACACAAATGAGGAAAGAGGTTTCCATTCTTGATATGGAAGTGTAAAAAACACCTCCAAATTACTCTTAATAAAGCTAAAACTAAACATGTATAAGGTCTGAGTGTCTTCTGTCTTTAACAATACACATTTGAAATTATAAAACAGGTAAAAGTTGCACATCACGCCCTAAAGTGGAAATTTTTTTTGCTTGGTTGGGCTTTTATAAACCATACAACTACACTCTCCCAGGTATTAGCAACACCTTTACAAGTTTCACGTTTACATCACACTCCATAGCATGGCAACATTAATTCCATGTAGATTTAAAAGTATTAATTTGTCTTCAAATTTCTTCAACATATTTTCTTGTTTCCCTAATGCTTACATTTATAAGAATGGTTTGTATCTGTTTGTCTCCAGATTGAACACATGGGGAGTAAATCTTGAGAGCAAAGACACTATACAACATCAGAGACTTTTGCTTTTGAATGTCTTTTGGGAAAAAAAAAATTGAAAATCGTTTCATGAGGATTTTGTGACAGTAGTTGGTGAGCGCTTCAGTTATGCATGAGCTTAAACAGATTTTCTTCACAATGTCAGGACAATGGTTCTGCCTCTGAGTAACACTCACTGTTATGGTTCCTTGTCTACCACCCCTTTTGCTATAGCCAGTGAAAATCAGGACAAAGGCTTAAATGGCAGATTTCCTAAGGCAAACCAGCATGTACATGCTTCTCAAACTGCTCAGTAAGACTTGTTTACCCAGAGCTCCATCAATGAGAACATGAAAACAGCCTTCAATATTTAATACCTACATGCACACCTAGGTAATCTGAAGCACTGGTACCACCCAAGGACAATATATTAATCCAGACTTGATATTTTTAGGAAGCAAATACTCTAGCAATTGTAACAGAAGATGGAAAGAGAAAGGAACAATCATTGTCATGAAGACACCTCAACTCCTAGCTGCAATGCATGGTTACATTGTAGAAGCTACCTGAAAAAGGTTTTTTTTCTAAATTAACTACTAGGAAGATGGCATATATGAAAGAACACTGGAGACTGAGGATGAGACCTGTGAAAATTAGAAACCAAACCCCTCAAATGAAAGCATACTCAGAGGAGCTAACTGCAGAACATCTGTGCAGGCAGAGCAAGACAGCCCATCCTGTTTCTGCATCCATGCTTTGAATCTGACACATGCTGCTGATCACCTGCAATTCACAGTTATGGACATACACAGTGATTGTGAGCTGCTCCATCAAGAGAATAAGCCTGGCTCAGCCCCAAGGAGCAGCTCCTCCAGGCTTGGATCACCATGCACATGCAAGGAAGTGGAGGGACGAGGGATGCACATACTCCCACTGTGAATCTCACTGTTGCTGTGGGAAGCATCAGAACATTGTGCTGCAGGATGGCATGCACCAACAATGCTATGTCTTCATTAATTAGGAAAAAACCTCAACTTCTTGAAGCTTCATTCATGATTTTCAGCTACTAAAATTTTATCATTTCCTGACAAGCCCTGGTAAAAGACTCAGAGAGATTCAGGGGAACTCTTAAAATCTTAGAAGTAGAAAAGCAATCAAGAAGAGGAATTTTCGGTTGGTGCTTTATTTGAAAATAAATTCAAACCAGGAAAGATTACCTCCAGCCCTCTCAACTGTCACAGGAATGAGGATGACAAAAAAAAAAAGTATAACCACACACCTTCACACAAACACTGTGTTAGGACATAAACTCCAGCCCTGCTCCCCCACAAAAATCCACAGGCAGAAATGTGATCCCAAGTGATTCACAAACAAACAAATAAGGCCATGTTTCTGTTGCTATAACATAACACGTAGTACTTTTTTTTTCCCCTCTGATGTAATTTTTATAACATTCTTTTGGAATCCGACTATTTTAAAACTTGGTTGCTACAACACGTTATAGTCATTACATGGATTCATTTCCTACTTTCCAACTGGCAAAGCAACTTGTTTCGGTTTTATGAAGTTATATCATGGACAAAAGACACATAAAATATACTGTAAATTCTAATAGTAGAAACTCCTTTAATGCCTTCCATTCCTTGAACAAATGTGAATTGGAAGGAGGGCTTTGCCCCACAGTCACTCTAAAGGTCTCCATACTTCCAGCTTTCTCAAGTTTTCTGAGCCTTATTTCCGAAAATGGTTTTTGCACATTATTACTCCTACTGAGAGATGACATCTGATTTCTTTCAGAGCCTGT
Source organism: Brachypodius melanocephalos (assembly GCA_013398615.1). Taxonomy (NCBI): domain Eukaryota; kingdom Metazoa; phylum Chordata; class Aves; order Passeriformes; family Pycnonotidae; genus Brachypodius; species Brachypodius melanocephalos. The sequence continues at coordinate 28,754,187 of VZSR01003807.1, read as the reverse complement.
CAATGACTCCCATGCTATCTAAACTTAAAAATAATCAGAAAGTGACAAGTTCTTCCAGTGTACAATAAAACATGGAACACAAATCCTCCCTAGTATTTCTGGTTTTAACAACTGAGGATGAAGAATAGATGATGAATTGGCGTATTAATGCTTCAGTTTCACTTCCAGGAGGCAACACAGATTTGGGGAAGACTTGTTTTTCCTGTAGATTAATTTTTAATTACTGAAATATAGTCATATCAGACAGATCACATTCAGAAGCCAACTTCTAAAAGAAAACCAAATATGAACTTCATAATGTAACATTAACATCACCAAAATCCTTTTAAAATATGCATACACTATACCTTCATCTTCACAAACCACATTAAATAGAAAGCATTTGGGAATCAGAGACTGGAAGGTCACTGGGGTAAAAATTTTACCCTTTTATAACAAGCATGAACATAAGATTCACTGATATATCAAAGGAACCTTCTGTTTCTAGCTTATGAAAATATATGAATTTCCATAATAGAAAAACACAGCAGCTCTGTCATATTCAATCTCAAAGTTCAACACTAATTTAACAGGAAAACAATGGGTCTTTAGGAAAAAAACCCCACCCACTAACAAACGTATGCTAGCACAGTCATTTTTCAAATGTGTATAAGAGGTGATTTTTCCACTGGTGCCTTTGCTTGTGTACTTGGTCTAACAATTTTAATTTAGCTCTTAACAAGTTGAACTTTCTTTTAAGTATGACTAAAAGCAGTCTCACCAAATCAGCTAATTATGGTGCTTCTACTACCGGCTAATCATTCACACACCAACCAGCCACAAAGAATGTTTGCACGAACCATTTACCCTCAAATTGCCTTAATCTGACCTAGCATTTGCAGGATGGGTCTACACAAGCACAGCCTGCTACAAACCCAGCCCTACTTTATGGCTGAAACACTGAACCTTTTTTTTTTTTTTTTTTAGCTGCAATAGGTAAGCTGTTTCCAGGAGCAATGACAACATATGGATGTTTCGACCCTTTGATTATGATTATTTCATGGAGAGTGCTGAACAGGCAGTTAATGAAAAAGATAGCTGACACACAATTAACTTTGCATCATGAACGTGAAGATCTAGAAAAGAAATAATGCGAGCTGTTAGGGATAATGATTTTTTTTTCTTTAAAGAGCTCAGATTCTATAAAACTAATTAATTGTACATGTTTAGTGGCAGCTATCCAGTCAATCAATTCACACTTATAGGATCATTTAACCAAAAAATAATCAAAAATAATTTCCACTTGATCTTGAAGAAATCTACTTCTAAAGGCAGTACTTTTTGAAACAAATTGGAGATGAAGACTAAAGGGTTTGCCTGCTCATATTTTTAACTAGAAAAATAAATCTGAATCAGTGGTGCCAAGGCGTATGACTTCCTTCCCTAGCTGGGAAAAAGGAGGGGAACAAAACAAACTAGATGTAACAAAGTATAAACTTTCATTTTATTGAAAACCAGAGGATTACCTTTAGGACTTTCTTTGTTTTTTCCCAAAATGGAAGAGCTGCCATAGAATAGTACCAACTAATGCTATTTTGAAGAAAGGAACTGGGGGAATGAGAAAGGAAATGGGAACAACCATCACTTATAATTTATGTGGAAAAGAAATGAGAAAGATGAATGCAAAAGCTGGAGCTCCTGAAGTGTCTTTAGGAATAGCTAAAGGATTGAAGAAAAGATGAGTATGGCTCACCTGAAGAATCACCAGCAGGTTGAAAAGCTCCTGGAGTTTCTCAGTAAAATAAAGTATTGAGGCAAATTTTTAAGCCTTATCTATCATTATAAGTAAAATCTAGGAAGTTCACAGCATGTGTTTGATAAAAGCTCATATATATAATGAGTCTCAACAGTTTTCCTATATGATCAGTTTTTCTTTCCTTAAACGAAATCCTTTCATACAGCAACAGAGAAGGAAAAAAAAAATCAAGCTAAAGTGATTGTCAATGTCAGACAATTGACAGGGACAATTCAAGGACAGCAAAGCAGCTGCTACAGATTTGAAACTTATTTTGTGTAGTAGACCCGATTTTTAAATTCACAGTGCTCCTTTATAGTCTGTCAGGTTTGTCTCTAGCTGGAGTTCCTTTAGGGCAAGCACTGCAGACAGTCTGCCTACCCTGAGGGAAACTAAGACCCTCAGATGTGGGGTAAAGGAAAGATATTAATAATTTAAGACAGTGGTCTGCCACACCTAGGACAAAGCAATAATGTAAGTATGGAAACATCTAACTCCTGAGCTTACATTCGTCCTCCCTGAACTTGTATTCTCCCCAACAGATTTGCGAAGTGCTGCAGAGGATACAGTGTTACCCACGTTTTTTGGAGCAGCTCTGAAAATGCTCAGGGTTAATGGTACCTCCTGCCACTGCCAGGACCTCCAAAGCAAGGAGAGGTCATCTTGGAGGCTGGGCCAACAAAAGAGGCAGTACAGCAGAGAAGAACACTATTTGTAAGCTACAAACCAAAGACCCCAGAGAGAGAAAAAGTCCTGGGTAAAGTACTTTTTCTGTTATTCCTGTAAGGTGAAGAGGTTAACTTACCACTGCCAAATAGAAGATTCACTGAGTGAAAACCACTTCCAGTAACCCAAATATTAATTTTGATTACTCTTTGACATTGGTTCTCATTTTCATTTTATAGAAAGGCATATTTGGCAACTCTCTTCAGTGTTACAGAAGGAATTATTTTGAAACTATTTCCACTCATTCAATACTCTTTTCCTGCACTGAGCAAACATTGACCTAATAGTCATTCACTAGTACATGAAACTTGGTATTCAATATTCACATGCATTATAAATCAATTGTACTTGAAAGCAGGAAAGAACAGATGTGAACTTTAAATATTACCTTCATTTTATATTGGACATTATATATTCAGGTTTTTTGTCACATGCTTGAGAACTCAAGCTTAAGAACTCTCACAGTCTTTCATTTAATCAGACTGAGTTGTACTGGAAATTCTGCTGAAACCTCCAGACTCCCCATGCAAAATACCAGAAATTATCAATATCACAACAGCATATTAGTTTTCACTGTAAATAAATCTATCAGAAAATCCCAAACATAAACATCACCTACTGAGTACACTTTGTTTACAAAGACCACCCTACATGTTGAAATAATACACTTTTCATAAGCACAGAAACCTGGATAAAACATAGCTATTTAAATGAGAATCACCGCAAAAAACCCAGTTATTCAAGAGAATTTAATTTGCAGCCTAGCTTTTGCATCTTCATACTTCAGACTTCCTACTCAATCCTACTTCGCTTATGGTGGCAAAATATTCAGCAAAACTAAGTGTTGTAACGTACAATTAAACATCCTTTACATTATTTTTTTCACACAAATATTAGGAATTATTGACAAGACAAGAACTCAGCACCACTACAGCTGAAAACCTGACCACCTTGACTTCTTGAGCTAGAATTTACTAATAAAATGGGGGGAAGTGTGGATAGACAGATAGATAGATAGATAGACAGACAGACAGACACACATGCCTGGCTAATATGTTTTACCTTCCAGAATGAGATTATCACTGCCAAACCCAACAAAGTACAATGTTTGAAAGAACAACAACAACAAAAAGTTAAGATCCTTTAAACATGAACAGTGAACTTGAAGCCCAAGTGGACAAATACTGATACAACTCTCATCTACTGACAGCTCTTCGAAAGAGCAGCAATCATGGACAGATTTAAGTATATTTAAGCATTTAAGTATATGAGTGTAATATTTACTCTTGGTGGAGAAAACTAATAAAAAACACGCACCAGTGAAAGTAATGCAGGATGAGAAATGAAACACAACATTTGGAAGAGAGAACAAACAGTACATATTTATTCCTCCCATTCTACCTGATCACAGCATAAAGCAAGAGTGGGACCTACAAAAACTGATTCTCTCTTCCTCTTAACAGTACAAGACGGTATTAAGTGGTGGTTGACTGAGAAGCATACTGAAGGCCACAGGAACAAGGAATAATATGGAAGTAGTCAGAAGGAAATTTCAGTCCATATATGAACCTGCAATGGTTTAATTTCTCTCATGTCTTTTTACCTTCCAAAGTTAACTTTACCACAATAGCTCTTTGTGAGGTCACTCGGCCAAAGTACACAATAAACTGGTTTTAGTGTCTAAGAAACGTTTACTTGATGGTGAGTATGGTAACAGAAAACCCTAGAGAGTATCAACATTTCTAACTTATGTAACATGATGAGGGTTTTTCAAGTCTATCACAACTGACTGGGAGATACTCACAAAAACTAACTTAGCTAAGAGGTGCCAGCATTCCTTGAAAGACAATCATTTCTTGGTGGAGTGAGTCAAACCAAAAATTTAACTCTGGTGCATCAATCAGCAAGAGTTCTCCTGAAAAAATCTCTGTTTCCATCAGCTATACACAATGCTTTGGGAAATAGTCTTCTTAGACAAAGCTGGACTCCCTACAACCACCAGTATATTTTGCAAATAGTATCGAACATATCAAGCAGGAAAAATACTTCTGCATTTCTAACATCACTACTACTACTACTTTCTGCAGAAGTGACCTGAATGCCAGCTGCAGTGGCCAGTGCTTCCAGAAGTCAAACAGACTTCTGCAGTGAACACAGAAAATGACACTGCTGCCACATGATAGCTAACTTCACAGGCATTCTGACCATAATTATAAAAATCACATCTCTCTACTGCAAAAATATTTTTTTACGAAGTGTTACAGCAGACTGAAAATAGAATAAAATTTAGTGGAAGTCAATGTGTTTCAACTTCTAATCTGGCAATTGCAGGAGAAGGACTTTATGACCCCACACCCGTTATAGATTAAGCAACTCGGTAAAACTTAAAAGATTGTAGTAGAAGCTCAGCTTTGGCCAGACCTTCTGCTTATCTCTTTGAGTGTCCAGCTGCCTGCTGTTTTCAGAGAAAGGTACCTCATTAGCCACTGTCAAGTAAATAGACACTATCATTTTTCTGGCTCAGAAAATAAAAATTAATTAACATTTGAAACAAGTTGCTCAAAAGCTACTCACAGTCACTCACACCACCTTCAATTATTTTTAAAAAAGGACGATTTTAAGGTCACCATTCTGTTAAGACAAAATATAAATTGGCAATAACAACTCCATCAACAACAGGCTGGAACAAATGCCTATGTCTACGCTGAAATCGGTCACCTGCACAGGAAGGCAGATGCATGCAACACCTGGAGTTACAAGATGTTACCAAACTAAGCTGTCTCAAGCTGATAAAGAAACAGAACTATCAAGAAGCCAACGTTATCAGACATTTTAAACAAAAAGCACGTCATCTTGAAAGTGCTCTGGATCACATTCTTGGGCCTTGAAATGTCTAGAGATCTACACTGAGCAGGCTGCAACAGAACAAAGCCTGGTCTAGCCAGTCTTTTTATTTCTGTAATAATCTAAGAAAACTGTAACCATGTCTACTTAAGCATTTATCACCAACAAACAATTCTGACAGAACTAAAATATAATCATTCCTCCCGCAGGCTAATGAGAGAATGGCTGGAGCTAAATTGTATCCCATAATAATTTTACGTGTATGGAGTGTTCCATTTCATTTAGTGATATTGTAAAAGTGATGCATTGGCCATAACATTTACTGTTTACAATCTGCAGCAAGCTATACCCTTCTCAAGGGAGATTAAGTAATCAAGAAAATGTTATTCACACCACATATTTGAGAAAAATAGATCATTGTGCCAATTACAGACTCCTTCCTATACTAAGAAGAATGTATGCTAGCCTAGAAAGGAGATGGGAAAGAGAAAAGACAGATTTGTTTGCTTCTCAAATGAAAAGGAAGTCATACAATCATGCACTGAAAAAGTTTTGCTTTAGTCCAACAAAGCCTGAAGAGAAAAAAAACTAAGAAATGCTAGTTTTGAGTAGCTGCTGAAGACACTTCATTATAGCAAATCTTAAAGCTCTGAAAAACCATACAGTGACTCACAGGACTACAAACAGAAAAATCCAGAAGTAGTCAGACTGCAATTTTGTTTCCAGAGTATCCATTAGAGGTATTTTTTTTAATATGACAGCATTTCTTTAAGGCATTTATAGTTAATATTGCTTATACACCATTTTCCACTGAAAGATCACAGTGATCGATACAGGCTGCAATGAATGAAGTGAAATATCTCCAGAAAACAGATGCTACATTATTCATTTCATAGATAAGTAAATGCAAGTATGAAAAATTAAGTGACTTGCTCTAGTCAGAGAGCCAAAAGCACAGCTGTGAATCTAATCCAGGTACCCCAGCTTCCAATGATCCATTTACCATTAGACATTAGCCCTTCCTAAACAAAATGTAACCTTTTCCTCACATTTGCCCTCCTTCTAACAATTCTGGCAAAGCTAGTACAGGGGCTGTTCATGTGGATGACTTCCTAGAAACCAAAATCTTTGAAATAAAACAAAATTAATAAAATACAAACTCAACTTTACCACATAGATTACAGAACTCCCAAATCCATCACCATAGGGCTCAGTTACCTGACCCTGCCCTCCCTAGAGGAGGGTCAGCAACTGCTCTCAGATTTAAAGCTGCTGGCCAGGCACAAGCTTGGTAGAAGGTATCAGGGTCACACATCATCCCAGAAGAACACCTGCTGCAGTCCTGATTCACAGCAGGCACTTACACCCAGGAGCTGCCAGTGCTGCATCCAAACAAGAGGAAGAAATGGATGGGATCATCAGGGAAACATATACTGGCCCAACAGCTGTTTCTCCACATGTCCTGTCTCACATGCACAGATACCTTTCAGCTGCCTTCTTCAAGGCTCTCAGCACAGGCATTGCACTGCAGCAGCCTAGCGAGCCAAAGCTTGGCAAAATGTTAATAACACTCATCAACAGTCTGGTTATACTAAAGGCTTTCAGTGTGGTGGCAATTATGTCCTATGCTGTCTCAGCTCAGAACTCATTCCATGCAGACAAGCATTGGTAGAGAACCCTCTATTTTAAGACACCCCTAATGGTCTCAGGAAGGCTTCAAAAGCTAGCAAAGCCTTTAGGCAGGAAGTGAGGGTAAACACGGAATCACTGATGACAAAATGCCACCAGTCAATGAAGGTTTAAGAAAATTGGTTAGACCTGACAGCAAGCAATCAATTTGATTGTCACCACTTACAACCTCCAAAATAAATGAGTAGAAACTTGAGAAACAGCACATGCAACTAATCAATTTTAAAGCACATATTTTTCAGTTGTTTCCACAAATACAAAAATCTCCTTAAATGTCAGAGTACTTCTCAGATATATATAGCATTCACTCACTCAGAGTCTCAAAGATTAGAGTTCCAGAACATATCAATCACTTAAGTATTTAAAAAAAAAATCATAAAATACAGTATTTTCGATACCCATGCTTTAAAACATTTGTCTGAATACATAACAGGAAACCTTTGTTACTTTTTAAGAATGAGTAACAAGACAGGTTTAGAAGTATTAAAAACAAAAATAAATCCTAGCATTGAAAAATCATGACCTGTTTCCTAAATTGCTATGCTAAGTCACGGCATAGATCTCAGACCCAGAACTAAAATCACTCACATTCACATTGAAACATACAACACTTAAATTTCAGAAATAAATTCTCAGGATTATTGAGAAAGAACACGGTCAAATTTCTCCTTAGTGCAATATCACACCATAAAACAAGGTGAGAAAGGTACAACTTGTGTATTACTGGGCGTGTACTAAAACTTGTCAGCAGGATATTAACTCTTCTTATAATACAAAGGTCATGGCCATCAGAAATCCGTCTGCAACGAAGCCCTTGGAAATACCAGTGAAACCAAGTAAGAAGATCCAAAGTAAGGGCACAGGCTTTCAGTTTTATGTAAGTAAATACTTTTTCTTTCCAGCACAACACATCCGTTTAGTGGTGTACTCTGAAACATACATGAATTTTAAAAATGAATGTATATAATTCTGCTTAGCCTGGGCATGAGTATATTCCTACTGGTGTTCCACAAGCCACAGGCTTACAGAATTAAGCCTGAAGCAGCTCACTTAAAATAATAAAAAACCCCAACAAATCCTTACATGACAGCTCCACCACAAAATTTCCAGCCATGCCCAAAATACTGCATTTAAATTTAATTCACAAACAAATCAGCAACTACCACACATTGAACAGGCACTCTAAAGTTCCACTTTATCACTGCAGGTCTCTGTGACACTTCTGTGACTGCAGCCCCGACACACTGTGCTTTGCTACTCCTACTCCCTCCATTCCATCAACTGACCTTACAAAGATAAGAAGAAAATGCTCTTCTATCCCTCCTCTTTATCATAATATCACAATCTTCAGTTATAAAAAGTTCAATAAAATCCCCTCCACCACGATTTTCCAAAGTCAGACATTTTCTATTTTTATCAATAACTTCATTTGTTACTTCCATAAAAGTCTACTTAAGGCCAATGTCTAAATCCCCCTTCCTGAAAATCATGCTTCTTCAAAAAAGCTGTTTGTCTTCTGTACTCATTTTGTTCACTCAAGACAACCAGATTTAGAGACAGAGAGCTAGAAAAACAAATCTTGGTTTTGTGTCATTACAACATTGTGGATTTGCCAAGGACCACTAAAGAGCTACAATTTCCGTTCCTTAAAAGAAAAGCTGAACATCCACTTTAAACAAATGCTCATTTTTGTCTTACACCTGTTAAAAAATACTGCGCATACTAAACTTGGATTCTATTAATGTTGCTATAGCTGCAGTTATAGCAAACAGAGATCCAGCAAACAAAAACCACCAAAAACCTCAAAACCAAACAAAAAACACAATCAAAACACTCAAATCCACAACCAAAAGTCTTCGGAAAACTGTACTTTTATTTTTCCCTTCATTTTGGTAAGCTTCTAGAGTTTTATTTTATAAAAAACTCACTGCCAATCAGTTCTGGCTTTATGATCAAAGAAAACCCTGCTCGACAATCCCAATTTCTGCTTATTGGCAGGAATGCAAGACTTCCATTAGTTTGCCTTAAGAATGAAAGAGTGGATAAACAGCTTAGCAACACTAAAATTCTCAACAATACACAAAAACTGGCAGCTCCCAGCTGGATATTCCAAACCACTTGGTAACAAAACACACAGTTCCGAGCAGTGTCATTTCGAGTTTTTAAACTGAGTAGTCTCTCTGCTTTTTTCCTTGTCTTCCTTGCAATATAGTTATTAATTATAAAAGAATACGTAACTGTTAGCGAGGCAGCCGCACTTTCCAAGGGATTTTTTTTTTCTTCCCCCGCACGGCACGGGGGAAGCGCCGCACGTGGCGTCACAGGGAAGCAACTTCGGAATGACAGCGGATAACCGCAGGGAAAACCTATTACGGCGAGGGAACGAGGATCCCGGAGCGGAGGCGAAACCTCCCGCCCCCGGGGCAGCCTTTCCCTGACGGCACGAAGCCCAGAGCTTCCCAAGAGCCCTGCCAAGGCTCCCGAGGGCTGCGGGCGGCCCAGCCCCGCCGTGCCCCCCGGCTCCCAGCAGCGCTTACCGGGCGGTGTCGAGCAGCGGGTGCTTGGTGCCCACCAGCTTGCGCACCTGCATGGCGATGTTGCTGAGCTCGTCGCTCAACAGGCACCGCAGGCTCATGAAGGACGTCGGGTACCCCACGATCTTCTCGGCCTCCGACACCACCTGGCTCCAGGGCGGGCCGCCCGAGGACAGGCACCGGAGCCCGCCGGCGCCGCGCACCCCGCGCCGCAGCAGGGCGCCCCACATGCCGCCTCTCCGGGGACCCTCCGCTCTCCCGCTACGAGCCCCGGCGGGGCTCCACACGCCGGGCGGTCGCGGACGAGTCCCGCTACCGGAGGAGCGCCCCGGCTGTGCCCCGGCCGGCCCTGCCCGTGCCCCGCGTCCCCCTCGGTGGCGGCGGCCGGAGCGGGCTCATTGTGCCCTGGGGGCGGCCATCTTGGGCGTCGCAAAACACGGCGCGCCGTAAAGCGAGGGCGGCGAGGCGGGGGCTGCAGAGCGGTGCCCGCGGGCGGCGAGCATTGCCCGGTGTCCTCCGCCCTCAGCACTCGTGGGGGTGAAGCGCCGCCGCTTCTCTTCCCACTTTGTACTTGTGGCCTTCCAGAGCTATGGCAGAAGGTCCCGTTGGAGAGGAAACGTTCCCCGCGCCTGGTCCGGGCTCCCGCATGGCTGGGGGTGCCCACAGAACGAGATGTGCTTTGCCTGCGCCCGGGGTTGCTACAGCGACCAGCGGGGAAGAAAGGTCAGGGTCCCACCTAAAGTGTTCGGCCTGTAGTCTTTAGCTACACAGTCATGATTTCTGTGCATTTTTTTCGCTGTTAGGATGGTCAGGCATTGGAATAGGTTGCCCAGGGAAGTGTTGGAATCACCAAGCGTGGACGTGTTCAGGAGTCATCTGGACCTGGCGCTGGGTGATGTGGTTTAGGGGCGACAGTGCTGGTCTGATGCTCGGACTGGCGGCTGATGCTCTGATCTTGACGGTCTTCTCCAACCCTGATGATCCTGTACGTCTATAACTGCAATGTACGGGCATTCTTTTTTGCCTCTCCCCGGAGCTGTCTGATGCATGGCATCGACAGCCCTTGTTTACTGCATGCTCTGCCTCGCACTGTAGCTGTGCTGTATGGTGCTCTGCTGTGAGCCGGCTGAGGGGGCCATGAACAGCCTCCTTCGGAGCTGAGGAGGTACCGACAAGCAAACAGTGAACATCAAAAGAGACACCTAATTTTGAGCACCCAAGAGAAGGCTTCAGGGTCCTGGAATTCTATGGTGTGGTCTGCTGTATATCATGAAGTTTATCCTCAGTTCTGATTACAGCCATCATCAATGCCTCTTTGCAGGTACCTGCCCCCAAAACTTTTGTGAATTCAGTGAATAGACTTAACAGAGGAGAAAAACACTGGCCATCTTCAGAAATTTGGTTTAAGTGAGTTCTTCACACCCACAGATACTTCAGCAAGAATATGATCTCTTTTTACAATCACTGATATCCATTCCTTCTATATTTTCAAGGCTTTGTTGCAACAAATCAGGCAAAGTTTTGAGGAGAAATCTCTCCTATTGACTACATTCATGTTGAAAATGAGGGTGTTACATTTCTTATCTTTGGAAAGACAAGATACAGTCACTTTATTTTGTTTGCATTATTCCACATGATTTAAAGAGAGTTACATTGAAGGATACTGTAAAAGAAGATGCAGATAGAAAACAATCCCATCGAAAAGAAAGATGTCCAGGAAAGCACAATAGAATTTTTGCAATTGCAAGGGAGAAGCTGCTAAAAAGAAACACCCTTACCTATTGTTTAATAACAACATGTTATTGAACAAGATGTTTGTTGTTTTGACACCTGAGACAACTCCAGCACTCTAAAAGGTCCTAAGGAAGGGCTTTGACTGTGGAGTCGACAACACCTGGACATGCCTGTGGCATCTCATAAGTGGCCCCTCCCAATGGAGAGGGGAAAAAAACTAGAATAGAGAAAACCTGTGAGAACTGGTAAGGTAACTTTAGAGTTAAGTTTCTGCTGTCAAATCCTTGCTTTCTGTGCTGCCTGTCTCAGAGAATAAAGCTTTGCTTTGAAGGAGCTGCCACTAAGGCAGTTTAGTTAGCTGGTGTCACAGAACAAACTGTTGCTAAATAGGGAGTTTCAGCTCATAAACACAGTTTAGAAATGACAGAATGCAGTGGCATGTTTCTGTGCAGAAAGCCTAAGTTAATGAAAATTGCCGGAGGGATGCACTTAAGAGGAGCTACCGAGGCACCTCATCCTGTAACGGTGACAAGTTCCTTGATTCATTTCCTGAGCCATATCCATTCTTGCACTTAATGTGGTTAGTGTTCTGTGAAAAACTTAACACGATTATACAATTAAAGTTTGCTTAAAATAATAAGTATAAACTGTGGAGAATTAGGGTTTTATGGGCAGTAAACCTACCATCTCCTAATGCATGAGACTTTAACTTTTTTTTAATTGCTGTTCTTTATGTTATTCTAAAAAACTGAATGCCTCTGTACTCCTCATGTAGAATTCTTCTAAGTCCACATGGTTTTGAACTAGGCCAAGACTCTTGATATGCACAACACTGCACAATATCACTAGGGCTTCCTCAGGATTCACCAGCAATAGGTTGATGTTCTTTAAAAGTAGCAATCACTAGAGGAATAAAGCAAATATTTTGTCAGTCATTTTCCAGTTTTTTTAAAATTATTTTTTCTTGACCACAGAGGCTCTGTGAGAAGGTTGTACTGTAATACCTAAGGACTTTCTGTCTCTCACTCTCAGCCCAATGCCTTCATCCCTTTCCCTACTCTTGGCAACCTAAGAGTCTTACTTCAGTCTCATTCCTAGTCCAAGTTCATAGTTTCTTTCTCCCAGTCTCCTCACTTTTTTACTTCAGTCCCACACATCATCCCTACAGGCTACTGTTCTTTCAGTCTTGTCACAGCCTTCTCATTTCACCCTCCAATAACCCTCTTGTCTGCACAGCCTGCATCCTAATCATAGGCTATTCTTATCATACATGTTTATGGGTGGGATCCTCCAAATCCTTGGCAAATCCTTTACCAAATTTCAGGGTTAGAGCATGGAGAGTTTCTCGGTCATGCAACCCAATGATATTTTTTAACACAAGAAAAATGTATTTTTTGCTAACCCAGTTTTTCAAACTGAGTGAACTATTTTAAAAATCAGCTTCAGGCTGGCACACCAATCACAGGAAAAAATCATTACAAATTAGCTGATATTTGACAGTTACAGGCATCAAAAGCCAGAGTCCTGTAATAGGCAATGATGGACTAACTTACCCATAGGCATTGCTGTTTGCACTGCCTGGATCTGAAACAGAGCTTCTCAGTTTTCCTCTCAAAAAAAAAAGAGGAAAAAACCATCAGAAGCAAAGGTATGATGTACTTACCACATCATAAGTTGTGGACAAAACCACATGCTTTTTTTTTTTTTTTTTCTTTGCTCATTTCCTCCCCACAGGATTGGAGAGAAAAACCCACACTATTTCAAGAGCTTCTATTTCTTTAGAGTCTTAAGCAAAGAAGAAAACTGAAACTTTTTTTTTTCTTTTCTTTCTTTCCTTCTGTATCAATTGACTTTTAAAAGCCTCCCTAGGAGGAGGAAGAAGACACTGGATGGGGCCAATATCAAAGTTGAAGAACAAAGATGACAGGTCAAGAGACACTTCTGTTTACATCAGCATGCTCTGGACCAGTGTACCAGAGAATACATCAAAGACACTACTGATGCCAACTCTGGATCTCTTTTCTAGCACATGAAACCAGGAAATATTTTCCTGACTGCCATCTAAAGCAAAACAATTGCAAAACACTCTTGTTTGATTGGGAGCATTTGAACTTTCAGTTTTTCATAGTTACCCTGGCCTTATCCAAAATAAACAATGTCTATAGGAGAATGAGATTAGCGATGTTAATATATTGTAGTAACTATAACCTGTCTACATGACCAAATCTTCTAGATGTTGCTTAATTTTTAAATATGTTAAATCCCAGGTGCATTCTAAGACTGTTTACAAAAATAAAAGTAAAGAAAAATATGTCTGTTCCTTCCAAAGCACCCATGTGGTTGTTGTTCCCACACACACCTATCCCCCCACTTTTCCCTCATCCCAAAAATTGATTTACTCCACGGCATCTTGGGAAAGCAAAGAGTTATGATAATTTCCATTTTGGAAGTCGGGAGGTTTAATGGAGAGATTGTGTGATTTGTCCAAGGCTTTGCAAAAGCCCTAAGGCAAATTGAGAAAAGAATCCACTTCTCTTGACCTCCTTGTCTGTGTCTTGTCTGCAAGGCTGCCCGTCTATCCTAGCAGCTGACAGAACTACTGACAATGGCAAAGGCTGTATTGATCCTATAGTTAGACACTGAAAAAACCCCATCATTTAGCATCGGTTGGTTTCAGTAGGAGTCACATCCCTTGCACAGATTTTGACACTTATAAGTATTAATTTTTAAGCCTAATTGTACCTGCTGTGATACCAATATCAGAATATGATATGTTACTGGTTAACAAATTATAACAAATGCAAAAGCTCTTTTCAAAACAAATAAATATAGCTGGGATACATAGGGATCCTTTGACCGAGAAGGTGGATGTAACTCTTTCCGCTTTGCGCGCCAGGCTCAGGGATACAGTGTCTCATCGGTTCTTGGCACAGATGGGAAGCCAAAGGTCCCGCTGGGTCTCAGCGGCACGGCACAGGCAGTGGGACAAACCCCCCCTACGCCACATGCCCTCAGAACGCAGCTGCCTGCTCACTGGCTCATCAGTCAGCACTGCAAAAGAAAGCAAAATCAATTGAAATCCCTCCATTTCAGCAAGCTGAGTATGAACAGGAGGAGACGAGTGTGCTGCTGATAACGTGCCCCCTTCGCAGAGTCACTGTTTGTTCACCTCCCCACCCAATTTCCATTGTAAGAGCCTCTCAGGCCATCTCCTCTGATGGGCAGTGCTCGGCTCAAGGGAATTTGGACAGAGACTCAGAACAGCAACGTTTTGGAGCCGAGTAATCTACAATAGAAGGAGGAGGAAGATAAGCGCATTGTTAGTTTCTGCTCATATGCAATCAAAGCAGACAAAACATCCATCATCCTGTACAATATTAGTCTTTAAATATTCAGCTTTATCAGTTCCTCCATTCCTAATCCATCATTAACCACTCCATGAAGTCTCAGCTGATTAGCCCCACCTCTGCAGCTCAGCAAACCATTAACTATTTATTATTTGTATTTAATTGAACATCAGTAGCCGTAGAAAACTCCAACCAGACACATTTCAAAACCAGAACAAAGGAGATGGTCCCCTGCCTGAGGAATTCATGGTTTGGACAAGAGTGAAATGCAGCAAAGAGGAAGTGACAGCCATGCTGAACAAAGGCTTACCCATGTACCCTCTATTAAATTCCGCACCCCACAAATTTCTAGATTTTCTATGGATTTTTTTTTTAATTAGTTCTATGTCAGTATCCCTTAAAATCTGAGAAGATGATGTGATTTGGGAGGGTTCTGTGGGGGAAAAAAACGGGATTTTTTATGTTAGGTGAAAAATGGTTTAAAAAACTCTACCTAAATAATGGAACAGTTATCAGGTAGTGATAGAAACCAGGGGTTGTAGTCATAGTATGGCCAGGAAATTGGCAGACATACGCAACATGCACATTTTACGTGGACTTAGATAAATAAATGGAAACATTTCTCGGTTAAAATGCTTACTTCTCAGGGATTAAATACATGTAATTATGAAGTGTTATGTATATTTTACTGCTTGCTGTTCACATGCATAATCAAAACATAGATACTTTTTTTTTTTTTTTTTAATTCCCCCGTGCTGGTAATCCTGGGTTTGGACACCTTTTTCTGTCTTTCTCTTTTTACTACTTAGACTGGAAGCTAAAGCTGGCTGCACATTTCCTCTGAAGTAAACTTTGTAGAAATCACAGGCGTCTGTCTTACCTCCACCTGGGTTTCTGTACCTTTCTATTTATGAGTTCCCTTTGAAACGTGCCTGAAAGATCCACTTCCCAAGAAAGCCACTACTCACTCCCTGAGCAGAGCTGCACAGCACAAGCACTGCACCAGAGACTCAGCAGTGGCTTGCTGCTTACGGATCAACTCTAAAGCCCAGAGCACTGAAGGAAACAGTTTTCTGAGGGACTTCTCTACCCCTGTGCCCACTCACTGCCTTGCTACCAGGTGGAGAGTAATGCCAATCTGAGAACCAAGCTCAATATATGAAAGTGAACATGGATGATACAGAAAATGTTTTGTTTGGTTTTTTTTTTTTAATTTGAGTTGGAAAACTCAAGTTAAAACTGTTTGGATCCATCCTTGTAATTCTGTGTCTGAACAAAAGAATGTATTTTAAGTAGCAGTGACTAAATGGCTTTGAGGAAATCAAAAAGGTATCCATTTATAATATTCTGTGCTATTTATACACTTTACCCCAGTCTAGGTAAACACTTCTGTTAAAAATAGGTATTTTCCAGTACAATTCCCTCTGCTTTTGAATTTATCCTGATGTCAATCTGTTGGAGACAAAGAGTGACGACTCTCAGGGTACAAGGGGTGATGCATTTATATTTACCTAGCATTCAACTCACTTGAATCTGTTCTCCTTTTAATCCCTGTAATTAAAATGCCTGCCTGCCTCTTCAGTACACACTCTAAAATAGTTCGTTTTTGGACATCACAGCAGTCATAGCTACTGCTGCAGAAGGACAAGAGGAGGAACAATTGACTTAGGCCAGTGTGGTTAAGTAACCTATGGAAGGGAAAACATAAGCTACTACGCAAAATAGAATATGAGTGCATTGAGTCAGATGAAAGGAACATTTGAAGTAGTACAGCCTGTCTCCCATAAGAGCCAGAATGAAATGATTAAGGCAGTAGAATGAGAAATTACGCAAATATGGAAAAATAAGCTCTGTGGTATGTCCACCCAGCTCTACCTGACTGCACTTTGGACACTTCTTGAGCCAGATGCTCTGTCAAGTCTATCATGTTTAATAAATGAAAATGGAGCAATTTCTCAGATCTTCCAAGTCTGGCTTTTCCAAGCTCTTCTTTGAAGCTGTTTGGACCTTTTTCTCTCCAAACATTCTGTGGACACTATGTTCCCCAGTTTTTTAATGTGTTATGTGGAAGAACCCCACTTCATTTAATTTATTTAAAGCTTCCAATCTGCATTCAGAACAAATGAGGCATGCCCAAACTGGTCTAAAATGATCTTGAACAACATCTCCATCCATTTCTGTTTTATTAATTCCCCTCATCTTCCTTCTTTCCTCTCTAATGCCCTCTTTCTTTTATCCTAATTTCTGGAAGGTGTTACAAGCTATAAAGGCAATTTACAAATGCATGCCTATCACATACCGAAATTCAAATGACCGAAAGCACAGCAGTCCTTCAGAGACAGAGTCTTCTGCAACGATGTCACTTACTTGTAAGTTTAGTCTTAAACTTTGGCACCTCAGTTGCTTTCTGAGTTCTTGAGTGATGGTGACCTGATTTTCAGAGGTGCTTAGCACCCACCAGCTCTCCGGGGGAGCTGCAGGCACTCCACAAGCACAAGAGAACACTTTTATGCAAAGCATCTGCCTGACTCTGGGCACTCAAGTATTAAATTGTTACTCTAGATTCAGCTTCACAGTGTAGTGACACAGGAAATTGTCAGCCCTGGAGTGAAATTAAGAGCCTTAGGACTGGCAGTGCCACCCTTTCTTATGGTGATTTAAGGTAAGTAGTACTCTTTAATTAAATATTACTAAATGTGAATCTTCCCTCCTTTTTTTTTTCAGAATCAGTGGCAAATGCTAGAGGAGAATCATCCTGCAGGTTTCACCTACTATAAGTGTACAGATTTGCTATATCAGGAGTCCTGCTGGAACACCTGATTTTCAGCTTTGTCTCTGTTTCCACAGTAAAATACCAAAACTTCAACTTACATTTTCACCTGCACAATCATCTAATAGATACACTTTCCATCTACCCTATAATTTTTTCTCTTTCTCTGTTCCTCTCTTGGAACTTGTTCAGACCTATTCTCTAGCCAAGAGTGGGTGGGTTTTTTTCCCCTGCAGTGTACTCTTTGCATTTCTTTTTGCTTTCTCGCCACCTTTCCATGTGTCAGCCTTGTTCCACTTCTTCTCCCTGGTGGCATTCAGAACTCCTGCTACTTTTGTACACTCTCACCATTTTAAGCTGCTTTCCCACATGCTGCCTTTCATGGAACACCTTCCATCCACTGATTTCCAAAGCACAGATGCTTGTTCGCTTTTCGTGATGGCAACAACAGCTCTAAAAGAAACATATCGTTTCCCCTCCTGCAATTCATGTACAAATGCCTGGCATGCGCTGCCTGGAGAAAGCCTTTCAACTTTGAATTTCCTTGCTTTTGTGGAATCTGTGAAAAAGTCTGATAAATTACAGCTTTGGCAGTTATTTCAAATAACTTTATTTGCAGCCAGCTGAGGCAAAATCTGTCAATGGTGCCATCCCCGTGTTCTTTCAAAGGTTGTTGCTGTTTCATGAGGGAGCTCAAAGTCAAGCTGGTTCAAAGGGAGGCTCACATTTCATTTTTTTCCAAGAAGGTTAGCTTACATGTTCTAATGGTGACAGGACTGTCTTACAAGACATAAGAGCTGAGTTCTAGTTGAGGCCATGAGTCTCTTCTAGTACATGTGTTTTGTCACTTTATCTCTCTCCTGATGATTTCTCATCTGTGAAATAGCTGTAATACTAACTGGTAGCTGTAATATTAGTTAACAACAGACAAGAAGACCCCAACTAATCATATGAGTGGCAAGGTTTTGGAGTTGGCCTTGGGCCTGGTTTTAGTGTTGGTAATTTGGGTAAAGCCAGTGAACCTCAGTTTACAGCTCCTCTCACCAGGGCTCAAGAGACACCAGCTGTGACACACAGTGTGCTGCAGGCAACTTCTCACATTGTCCTGTGGGCCAAGAGGAAGAAATAATACAGAGCCTTGGCTTTGCAAGCCACTGCTGTCTGAGCTTGCAGGAATGGTGGTGCACCTGGGGACCTCTAGTGATATTCACAATAAACACCAGCATGGCAGGTTTTGCTGTGTGTCAGGAGGATTTCAGTGCATGCTGATGAAAATAAGCGTGGTGGTCCTGGCCCTCTACTCTCAGAAGTCGTCCAAAGGTGAAGTCTCATGGCAAGCCTTTGCTGAGCCATCTGGGTGGAATATGTCCCATCTACACCCTCTGGCGACCGGAAAACAAGTGGTGAGAACGTCAATTCTGCTTTAACCAGTAGCACTGTGAAAAGAAATCGATAACCACACTTGACTTCAAGAATCTTGGATGGAGAAGGATCGTGTGCTTCATGAAATGCTGATCATTTTTTAATGAAAATGATGAAAATGCTGATCATGTTTTAAGGCAAAAGATCCTGCCTGTGTAAACAAGGATTCTCAGGACTGTCTTTGAGCAAAATCTACTTATGGTAAGAGACATAGATTATTATCATTAATGTTACATGCATGATTTAATTAGGAAAAGCCACACAGTTCATGAAAACAAAATATTTCCAGCTAATAGTATTACTAATTACCTAAAAGATCATAAATCAACACAAATTTAATAAGACGCAGGAGAAAAGGCTGACAAGAATCTCATGAATTTCAGCAAAGACATGTCAAATCCTGCGTGTGGATCAGAACAATAGTTATAGTAACAAAGGAAGCAGCTAAAAAGCAGCTTTGCAGAGAAGGCCCTGGGGACCTTGGTATTCAACAATCTGAACATGAGCCAGCAGTGCAGCCTTGCAGCAAAGATAGCTGGGGTGCATTAGGAAGAGCACTGCTGGCAGGTTGATGGATGTGATCCTTCCTCTCTGCTCAGCTCTGGTGAGAGGCATGTGGACTGCTGGGTCAAGATCTGAGCTCCACAGTATAAGAGAGACATGGACACACTGCAACAAGGACAGTGGAAGGCCATGGAGACAATAAAGGGACTGAAGCATCTGATGTTTGAGAGGCTGAGAGATTTGGGATTGTTTAGCAAGGAGAAGAGAAGACCCAGGGAAGGTACGACCAATGTGTATAAATACCTCAATGGGGGGAGGCAAATGGAAAAGACAGAACCAGGCTTTTTTCAGTGATAGGTCAAAAGGCACAGGGGCACAAATTGAAGTGCACTAAATTCTGTGTAAACATAAGAGAAAGCTGTTTTTCACTATGAATTTGGTCAAACACCAGAAGAGGCAGCCCAGAGATGCTATGGAGCCTTCATACTTATTCAAGACATGACTGGACACAGAACCAACCTGCTGTGCTTTGAGCAGGGAGGTTGGACTGTACGATTTCCAGAGGTGCCTTCCAATCCCAGCTATTCTTTGATGTGTTAAATACGTGCCCCATTCTAGTCCTGAATATATCTCTGTTATGCATGCCCAAGATACGTTTGGATTTTTTGACAGACTTTTCACCACATCAATGTGAAGGCATTGCCATTATATATTAGGATGTGTAAAATTAATGTAAACATAACTGAGAAGATCAAGAGATTGAATCACATGTCATGTAGGATTCTGGGGAGATGCTGGCAGGAAAACAAGCATTGCAGTAGAAGAGTAATTGTCAAATAATGACATGTCAAAGCCCAACTTTTGCCAACTCTAAATAATTTAGTGTATATCAGTGTAGATACCTTGACACGTTTCTTTGGGTCCAGGAAAGAAATGAATAACCCACTGTATCTTGTATATGCAAAGCAGGGGGTAATTTGGACAAAATTATGTAATGTTTTTGAAAGCATGACAAGAAAATTAAGGATGAAGAAACTCCAGAACGACTTTATGAATGAAAAGAACCTGCAATTGCTTTCCATCCCTTGACAGATGTTACTTAAACTGACATACTATATCATGCAACAAAGCTTACAGGGGAAACACAGGATTATGAGAAAATGTATAAACCACTATCATTATTGTAAAAAAATCTTTTATTCTACACAGAAAGACAAAAAGAGGAGGGATACTTTTTAGGAAGAACTTGATGTAGAGTACTGTATTTTCAGGAATCAGCAAAATTAATCTATTTAAAAAGAGTGAAGTTAAAAAGAAGGGAGAACTTTCTGCTGTGTCTCAATCCCACACAGTCTCTTCCCCCTCTTCTTCTGCCATTGTAGCATCTGGGAGACTTGCCTGTTTATTAAACTAAATCCAGGAAGACTCTCTCCTGCCTTCTTTTGTATGGAGAAGTAAATCAGAAGGGGAAGAAACAGTCATTGTCAAGAAATGGTAGGTGAAGAAATGAATATGCCTTGGCTATAAACATTCTCAGTTCACCTCAGAGGGAGGTTTACAGCAGAAGTCTCCACCCCTCAGGTTTGGCTTCTGACTTTGACAGTTCCCTGCTTTTGATGTGTGTGAGAAACAGGGGCATAGCACACACAGGGTTAGGAGGGTGCCTCACTACCTCAGACGGTCTCCAAAGCAGCCTTTGGAGATCAGCATTTGGGGTGTCAGCCCCAATGAAAGAAGAAGCCTCAAGAAAGTAGGGCTTAGTATATGCTCTTAGTATATGCTCTTAGTATATGCTATGTGACAGAGCAAGTAGAGCACCATTTTGGACCAAATAAAATGTCAAAAGAGTCACAAAATCTCTTTTTAAAAAATTCATTTCATTCTGAGGTACAGATCGTAGCTGTAATGAAGCTTCAAACCCATAGTTTGTCACAGCCAAGTTCAAGTCTGGTATAATGTGTCTAAGTTTTTTGCTCGTCCATAGGTCCTTTATTTTTCTTTAACTGATTTTTGGTACTGTATTCAATATGAAAGCATCTCAGAAGCTTCCCTGAATAACCAGAGTGAATAGACAGAGTGTAGCAGTAGACATATGATAAAGATTTTTCCCCAAAGTCAATACTGGTGTCCAGGACATATTTTTACTAGTTTGTTTTTTAATGCGTTGCTACCTTTTAAAAAGGTTTAATATTGATTGATTTTTAATAGTGTGGATGTTCTCTCATGCTAAAGATTTCTTCTTGCTTACTTTTGTTGTAAGGAACATGAGAAAATAAACAAGAAACAAAAAGGCATTTTAACAGGAAGTATTTAAAAAAGAATCATAGAAACAAGTTAACTTTTTGTTCTGTTTATCAAATTATGTGAGGATTCAGGCCAAAAGAGCAATTGTTATTAATAATTTAATAAGTTAAAGTTTCTCTCTTTTTGCCAGAAGTTTCAAAAAGCATTAACAGTGTTAAGG
The DNA here is from genome assembly GCA_013398615.1 of Brachypodius melanocephalos. Lineage (NCBI taxonomy): Eukaryota > Metazoa > Chordata > Aves > Passeriformes > Pycnonotidae > Brachypodius > Brachypodius melanocephalos. The sequence continues at coordinate 28,732,379 of VZSR01003807.1, read as the reverse complement.
CACTCTCTTGCCATTAATTCGTACAGATTTGACACTGATACCCTAAAGTAGCACAAAAAAAAAATTGAAATAGTCATCAGTATTAAAATATCTTCAAACATTTCCAGACCTTTGTATTTGGAAAGCCGCCACTACTCCCATTTCAGCCATACTGACTCTGCTTTGGAAAAGCTACCTCTTGACATTTTGCAGAACAGCCTCTAATCGTCTAAGGAAACTCTGGATTGAGATTAGTATCCACAGCAGAAAGGAATCTACAGACACTACTGTGTGCGAGTAATGCTGTGGGCGTTCATCCAAGCTCAGGAACGAGTGGAATGTACCCTTTCTCCAAGGTATGGGTGAAAAAACATCACTGAAGTGGAAGTGGGGTTTGGGTGGAACTGAAGCAAGAGAGAAGCTCATATATATATTTTCCATGTGTATGAAAATGGCTGTTTAGTTATTTAAAAAAATATTGGGAGCCAATATTTTAGTTATTCACTGCATTTATTTGCTTCTGATGGCATAAATAATCTATCATCTTAGCGTGCCACACAAAAAGTCAGAGGAACATTTCCACTTCACGTCAAACGAAAAAAAAAAAAAATCAACGTAATGGAACTTTTCTGTGAACCCACATAATGAATTTCTTTGTTTAATTAAACACTTCAGCAAACCAAATACCTGAATTTAAATTGCTGTTTATTATGGCTTCCCCTCGGATACAGGTGAAAGACTGCATAGACATATGTTTTCCACGGTGACTGGCATTACCAAGCAACCTGATGGAGAGCTGACAACACCTTGGCAAGCAGGGAATAATACGGTAAATTATCAGCAATATTAAGAGAGCCCAGTTACGAGCCTTTACTTTGGCCTGCGACGTCTGGGGCTGTTACTTGGGAAAATAAAAGAGACAACAGCCTCTCTTTTTACCTTCAGCTTTCCCCCTGTGTGTGTGGGTGGACGTGTGGGTTTATACGTGCATAATCGCACGCAGACCGGTGCCTAAACACGTTTCGGTGTCCGAGGCTCCATGATGCGTTTCCCACCGTGCTGGGAAGGAGCGGGACAGGAGGGGGAGCTCTCGCCGCAGCCGCCGGGCAGGGATGCTGCTCCTCGGGCCGGGGGCGGCGGGGCCGCGGCTCCTCCGCCCGTCGGGCAGCACCGGGGATGACCCCGCTTGTCCCGGTTTTGCCTCTGAAAACCGGCACGTTGTTTCCAGAGTGCCCCCAGAACACCGTGCTCTTGTTGCTGTTGCCTTCGAAAACCATTCGCTTTGAAGCCGTCGTGCTGCTTACATATTTAGCAGCTGGAAAAATCAGGCCTGCTTGTTTATCTCGTCCTCCCCAGCAGGAAAAAAAAAGAGAAGAAATAGCTCATTAATAATATTAAAGAGACTTATGTATTAATAAAGGCCAACATGAAGAACTTGGAACAAAGTGTTTCTTTTGTGTTGCCTAAAAAGCAGCTCTGGTATGTGAGTAAGTCCGCTTTTAAAACATTTAAACACTAATAAATAGGACTATGAGCAATAGAATATAAATTAAACCTGAGGTGCTTTATTTCAGGCAACTCATTTGCACATGTAATTTTATGAAGGATACTTATTTTTCAGAAGTCCAAATTACTGTGCTTGCAAAAACCCAAGTGCAAATTAAGAGTTGGAAACAAATCTGTGATAGGACAAAAATATGGAGCTTGGTAAAACATGGAGCCTTGGGTGTAGAGCATGTGCTTGGGCAATGGAAGGAAAAGCTCAGGTTCTTGCCATGACTTAGAGACCACATAAAGTTGAAATCCCATAATTTCTTCCCGATTTTAAAAGTGCCAAAAAACCCAAGCAGCTTCAAACCCTTGAACCATCATGACAGTGATGACACTTTCTCTACTGCACTGGAGTTAGAGTATACACTCTAATAGACTGATTTTAAATCACCTTGAAAATTTCACAAGGAATTTGGTCTCATTAAACTCAGGAGTAAAATCTTCACTGATTCCCACAGGATCAGGGTTTCATCTTTGGCTGCAAACTGCTTCCTGATACCACATACTCTGGTATCTCTGTCTCATAGAATAAATCTGAGTAGTTCTATTGATCCAATCAGTCATCTTTATTCACCTGTTTAAGATGTTCACAGAATCCATACTGAGAACTACAGAAACAGGATCCTTTACCAAAAATACAGGGTTTTATACAAAAAATATGTGCTGCTGCCACAGTTCAGTAAATGTGTTTAATGTTAGGGTGCCTGTAATGTAAATAGCAGATTTATTTTCTCATAGCTTTTTGGAGATGTTCAGATCAATGCCATTGTATGGCTGACAAATGTGTGGCTTCCATAGATTCTCATGGAATCTGAATTCTGCCTCTCCTTATGAATTCACAAGTTACCACTAAAACCTGAAAGTGTTCCTTTTTCGTAGTCCCTCCCTCCCCCTTAGTAACAAGTGGAATAATTAGATGGTTTCCAAAACTTATTTCGGTACCTCTGATGTGTGTCAGATAATGTCTGAGCACTCTAAATGCATGAACTTCTGTGTTGACAGTTGATGGTCCTCCATATGCTGTCACTAGAAGAACAACTTCCCAAGAATATGCAGTGTAATAATATGCAATATATAAAGGTAATAACAGCTCTAGAAAAGTAGGAATCATGACAGTTGCAGAAATAACCTGCTGTCAGATGGAGATATTATTATTAGGACACAGAGAGGTAGAACTTTTGTATCCGTTCCAGTCCCACATTAAATACTGAGAAAAACAGGGTATGTTTTAAGACTGTGGCTTTCATCTGGTGGTTGACAAGGTACTGGGGGACTGGAGGTTCTTTTTAAAGAGCTTACCAGAAGTAGGTGAGAAAATGAGCCTACTGTCAGGAGAAATAAGTTCACATCTCCATTCAACAGCATTCTGAAAAATACTGTGAAAAACCCCAGCTGAATGCCGTTACTTTTGGTGATCAAGAAGTGAGAATCAGCATTCAGAACTGGTAGCAAGAGGGGTGGGAAGTGCTTCATTTTGCAGCCAAACCTTCAGATGCTAGTCAGGAAAACCGGAATGACTGACTTGATCCTGAAGAAAATTCATTCTGGTCTACTCGCTGTAACCTGCTGTAGTCAATTCACATCACCTAGGCTTGCAAATGCCTTCTCCAAAGTATCTTCCAACATTAAAGGATGTTCTGTTGATGCTGGGAGTTTGAGATTAATCTTTTTGTCAGATCGTCAACTCAAACCTGTTAAATTTATGCAGTGCTTAATGAAACAGTGGCCGTGCTTTATTACAATACATATAATAAGTGTTGAGAAGTAGTCCTCTGGTGTTTCACTAACAAGAACCATTTGAAGTAATACTCTGTTTAGCAGAAATTTTAAGGTTTTCCTTAAAACTCTTCTATCCGCTCTACAGAGAAACTAGCAATATGTCCAATACAAGAACTAGTTTTGTCGTTTTCGTTAGAATGACTTAATGTATCAGCAAGGTGGTGGCTGTTCAAAGCAGAACAGTTGGCTGTCTTTTTCCAGCCAAAGGTTTCAAAGAGCTGTGCGAGATTGTGTTTAAAAGCAACTTCCCCTTGTGCTGTCTGTCTTATTCTTATTGTGTGAAAGAATACACTGAGATTCTGGGAATATCTCCTGTACTTAATGAGAGCTCAGCTGTACTGATTTGTTTGTAATAGAATACGGTAAGCAAAACATAGTTTGCCGGTGGTGGTGGTGTGGGGCACAGGAGGAGGGAATCCTCCCTACTTTGCGCCATCCTTTGAAGGTTACCTGTAGTCACAAGTTAGTTTTCCCCAAGTTTGAGAAATCACTGCATTTTAAAATACTACAAGCAAGAAAAAAATAAGCCTTGGTTTCTTCTCATGCTTGCTGCTTGGCGGGTCATGGAACGGACCGAGCCCACAGCATGAGCCCTCCTGCGGCTGAACTCCTGCAACTCTGCTGTCAGCAGAGCCTTCTCGAGGGTCTCTGCAAGCTCCTGCTGCTCTGCAAAAAACAAACCATGAGAGCTGGGTTTTTCTCAACATCTGCCTTATTCTTTCAGGCAGCGAGGGGAGTGGCAGCACCTTCTCCTCGCAGCGGCCGTGACCTTACCACTGCGGATGTGCTCTAGGATTTTACAGGATCAGTCTGGTCGCTATCTCGTCTTTTGGTGCTCGATGCTCTAATACCCGAGACTGCAAAATCCCCGTTTCTTCTTGTTCTCGAAGTCACGGGGGAAAATGTGCCCCGTGTCTCTAATCGCTCTGAGAGGCAGGCAGGCAAGGCTCATTTTAGTAATGAAACGAGCAAAGTTGTGCTCAACTTTTCGTGCTAAAAAGTGCCAGTGATTTAAAGCTTCGGAAACAGAGAATGTAAATTAGGCATTGTTGCACGCAAACCGAACTTGTCTTTGACAGGCTAAACAGAGATTTTTATGGGGAGCCTACTCATGCCCACACGGAACGCAGTTTATCTTTCGACTGTAGGTTTGGGTGTTTTTATAAAAAAATGTATCATTTTAAGGTGTACTGCAGTCGTAATGAGAAACCCTGTCGTACGATTACGATTTTGACTATCGGAAAAATGGACACCCCCGTGCCGTAATGTGTTGTACCGGGTAATCAGGGACTGCCGGGGAAAGCGGGAAAGCAGAGCCTAGGAATAATCAATGTATCGCCCACAGTGTGTGCTGTAATCCGGCACCTCCTCGCTGAAGCGCGTCCCACCAAACCATTCATCCGCACCTCCCCGCCGCAGATAAAGGGAAAACCAGGAGTGATCAGGGGAAGAGCCTCGGCTGAAAGCGGCGGCGACGGGACGGCACCGGGACCAGACGGGACAGGAGCGTTTGGGACGGATCGGGCCTGCCGCGCAGAGGGGCACAGGCCGGGCAGACCCCTCGGCTGTTCGTGGGGGACACCGGGCCCCTCTCCCCATCCCGGGCTGGGGGCGGGGGCGGGCGCGCACCGCCCCCTCCTCTCTGCTGCGCTCCGCTCCGCCCGGTGCTCGGCGCCTCCCCCCTCCCCGGCTCCCATGGCGGGCAGCAGCGGCCGATTCGGTGCCGGCAAGCCCCGCCCGCCGGCGGTCCGGGGCCGGCCTCCCCCTTCCCTCCGCCGCCCCCTCCGCGGCAGCCCGCCAGCAGCGCCACAGCAGGCGCGGGGCCGGCTCGCTCCGCGCTGCCTCCCGCCCGCCCGCCCCGCCGCTCCCATGCGGGCCGGCGGCGAGGCAGAAGATGGCTGACTCGCCGGGGCACCCGCGCCCCTGCCCGCCCGCGCCCCCCGCCCGC
>VZSR01003807.1:28622547-28727022 GCA_013398615.1 Brachypodius melanocephalos | reverse complement strand
CGCACCCCCCGCCTCCGAGCATGGAGATGAAATAAGAAAGGATCTCTTGTCATTTTTTTTTGTAGGATGCACTGAATGTGTCTCAACTCCGCCTCCTGGGCTGCAAACAGAGACGAATTCACAGGCTGCAAATCCTGTTCATTGACCAGCTTTATTTATTTTTTAAAAATAACTCTCTCTTTGGGCTTTTAAGCTCCTCGGGTGCCAATGATGAGCCTATTTTTTCTTTTTCTTTTTTCTTTTTTCTTTTTTTTTTTTCTTTTCTTTCTGTAGCCACCCCTTCAGGTAGCTGGGAAGCCCTTAAAGTTAGGAAAGAAAGGGATCTCTTTTAAACGCTGTATTTCTGTCCGTTTTTCAGTGGCCAGCTGCAACTGTGTAATTAAATTGTCAAAGTGAAAGGTCGTGGTCTGAGCCGTGCATCCGTCTCGCACTTCAGCGCGGAGACCCTTTTCTCTCCTTCCCCTCGCCTCCTCCTGTGCTGTACCTCTGCTGTGCCGCTCCGCTCCGCGGCTCACGGCAGCGCAGAGGTGGCTGTCGCTGGAAGGTGGCTTGTCCGAGGGCTGCTTTTGATGGGAGTGTATTTACCGCGCGGAGGGCTGTCCTGCCTGATAGGAACCGGTGCCACTCCAGCTGTGCTCTGGCGGCCGCTCCAGATGTTGGGATGGCCGCGATGGCACAAACCCACTATTTTGGAACTTCTTTTATCAATAGGTCGCTGTTCCACGCTGGCCCGGTCCTATTTTTTGCGCCTGTTTTCCTTGTTTGTTCGACGTCTCTAATTCCCCAAAGTTGGTAACAATGTATTGCTAGATGCGCAGATAAAGTGACTAAAACAGCCTGCCTAGTCTGGCTACGAGATAAAGCTGCTGAGATTTAATTTGAATATGTCATTTATTAAAAGGCTGATTGTAAGTGGAAGACAGCCTGAAAAATGTCACTCATTCACATAGTATGTACACTATATAGGCGAGTGTATAAATATGCATTATGCCTAGTGAAAATATCTTTGCTTTCCAGAACATTGATCTCCCCATATAAAATTAAACGGGAATGCGCCGTCCCCTTCCCTCTCCCCTCTTTTGCACAACACTGATTTCGGTTAGGTGCCCTTTCCTGCCCACGGCAGGCGTTCTTGTTCTTGCTGCCCATGTAATGAGCGTGTACACGGTTCTGTGTGCACTTCAAGTGTAGATGTGGATGAGAGTAGTATTAGGGGCACAAACAAAATAACATGTTGGTGCATCTCTTTGGAAGCAAACTGTGGTAGCTTCAAGTCCAGAGGAGCGGGATCTTTCTTTGTGAGATATGTGACACATCCTATTTTCGGAGAGGGCTCTGTGCAGCCACCGGAGACTCATTGCTCATTGTAATCCCACATAGTTTTGAGGACTGCAGAGGTCTGTAGTACAGGGCATTGGCCCCTCAGAGCATCGCCTAATGCGATCTATATGGATTGCAGCTTTTAAGTTTCATAGGTTCTAGAATTACAAATTAGCTAATTTTAATCAAAACATGTGAAATGTTATCCTGGCTGGATATAAAGGCTGACTGTGCTGGATCCTCTGGGTTTGTTTTGTTTACTTTGGCTGCAGGCACACTCAGCGGTTTGGGAGATAGTTGTTCTTCTACAGTATAACAGATGTTTGTCTGAAAGGGTGAGGAAGAAACAAAAACAACATTGTGTGAAGGAGAAAAATTACACAATTTTAAACTAATGCTTTGGTATTAAGCACTGGCATTAACCTTCGTGTAGAGAGTTTCTCTTTTTAAATCATGGCTAACTGCTTAAGATGGGGAACCTCAAAATTTCAGCTGACTTAAAAACTAAATGTGTGTAGAAAGGACATTTTGAACCCATGTAATTTCTGGTTGAGAGTGAGACAACTGATGGCAGAACCTTCCATAGCCCACCTTTCAGCATAAGCTATGCTATATATGCTATGCATTTTAGTAGGACAGTTGAGTGCTATCATCTAAGAAGGGAAAAAGAGAGGGGAGGAAAAAGAAGTAGTTTGAATTTTTGACTGGTTGAGAAAGTTAAAATCCTGTGGCGATCATTTACCCTTTCTCTTTACCGATGAATTGAGACTTCTAGTTGTTCTTAATAAACCCAGAGAATACAATAATGTAACAAATTGGTTACAGTGTGCAAAATGTTTGCAGTGAAATGACAGAGGGAGCACAATGTGCCCTTGTGTAAGTTTGTATCTGTAATGTTCAAACAGGCTGACTGTTTCCCTTCATCTGAACTGCTTTCATCTGGACCAGTGTAAAATAAGCTCTGGTAAGTAATCACAGCAGAGCAGAAAGAAAAGAATGTATACAGCAATAGACAGCCTGAGCTGTAAAAACTGTAACCTGAGTATCAGCAGCAGATCAGATATCAAGGCTTTAAGGTAGGGGAAATGAAAGAGATGAAGGGGAGGAAAAGACGAGAGACGGAATGGAAAAGTCAGCTTGGAAAGTAAAGTAGAAGTAGGAGGGCCCCCTCAGGGAAATTTGGCTCAGGGGTTAGGGAATTTTATCATGGTGTACAGTGACCTACTCAGGTTTCAGCCCACGTTGGATCGAATTGCCTCCCTTTGCTAGCAGAAAGAAAAAGGACTGGTGTATGTGTGATTTCTTTTTTTCCTCCCCCTTTGGATAATAAAAAGGCCATTGGTACAAATGTCTATTTTAAGTACAGTAAATTCAAGGCACTATGAATGAGCAATAATATTACCTCATCACAGAGACTTCCTTTGAGATTTGCTGTTTGATACAGTCAGATATTTACTCGAGAAGGATCACAACACCTCACTGCTTGCTTTAGTGTTTTCCAACAGTAGTGTCACAGCTTGGTTTTGAAATGACTGGATGGATATTCAGGTTGCTCACTCTTTCCTTATGAGACTCAGATATTGAGTTACGTTTTTGTTATCGCTAACCCAATGTACACGATGGTTATAACAAATTTTAATTTGATACAATGTTGTGTGCAAGAAGTACATGACTCTGCACAGTTTTCTGGTATTACGTTTCAATGAAAAAATATATTCATGAGGAACTGTTTTGTTACACTGTGACCTTTACAGCCATTCTTTCATATTTTCTAGTTGTCTTTTCTTTTGTCCTTCCTCCTTCGGATGAGACTTTCCAGTTTTTCTTCCAGAGGTAGCATTCGCCTCGTGCCTTGGAAGAAAAGCAGATAATTATTCTGAAATTCAGTTTGGTACCATTTTTCACTTGCTGGTGAATAACAGAACACCTCATAGATCCTAACCTATTGTCATCAGGGAACCCATTAGTATTTTAAGATCAAAATATTTGTAAAAGTTTAGTTGATGAAAGCACTTGTCTAGGCACAGTGGTGGATCCCCCATCCATCTCTCCTCAGCTTATTTCCATTTGCCATCCTGCTGCCAGGAAGCAGTGCTGCTCAGGAGGAATAGCTAGGTGCTCTGCAATGCTATGAGGTGAGGTTACATCCAGTACTGAATTGAACTGGAGGTTCTCCTGCACAGATGAGGCCATGTATCCATGTGTCTCTAGCAGTTGAAAGGTAAGCAATTAATTTGTGTTGTAGTTTCACAGGCTGCTCCATGTGCCCAACGAGTTTGGTGTCCATAAATATTCTCAATAACTAATTTGTATGTAAAATTGGGCATTGTTCCTGCTGCCTAAAGATTAGGGCAGACCTATCTGTTATTATTTAATAGGAAACTCATCAGAATATCTTTCAGTTTAGTGTTTTAATAGTCCCTGTTTGGCATTTGAAAGTACTGCTGTCAGAAGGAGGAAAGTGGTGAAGCAGGCGTAGCAGCGCTGTGCCTGGAGCAAGTCAGTTTGCTCAGAGTGCTTGGAAGATTCCAAGGAAACTCCTCCCTTCTCTCCTGAAAAGCAAAAAATATCTTCAGGAAAGTGGAAAAGCAGACAGACTTTATCAACTGTATTATTTCAGGAGACCAAGGTTTTTCTGTGGAATATGCATGGAAGGTTTGTGGGATGGCTGCAGAGGGGTTGCCTGTCTGCACAGGGAGCCTCACCTGGCAGGGCACGGCAGGAATTGTGCTTCCCCAAATAAAGTGGGTTATACAGAACCAAATGCACATGAGAGGACAAAGGGAAGTAAAGCATCATGGAATTTTGCTTTCTGATAGCGTAGAGGTCTAATCATAGAATTCAGTATCATGACAACATAAACAAGCAAAGAATGTGAGGGCTGGAAAAAAAGATTCAGGTTTGTGTAGTGCCTCTAGAAACATTTTTATTTCCATGCTGCAGTGAAAGTGAATTTGTGGGGCTCTGCACTGAGTGGGTTATGCAGGCAAGGAAATGGAATGGAGCCACTATGCTTCCTCCCAGATCTGAAATAAACATTCAGCAGTAAAACCTAGAAGAAAATGAGTCTGACAGACTCATTCTCCCCTGTGTTTCCTGCCTCCGTGTTTGCCAGGCCTCATTTGGTGAAGCCAGGCCTTGCCCCCTGTGAATGAGGTTCATGGAGAAGGAAAGTCAAGAGGTCTAAGATGGAAAGAGACGCGTGGCATAGCTTGAGAATGTATTAATTAGCAAAGATTTGGGGAAATGATGCACTGTAATGTAAAAAATCAAACTGTAGGTGTACTGTTACGATGAAATGAATCCTAAAGTGGGAATAAATGTTATTATATTTTTACTGCCTAGCACGTAAGTCAGAACTCAGAAAGGAGGGAAACCACAGTCAACACACTCTTCTTCATCTTTCAGGGGAATAGGGAGCAAATTCAAATAGAAATACCAATGAGCATAACAGTTACTTATCCTGGGTCTTCCAAGAGGGAATATGTTTCTGTGTAGTATAAGAATAGAGTTAAAACACACCAATTACACATTGCCCCACAGTGGTGATAAGTGGTTTGGGACTTAGCAGTGGGCAAAAGCTGAATTACCATCTGTTGGGAAGGACGGGCTTTGGCTGTGGTGTATGACTGGGGCCACTGGAGCATTTTTGGGCCAGTTTGTTTGGCAGGCACGTGCTGGTTGTGCCGCAGCCGTAGTGACTGCTCGGGCAGTCAGCAGCTGGAATGGTGCTCAGTCAGCTAGGGAAGAGCAGGAGGTTTGGCTCTGTGGGATGTTAACCAACTGCCTGGATGCACTGGCAGCTGCAGAGGGGACTGGTGTTTCAGCTGTGGTCTTGAGGGCTTGTCTGCTTGGTGCACGGTGTGGCAGAATGAGCAGAGAAGGACGTGGGACAGGGTTTCTGTGGTTTTCTTCTCAGCTGTGACGCTGACCCACATTGTGGGTGGCACCAGGGCTCGGTCTCTGTTTTCACGCAGGGGACTGAGCATTGTCTCCACACCTGGCTGAAGTTAGGCTCCATGCTGTACATTTGCAATGAAATCTGTGGGTCCCTGCAGCGGGGCTCGCTTTGGGCTGATGTAAGGGTCTCTGCTCAGCAGTGTGATTGCTGATCTGAGATTTTATTGATTGTGAGCAAGGTTTTCTCTCTGTGCTTGTCTTTCACATCATCCAACCTCTTTGGCACAGCTGTGGAATTGGGATGGCAACCTCATCCTGCAGATGTTCCACATCCTTTTGGGGAATGAGTCTGAAAGTAGGCATGGACTACCTTAATGCCTCTGCTGTCCTATTCCTGTCCAAGCTTTGAATTGCAGCTCCTTGCACATCCTCCATCTGGTCATCCACACCTGCCTTCACATCTCCTCCCTGGTCTTTGGCAGGTCTATTATCTTGCAATTCCTCTGGCTCCTGTCGTCACTGCTGCTTCTGCTTTCCTGTTCCAATGTTGAGTCCAAATTCTTGCTTTTCTCAAGCCTCAGTGTTGTAATCGTCACCCTTCCTTTCACTAAGCCTTTGAAACTTGTATATCTTTCGGTGGCATTCTGCTCTGCATGTACGCTTTCTTCCTTCCTTAGCTTCACCAAGAATTGGGCTTTGCTGCTCTTATTGTTTTCTTTTTCTTCTTTCTGCCCTCCCTTGCATTCACACAGAGAAAAATTATCTCATCATTTGTGTCTTGACTATTGCTACCACTCTGGTCTTTAAAAATCTCATCTTGTTACCATGTCTTGAATCCATCTGTATTATGTCTATCATTGAAGTGGAAGAAGGGAAAATACATGAAAACAATGAATTAATACTGGTCAGCTTCAGGGCAGCGGCTTCAGCGTGATCTCAGCTGGCAGGGTGTTAGACATCTCTGCAAATAGGTGTTGTAGTCAGGAGTCTGAGGGAAGGTGATGTTGTTCTTTGGATACCCATCTCTGCGAGAGAGTCAGTGTGGAAAAAAAGATTTCTTGGGTTTGACAGCTTTCTGAGGATGGGGTCATGCTTTCCATTTGCTGTGAATAAAGGGTGGTGTAACGGAGCTCTGGCTGTTAGTCACTGAGAGAATGGTATTAAGGGTGACTTGCAGCACTGTAGTAGGTAAGATAAATTATGGAGGAGAAAGCCTTGTTTTTGTTTTGGTTTTGGTTTGTTTTCAATCCAAGCTGCTCTTTTTGGGAAATCAGTGTTAAAAAGGTTAAAAATAACTTTGTTGTTGCTGGCATGCACCCTCATTGTACTCTCATTGAAGTTAGTAGAAAAGACCCCATTGATTTACTATTTTATAAAAGAATCAGATCTCTGCGATGAGTGATTTTGAATTCTAATATATTTTTGTCAATATGAATGTTCATTTTGGTGCTTCACTTATGGATAGTTTTAATGAGATGTGAAAGATGATACTTAAATTTGGTGCCATTACAAATGCAACCATCATTTTGACTACATTTTGAAGGGACAGATACAGGAATTTTCAGGAAAAAACAAACATATATGCAACCTTGCTTATGTATTCCTTGACAAGCAATTAGAAATTATTCACTGTCTGAGTTGATCAGCAGTGCAAATAAAACACAAAGCATCCACAGGAGACAAATTTAGAGCTACTCAATTAATTTGGTCGCATGGGGTTTAAATCGGTAAGACTTTGTCAATTGGTCTCTACCTTGCTAGATTATTCTCTAGGGCTGTGTCTCCATAGCTGAAATTTAGCAAAGCAAGGGGAGCTGGCAGATCTTGCCTTTGGGCCTCCATGGGCCCTTTCAGGTCATTTTGGGTGAGTTGCAGTGGTGAGATTTGACTCCCCACATCCAGGTCATTTTGTTATTGGCTTCCCATGGGTTACAAATTGGGTTAGTGCATTGGGACTCTTCAGTGCTAAGAGAAAAGTTTTCTAAAAAGCTTAAAAAAAAACCCAACAAAAAAGCAATGAAAAAAAACTTCTAGATTTTTTTTTTCATTTTGCTAGTACTTAAAGCACAACACTGTATCATTCAAATGATTTAGGTGGTTGTTAGCCACATTTACATTGCATAGTACTCATTGAAAACTGTTGTAGTGGCATAATTCAGATATCATACTTGTAATGCTGAGTCTAGAAGCAGAGATGGGATGATGGAATATTTTCCAGCAATTTGAGGCTGCACAAGACAGCCACAGAATTGTGACTTCCATCAGATGGTAAGGTGGAAATGCAAAAGGGAAAAACCAAAAGGAAATGGATGCTTTAGGGGTCTGCTCTGGGGTTTTGTTTTGGGTTTTGTTTTCCTGAAATGTGTTTGTAGCATAATTGCACAGATGATACTCTTGGAAGAGTACAAATTGCTTGTGCTTATAGCTGCTTTACAGTGCTCCTTGAGTGGCAGGAACACCTATGTAATCTGGTGTGATGAATGAGCCAGGAGCAGTGCAGCACTTTGAGGACCTGGGGCACAGCGCCTGCTGTAGCTTTGCATTCAAAAGCAATTATCATCTGATTAATTTTATGTATTTAAATGACTGGACAATTGCTGTGTTCTATCATTAGACTTTCTCCTACTCAAAAATTAAGCTAGAGCAGTTACTAGACAAAATCTGGCAACCTGCAAATTTGACATTTACCATTTGTTTTGAATTGGTGTTGTGTTCTCCTTATTGCTTTCCCAAAGTCCTGGGAGACAGTGCTTATCAGAAGCATTATTTTAGAAGTCCAGATCTTGGAGGAATATGAAGTTTGGAATTTGTTTTAGAAGAGTGTTAATTAAAAAAAAAAACCTACAGAAACCAAATAGAAAGGCTCTGTGTGTGGCTTTTTTGTTTCAACTTACACTTGTCATACTACTTTAAACTGATCTTTGCCATCGCAATATTTCATTAGCTGGTTTCCTTTGGTAGTTTCCTAAATCCATAAGCTGTAGAGCTCTGTTGCACTATTTGGTTTCAGAAAGCTTTGTTGCCTGGCTGCAGATTTCTTAACTTACTCCACTAAATCTCCTGGCCCAGTAATGAGCATTTTCTACAGAAATATTTTTGCCTCATGACCTAGAGGACATATTTTTAATAGAAATTGAGGGTTATGGCGGTCACGTTCCATACTTTGCATTTCCATACAAACGTAAAATGTAACCACTCAGCTGCTTGGAAATTGGTTTGAAAATAAATACTGGTTTGAAAATTGAGAAAGGTTTTCTTAAAGAAACGTAAGGAATATTTGTATGAAAAATGATGTTTGAATGCTTTCACAGTGAAGAATCCTTAAGTGCTTCGAATATGCAAGGGCTTATAACTGAGAAAAAACGTCTGCTTTGATTTTATTTGATTTGGTTCATGGGCACCTCAAGGAACTGTAATTGTGTCAGTGACCTACTCCAGCTGAAAAGACTGTAACACAGTAAGATTGATTAACTGCTGGTTGAAAAAAAAATCTTGGTTTTCTGTTATTCTCTTGCTTCAGTCTTAAGTATTTTATGGCAACACAGACAAGTTTGTGTGAGGAATGCATGTTAAAATATTTCTGACATTGAATGTCAGAGCAAAAGTCATAAATAGCTCTCCTTTTCATTTTCTCTAAATTACAGACATATGAGTCTCTGTCATAATTACATGTGTCACTCGGAGATTTAAATGCATTTCACTTTATGCACTTGAGTTATAAAATGAACATTAGTCTTTGAGGAGGTGGGCCAAACCTGACACTTCCTCATGTAGCACAGATATGGTTCGATTTATGCAGTCCTCCCTTCCTTCCAAATGGATATTGATTACATAAATAAGTAGGTAATTTTTCTCTTTCAGAACTTTGCTGAAAACACTATGAATGAGCTCCTTGGCTGGTATGGTTATGATAAGGTAGAACTGAAAGATGGAGAAGATATTGAATTCAGGAACTACTCAGCAGATGGGGAAAGCCGCCAGCACATTTCTGTTCTCAAAGGTAACGAGACTTCATGTTTCTGTGTTCACGTAAAGAAGGATTAATAGCTCAGCCTGTCTGCTTGGTGTTGATTGCAAAGCGTGTTCTGCTGCTTGTGTCTTGGTTGCTTTACATAAAAATATCTGAGAGTACCTCGTGGTACAGGGAAGCTGATAGGCTACGAGGAAAGTCACTTAACAAATTTGCTGTTGGTGTATTGATATATTGTTATATATTGATATATATCTTCACAAATAATGCCTTTCATGTGTTGGTTGAAAGCCATGTGCTTGTGGTATCAATAAACTACTCACAAATGGAGAAAGGAGGAGGTACTTTTTTAGCAGCGTGGCCTTAAGGGACCCTTTTGCTTCCCATACTAAGACTGATTGGCCTACAACTTTTTAAAATCTTGAAAGATTTTAAACTGGAATATTCACACATGTAGGAACAAGTGTGAATGTTCACAAAAGGCTTCTCATCCGTGTTTGTACTATACCATCTTCTGCACTGTGGTAGAAATTTTCCATGGATGGAATTTGTTTGAGACATCACTGAATCTTTGTGAATCAAAATATAAAGGCTGAGAGTCTGCTAGTTTGTTCAGTCATTCAGTCTTTGCCTTCTGACTCCTCAGTCTCAGGGAATGGATAGGGCTTGTCATCAGAGTAAGGAGAAGAGTAGAAAATTGCTGCATCTTGACTTATCCAACAGGAGTTCCTCAAAGGTGAGATAAAGAGAGGAAATTCCAGCAGTTTTTATGCACTTGGAGTGCTGCTTTTTACTGTGTTCGTGGACAGCAGTGTTTGGGTTTTCTTTTTGATAGCCAGCAACAGCAGCACAACATTCAGTGAGTGTTGCAATGAGTACTGACACCAGAGAGACCAGTGCTGAAGGACAGATGGCTAGAAAAAGGGGGGAAAAATTAGGGTGAAACAACCTAATTTTGTTAAAATTGAATGTTTGCAGCTTGTTAGTTCTATAATGATGTTGGTAATCAATATTTATTTTTCATTGAAAACATAATGTCATTAAGCTACCTTTGAAGAAACTTGTTCCTGTGTAGTAATGCACTTAATTTATTTCTGTTTTAATGAATACATCTTTTACTGAATGATTACGGGCTCCAGTCTATGCTTGCTGAAATTTGTGGCATACTTTTTTATAGGCACATGATAAAAATTATATGTTTTATGTACCATAGATGTCGAATGTCTGTGACAGGTAGAAATTTTTGGTATATGCAGTTTTTGGGAGGGGGAAAAAGCACATTTATTGTTCTGAGAGATGGGAGAAGAGGGAGTCACATGGCTGAGATATATTAGAGAAATTCCTACAAATGAAAATCCTGTGGTGATTTGAGATTAAAGAATTAGAATAATAACTCTCATCATTTGCACACTTTGCTGTGATTTCAGTATTTCCTTTCTTTAAATTCCTTTCATTATTATTACTCATATTATTTATAGAGAATAGGAATTCATTTATTCTTCAGTTCACTCTCCTTGTACTGATGAAGTCACAGCACACCATGTGTGATCACCATGCAAACAGTAGAAATGAAGTACAAGAATAGGATGCCATTGACTAAATCAGGCATACTAAGTCTATGCATGACAAAAATAATCCCACCTTTTACTTTCTGCAAAAAGAAAGTGTGAGTTTGATTTTGAAAAAAATGGAGCACTTCTGTAGATCACTGGAAAGTTTCAATTTCTTTAAAAGGGAAAATAGCTGGGGTTTTTGTTCACTATTCTTGTATTAGGGTAAGTAATTTAATGAAGAGATTGGTGAAAGTATGTAGGGCTATTTAAGAAATTTATGTGTCATACTGTACAATGTGTTCTTTGTGTTTTACAGAAAATTCTTTGCCAAAACCAAAATTACCTGAGGACAGTGTTATTTCACCATACAATATAAACCCAAGCTACCCAGGGCTTGCCACAGGAAATGGACTATCAGACTCACCAGCAGGGTCGAAGGATCATGGGAATGTACCTATTATTGTCCCATTAATTCCACCACCTTTCATAAAGCCACCAGCAGGTAAATCCTAATTAACATGTAAAAATGATTATTGTTATTGACAACGTCCTGAGATTACTGGATCACGGTGTCTTAGCAGGAGGGCTGATTTCAAAATCATTAAAGTCCAGTCACATGGAACTTTAAAAATGAGTGGGAGAGTGGCTTTAATCACTTTAGTATTTTTGAAAAACTCCTGCAAATGCAATGACAATAAACTTGCCTTGTTTGTGACACTCCTCATGCTGGATTATGCTCTCAGCACCTCAGCAGCATTTGATTTTAGGAAAAAAAGATTTTATTCTGGTGAATAAAGCCTTTAACTAAATTAATGGAAGATTATTAAATTAAAAATAGGCTGCATGAAGCAAACAGTGAAAGAGACAAAGCCATCAAATCAGTATCATGTCTTTATATCAGGTTAACAAGCTCATATTAGGAAAACTGTCTCTTGATTCCCATTGAAATCCCTGACTGCTGTCTCTCAAGGGTTTAATATGATCTTGACTCTACCCAGGAGGCTGCACTGAGATGGTTTACATTTTCATTAGATTTTTATCAGGAGTGGTTTTCTAACATGCCATTCCTCAGAGTTTGCATGAAAAATGATTTATTCTCCTCTGCATGCTGCTTACTGTAATCTGTGACAGGAGCTCTTGTGGCTACACCAGGGTGATTAATTGTTGTGTTATTGTTTACTGCTCCACATGGTGTAAAAATTGGTGAATCCAAATACGAGCAGGCTGAGTCCTGCTTCCATGGACATCCCTAGGTGGTGTTGGGGTTGTTCTTGAGTGACCAAGGCACTGAGGAATACAGGGTGACATGCAACCCCTATCCAGGAACATCAGCTTTTCACACACACAGCTGAAGGGATGCCAGCAGGTGCCAGGGTGCTTCTGCAGTGGCAGAATTACTTGTAGGATCAGGTCCCAGGTGCTGGATGGTCACCTCTGCCCTTTGTAACATTGTCTGAATGTTACTGTAAAATACTGATTGATCCAAGAAAGTGTTTGCCTGTTGTTGGTGGTATAATAGACTATAGTTGCCCCTCCTAAATTATTGTTATGCCATCGAGTTTTATCTCCAAAGAAGTATATAATGTGCTATGAATAATTTTCAAATGTTACTCAATACACTCTCCTTGCCAAAGACTTTCAATCTATTTTATACGATATTTGCTAATTACCAAAGCTATTTGGGCCCATTCCTGCAGCCTTTACACAGCTAAAGATCTCAGGCCATATGGGCTGGATCCTCAGCTGTTGTTGATTTGGCCCTAAAGCTTTAATCAAGGGCTTGTGCCATCCCAAGCTATTTTCCCCTCCAATCTGAGTCACAAATGAATCCAGAATGCTGAATTTGTGGTATGTGAACACAAGGCTATAGCATGCATTGTGCAAATTGCCACAGTTGCTGGATTTTTATGACACCAAATAAGCAGGAGGAGATTGAACTATGAAGTAGAAAAACAAATTACTGCAACAGTAGTTAAGTGGACACAAGGGAATCTTGGCCAAGTCAACTGCCTTCTGTTCTTTGCCTGTCCACCTACAACATATGATCCTGTGTTCAAATGTACCTCTAAGGGTAACATGTAGAGAGAGCTTTTCATAAGTGTTTTCCACCTTTAAATTTTTAATTAATTCATTAACAATGAATATCATTGTTGTACCTGCACAGGAGATAATGAATGCATAATCTCTGCCTCCTCTGACTTTGTCCTGTGGTTGGTAATGAGCACTAGATTACCATGACTTCTGAGCAGATGAACTAATTTATCTCACCTTTGCTTTAGAGACCAAAGCTTGGGAGGATTGGAGGGGGAGGAGAATCACCACCTTTGTGGGATTTGCAAGAAGCATGGGTAGTAATGGTTTTGTTTTATCTCAGGGCGTAGGTGCCCTAGCCATGATCACCCCGAAGAGCCTGGCAAGAAGCAACTGGTAGGAAAGGGAGTACAAAGGCACCAGGGGAGCCAGTGTGCGAGGCAGTGGTCTTGGCACTGCACTTTGACACTGCTTTGTGGGCACTACATCAAAGCAGAAAACTTCAGAGTGATACAAAGCCAGACAACACTAACTCTGGGGATGTTTTCTTGGAGTCCCTCACAAGCATAGGGGATGATTTTGGAAAGAGCACAAAGGTGTTTCTTTGACTTGAGCAGGCAAATGATTAGACTCATATCATTAATTAATTAATAAGGTGAAGGTTGACATTTTCAGCATGGGGGACGGACAGGCTATGACTGACTTGCCACAAACATCAAAGCATTTATCTGAGTTTGGGTGGATAAATGAAGAAGGGGACAGAAGAGAGAGAGAGGCAGAAAGAGGCCAAGAGAAAGTTTCAAGGTTAAAATGCTGGACAGAAAAAGGGATCTTTGCAGCATGTTTTGTGTGGACACACAGAGGGCAAAGTTACATTACAGGCCAGAGAGAGCACCAGGTAGTGGTGTAATGCACTGTAGTGACTGAGAGGCTGAGAATTAGGATGCATCCAGAGTTTGTGAATGGTTGAAGAAAGCTTTTAGATGTTGTACAGGAGACAAATCTACAAGACTTCAGTATAGCTTAAAAGGGAGTGCCCACAGGTGAAAATGATACCTAAATCATGAACCTGAAGGACAAGAAAGATGGTGCAGTCCATCCTTATTGAGCAAATAATATGGAGTGAGCACTCAGGGAGAAATTATTAAGACTTTAATTCTTGCTGTATTGATCTTGAACAGAAGGGTCAGTATGAGTAAAGAGGTGTCAGAGAGGCTGAGGTATTCATTTGGCCAGGAGTGTAATGGTCTGAAGAGGATAAGCAGATCCACTGAATTATTAGTTGAATAAATTTGCTGATAAGATTCAATACAGGTAAGAGGAAGGAGAGCAGAGCATGGGGGATGCTCACAAACCTGAAAAGAAGCAAGAGGGATACTCAGAAATGTGCACTGACATAGCAATTGCAGAGGTAAAAAAGACACAGTCAGGAAACCAAGGGAAACAGGATTTGTAGGAAGGCAAATATGACTCTATCAGTTTGAAAAAGAGGAGGAAGGAGTGCTGATCCTAAACTGTCTAGGAAGCTGTCATGGAAGATTTCAGCAGACTAGGTTTTCCTTGAGTGTGCTGGAAAGCTTTGAACAAGTGTCCTGTTTGCATTTGTATTTTGTATGACCAGGCTAAAATCTTGAAGAGTTAACAAAATTCCCTTTCCCTCCTCATGCCTATTTTGCAGTAAAGTGGGTTTTGTTTTGGTGAGGGTTTTTTTTTTGTTTGTTTGTTTGTTTTTGGTATTTGTGGTTTCTTTTTTTTTTTTTAATTTGAAAACCAAATAATTTTGAGCAGTCTGACTAAAATTTTATCTTCAAGCTGTTCAGATTTCTGTTTTAGTCAAACGAAATGTTAAGTTCCAACTTGCTTATATGATTCTGGAAAACATTAGGGGGCTACTAACCAAATATAAACAGCTCCAATAAAGGCACTCTGTCCTTGCTGTACCTCGTAATTCAACCCAAAGAAGGCTGAGTTAAATGCATGGGCCCTCTGTGGTGCACTGAGTGTCTACAGACTCAGGTTATGGTGTGTCAGTGGAGGATGCTAAATTCATGGGAAGCCTCCACCAAGAGAATGCAAGTTACTCAGATGTGGAGGCTATCTGCAAGAGCACTCCCCTGATCTGCAGCATCAGGCAGATGGACCACACTAGAGCAGTGCCCAAATCAAACATGACTTTATCAGTCAGCATCAGCCATCCAGCCTGCATCTGCAAGCATATAAGTAGTCAATGCAGCCTCCAGAGAGTTGCTCTAAGAGTTTCCTTGTGACTGGTAAGACCCCATCTTGCCCAACATGCTGTTAACTACGTTTAGACCTGGCAGCAGATTCTGAGTGATCTTCAGGGTTAGTCTTGAGTACAGCCTATTGCAACAAAGTGATCCTAAGATTAGTTCTGCTTGTTAGAAGTTCTGCTGGTTAGAAGGTTCTTATTTTCTGCACAGCAATGTAAAGAAGGCTGGTGGGTTTTTTTTAAATTTGGTTGGTTGGTTGTTTTTTCCAACTTTAAAGTCAAATAGAAATAGTGAGGAACAGAAATGCAATAGCCTGGAATGACCCAGAACTAAAAATCTCACCACAGTTGTGCAGGGTATATGGCCTTAGTATGTAGCATGCAAACCTTCTGCTGTTCTGCAGCCTTTGATGATAGAGTAAATTTGAGAGGGCACTTAGGGTGACTCTGCCCTTTTGCTCAGGCAAGTTTGGACAACTCTTGTTAGTGGGATGAAGGAAGGCTGAAATCAAGAGTAGTCAAAGAAGAATGCAAAAAATTCCTTCAATGTGGGTGAGAACAAGCTGCCTCTTTCCCCTGGCACCTGCTGGAGGCTATGGTGTCTCAGTTTTCCCATTTCTTTGAGTGCTCTTTGATTTATTTTATCTTGTGATCCCCCATGGCAGTGCCTTGGTGGGGGGGTACAGCTGCTGGTTGGTCTGTCCTTTGAGCATGAGGGTTGACAAAATCCTTTCCTTTCCTGCCTCCTCCTGTGTACAAGTGACGCACAAGAGTGATGCTCTGAGCATCCCAGATAAGAACCTGTGCTGCGAGGGGAGGTCACTGCCGAGGGACGCAGTAGAAAGGAGAGGCAGAAAGCATGATGTCATGCAGTTGACTGAGCTTCCCACAGAGGAAAAAAGTACAAGGGAAAAATGATGCTCCCTCCCAAGGTTTTCACAAGATACTGAGTACATTTGGAGAAGGAAAGGGGGTGTAAATCCTACAACCCACAGATGTGTGTCTCGACATGATGTTAGGGTTCCAAATTATAATGACTGGAGTCGTACCAGAAGTTATCAGAAACTTGTGAAGGTGGTGGAGGACTGGACTGGAGGAATGGTATCTGATGAGGCAAAATGTTTTCAAGGAGTGCTGACTTGTAAAATCAGCCTGTGACCTAGGTTGGCAAAGAAATATCAGATTCAAATACTAAAGTAAGTATTTAGTTATTTTATAGAAAGAAATTAGTGATTTTCTATTATGGTTTAGCATTGCTTTAGAATTAAAGTTTATAGGAGACTTTGTAAATAGAAGTGCAGATGAGTAACTTTGTGCAACGTATGGGAATAAGCAGAGTTCCTGCCCTACAAGCATTCTGGAGCAGCCTGCTGTAACTTCACTCAATATTTAAATTGCATTGAAGGAATCTGAAAGCATAAATGATGTTTTAAATGGTATTTAGCAGGCCAGTAACAAGGAATTCCAAGATCATCTGTCAGGAATCACTTAGGAATCAGATCTATGACTACAGTAGCAAGAAGTTTGATTCCAGGCAGAACTGAGTGGCAGTTTTCTTTAAGTAAAGACCACATTATCAGACCTAGTTAAGTCTGTATATGGAGGAGACTTGCATTTTACTGTGCTCTGGATCCCTCTTCAGTATTTCACAAATATCTTCTCGTTGCTGAACAGAGTTACAATTTTTCTAACTGTAGGTTTTGCCCTCTGGTAAAGACCACTGCAACAAATCCTATAGTGGCTATTCTTCAAATTATTTCTCTTGTCTTCAGTTTTAAACATCATCAAATTTACCCTGATTGTAGGGTTATTCCTGCCTGGGTTTTTAAATGCCAGTGGTTGCCTGGATGCCTGCCCCACCTAGCCCACTGTTGATGTCTTTTGCTCTCTGTGGAAGGACAAGCGTTTCCTTTGTGCTAAAGAGAAAATCATAAAGTCCATGGATGCACCTTAATAGCATATATTCAAAGTACACAGGAAGTTCCCCCTCTGTTAGCTGAAATAGGTGCTTTTTTTGTTTGCTTGTTTAAAATCTGCCTAAATGCCGGCTTTTGTGTTGTGCATTCAGTCCCTACTGAACTACACGTAAGAATGTGCCTCAGCTCACGCATAGAAAACGTAGGCAGGACTGCTTCCCCAAAATTATTTTTTTCAAAAAGGGCTGGGACATTTTGCTTTATTGGCAGAGTAGTGAACTTAAAGAGCCCGGTCCTTAAAAGGAAATGCATTGTAGAGGCTTTGAGATTTCCATAGCGATGGCTGCGGCAAGCTTCCTATTGTCAGCCCTATGTTTTAATCTTCCTCTGGTAATCACTTTTTTAAGGTACTTTTTTACCTTAAGTTTGTCATGTGCCCCATCTGGTTAGAGGATCAGTGCTTGAGGTGATATCACAAGGGGATCTGCAGCAGTGTCTCAGGAGCTTTGTTTCTTCACCTTTTTTAGTCTGAGATTAATTTGGTAAAGCATTTCAGGTGTAAGGAAATTGACTGTAATGGTGCTTCTGCCTTGCTTGGGATCAATAACCTCAGGAACTACTTGGGGATGAAAAATCTGAATACACGTTACTTGGTTTTCTTCAGTGGCGTTCTGGGATTTCAGGAGCAGCAGGCGGGTAACTCGGAATTATCCAATCCTGAAATCCTGGCAGGTCCCAGTGGAAACAGTGAGCCCTTACTGTTATTGCTGCAGATGCTCAAGTCAAGTTAAGATCTAAAGTCTGTAAAAAGGAAGTTTTGCAGCTTTTCACTAGAAAGTAATAGTGAAAGCAGCTAAAATATTTAAAGATACCTATATAAGCCAGTGGATTGAGTGCAGCTCCCAGCTCAAAGTAAAAGGGCTATTATAGCTCCCTACCCAAGAAACCTGGGATCCAAACTGCCTGTGTGAATGGGTGGGATGCAGCCAAGAGAAAAAGAGAGGAAAGTAGATGAAAGTAGTAGTGGAGAGACATGGCTTCTGATAGTGTGGTGGAAGCAAACTCATGTCAGAAACGAGTTGGTTGATCAGGAGACATGGAGGAGGGATGGGATGCCAAAATATTTTTTGTATCAGATCATGGATACAACCACAGTCGAGCTACAGGTTCCACAAAGGCTCACTCTGTCCAGGTGCTGTACTTGGGATCTCAATTCCAAACACTCTGTTCTCCTGATCTTCCTTCTGCATAGCAGTACTGTGGTTGGGCACCTTCGGGAGAGATATTATCTTCTGGCTGGAAGAATTGAGTATCCCCTGCTGAATTTCTTGCAAGGAAATATAGAAAGTAAGGTTTTGAAGTACCTGCCCTTGAATCATCATTATATGCAGGATTAGAGCTGTACCTTCATTTATTTTCACCCAACTTTTTGAAGCTGGGTCAACCTTTTAAAAATTGAAAATACATCTCAGTTCGAAAGAGTATTAGTAAAATGTTGCAACTTAAAACTTAGTAAACTGATCAGGATTTAACTCCAGGATTTTATTGCACTAAACACCATAGATCATGCTGGTTTGCTTAGATAAAGAGGCAGGGCTGTTCATGATGGATTTACTCCATTGTGCTCATTGCCTTCCTTCACTTCCCCCCACCTCTTTAAATTATGGCTCCATATAAGATCGATTAGTGTAAACTGCTGCTCACTGGGTTTAAGAGGAACAATTTTCTGCAGCTCGTTCACACGGGTTTGAAAGGAAAAAAATACCAAACATTCTGCTTAATTAAGACCTAAAGAGGCGGTGCAAACTTTTGATGATTAATTGAAGCATGCTTTAGACTGATGCATATTTAGTTATTATAATGTGATAATTTTATCTTGTTATACAAACTACTCCCTTTGGGAACATGATTTAACACTGCAAACACTCCGTGTTTGTTGCATTGTTCATTATGAAAAATACACAGGATAAAAACCACAAGGAGATATAACTGAACAGTATCTATGTGGTGAGTGCAGGGAGTACTTCTTCCACCTGTAATGACATGACCCAGAGGCAGAAAAACACAATATTGTAACTCCCACAATATCTCTCTCTGTGAAGTGTTGAGAACTCAGAAAAGTAGAGACTGGAAATTTAGATCTTGTGCATTACGTAGAAAGAATTTATCTTTCTATTACCTGGTCCAATTACAGAGGACAGCAATATGTATGTTCTGCTGAATGTCCTCATGTTACTATTCAGTTGTGTCTGTCCCATCTCCTCCCTGTCTCACCTGTAAGAGTGCCCATGCTGCCTGTCATGAGTGTGATGATCTGAGAACACGCTAAACACCTTGCAAAGCAGGTCATTGAGGTCCAGGCCCAGATGCAGGGGGGAAGAAAACCAGTTATTAAGAAGTATATTCTTTCACTTCAAAATTATCTGTGCCAGGACTTGGAAATGATATTTTTGTACTTTACAAACATGTGTCAGCATAGCTATATGAGTCCTAAAAGTGATGGTGAATGATCTTCATCAGAAGAGCTGCTCCAGTGGGAGCTCACATGATGGATGTAGGCATGGTGTCAGGATGAGCTCATGTTACTTTAAGCAGATATGCTAAGCTAGACTACCAGCAAAAGTCTGACTATGAGCAAAGAAGACCATTGTCAGTGTAATAAACTGATATAATTATTGTGGAGAAGCTTTCTTAGTGCAGGTCTAATCAGGAAATGATTAGAATAAAGGTTGAAGATAGATAACCAGTCTTAAACTACTGGATTTGAAATTTCCTGCTTCCCTGTGATCTCTTAGCAGTAAGTTCTTCTAGCTGAGCGCTCTAGGAACAGGGATTTGATACATTTTCCTGAAAGCAGGGCGGGAATCTGGTAAAGTGATTTTCAGAGAATTTGGCCTTGAAAAACCAAGGTCTATGAAAAAGTGAGAGGAATTTTATCTTGAATGGAATGCAAGATACGAATTTCTGGTTTCAGATTATTCCAACTTGTGTTTAGCAGATGACAGCACTCAAATCCCAAGACTCTGTCTTTTCTTGTTTCACACAGTGTTAATGTTTTGAGGCTACATTTTTGCTTCTCACTGCTAGTAGAAATACATGAGGTAATACTTTCTGCCAGTGTTGCAGTCATGATTTTTGGTCGCTAAGCTTAATACACTGTAACAAAACATGCCTATTAGTGCTTTTCACAGAGTCTGCTCAGATCTCTACCACAACTGGTATGAAGAAGGAAAACACACAGTCAGGTTTGGACCTTTGTCGTTGTCCCCAGCTGTCATCCACACCCATAGGGCACAGCTCTGTACTCTCCCAGGTACCAAGCATGGCATCTTTTCTCTGCTGTTCTTAGCATCACTTGTAGCTGAAAGAAAGGATTTGATTTTAGATCAAGTTTTTCCTCCTGCTGGGCTGGACCCAGTTGATGGTCCATAGAAATGTTACTGGATGTTTTCTATCTCACTTGATGAACTGCATTACAAAAAGTTAGAGTTGCATCAAAAATTGACTTGGGCAAATGTACACCTGAGGGAGCAAAGATGACTTGAAAAGGGATGTATTAGTGTCCTTTTTGAAAAGGGATGTATTAGTGTGTACTCTGAACCTCCTTCTGAAGTACTGCTCCTTCCTGGCTGCTTTACATGGCCATACTCAGTTAATTCTTTTGTAGCAGTGTTCCTGCGTCCATTAAATTGAAGAGGCATCTAGTTCTATTATTGCCGTTACCATGAAATGAAAAAGATTACATTGCTTGATGAGTAGGATGAGAAAGGAGTAGAACAGAGAAATAGTTTGGGTTCTTTGTATGCAGCTAGGCTATTTCTTTCCCTTTTCCCTCTTCCTTCTTCCTTCTTTCAAAATGATGACCATTTTGACTAATATTCATAGTGCCTCCTGTATATCACATATCACTTCCTGTGATATGGCTGGAAATAGTAGTTTGCAGACCATTCTCTGCTATTTTTTTGACCATCAGATCCATGGACCACAAGTGAAGCCATGCTGCTTCAAAGGACCCTCGGTGAGATGGTGGTGAGGTTCTGCTGGGCAGGGCATGGCAAGACAACAGCTTGACACAGAAGGGTCCCTTTGCCTCTCCTCTCCTCCCCTTGCCAGGATGCATCTTAGAGGGTCTTTGGTAAAAGGAGGTGGACTTAAGCTGACTGTCCTGCATAACCACCTCCAGAAAAGTGCAGAGAAGTGAATAACGTGGCTTTTCCATGTAAACAGCTGCTGCTGGGAGCCTGAGTAATTAGAAATGAACAATTATTTGGGTCTTTCTCATCATCTATGGGAGACAGTTCATGTGTATCAGTGAACAGGTACTGAATGACGACTGAGGTGTTCTCCCTATCAAATCACTCATGAAAGCCCCTGAGAATCCCAGTGGTGCATCTCTGTGTTTTCCCTTAAAATCTGTGCCCCAGACAAGCTAACCTGCTCCAAAAAGAGCTACATCAGCACCTACTTTGTCAATGAACTCTCTTTCAGCTCTGTAATATTCTTTTTTCATTTATGAGTGTTCCTCTCACCAGAAATGAAGGCGATTAGAAAGGTATCACTGGTAGATCTTCTCTTTTCCAGAGATAAAATGCTTCTTATCAGTAGGGGAATGTATGTTACTGTTATCTGAAACAAGAGTCTGCTGTCTGGTTCTTTTGATTCAGAGGATCTCCTGTTGTCCTGGTACATTCAAAGGGGCAGGTTCAGTCTGTAAGGAATTGGTTTATTATGGTGCAAGAGTAGCTGAATCAGGGTGCCTTTGTAAAAGATAAGTACTTCAAATGGCTCAGGATGAGAATGGGGGGAAGAGCTCTTGGGCTGTGCTGGAGTAGTTGGCATCCTGGACAAGACCACTGCAGAGAAAGCAGTGATGACCTCGTGCAGAAACCCCACAGCAGCACCCTCTGTGCCTGGCCGATGTCACAGCCAGCTCAGGGCAGCCTTTTTGACCCTAGAGATGGCTAGTGATAATTTTGGCCAAATTGTTTTGATTTCCCTTTGTGTTCGGTTCAAGTGCTTGTAATACTGGCAAATCCCACTGTAAAGGGTAATTGATACAATACATTAAACACAAATCTGTGATATAACTTGGCCTTAAATATAGGTTTAAAGGTAGACAGTGTGATTAAAACGAAAAGGTCATTATTTTACATAGTAGAATTTTATTTGTAGCTGTAAATCATAACACAATTCATGGAAGGAAAAAAGTTATTAAACTGGCAATATTTATTCCAATAAGGTGAGTAAAATGCAGCACGTAGTTCTGAGTTATGATAGTCAGGGAAAGGAGCCAAATCACTCTGCTAAAAATTAGTTTGCCAATAATTTTACAGAACGATGACAGCGTAGCTTCAAAAACAAATCCTTTATAGGGAAATAGGATGGCTGCATGACAGAATCTCTAAGCTATGAATTCTCCACAGCTCATGGACCAGGAACTGCTTTAACAATTAGTCTCCAGGGATATTTTTTCCCAGAAGTTAGACAATGGCTGCTGTCTGTAACTGAAAGGTCATTCAGTATCATAAACTGGACATAAGAACTGAAGAATTCTGAGTTTTAAATCAAAAAGATTCCTGTTTAGTAGGCTTGACTATTCACTGCTGTTGTCTGTGAAGCTGAGGTGGGAATGATGACCACATAAGGATTTTGCTGCACGTTAGTAAATAAGCTCTAGGGTATTTTTACATTGCAGAAAGCACACATGCCACATTTGTAACACATATTAGAGAAGAGCTCGAAAGAGGCTCAGGAACTCAGCTTGAATTAAAATTTGACCAATGAGTTATAATGACTGAAAAGTAACCTGGCAGATTTTGCCACAGTGCTGCAACTTCTGCCTTGCTCAAGTGTATGTTTCTGTGACTGATGAATTCACACAAAAGCTCCCTGTTTTGTATGCTAGTCATTTCAAAAATAATACAGAAAAGGGATGTTTTATGTTCCTTCTTATTTAGAAGAGGGCTTGTGTTAGAGACCTGCCTTGGTGCAGCACTTTCTGGCTGTGTTTTGTTGTCAGCTTGCTGAGCAGAGCATCTCAGGGACTCCCTACAGCTGACTGTAAGTAACAAGAACAAAGCAGCAATGCCCACTAAACCTTCAGCCTTGGTTACTCATTTAATAAAGAGCTGTGCGCTCTTAAGCGTGCTAAAAAGTCCTGGAGATTTCCAGACATTTTCAGCAGTGCACAATTTCTGAAGCTAATCATCTTTTCCAGCCATTTTAGAAGCTTTGCCAGTCTGCTGAGTCTGGCTGGCACAGGTCACTGGCTGCCTGAGGACGAAGCTGGTGATCACAGGCAGGCACAGTTCTGCCCTCTGACAGTGAGGGAGTTAAAAATAAGATGAGCTGCTGCTGCTTGTATCTAAGAGTAAGTGTGCAGATGTCTGAGGAAGGTGTTTGCATCTCATGTAAACATTGTTCTTATATTTTTGTTGTAGAAGATGATGTGTCAAATGTACAAATAATGTGTGCCTGGTGCCAGAAAGTTGGAATCAAGCGCTATTCCCTGAGTATGGGAAGTGAAGTGAAATGCTTCTGCAGCGAGAAGTGCTTTGCAGCTTGCCGAAGAGCATATTTCAAGAGAAACAAGGTAAGAGGAATAAGGAAAGATGTAACCTACATAGACATGGCTTTAATCAGGCCCAGCCTGAGTCTCATTCAGCATCTAATAGAAACTCTTTTCTTTTGTTTTCTCTGTTTCACCTAGTCCCACCACTTTCCATCTGTATTGTCTGTTGGACTGTCAGCCCTTTACTAACCTTCTCTCTTTCAGTTTCTCTCAGCTTGATACTTGGGTTTTGTGAGAGTCAGGGAATTTAAATACTAATAAGCATTAACATAAGACTCTGAATTTGGCCTTAGAGTCTCAGGATACTTCCTACACGTACACAACTAAGAGGAAGTATCAAAGAAATAGAGTAGAGGAAAGTTGTGTATGACAGTGCCACCAAGTCCCATGGCATTGGGATCATGGCCAGTGGGTAAATGCTTTTAGGGCCTAAGTCTCAGTCTCATCACAATATTGGACATCTTTTCACTACTGCTAGTGAGCTCTAGTTTCATTCTTTAAAAGTATATAATTTTTAATAACTTATCATTGCTACAAAATTCAGACACTACAGTTTTTGGGTTGGGGTAAGCAATTTAGGACATCTAGAGTAAGGTTAAAGCCCCTCCCACTCAATTTAAATTTAACTCTGTCTAAAATTAGAAAGCAATCCTAATATTGAATGTCTACAAAAATTGCTGTAGTCACTGAAGCATAGTGCCTGAAAATGCCCTCTAGGTTACTTCAGCAGCTGTTTTCCTGCAGCAAAATTTGTAACATTTAAAGAAAAATAGAGAAGAAGCACCTCACATTTTTGGTTGTTAAAAAAGTGACTGTGTCCTTTTGGTGCTTAATAGCGTGAGCCTTTGGGTAACTTTATTGTCTTAGAAATGTTTATCATTCATAAAACTCTTTACATTTTGATTTCCTAAATGATGCCATTTACCCTCATGCTTCAGAACATTCCAAGCCTGTCAAATTCAAACTCACTTCAGGTCTCTAAATCTGGTCCTTTACATCTGTCATAATAACAAATAAGTACATATGGATTCTAGACTCAAGATGCAATGTTATAGCAAATTAACCTCCTTTATAAATTTGGGTCACATCATCCTAAAAAAAAAAAAAAAAAAAAAAAAAAAAGCCTGAAGAATTAGGTTGCAAAAATCAGTAGAGTGGAATTTTAGTGGCAGTCTTGGAGAATCAAGCTCATAGTGTCTACTGGAGCAGACAGCGAGTAAGTCACATGAGTATTCTGTCAAGAGGGTTGTTTACATTCTTTTTACCTAGAAAAAGTGTAGAGGAGGGAAATGTGCTCTCCTTAGATACTCCTCATTTGAAAATAAATTCACATGAATGTGTGTGTATGTGCACAGGTGCACTTTTACCGCAGTGTGCCTTACAACGTGCAAGGCACAGTCCAGACACTCTGGGCTGACAGGATATAGATCTCTGTCAGCTGATGCTCCTGTGGCTTCCAGTCACAAATTTACATGGATAAGATACTTCCTAGTAATGGAGGCATTGTCAGTGATCCTGGTTAGGTGGTCCTGTGTGTCCAGAACTGATGAGTACCAGATAATTTGCGAAACATTGGAGAGGCAGATGAAAGAACTTGATGTATTCTTTCTCACCTTCAGCTTAGATCCTGAAATAAGAGATTTAGATCTCTGCTAAATGAAAATAAATGCGTGTTAACATAATGCAAAGGTCTACTTCAACCTTCTAGTAACCCATTAGTAGTAGAATTCAGTAATAGTTTATGACCATGAATCCAATCAGTGAGGCAATATATGAAAAGGTTCCCTTTTACCTGACTTACTATTTATTACCCCTGTGCTTGTGGAAGCCTTCTTGCCCTTGTATTATGAGAAAGGATGAATTAGAGCTTCACATTCTCCTTGGTTCCCTTTCCTACACCTCTGTTAACTTCTTCTGGAAGATGTTGAATATTTCCATCCAGAAAGCTCTCTGTATTCATTATTTGTATGTGTGTGTATACACACACACAAACACACACGCACATATATACGTATATAAACACAGTAGATATTCCTAATATTTTCATATACCAGCATAGCCCAGTGAAATGTCCTATTATTCACTAAAGAGGTTTCAACTAACAAAATGTCATGTGGGAGGACTTGGCAAAACATGGCGAGAAAACATTATCGTGTTGGTTGGCTCTGCTTCAAAGCTAAGCCAGTGAGTTAAATATTCTTTCTCTTTGGACCTGTGGAACCTGGAATTTCACAGGATCTGACTGAGCAGAGGAAATCTGTAGCTGTCCCTTGCGTGTATATTTATGGCATTAGATGATCCAGGGGCAGAATATTTAGGAAGTGCTGCTGTTAAATTAAGACAAGCACAGTAGAACTCAGCAGACCCTCACGCTTCTGGTTTTGCACTTCACCTGTTAGTAACAGAGTGGAGTCTTGAGGAATAAGATCAAAAGAACCAAGATGCAATCGTTTCAGATTTAACTGCTGACCTTTGCTCTGTTACTGCTATTCCAACAGCATACCTGTCTTCTCCATGACTCCAGTGCTTATTTATGTATTTTAGGGAGTTATGCCACTCTACACTTTCTCATTTTTCAGACAGAGGAGCAAAACAGTCACGTTTCACCTGCCTTATGCATGTTTTAAACAGAGGATCTCTGCCACAATATAGTGTTGTATTACATTAAATATGTACAGCTGCTGCATTTCTGGGAGCTGATAGGACTTTGTGGTCACTTTATTTAAAGCTTGTGTTTCCTAATGGATCCCGTTAAGCAGTCTTCCCTCTCTCCCCTAGATAAGAAGTGCTGTAATAAGTGCTTTCCTCAGATGATAGGACTGTTTAAGCAGTAAAGGATTAGTCATCACTAATGCCTCAAAACAGCACTAAGTAATGCTGTGAATTATCCATCCCTGAATGACAATTGCTGTGTTCAGAATCCTCATTAAAATATCTTTTCCCATACACAGGGCACATGCACACTACAGTGCTGCATGCCACAGATTCCCAACTGGGAGGAGGCTTGACATGAGCCCACACTGAAGTGCCCTGAAAGGGCTCCACAAAGCCCCAGGTCAGCTGGGCACTGTCTGCTCCCAGCTTCTAACTCCTTCCCAGCCCTTTCCTGCTGGAAAAGGTTTAGCTACTCTTGCTACTAGGTTTAGCAAGAGTAGCAACACACTGCAATAAGCTGGTACCTTCCTGGCCCTGGGAGCTTTGAACCCAGGCAGTTGAGTCAGAGGTGCCAGTCAGGCTTTCCTGCCTTTTGTCCAGCTTGAGTTGTGTCTATTTTTGCTCCAGAAGCTGGGCTTCTGTATCCTCTGCATCCATGCATAGCCAGGGTTGTCGGGGAGCTTCATGCCTGGAATGGGAAGTTTGTAAGGAAAAAGACTGGTGCAACCTGAAGTTGCTTTTCTTTTGAGAAATGCGAATTTTGCTCCAGGTATTTTGAAGTCATGACCATTTAAAATTAGATCAGCCAGTAGCCATGCCTTGCAAGAATAGAAATATATATGTTTTGAAATTATAAAGGCTCTCCCAACAGGAAAAGTTTGTCTAAATTATCAGAGATAAATGAAAAAAAATTGAGGCTTTTACGCCATTAAGCAAACCCCAAAGTATTTAGACAAGATCCAATTTAGAAAGAAACCTAAAAATACCACCACTGCCACCCCCAAACAAAAACAACCCAAATCTGCATTCCTGCTCCTGTTGTGTCCAGTTTGCCCAGTCAAATACACATAATGAATATTGTATAATGACAACCTGTTTTGTATAATAATACTGATTAAAGGGAACCATTGCCAGAAAAGCGAGCATTTGGGACTAATGTTAGTAACCAAAGATATAAGATTTGGATGATCCTTTCTTAGATTTAATTTTATAGGCCAACTAATACAAAGTTAAGCACCAAAGAGTCATGTAAGGGCAAAAAGCACTAGACCACCAAGTTTCAGAATATGAAATTTAGAGGGAACAGTTGGACTCATAATTGGATCCAGTGAGTCTGAAGCTTGAAAAGATTAATTTTGAAATTAAGTTGTTTGACTCAGTGGGTCAGAAAACAAATTTATTATGAGCAAATAGCCAAACGTAGAACTAGGACTGACTTCACAGAGGTTATAAACTCTGTTCACAGATACATTAAAGAATAATTTACTTGATTTGACTAAGAGTTTGGAGACATAGTGACTGCAAGGTTCTCAGGCAGTATTTTATACTTGACCTTGTCTCTGCTTTGCACTGCCTCCCAATTAGGAAGAAAGATAGATGTTTTTGTTTACAGTGCAGTCCAATTTCATTCATACTAATAAACAAAAAGGCATAAATCAAAAAGTAAAGGTAAGCTACTCTTTAGACCATTAAGATGTAAACAAGGATGACCCTTTTCTCCCTGTAAAGTATAGTGATGGGGAACACTGTGTGTTGGTGGTGCAGACAGGGAGTGTGGTTTAGGGTCTTTTATTTCATCTGTGTGGCAAAAGTGAATGTGAACTATCACATGGAGCTGTAAGAAGTCATATGCCTTTATTTAGTTCTGAGTTCTGTTGCATTAGATGACTCCTCACATTTTCAAGCTATATTTAAAGATGATAAAGACCATGCAACATCATATAGCTTTAGCACTCTTGCCTGCATAATTTTTTTGTTAATTAATATCTATCACTAAGTGGTAATATGGACATTTATATACAAACACGTATTATAAACTGGGAGTAAACAGCAGCTATCATTCCCCAGAATTATTGCTGAGGATTGTCAGAGAAAGTTCTCTTGATTTCAAGCTTAATTGTGCAGCCTAACAGTGCATGAGAGAGATTTAACAATCTCACTGTTAAGTCAATGAGTAATGGCAAATAAAAAGCTACTTTCATCTCTTTCTTATGCATCTACAAAATTTAATTTGTAAAGTGATCATTATTCATTGAAATTCGTAAAATTGCTTAAAGCAACTCGATGCAAATAATGCCCTGACCAAAAAAAAGAAAAGCTTAGCTGTTCCTTTAGACTCCCTTTCCATAGTTGAAACACATGGGGCTCTGAATAGAAAATCTATTTCTCCTAGACATTTGACTTGCATTAATCAGGTGTTCAGAAAGGTCAGTGCAGAGCAGGTGTCCCACCATCTTTGCATGCAATTGTCCATATTTGGTTCTGTGGAGCTGTAGAGAAAAGCAGGATGTAATGAATGGTTCCCAAAGTTCCTCCTGCTGCTGTGGGTTTGCGTAGAACGTGCGTGCGTGTATTTGTGTGTGCACATCTGCGTGTGTGCGTGCGTGCATTTGCCACAGCAGCCAATTAAAAAGGTTTCTTGCAAATGCTTGAAGGTAGAGGAGAGAAAGACAACAAACATCTCCATAGCTGTGATTGCTTTGTTGAGCTATAAATGAGCGCTGATGAGTGAATGCAGATGAGACGCTGAGTCTGCAGGGGAAACAGCTCAAGTGTAGGGCACAATTGCAAACTTCTTTGAGGAACTGGATGGAAAAGGAGGGATAAGGAAAATAACCTCATTCAGAAGATGTTTTTAAAGTTTGTGGAGGGTTGCAGGCTACAGATAGTGACCAAGAATCTGGAACAGAGGCTGAAATACTAAAAAATTCCTGAGCTGTGAAAGAAATGGGCGGCATTGGTCAGAAAGAAGATTGGCGTCGTTGTCTTGCTGTCATCAGCTGGCCTTGTTATTTACAGGATGCTAAACCCAGAGATTTCATAGGACAGCTTCCCTAAACCAGAGCTGGGATTTTTCGTGATTAGAAGAGGCAAATGAAATTCCAGATTAACCGACTGAGGCCATCAGTCAGAATATCTCGCTGCTCACCCACAGCAAAGCAAAATGTATTGCCATTGCTAACAATGAAATGGGCAGCAGCACCTGACTGATGCCACCAGTGACTTAATGAAGGGATCTGGCAAACCCAACATGCTTGTCAGTTTGCAAACTCAATGGACATTTTAATGTCCATCTGCTGCCATTTAATACTATAAATTTGAATCAAATTCCCATTGTCTGAATCACTAGCAGGTATCCAATCCAATTAAAAGGCGTGTTCACTTTTAATTTTAACCACCGTGTCGCATTACATCAGTCGTGTTGCATTCTGGCTGCTTTGGTTATATCAAGATGAATATGCTAATTACAGCTGCCTCTCGGGGGGCAGGCGTTTGATTCAAACAAAGCTACCAGTTTATGTGAGGTGTCCTCACATCAGTTTTGGACAGCTTCAACGATTGCGCTTTTGCTTTTTCCCAGAAGCTGGTTTTGTTTACATACAGATGGTACAACAAAAACCACTAATTGTGTTAGGACTTGACTGGAAATGCTTTTAAGTTCTTTGCACACTGGGTGAATGCAGTTTAGAGCAATGATTTGGATTTAAATAGATGTTCTGACACTTGGTATTGGAGAAGTGAAAGAAGTTGCTACCTGCAGAGTGACTGAGGGAGAAATATGGCCAGTAGCTGTTTTTCTGGAGGTTACTAAAGAGCTTTACTGAGGTATTAAATCACTTGGGATGAATTTTTGAAAGGAAGAGGAGGACACTAGAGGATAAACAGACATTTTGCTCCTTTAAAAAGTTTGTCAAGATAGACTTCACGGTCTGCATCCATGACATTTTTATATCACCTAGGGATTTTTGATTAAAGAGTTTCAATGAATAACAATGACGCATTCAGAAAATGAGCAGATATAATAAACACCTGTGCTTAGTTTGCCTCTGAACCCCTTTGGTTCCAACCTATGAGAGCTAGCTTAAAAAAATATTGCTGTCCTTTGTTTCATGTCTCAGCTCAGGTTGCCTTGCTTTGTATGAAATTGTATGAAATTAGGCACCTTGCAGTTTTGTTGTCACATGCTCAACACAGAATGAGCATCAAGAACAGTCTTTATTCTGACAAAAGCTTAGGGTAGATCTCCAAAGTGAATCTAATTTGCACAGACTGTATTTGGTGCCGTTCTTCCCTCTCCTAATGAACACATCAATCATTAATACTAATATGAGCTGGGCAAATAAAGAAATGCATATTAAATGTTTGTTCAAAAATATCATGACATTTGAATAAATTATTGCCTTAATGGCATCTGTTCATTTATCAGTCAGCTCATTAACTTAGGGAAATATTGAAAAGGAGGTTGAGTATTTTTTTCACTCTATATATTTTTTATTTGAAAACAAAAATTAAGCAAATATGGTTTTCAAAAATGTGTTTGGATTAGGAACAATGTTGTGAGCAACACCATTGGTACATGCTTCTGAAAGAGTGTGTGGAATTAATGAATGAATATAATAATGAATAAACAGAAATTAGAATTAATGGCATAGTTTAACAGGGCAAAATTCCACCCAGGCAGGGTAGCACGGTGGGCAGAAGTAAAAAAAAAAAAAAATGAGGGAGCCAGCTGAAGGTAGAAGGTGATTTCTAGTCCTAAAGTGTCTCAGATGACATGACTGTCACATTTCGCAAGTGGCAAAGTAATTTGTGCAGGTGAGGCAGCAGTTCAGTGGTGTTGCGACATTTCGTGTCAGCTGACAGTCTGTATTCAATCACTCTGTTACACTCCCAGTGTGGGGGCTTTCCTCTCCATCAGCCATAGAAATCTTGCAGTAAATTCAAGGATGAAACCAAGTCAGACCAAATGAGTAAATCACCTTGTCTATCTTTTTGGCCCCTTCTAGCCAGGAAAGTTTCATCCCTTTTAGGTTTGTTTGCAAACGTCCGCTGGTTTATGGGAAGACTGAAGAAACCCTTACACCCATTAACCTTGAGTCTGGCCTTGTGAGTTTAAATGAGGCTAGGAGAGGCCAAATGGATATAACTTATAATCTGCTGGATGAACAGGAAAATGTACTACTGGGGATTGTTAGTTGAAGTCAGTTTCTTGCCATAAATCAAGCCGTGCTCACTGTGCAAGCGTTAAACTTGATGGAAGAATGAGGTGGGTTTTATAGAGCAAAAGTCTGAAAATGTAAAATGTCTTTCCAGTAGAAAATCGTTTCTCCAATAATATTTGATCACTTGGTGACCAGATAAGTTCAGTGACTGGCTGTGCTCTGTCAAAACCCCAAGCATTTTCAACTCACTGATTTGAATTTAAGTTGAAAGTAAACATATGTTGTGAGTTGTCAGACTTGATGCAATTTTGGATCTATAATGAATGTACTCATCTGTTTAGTAATATTTAGAAACAGCCATTCGATGAGTGTGGAGGTGGGGAGGATGTGTCTTCAGATGGTTTTGGATTTATTTACTCTCCAGCCTAAGAAGCAGGAGGCCAGACCTTGCCTCTGTCATACAGAGGGGTGGCCGGAGATGCTCGAGCAGGAGCCAGTCCTTTGGCTGGCACACACGGGACGAGGGAGAGATGAGGCTCTGTTGCTGTCCATTTATTTCAGAAGCAGAGCAGAGCATCTCTCCAGCCCTGCTCTGGGCTTTGCCAGGGAAAGGATCTTTAGTGGGGCATGGGAGCCTGGTGCAGCTTTCCTGGGGAATGTGGAAAAGCACCAAGGACTCGGCATCTCCATTGGACTGGCCGAGTGCAGTAATTTTCCTCTTACCACATAGAGGGAGGCAGCACTGCAGTGTCCTGTATGCCTGTGGCCCTTCTTTCCCTTGAAATTCAGTGTCTCAAATGAAAAGAGAAACCTGTTGAGTTAGAAATCAAACAACAACTCAGTCTCAATAACTCTTACTATTTTTAATTTAGCCCCCTGGCTTTCACGGTTATGGTGCACAGTGCTACTAAAAATTGGGTGAAAGAGAGCTCCTAGAACTAAATATAAGTCTTAAAACATTAATCTAGAGATGGAAACAGGGCACTGGCATTTAAATATTTATGGAGAGAAAAGTTTGAATTGTTTCATTGTGTAGCATTAAAATAATGGTTGACTTTGGCTATTGTTGAATGATCCAGCCTCACTGCCTTGATAAGGCAACTCCCTATGAGTTTTGACCAAGGTACAAGCATTAAAAGAACAAGTAGCTGTACTCCTGACTTCAATGTGTGAAGGGGGTAACTTCATCCTAAAGAAGAAGGAAGGACCAGGAGCTCTGAAAGATGAGGTTCTAAAATATCAAGAAAAAGGGTTAAAGAAGAGAAAGTTTAAAAAGGGGGAAAAAAGAAGCATTGAATCTCTCTGGAGGCTATTTAAGAACACCATATTAGATGCACAGATGGTATGTATACCTCTGAGCAAGGAATAGTAGAAAGGGGAGAGTAAATCTGGCATAGTTAAGTGAAGAAGTGCATAAGCTTAAAGGGACACTGTCAGCTTAAAAATCACACTTTTAATGGAAAATTTGTTACCTACTACTGTTACAAACAACACCTATGATTACTGTAACTGAAAGATGAGACAAAAAACTCCTTCTGCTTTTTTGTGTACTTCCTTTGGGCCTGGTCCAGATTCCATTGGCATCAATGGGTGACATCCCATTGCTTGTAATTAGCTTTAGATCAGGCCCTGTGCATATTTGCTCTGTACATTGTGTACATGCAATTCAATTATTTTGCATCTGGTCTGTTTTCCTATTGTTTCTGTGGTTTTTCACACAGCAAGAGAGGAAAAAAAAAATTCTTTCCAAGTTGAAAGTGTGGTTGTTAAATGATGGAAATGCCACCAGGGTCCGAGGCGTTCGTGTAGCAGAAATACCAAATGTTTTGCCTTTTTAAGACAAAACATTTCCTTCCAAAAATTCGAAAATACGATCAATCAATTACAGCTCAATGTTCCTGAGGTGAAGTGCAGAAATTATCTGAAAGGTGCAGGTACCAGGCAGTGTAGGAAGTACAGAAGAAGTGGCTCTGTAGAAAACAAAAAGCCACCTGTAAGTCCTCTGTGTCTGTAGGCCATCCAGCCATGCCTCTGACCTCTTCTGACAGAGTGGAACAGCAGAGAAACTAAATTGAATTTCCTGTGTCCATCTTCACCACGGAGGATGATGAACAAATTCCTGTCCCAAGGACACTGTCCACAGGAAATCAGAGTGTGGCCTTATAACAGAAATTGAAGTCTCTTAGGACGCAGTTACGGAACAACTTGAGCAACTCGAGAGCAGTAAATCACCGGGAGCAGATGGTACTTAGCCGAGTGTTCCTAAGGAAATAAAAGTGTGAAGCAGCAGAGATATTGACAACGATCTGCAATATATCATTAAAACCAGCAACTGTTCCTGAAAATTTGGAAGTCTTTTGTATGATGCTTAAAAAAAACACAAAACAAAAACAGAAAAAGAAAAGGACACGTAAGAAGGTTGCTTTCTTCTTGAGAACGGGAAATGAGAGTTCCTAAATAATTTTGATTTCATTTGCTTAACAGCAGAATAAAGTAACTTCAGTTAGGCATGATCTGGCAGGTAGTAACACTTTAAAGAACAGCTGGGATATAATTTTATACATAACAGCTTTTAGACAGAGATATTTAGGTAGTTATTTGGACTCAGGATCATGTTTGCTGGATAAGATTAGTTGGTTTTGATGTGTTATTTGATGTCTATGGGTAGTTTGATGCCCTCCATGGAAGCAGTGAATGCATTTTGGTATGGCAGCATACCTCAGTCCACATTTTCATAGGAAGCTGGACATTTAAATAAGAAACTGATTGCATTGGAAAGGACTCCAGTTTCCTGCCAAAAGAAAAATTACTTTATAGCGCTGAGGAATGTTTTTATATGTGCTCCACAAGTTTAAAATTCAATTTGCTTGAGAAAACCTAATTGTTTTTTTAAGAAAAAAATTGATTTTCCAACAAAAGGCAGATACTCAATGCACAAACCCACTCAACCACATTCCCATTTTCTGCAGGTATACCATATGGGCAAGGAGTAGCAGAAGAGTGCAGAGGTTTTGCCAAGCAAACACGGCTAGAATGTACACATGCACGGAAATCAGCTGAGGGAGGCAAATTAGAAGTTCTAATGGATTTGAAATTTAGTAAAGCACTTGAAATGGCATCTCATGAAATCTTACCCTCAGATTAATTCAAATTGCTTTGGATATGAACACTGTCAAGTGGCCTGAAAACAGGCTCAAGGAATAAAGTGAAGGGAGGTGATAAAGAGCAGCATATCAGGTTGTGGGTAGAGAAGTGCCAGGGGGGCTTTCGTGAGGTTGGTCTTGTTTCATATTTCATTAATGATCTCCAGGAGAGTACAGAGAACAAGTTCACAAACTCTGCAGCTGATACTGAACTAGGAGTTACAGATACCAGACAGGACAGAAAATAATTCTCTGGGGGAATTAGAAATAATGAAAAAACCCGACTTGTACTTTTACAAAAGCAAGTTAGTATGTCTAGGAGGGCAAAAAAAACAAGCTGAAAAAAAATCTTAGGGGAATGAGTGAAGCTAAACAACAGCCTGAGCTGAGGGTAGGAGAAGGGCAATAAGTTGGATGATGCAGATATAATGGTAGTTAAATGGGCAAGGGTCTGAGGTGATGGAATGTTGAGGAGGATAGTTGAGTGGTTGCTGTAATGTGGATAGAGCATGGAGTGGCAAGATCTGGAGAGAGTTTGGATATGCAGAGTTCAGTGATCAGGAGAATCAAAGATGCTATAGGGAATACAAAAATGTTAAGCCTGTGGAGGAGAGGGCTGGACCAGAGGTTCATCTTTTGCAATTTTCATGTGTAATACTTTGAGGTGTTAACACTTCTAACTGGGGCCTGAAATGAGCCAGTTTGCTTGGGACTGACTAAGCTGGGAAAAGCAAACACTAGTAAACACTGTGGCTGGCACTGGCCGGGGCAATGTGTACACCATCCCCTGTGTATTTTCTGTCTCCTGCAGAAATGAAAGGATAGCATGCTTGGATTCAGCAGGAGTTATTACTTCCCAAAATTACACCACCCATTTTTAGACTCAACTGTTACAAATAGTTAAAGACCTGAGCAACAAGCTGCTGAAATAAACAGGACCGCTCTGTTTGGAGTAGCAGTTGGACTGGTGCTGAAATTAAATGGTGTCGTTTCAGAGGTTTGATAAAACTGATTATTGTTAGAAAAGTGTGTAGCTAAACCAAGTGAAAGAGAAATAGAAACCAAATCTCACACATGAGAGATGTTGCCCGCTGTGTCAGCCCCAGATGCATCCTATAACTGTGTAGATTATAGGACATTTTTCATTCCTTCCTTCAGGTATTGGCTATTGTCAGCTGCAATTTGCCAGATGAGATGAACAAATGGGCTGATCAGCACGGCGAGACCCATCCTCCTAAGCAGAGTGGTTGCACTGCTGGCATAGCAAACATGAAGGGCTCTGTGACATAATCCAGATCCAAATTGACGTGTCCCATTTGGTTGGGCGAATACATAGCTGGTCTAAGCTTTATTAAAATAGATGGGGCTACTTGGATCAGCACTAATTCTGGCCCAATGTAGGAGGTGTAACAGCTCCATTTAGTTCTTACTGGGTCTGCAGGAGCAATAGGTTTGGTATAATCTTACTGGGGAGTTCTTTGTTAATATCACTTAAATGAAAATGTTTTGTCTCACTTTCAGTTATTCTCAAGTCTCTCTTAAAAATTTTCAGCCTTCACAATGCAGTTGTCAGGGTCACCACACTGCTCTTTTGGAGTATTTTGAAAATGTCAATATTTTCTACTATTTGCTGTTGGTGAAAATATGGAAAGTGTAAAAGATGTCTTATAAAAAGACTAAAGCAGTATGTGAGGTTCTGTTCAATCTCACACAATAAGGGCTGTTTTTAAAGAAGGGTCATGTAGAGCTCTAATTCATTATATCTGGACATTTCAGCATAAAATGTAATGTGTAGCAGCTTCACTATGCCTAACTTTTCCAAAGAACACAATAGAGGTACTACAGCATACCACCTAGTTTGTGAGTTGTTCCCTAAAATTGATTTCCTAAGGACAGCTTACAGCAAATGTGGTTATTTCAAGCTTTTTATTTCTTCAGCCTTGAACTTAGGCATGAATAACTCAAAACTAGTTGCAGGACAGAATATGCAATAGCATACTGACCACCAGTTTCAAAACAAAGGAAGTATTTTGGTCTTGTGAGTGTCAGGGGCAATATTTCCACTGATGTCAGTAGGATGAGAACTGAATCACAAACTTCAAGCCAGTGGTGGCATTACAACAGGAAAAACAAGAAATTCAATATTGGTGCTCTACAACTTTTTGCTGATAAAGCTGTGTAAGGTATTTTCAATTTAACCTAATTTATATTAAATAAAATAAAGCTCAGGTCTGCCGCAGTTAGGCTGGATAGCTCTTTATCCTCCAGTAGCCCAGGGCAGGGAGGTAATGCACACTTTTCCTTCTTCACCATTCTGCCTTATCCTTTCCCTTGCCTTATTTAATGGAACCTTTCTAGCCTTCACAATACAGCTACCAAACTTTTAACCTCTCTCTGCCTATGTCTTCCTGCATTTCCTATCCTCTTTCTGCATTTTCACTGGTGAGATTAGGATAAGGTATGGCATTTTCTGTTCCCTGTTGTGTTCTGTATTTGCAGCATGTCTTGTGTTGTCTTAAGGATATTTTCTTAGGTTGCTTTTTTTCATCGAAAGGTACCAAGGAGAGGAGATTCTCAGTTGTTTTTTCTCTGTGCCCTTAATGGGGTTTAACTTACCACCCCATTAAACAGTCATTTCTTATGTGCAATTGTGATTGCTGGAATGTAGGTTGCTATTATTAATCATCTTTCCATACTTGCCGTTACATTAATCATGTGAGGAGACATGGGCGTAAGTTTGGATCCAACAGGATGACAGCTTCTTGTTCGTGGTGATCCGAAATTCAACCCGTGAAGCAAGGAATGACTTTTACAAGTCATTTTCATGTTTGCCAATTTTGAAGGCAGCTCTGTGCCGTTTTGCAGTACTCCATGCTAATTATGACCCGTGTGGATTTAGGGATTTCATGAATAATACAAGAGAAGCGGGAGCAGTTGGGGAAAAAAAACCCCTCCCGGTTTCACACGTTGTTTGTGTCAGGGCTTGGTAATGGATTTACCCTCGAACACAGTCAGCACTAAGAAGACATTCTGGTTTGCAGGGCCTCACGCTGTGCACGCAGGAGTCGTTTCAGTTTTGCACGCACGGCGCTCTGGCTGCTCTCCCTTTGTTTCCGAATCGCGCGTGCTCTGCCGCATACATGTGCCCTCGCATATTCCTACACAAAATCTACTTTCACGCCCGGGAGGGAGAAAGTCTAGCACGTTTTCTGCGTGTTCCTTCGGGAAGCAGACGAGCAAAGAGGACGGTGCAGCTGTAGACATTCTGCACGGAGATAATCAGTGCCCCAGCAGGAGCACCTTCCCCGCACAGCTGTACAATTCCCTTTGCTCCCTAGAAGGCACTGCACCCTACGTGCAGTTTCCAAGCTACATTTAACACAATTGCCCATCAGCACTTAGGAAGCAGTTACCACAGAAACCCAGCAGAGACCAATTAGTCACATGATTAAATTAATTAAAATAACCCAGGGTATCTGCCATCTTGCTTCTTTCTGCTATGCATAGTACATGACCCAGGCAGAGATGTAATTGGGTAGCATTATTGTGCCTTTTAATCCTAGAATCATCTTCATACTGTACTGTAGGTGGTCTTTGATTTTTTTCTTTTTCACGGGTCTCCATAAATCCCTTCCCAGAGATCTGTCTTATTCCCTTGCAGCAGAGGTGCTTTATTCGTTTTCTGGAGATCTGTGTTATTACACAAAAAAAATTTCTCCAGCCCCCTCAATAAGCCAAGTAGTATTGAATTTACAAAACATCAGATTTAACAACAGCAAGATTTGTTATGTTTGGGATAAGAGGATTTGGAAACATTTTCAATTGCACAGCTAAGACTTTTGGAGGTCTTTAATGACAGCTCTAACAATACTTGCCAGGGAGAGCTCTGTAATATGTATTAGCACTTGACCTGAGAATTGTAAAGCACTAAGAAAAGACTGTATGTTGTGTCTTCATTTCACAAGTAATACTGTTACTGCAGTGGGGCGCATTTAAGCGGAACAAGCTGTCTGCCTTGTAATACTGCTTCCTGGGAAAGGCAGGCAGTTTGGTTTCCTCCCTCGTTTTTGAAACCTAGAAGTGCACAGTCATATTCTAACTCAGTAAATCAGTGCTTTGTCCTTGGTCGTTTGGCTGCCCTGATGATGGCATCCCCCGAATATCCATGTCAGCTAGGGTTTTCTTCTATGATGTCAGTGTCATAGTTCTGCATGCACGCAAATCATCTCTACCTGGAGCAGCATAAAACACAGAACATTGCGATTTCCATCTCATCAGAGATTTGCTGGTGACTGCACTGAGGTTACCTTGATCCATAGCACCCAAAGAAAAGAAAAATTAATTCTATTTCTGGCCCCAGAGTAGAGAGCAGCTTGCCTCTCCAAAGCAGATTCCATACAAACAGACTTGACAAAATAGCATGCATAAATTACACGGCTCTGATGCATTAATTCGTGCCTAACAGAGCAAGTGGCAACAACACTACATCTACAATGGGCGGGTATAAGATGGAAGAAATGAAGTCTGTGGGTTAATGTATAAATAATCAACTGTTACGGAATTTGCAAATATTATGGAAGAAAACTAGCAGGTTTTGCGTGTGCTGTATTGCTAAAGTGCCGTGCACAAACACATTTGCCAGGCTTAACTGGCTCTGAGTAGCCTGTCAGGAAGGATGT
Organism: Brachypodius melanocephalos; assembly: GCA_013398615.1. Lineage (NCBI taxonomy): Eukaryota > Metazoa > Chordata > Aves > Passeriformes > Pycnonotidae > Brachypodius > Brachypodius melanocephalos. The sequence goes on along the minus strand of VZSR01003807.1, from coordinate 28,687,892 downwards.
ACATGTTTGGCAGTGCTCAGGCACAGATGCTCCAATACAAGATAGGGCCTGGTTGTGAGATGAGGTCTCTGTCTACCAGAGTAATGTCAGTGGCAAAAGTGAGCCTCCACTAAGTCACAGAGCATTTCCTGAGGTGAAACGAGCCTTGTACCAGGTATAATGTGAGTCTGTGGTTTTACAGATATTATCCCCAGCTGGCCAACATCCCCTGCATCCAGGACACGTGCATGCACACACACAAATTACCAGGCATAAGTGACACCAGTGCTCTGAGCGTTTCCATTTTTCTTGTGTTTCACTTGTCATCATTTACTTTATGTCATGGGCTGTTGCAGTGTGTGCAATACGTGTGGAAAAGTTGACTCTCTCGCTGTGTTTGATCTTGATATTTTTGCAATAAGTAACAATAGGAACACTGGGAAAGAAATTCTCCATGGGATCACCCTGTTTTACACTTAGTAATCCCATAGAAATTGGTTTAATTGTGTTTCCATAAAACTGAGGTTAACTAGAGGCAAATCTGGTTGAAAGATTGTTAGTGGAGCAGCCATGTGCTTTTGTTTCCAGAATTTAAAAAAGTCCCATAAATAAATTCATGAAAAGAATCATAAGAAAGCTTTCTGCTCTGTATTTAAAAGTACTGTTTCAACAAACCTGCCTGCAAAGTTCTCAAAGCTTTTCTTCCTTTATAATACAGAACAAAAGTATTTTTTTTCAGACTAGAGCGAGGAAAAGTTTTGACTGTGTTTTCCTGTCATGCTACATAAAATACACGTGTCTGAAAGCAGAGAACAGGCTCTTCTGCAACAGCTAAAGTGACAGCAAAGGCTGAGGTGGCTGTTTTGAAGTCTCTAATATAAATAGGAAGGGAAGGGCTTTTCTTTGATGTGCAGGGGCTCTATGTTCTTGATACTATTTTCTTGGTATGGTTTCTGGCTTTTCTCAGGGAACAGGCAGGCCTCCTTATCTGAGTATTACAGAGGAGTGAGTAGTGATGGAAATACGGGTCCCTCTCCCAGTTGTCCTTGGAGTGGGATTCATAAATAAGAGAGCTGAAGGGACTGAAGCGTGTCAGTGCATAGCTCTGTGCCATAGCTGCATTTGGGATGTGCCAACCTCTTCCCAAACCAGGAGACAGAGCAGTTCATAGGGACCCTTCTGAGGTACAGTCACTGCTGCTGGAATGGTCACTCCAGGACCAGACAGATTAGAGGCAGAGATTGCAGAAAAACAGAAGCACTAGAGGCTGAAGGACATAATATTTCAATTGTGGAGATATCAGGCAGGATTAGCAGAATTCCAGGCTTTCTTTGTAAAAAGGTGTAAAACTTACATTTGGCCTCCTTGCAATAAGAAAAAGGACAATATAAAAGGAAACTTGATAAATGCAAGCAATTTTGAAATAACTCTTGTGAATGAATGGTCCAAACGCACAGTGAATTGCACGTGAAAATAAATGAGAGCAAATCAAGACTGCAAAAGAATTTTGGTGGAATATTTTCTGCATACCACAATAAGCAAAACAAAGAGTTAAGAGCTATATCGTAACAGTTTGATTTTCCTAGATGTTGTAAACACCTCATCTTCCAGGAAGTGTGATGGGGCTTACAGCTAGACATCTACATCTGGGAAAGTCAGGTCATCTTTAGCCTTTAGTTTGAAGGCAGGCTGAAGCCAGTAGGAAGCTTGAGCTGAGTGGCAGTAAGTGATAAGCATTTGGCTTACATGTTTTTGAACAGGAGGAATGGCTAAAGCATGTACTCCTGAATCATTTATGGATGAATTTTTTTTGTGTGGTAGAGGACATGTAAGGTAGTCTTCAGAGCCTAAGTGAATAGTCTAATGCATTGCATGAGAAGTAGTGCCAAGGAAAGAGAAATTCAGTGCTCTCTCAGTCAGGAAGGAGGTAATCTAGGTGATAGGAGGTTAATTTTGGGGGATTCCCTTTTGAAAGAAATCACTGCTGCTAGTTCAGAAAGAGCTGGTGAACTCAAAAGCAGTCCGATATCCAGAATTCATCTATTCCTAATCTCTCCACTCATTTGTATTCCTAAAATGGCTCTGACATAGAGCTAGTTAGGGCAGAAACAACCTCCTGGAGGTCATCCAGGCATTTTCCTACAATGCAAGAAGGTTTGTTAATTTAATCATAGTCTATCATCATAGTGTTACTAGATAAAAGCATATGAAAAATAGTCTGAGAGACTGTAAGGAGGTACTTTGTCTTTTGATATTATTTCAATAGCTTTCCTCAACTCCTTGAAGTTCAGAAAGTTTAAAAGAATAAGTAAAAGTTCACAGACTTTCCCAGATTGTGTGTGGGGTTGAATTCTGGCCATTCTAGTTTGTCTCAAGTGATTTCAATAGAGTAAGGGGGTTTTTTGCAACAGCTGTATTCACAGGTGGACCATTGCTTTAAGCGTGTTGGTATGAAGGATGTTGCTGGTATTCTTGATTAGAAACAGCATAAAATTTTGGATAAATGTCAGGTGAGAACTACCTAACTAAAAACTGGGAATAGATTCCTAAGTCAGCTGGGATAAAGGAAGGTCCAGGTGATTCCAGTTTAGACATATTCAGCTTGTTCTGAGGCCATTTGGATAGGACCCAGTTTCCATATCCGCTGTGGCTTGTATTATCATTCAGGCTTTATGTGAACTGCAGGAGGAGTCATTCTGCTGTTGTTTCTCAAGAATTGCTTTGTCTGAAAGCCTAACACTTTTTACTTCTCTCAGAAGCATTTCCATTAATCCTGATTTCCTGTGCCCATCCTTGTCTCCCTCCTGCCAACAGCTTCTGATTACTCTCTTGACTTTCCCTGTCTGTCATACCTGCTCTCTGTATCTGCCTTCGTGGATCCCAGCATTTCCTGCATGCCACTGACACCTACTGTGAATTCCACAGGAAATCACAGGAAAACTGTTTGTAAATTCCATATAACTAAGGCTTTTCCCCCCCTGGAAGCACAACCTTTTAAACCTATATTTATACAAATTCCTTGTGCTAGGAAGTTGTACTAACTGTGTACCTGTCATTGCCCTGGTATTGCCAGTAGATTCATAATACAATGGCAGCACAAAATGGCTCTGCCTCAGGAGCTGACTGCCACTGCAGGTGGCAAGGGGCAAATGCCAAATAGGTAATGCTTTTATGTATGTCCTTTCAATAGATTCTTGGTGGTGTTATTGTTTTCTGCAGAAAAACAACTGGTCCCCATGAGGAACAAATAGTGACTCGAGGGAAAATTTTATTTTGTGAGTGTGGTCTGTGGATTGTCATGCCCTTTTTGCTCCCCAGCTGTCCCTTTTACTTCCCTCTGGTCCCAAGCACCATGGCTGTCTTTTCCACAACTTCTCCAGTCTAAATCCTGGTCCCTTTGAAAGTCAAAGGTAAAACTTGGTTGCAGAAGGGCAGAATTTTAGCCCAGCCACTGAGCAGATGCCAGTCCCACGTTGTGGATGGGTATGGGTGGCTCTCTCCTGGGATGAGGCAGCAGTGTAGCAGGCTGAGTCAGGGGAAAGCGTGCCAGCAAGAGCCAGAGGAGAGGCTGAAGACACTAAACCAAGATGTGTCAATGTTATTATTGCCGCCTTTCTGAGCTGCTTACAGCACCGCATGCTCCTCCGTCAATTCCACTCCGATTAAAAGCCATGATGGAATGTTCCTTTTTGTGCTTCTGAATGGGAAATCAGAGATTACTTAGATACCTATTATGTATCTGAAAAGAGTTTTTTTCCCCTCCTTTGAAGAGTATTGCCAAAAGAAACGTAGTCATGAACTATCTATAAAATTGTTTCCTTCTCAAGAGAGTTTATTACCCTTCATCTTTCATTATCCTACGATATTTACAGGTAGCATCTTCATTACCTTGAACATTGCTGCATGCTTCTACGGGCACACAGTGCACAGAGGCTTAGGAGACAGGCTCCTTAGTGCCCAAAGACAGGGTATTCTCATTTACTGTTTTCATTTCACTGCACCAAGTTGTGGAGCTGCAGCATAAGCAGCTTCGGACTTACTCAGCCTGTGAGACTCAGCAACACAGAGAGTTGTGACTGGTCACATTACGTGTCATATTAAAGAGCCTTTTGTCTCCATTCAAGCTTTCTGAAACAAGACAAATTATGATATTTTCCTGTTAATTTCTGTTAATTTCTTTCCTTAATGAGTTTCATTAAAATCAAAGCTTCCGGAAGACTGAGCCATGACAGCTGTCTAAAGACTGTTTCACTTGCTATGGGCTGTTTGGACTGAATAATTATTTCAGCTTTGTGAGGATTATTTCTTTAAATAAGAACAATGATGCTCTGTTTGGGAAGAGAAACAAATGCTTGGAGTGGTGCACTATAATTTCATAGATCTGACTTGTAGTACTCAATGGCTTTAGGAATACCTGGGAAAAACATATCTCTCTCTGTGTCTGACATGTTTCTTAATGATTTCACTTAAGGATACAAAGGCAGCTATTTCAGCTGGCAAGAAAAAGAGGGGATTGGCTTTTAATGAAGTAAATCAATTCCACAAAAGAGAGAAGGGCTTATTCTTTGCTCTTGCATTGCTGTGAATGTGACCCAAGAAAGAACGAAAAAGCAAATCTTTCTGGCTTACTATTAATAAAATATTCCTATAAGTTGCAGGCCTGATATTTTGATAAGATAATGACAAATATTTCAGCTCTTTTGTATTGTCAGCACTGTAAAATCTTAAAGATGCATTGTGTGTTTCACAGCTATTGCAATTAAAAAGACAAGGCTTTTACAAGATTGTTCAGTCTCTTTGCTGAGCTGACCAAATTTTTTTTATACGGAAATTCTTAAATCAAGGGGTGGGAAGATGGGAATTTTACAGTAGTACACTACTTCCCAGTCTGAACTGGACACTCACCACCTGTTTTCATGAGCTGTTGCACCAAATTCCTTGTCAGAGTTGCAGAGAACCCGGCTGGTTTGACGGAGCTCGTGTTCCTATTGTGAGTCTCAGATTTCAAGACCCAAATAGTAGATTTTTGTTTGGGGAAAGTGAACATATTCTGAGATTTAGGGACACCTTCTCAACTTCCTAAATCCTTGTTCCCTGACCCCAGTTTCTAATCCTCTGTCCTTCCTGGTGCTGATTTTATCACACTACTCTCATTCCTTGAAGAATAGAGGCCAGTGACCTCTGCTTAAAATGAGATAGTAGTTAAGAAAGTGGTTATTTAGAAAAACAGCACCTTCTTGTTTAACAAAGAAATTCTGCGTGCTCTGTGGGCTTCCTGTGTTGACCCAGATGGATCTTGTTCCTGGAGAATGACCAGATGCCTTCCCACCTCAGTAAGAATCACCAGGGTAATGGGCAAGAAAGCCTGACACACAGATTTTTTATTACCAGGAGTGAAAATCTTTGAAAGGACACAGCTTAATTTTTGGGTTACAGGTTGATTTTATAAGACAGACAGCACAACACAACCCTGTCTGGCCTCAGAATGCCACTGCTATAATGGAAAACAAAGCCGAGCGTATCTGATGGAGTAACACTGTCAGAGGGGGAGTCTTTGGGAACTGGTCTGAGACAGCAGTCACTGCCTGATGGATACTCAGGACACAGTAGGGGTCAAAGTGTTTAAGGTAATTGTGAACTGGCCAGCTGACAGCTGAAGATCTGCAGTGAATTTGCAGCTTAGACAATTTCACAGGGAGGAGCCTGTCCCACCAACAAAGGGATACATATCAAGCAAAGGTGGGCTTCTGCCACTTTGCTTTCCTTTCTGATGGACAGCTGTAGCAGTCAGAGAGGTGCGTGCTCTCATCAGCAGAGAAAAGACACCCGGAAAGGCACATGAAAGCCAAGTGGGTGGTCCTGCACCACATGAGCCCCTTCCTCCACAGAGCACCCACAAAGGGAACCCCCCCACAGGGATACCACATTTGGGCAGCCCTGGTGCAGCTGGGCATTTATAACCTGTCATTATCACAGCTCTGGAATGAGGGAAAGTTTCCTTTGCTCCTTTTGCCAAGCCTGAAATTTCTGAAAGCATAGGACAAAATTAAGCAACTGATTTCCCTGAAAAAAAAAATGGATCTCGTTTGCTTAACTTATACCAGGTCTTCTGAAAATCCAAGCCCAAGTGACTTTGTTAGAGGGAATGGCATGGACTCTTGACTCCAACACTGTTGTATAAATCCAGAACCACACCATGATCTCCTTCTGTCATGTCTTAATTACTGTTGTGACATACAGTATGGGAAATTTCAGCAAGAAATCAGTTCATCTTAAAACTTTCCTCTAATGAAAAATGAGAAATAAATGAAAGGAATGAAGGAAAAATATTACCATCATAAAATCAGTCACAATTAAACACTTTTCCCAAGAGACATGCTGTCTTTCTAACCAGTTGTTGGTTTGTTTTGCTTCAGTTCAGTTCTTTGCCTCTCTGCATTTACTCTTTCATGATGTTTTAATGTGAAGACTTGATCTCCAACCATGAAAGATATTTCAGATTTGCTGAGAACCCCACAGCTTCTGTGCCCTGGGAGCCTGTGGATGGAAGCCTTTGAGTGCATGATGGGCTTGGCTCTGTCACTTCCTGCTTCGTGACTAAAAGTAGCTGGCTTAAAAATTTGCTGTCTTTCTTATTGAGTGGCAGCTTTTAGAAATCAGCCCATCTCCTGCATGTTACCTGTAACAAACATAAAGAAGCTGGGTGCTTTGTAATCAGAGAATTGTGGTATGGTTTGTTTTGGAAAGAAATTTCAAGAACATTCAGTTCCAACTCCTGTGCCATAGGCAGGGACACCTCCCACTAGACCAGGTTGTTCAGGGTCCAGCTCCAACCTGGCTTTGAACACTTACAGGGACGGGGCATCCACAGCTTCTCTGGGAAACCTGTGTCAGTGTCTCACCACTCTCAGAGTGAAGATTTTCTTCCTAATATCCAATATAAACCTACCCTCTTTCAGTTTAAAGACAATCCCTCTTCACATGTGGAGAGGGGATACCCTTGGAGGGATGTTTAGAATTGACAAAATGTTGGTCACTTTTCGGTGTTAATTGCCACTATCCAATACCCAGCCTGGCAGACAACCTCCAGATTTCTGTGCTTTCAGCCTCAGTGGGTGAATCTGGAACCCAGTTAGTTTCAGTATAGATTGTGCATGGATGTCTAGCTGCCTCTCAGTGATGTGAGAGCACTTAATTGAATGTAATCCATGAAAGATTTATTCTCCTGATCAGCTTACTTGTGATTTCAAACTCATCAGATTCCAGCTGTTGCTTAAATCCATTCAGCCATCAAGGCTGTCAATTTTATTGTGAGTATTCCAGGTCTGTTCCCTGCCATGGCCTAGATATGGGTCTCCTATTAGTCTGTTTTGCATTTGAGTCAATCTAGAATAACACAGGTTTTCCTGGTGTGTGTGGGGATAACCAAGGATGTGGGGGGGAAAAAAAGAAAAAAAAAAGAAGAAGCAAGTTCATCTGATCTAGTTGATCCAACAAGGGTGGTTTAGAAACTCCTTTCCTGTAAAACTTCTGCTTCCTGCAGTGATCTGTCTACAGCAACAAGCACCTGGTGACCAAGAGGGATGAAAAATGATAGAAAAAGGAAATAAAACCCACATAGGCTTCTGTGACCTCTCACAGCATTTGACCACCCACAGCTGCATGTGGCAGCTCCACCCTTTTGTGCAGCAACTCTTGTAGCTGCTTCACAACAGTTGTAGTTTTAGGATGTTTAGGATGTTAATTAACTTTAAAGTTTCTAATTACTTCCCATGAGTGATGGAACTAAACCTAGAGATTCGTGTTCATACATGCATTTATGCACATAGTGAGGCCATTGTATCTTTTCCTCAGAACCAGCTAGAAAGAAGTGGCATATCTTGGCACAGCCAAGGGGTTTTCTTCTTTTCCATTATTACATTCTACTTTCCATGTCCCACAACTACACAAATGTTGCCATGTTCCACCTGTTACCAAGCAAGTGACCGACAGTAGCAAGAGACTGGATTTGGGTGTAGAAACTTATGGAGCTGTTGAAGGTAATTTTCAAACTCTTTCACAACTAGTAAAACTGTAGTATTAAAGTTTATTAAAAATGTGTCCAAGGCTAGTATTTTTTTTTTATCCCATTTTTAGTGAGGCATGTTAAAGATCCTGCTGAGGATCTAGACGAATTCATTTCCTAGTATCTCCAACTGCCCTTTCCCTTCCTGTTCCTATGTTTTAGGGCAAGTAGTTGGTAATATTCTAGCAAGCTGTCATTCCAGAAGTGGTGTTTTCTAGGATGCTCATTTGTAATTGTCTGAATTCCTGTGAGCAACACTGCATTCCTTAGGTTGAGAGAGAAAGATTTAAACCCCTGCTGAAAGCCATTACACAAGTGATGGCATTTCTGGTTGTTTCATGTATCTCTAGGAGTGCAATCTGTGTTGATTTCCTGGATGACCATGTAATTGAGCTCATAAATGCAGGTAAAACTGAAGAAAAGAAGACCAGGAGTCAGAGTGAAATTTATTTCTGTTGTACTCATTATATGTGCGTGTTCTCCTGTGGATATTTATGTGTTTCAAATCTAGTTCTCTCTTTTTGGCTCAAGTCAGGATATTCAAAGCTGTTGAATTTCAAGAGTGCTGAACTTCCTCACAACAGGAGTAGATTCCTAGAATTTTTTTGTGGTATGGACAGACAGCTGGAAGGTCAGAAAAGCTGTGACCTCCTGGCTTTCAGAAGCCCTTCAATGACAAATCTTTCCTAGAGCATGTATAAGAAGAACAGCTAGTCTGGGTCCAGTACCATCAGGAGATACACACCTGTGTTTTACCCTTCCACCTCTCAGCCAGAGTGTAGCTGTGATTGCTGTAAAAGCTCAATTCAGCTCCCATCTCTGAAGCCTCTTACCAGCCTCAGAAACAATTTAATTACCCTTTTTTGGAGGCAGAAATGATAGTTCCAATTAATTTCCTTGTGTTACTTTCAAGGTTTGGAAACAGATCCAGAGTTCCCATTTCCAAAATCACTTCTTAGAGTTTGACTGCAGGAAAAGTTTGAGTGTCTGAAAAGTCCAGCTGGGGTCACCCTGCAGGCCAGACTTGTGGCTCCTTGCATCAAGGCCATGTCTACTGATTCCTTGGAACTGCTCTCATGTGGGAGTTCTTCTGCTGTTGTTAATAACTGATGAATGTGTCCTTCCAAAGGGCATTACACTCCTCCTGGAACAGTGCATGGTTTTGACCTGCACACCACCCAGCTTGATGACTTGTTCTGCAAGGAGTTATTTTTAAATTATTTTTTTTTTGCACATTGATTGAACCTCTAGCTTTTTACATTGTGAGAGACAGTGGATAGTTAATTGATAGCTACTAGCTGCTTTTGTTTGGGTAACAAAAACATGGGAGGGGTGTTTTTTGGTATCATGGAAATGTAGCATACTAGAGAGGCTATTATCACATCCATTGTCTCTCTATTTTTTTTTTAAGTGGGTAAGTCCTTGTTATTGAATATCTTATGTAAGAGCTGTTCCAAAACTCTGATTGCCTTTCACTGGTACTATTTCCTCTAGTACAGACCATGGCTAGGTTTATGGGGCAGTTTGCCATGTATTTACAATAACTTTTGAAAAAGAAAGTTTACCCAGTGTGGAGATGCAATTAAAGTCAATTGTTGAAAATGAACTAACATCAGCAGCAATTAGAGCTCAAGGCAAGAACTTGTTATCTTTCCCTTCCCTTGCTTCTCTTCTATTTTCATATATTTGATAGGAGAGGTGACAAAATGTCTAACAGGGCCTTAAATTGTTCTTTCTTGTCTGTCTTCCCCCCAAAGTGTGACAGTGGTGTCCCCCTTCCCCTTTGCTATGGAGTAGCCAGGGTGTCACCTGCAGGTCTAGGGAAGAAGGCAATGGACACAGTGCGATGTAAAAGCCATGCAGCTGTGCCCCATGAGAGGAGGCAGACAGGCTAAACCTGGCTGGGGGTGGAATTTCATCCCCTGCAGGGCCAGTGCCCGGCTGCAGGACTCTTGCAATGAGGTTTGGGCAGTCCCCAGGGGCAGCTGAGTTTGGAGGTGCCATCACGACTGTGTTAGAGGAAGGAAGTCTCCTCACAGCTGAGGGACGTGGTATGAGCTAGATGAAAGCCTCCTTGTGGGATGACTTTCTCCCTTAGCTCCTGTTCACAGGAGGGTTAAGCTCCCCTTTTCCCTTGGAATCAGGTGGGGTCCTGCCTGAGAAAAATATGTTTCTGTGAGGAGCAGAAAAGGATGTGGTTCCTCTGGTGAGTGCCTGTGGAATGCCAGTGTGCTCTCCCACCGGGAGGTGTTCTCCACAGTCTGTGTCTGTCAAGGAAGCTGCCGGAGCCAGAGGCCCATCCTGAGAGCCAATATCACCTCAAGCTGTGGAGAGGCTGGACAGGAGGGATTTTTTTCTCTAGTTGGGGGGCCCTCCCAACATCTGTGGGAAGAAACACGGGTCAGCCCTGAGAGGTCCAGTGCTCAGCTGTGTAAGGAATTCATTGCTATGGGATCAGGAAGCAAGTGTGATGTCTTCGGTCATGGCTTTCTTATCAGGGCAATTCCTCTGCATCCTAAAAACGCCATCTCACCTGCTTTCCCTTCTCTGTTTTGCTTACTCACCACACTTCCTCTGCCTACACATGCATGCACATATGGAGTCCATCAGTAGGTAGGGAAGGAGCTGTACTATGATCTCACCTAACTCGGCACTTCACAGAGATATATGTAAAAAAATCCAGGAATTGTGGGCACATGGGCCAAACCCACTTATCAAACCTTTTACACACCCATTCCCACTGCCCTCAGGGCAGGTCTGTACCTCTGGAAGGGCTGGTAGCCCTTTGCTCCTCAGATTCTCCTCAAGAGAGTGATACCGGTTGCTGCTGGGGACAAGCCTGAGCTAAGGTATCTTAGATTTGACCCAGAGTGGCCATTCTTACTCAGATTTAGGTAGAGAGTCCCTGTTTCAAGGTTGTGGTGGAAAAAAAAGCCTACCAGACATCTGCTTCAACCAGCACCTGAGCTTCCTACCATGTGTTTCCACTACCTTCAGCCCAGTTTGCAGGGGGAGTAGGGAATGCGGGACTGATCCCAAATTGAAGGCTGCTGTGCTGGGTGAGGAAGAGAGGCACAATTGTTTTTTGGTTCCTGCCCATCCCTTCCCTGAATCCCTTCCTAGCACAGGCTGCCTGCAAGCACAGTGGGGCACCAGGGGGATGATTTGCCTGTTTGCTTCAGTCGCTAGCTGGAAGCCGTGTGCTGGGATTGGGAATCATTGTCCTAGAACAAACCAGCGATGCTATTTGTGACCCATGGCAGTGAAAGTCCAAAACATGAAGTTAGGGCTGACACTCCCTCTCTAACTTGAGCCACTGTGCTTTTCATCACGATGCCAGGAGTTGTCAGCTGTAACTCCGTCTTTTTTTGGCTTGTGTCACAACCTAATAAGTTACAGGCCAGCTTCTCCTGTCGATGTTTTTGCTGCACAGAAGGCTTCACATTTTGTAAGCTTTTACAGCACAGCTGTGCTCAGAGATAAAACAGAATGTGTATACAGTACAGTATGCATTCAACTGATGCACTAGATTCTTCCCACCATATGTATGGAGTGGTGTGCATTTCACTCCGATACCTCACTGCCAAAACTGCCAGAAGCAAATAAACAAATGGCGGAAGAGAGACACCATATGAGGCAGTGCCAGGCACATGACCTAGGCTTCCAGAAAGAGACCCAGGCTGCTTTTAAAGGATTACAGTGCACCAATTTTTTTTAAACCTCACCTCCCGCCGTGTGGAATGTTCTGCCAGTGTGTGCTGTGAAGTGTGCCGGTTGTTAAAGAGCGCTCATAGATTTCCCCTTCCTGCTAAGCAGCTGATGTTGTGGCTCCTTGTGCTCAATACTCATTTCACCTTTCCTTCGATGCCAGTGATTCCCCATCAAGTCTCTTAACTGAGAGAGGGGAACAATGGAGATGTGTGAAACAGTCTAATTCTGGAAGGAATGCTGCTCTAAAAAGACAGAACACATGTAATTAGGATAATGAGATTAATAATATTAGGAACAATTTAACGATTAATATATAAACAATGGGAGGGAGACAAATGGTTGTTGCAGCTCGTTCCCCACAAAAAAAGTCACTAAGTTGCATTTCACAGCATCGATGGTGAAGATGCCAGCAATAAACTGACATGAGCATTAATTACACAGTTAGATGTAAGTAATTTAAATGGTAATTCTGTTCCTGGAACTCACACTCCAAATATGAAAAGACAATTCCTCAGCTTCTTTTCTCTCTGACCAGGCTGTTGCTAATGAAAAGGTTATGGCTACCACCACAGTCCTCCTCCTGCTAGTAGTGCTGGGAAACAGACAGATTTTCCTGTCTACTGGCCTCAATCTTATGTTAGGCTGAACATCTGTCACTACTCCAGTGGTTGTCTTGCTAGCTCTGGCCTTTGCCTAAGCTTAACTTCACTCATGGTTGTGTGAGGGGCAAGTAGGTGCTTTCTTCACTTTAGAGTATCTGTAGGCACAGATGGGAAAAGTGCACTAGGAACAACAGCGGTCAAGACCATTCCTGTGCTTTACAAAGCCAATGCAAAGTGGTCTGGATGCAGGCAAGAGAACTGGGCCTTGAATTTTGATGGAATAAATTAGGGAATAGAAAATTATGTGAAGCAACAATATTTAGTAGACTAAGAATGTGCTTAAAGTGTTTATTTAGAGCTGGTTCTTTGCTTGACACATTTGTACTTCCATGTAGTGGTAATAATTACAGCACAAGTTTCCCCCAAGCCTTGCTGCCTCCTCTTGCAATATACACTGTGACCAAGGCATTGGTCTCTACATTTCAGTCAAACAATGGGGAACTTGTGGGGCTATGCACAGAGGATGATAGACCAAAGGCCACATTTCTGCAGGTTTCTTCAAACTCTTCTTAGACAGGAACAGCCTTTCAGCTGAGATAGGTCTAAGTCCCTGTGCTGGAGACAGAAGAGGCAAGCGTTTGATTTACAGCCCAGGAGTGGAGAAACATCAGGAGTACTTTTCTCTCTGAATACTGCAAAGCCTACCAGGCTGCCTAAAGTCCAGCCCTTGAATGGAGGACCCAGGGGCACTCACGGTGTAGGATTTTGGCAGCTCCCAGCTCTCCATCCATGGTACCAGAGGAGTGTCCTATCTGTATCTTGTTTCTTCCCTGTTGAAGCAGTACCTCTGTTTTTGAGGAAAATGGGACAGACCTGTGGCAGCAGACCTACTGCATAGGCCAGCAGCTGGATTTGATCAGGTCCAGCAACACAATGGGTGCCACATTTGAGGTGACACTGAATAGTCTACAGAATAGTGAGGAAACATTAAAGAAGGTCAGGGCTGCAAGCAAGGTTGCTGGCTAAGCATTTGCAATATATATTGGCAAGTAGGAGCTATCTAAGGGACAAACACGTAAGAGCCTGGAATAAACACATGGAAGTTTTGAAAAGCTGACAGTGCCACCATGAAATGGTAGGGGTGGCATGTAAATACTCGTACATATGTCTGACGAGACATCAGTGCTAACTGGGAGTTTGCAGAGTCTGGTGAAGCCCTAAGGGATGCTTTTCAAGACAGGAGCTGAGAGTGAGAAAAGAGGAGCATGGAATCATTAAGGTTGGAAAAGACCTGTAATGTCATCAAGTCCAGCTGCCAAAATTGATCATCAAGTCCAACCATCAAAATCAGGATTACAGGATTACATGGCAAAACATGAAGATTTTTACTGTGTGGTAAGGGGCCAGGTGAGTCAGGGGCAGAGCCATTTCAGTGAATGCAGAAGACAGAAAAATGTGTTTCTTTTTTTTCCTTTTTCGAGTGGAAGCATCCCCATTTTTTAAGTCTATCTTTAAGAATTAAAGTAGTATATTTTTTTTTTCTGTAATAGCAATGCACAGAGTTGGAAGAAAGATGTAGCCTGATGAAACCTGGAGCCTGAAGTAAACTGCTGAGAACAGTTAGAAGTGGATTACTTTAGATTCTGAAACTTAGCCAAAGATCTACTTCCAACCACTCCCCGTGGAGGATGGTAGTGAAGGGAGCTGGGAGGACAGAGGTGTTTTCCAGCACATTTCATCTTACTGTGACAGAAAGGAGAGCTCAGAATGGGACTTCTCAAATCCCAAGGCAAGTTGGGAAGATAAATTATAGTCAGTTGCCTCCCATTGCCTGGAAAGATCTCTGTGCTCTGAGTTTTCTTAGGAGTTTGAACAGACAGTTTCCTGGTTTTAGAACTGATATATGTTGTTGGAATCCCTCCAAGTGACAGAGGGTTGCAATGGGCAGTAGAGAACACAGGCATGCACACAATGTGATTTAGAAATAATTTTCTGCCAGTGTTGGGAGCAAGCTCAGAGGTGTTTGTGTTAGGTCCCATTTGTCAGTGAGAGCGTGGCATCCCACATGGTCATGAGTTCCTCTTATTTAAAATAGAGTGGGAATCCTGGAAAAGGAGGGGTGCCTCATTTGGGCTATATCAGCCTAGTATTCTGTGAAACGTCTTTGAAGGTAAAACTTTGAATAAAAGCCTCAAAAAAAGGTGGCAGGAGATGAGGAAGAAGTACTGTACCTGGTGTTAGACCCAAAGGCAGTGGCGATATTGTGACCTCAGTCCCTGACCTCTACTTGGGCTGCTGGGAATTAAAATGAATGGTGCTCACCACCAGGCAGGTTTTGCTTTTTTCCTGCTTGTATGTGCCACTATCCCACCTTTTATTGCAGCCATTCATCATTGGCGGAAAGACTGGGAGATGATATTAAGGTTATAGAATATGTCATTTGTATCAAAGCTTTCCCTGTTTCTTTTCACCCTCTACTTGCCTGTTCTCCTGCCTACATTCTGTTCCTGTTGGGTTTTGCCCCCTCTCCAGACCAGTCATCCCTTGGCCCAGCTCATAAATGATTGCTTTAATAATATTACAACTCCTCCATTTTCATGTGTGAATGACCCAAGTGACATGTGGCTTGTAACCAGACCAGGAAGAGATTTCTATTTTCACCCTTCAAAAGGCCACAGAAAATACAGAGAATAGGATCCTGCCTGTCTTGCAGTGGCCCCAGACAGGCATTTATAAATGGCTGTGCAGTAGCTTGCAGACACAGCCCATTTGAGGGAAAGCTTTACCAGCCAGACCCGGCCATTGTTTTTCCTTCTCTGCATTTATTCAAGGCTCAGCACCGTTTATACACCACGAAAATGGGAATTGAAGAAAAGGAGTACATGTAGAATTTGCCAGCTGTTTAAGTCTTATTGTTACCTTCTGTATCGATCAAATCCGTTGCCTCTTAATTGGATATTGACTGTTGTGAGGCAAATAAGGCAAGCTGTCAGAGGGGGGAGGGATGGGACACAAGGTTTATCTTAATGGTATGTTGATCATGAATAGTCTATAAAAGCCAGTGGGAGAGGAGTTCATTAAACCAGCCTGCAATTGCTTTAAAAAAATATGCACTGAGTCAAGATGATTAATCATATATGTGACACTGCAATCAGAGAAAATCCGCATTGTTGCTCTGGTATTTACAATGCAAAAGCTTGAAATACGCAAATGCATTGAAGCAAATTCGCCAGGGACAGCTCTCTGTTTGGTCTGTGAGCCTTAGGTAACCCTTACTAACATCTGATGGGGGGTGTTTTTTCTGGTGTTTTTTGGTTGGTTTTTTTTTTTTTTTCCTCTTTGGTGTTGTGTTTTGTCTCCCTTCTTCTCTGGCAGGAAATGTGTGCTTGCCCTGTGCCCAAATCTGTCAGCTGGACAGGGGAACCCTTGTAGAAATGGCAGCAGTGACAAGGGATACTTTAGTTACCTGACAGTGAAACACACAGAATGCTTTGGAAATTGATTTTATCTCATAAATGATAATAATCAGGAAACGTGAAGAGAGAGGGAAAGCTTATTGACTACGCTGGTGTGAGCTACCCATTACAAAAATGGAAGCTACTGGCAAGTCTGTAGTATATTTTCATTTCTTTCCTGGCCGTATTTTAGGCTGGTATTGAATATGTTGCAATAACTGTCAGGCACGGTCCATTAGTGTCTCTGGATCAGGCCTGTTGTGAATCAGGAGGGAGATTAGCAGGATAGGCTCGTGTTTATGAAGATCCCACACAACACTGGCTTGTTGAAAAAATATTCAAAGGGGCAATAAACAAAGTTTATTTCAGATTATTTAAGCGTTATGTGTTTGTTATTATATTTATTCTTCGGCAGTTTGGAAGTGGTCATAAAAAATTTATGATATGGTTAAAGATCTGTGCAGTTTGAAAAATTATCTTTAGATAGAAGCCACCTGAACACTTGTCACATATCACCGTGCCATGAACTGTCAGAGGAAGGGTAGCGCAATCCTGCGGAAGGCGGGAATGCTGCAGGAGCTGCCCGGGTATTGGCCGATAGAGAAAGGAAAAGTCCCTAAGTCTGGAATGCAGTGGGAATATGAGGTTGAATGCAGAGCTTTCACTTGAGAGCATTAGGCAGTTTCCTGTTTGAGCAACTGGATTGAGGCTGTACCACCTTGGCTTGCTTGTGGGCCAGAGTCACTCAACATCTCAAACTTTCTACTCCTCTTCCTGCAAAAATTAGAAAGAGATCCAGGGCAGTAGATGCTGCTATTTTTAATTCAGCTGCTCTTTCTGGATGTACTGAGAGACTGAAAGTGATCACCAGTTTTTTCTAGGTATTTTATGACCCAGTAGAAAGGGCCATAAATGCACAGCATTGCAAACTGTATAAAAAGAAAATCCTGATTTTGCCTGGAAGGATGAGAAGTCCAGCAGGAAAACAGGGTTCTCCTGCAAAGTATATGAAGCAAAACTGGGGGAAGGGGAGGAAAAGTTTTATAGAATCCAGAAAGCTGAATCCATTTTTTTGGTGTAAGTTTTAAGTGCAGTAGGATGGAAGTTATTACTTTAGCAGGCACTGGAGTAGTACTGTTATTAGTATTTCCTTTTGATCCACTTATAATATTCCTTACATTGTAATACAGTTTGCAGCTTGCATTTTAAACATAAACCGTGGAGAATTTTATACCATGAAATCCCGAGTGAAAAATTTAATACATAAAGCTGGACCATTGAGAGCCATAGCCTGTGGAAGACAAGAATTTTTTTAAAATTAAAAAAAAAAAAAAAGAAAGAAAAAAGAAAAGTTCCTTAAATAACTGTTTTTCAGATTTACAGGCGCATTTGTTTGGATTTTTTTGAGTGCTTCAGTTATGCAAGAAAATGAACGTGACAGTCCTCAGTTGCTTTGACAAGGATAATTTCAGAAACACTGCCCCATCATTCCACAGTTTGGCACCTTCTCCTTCTTTGTTGTAATGCATTTTTTCTGGGTTGGCTTTTCTCAGCAAAACTGCCTGTTTGTCAGGAGATTTTGCATGTGTTTAGAAAGAGATGATGAGGTGGTGTGGGCTGGGTTTGGTTAGAATAGCAGGTTTGACCTGGTGACTATTTATTTTTGAAGTCAGGGAGTATTTCGTCTGTCAGCACAGTGGAGAAGTTTGCAAGATATTCAGAATTAGATATTTTCTCAGGGCTTAATCACATTGGCCAGATCGCTGGCTCTTGAAGTTGCTTCCACACCAAACCTTCTCCTAAACCATGAGGACTCGCGATGTTTTTCTAATCCAGCCTGCCATTAGTGGTTTTGCATTCAGGTTTTGTGTTTGCTTTTGAAATGGCGACTAAAATTTGAACAAAGGTTGGAATTTGGGTCTAGATTCATCACTGTCATTACTGGAGGTGTCACAGTAAGGCAAAAGCAGCTGTGAGCAGCAGCCGTGACAACAATATGGACCATTGTCTTGCTGAGGGTACCTGCAGGGGATTGAACTTCAGGCTGCTTAGGGACTTTGCAGGGACAGCTTTGCTCCTTCCTGGGAGGAATATAACTTCCCTCTGGGAAAAGGACTCCACAGTTGCAGAGTCTGTACTGTAATGTGTAGGAGCCAGGAGCAGCTGAGCGCCGGGGAGAGGTTTCAAGGAAGTCTGTGGAGAGACCTCAGGCAACAAAAGGGCAGCAGAACCTGTCTCCTGCAGTATGCCCTTTTCTCAGGACCTGGGAAGAGCTGCATGTGCAGTCCCAAGGTTTGGCTTGTCACAGTGATGTTGTTCTGCTGATTTCTATCCACTGGTGCCTTCTTCCAGCATAAGCAAGGTCTCAGTTCCTAACTTAAGAGATGAGTGGAGATGTGCACGTGTATGTTGGTACATGTGTTCCTGTGGTATGGTTGGGGAGAGAAGAGGAGGCAACAAGTCAGCAAAAGCCCTTCTGGTTTTCCTTTGCATCCGTAATAAAGAAGTTACAAGAGGGCATATTCCAAATTTCTTTTTAACTTTGTAGATCACCTCCAGTAGACAGATTGTCTCGCAGACCACTTCCCCTCCCCTTGGCGATCAAATAACATTCCTGTGGTGACTACAGCAGTTGCTTACATGGAAAAATAACATTAGGAAAGTATTTAATGTATTTTTAGCTGTCTTTAAATGCATTTTAGCAGCTGGAAACAAGGGGAGTTAGTAGCACGTGACCTGCAAGCTCTCTGTAGACCACCACCAAGTGTGCAGAGAGTCACTGCTGGTAAAGAGACCCCAGGCTGAAAATGTTGGGTAGGATGATCACATCTAACCTGTACTGGTCACCAGAGGTCAAGCTAAAGGATAACATCAATTTTTGTGGGATGTAAATGATAACAACTTTATAAACTCCCAGCGTGATTTTAGATCCTTTCTTTTCACTGACCTGAGTCTTGGGAGATTTTATGAAACCTTGTTTTGACATGTTTTCAAAATACCTGTGACTTTTTCAAAAATCTTGAGAAGATTTTAGAGGTTTGAAGTGGTGAAATATTACAACTGTAGAGATTAGTGAATAGAGTGCAGCTGAGAGAGGCAACAAGCAAATAAATACCGCTTATTCCATCACACTGTGATTCAGGAAAATCTTGAAATCCTTGTGAAGAGCAAGCCTCGAATCAAACATTAGTGGGAGCTTTTCCTGAGGGAAGACTTTTTCTGAGCTGAGGGCTTGCTCATTCCTGTAACTGTGTGGTTGCTGAACCAAGGAACATCCTCTCTGGACCATCTTCCCTGGCCCCATTCCATTCCCAGCACAGCACCACCACCCAGGGCCCTGATGTTGGGCTCTCCCACCACCCAGCCCACAGCAAGCATGTTCATATTTCTGGGAAAAATATACCCAGCAGGTGGAAGTTCAGTACTATTTTTACTATTGCTGGTACAGTGAATGTAGAGAGCATGATAATTGATTATCTGGGACAACAGAAATGCACAGGAACTAGAATTTCAAGGATTAGGGTCTCCCCGAGGATTTCCTTCGAGTTTCAGTGAAAGGAGAGATAACCTTTGTGGTGGAAACGGAAACAGAGCTTTCAGTTCCCATCTGCAGCCATCCTCTGGAGACAATAGTATTAAGGGTGATGTGAATTTCCTCTGTTCATCGCCACGGGACAGGAGCCTCGACGCAATTATCTGCACTTCTATAGCAACGCTATTCAGCTCCTTGCAGCTTATTCTCTGTCCTACCAGAGACATTCAGCTAATGCCTGCTGCCTCTAACATATCTGGGGGTAGCATTCCCGTGTTTCATCTGTTTCAAAGGACATTTATGGAAATTAGGTGGCAATTTTATCCCGAGTAAGCAGACTAATATTCTGTCACTCTGCCTTACTCAAGTGACTGTTGCTCTTAATGTTAGGTGGTTTTGGTTAAGTGGCATTGGAGTTTTGTAGACTAAGCAGTAGGATTTTGTTGCAAATGCATTGTCCCATTTTAGTGGAAGCTTTGCATTAACAAGTTCCATCTTGATAAATTATTTGGTTCAACCTGCCTTGTGACTTCTACTATCATAAGATCCTGCCCTTAGTATTAGAATGTAAGCACAGATTTCCTCTCCCAAGGCTAAAGCTGCATGAGAAGAATTACACTGAAGCTAAGAAATCTTCTGTCTGGATCAAGATAATTTTTTTCTGAGAGTAAGGAGAAACAAATATCCACACTCTTTGGAGAGGAGGAAATTCTGCTGTAGATTATTCTTCCTCCGTTGTGTTAAAAAAAGGAATCTTGACTGAATATATAGTCTGTTTCCAAACTATTGGCATCTTTCACAAATATAGGCTGGCTGGCTTATGAACAAATAGCACAGTTTCTGTAGCCAAAGATAGTTGCCATCATGCACTTATTAATGAGTACACATATCTCTGAACATCAAATGCTGTGCTATTTTCAGAGAGATCCTTTCAGATCCTATTTTCTGGTTTGGTTTTTTAAATTCTTTTTTTCTTAGCCTCCTGCCATTTTCTTTCAAAGCTCAGCAGAAAGCAAAGAAAACAAGGACCTAGGAAAGGAGATGCTCTCATCTGTCCAGCTTCCCCACATCAGGAGCTACTCCATGCGTGTCATTCCTGGCAGATGTTTGCCTAATCTGCTCTTAAAAAACTCCAGTGATGGGACATTGACAGTCTCCTTAGGCAATCTGCTCCAGTGCTTTGCTGTACCTGTCATTAAGAAGGGCTTCCTGATATCTAACCTGCAATTAAGGCCATGATTTCCCACACAACCCATCATCAGGCTGACCTTACAGCCAAACCACCTCCACCAACTCTAGTTTCCTCACTAGATCATCTTTGCCAACCAACACCTCTCCTTTGGCAGTGTAGAAGTGAGGTGATGTGTGTGTGTGTGCCACTGGTGTTGTCACATGTCCAGCCCAGTGTCCCCAGAGGCTGGCAATGGGCTGATTTCCCTCTTGGATCCCATGCAGCTGATGGGAAGGCAGCTGTCTGCCAGTAGAGGGTATTGAATTAGGAGATTCAGTAAATCTCAGGAGAGGCACTGCCACAGTGAAGTTGCAGCAGTTTTGCACTGATAAAACTAGCAGTGCTAACCATGGTTCCAGGCCTCAGAACACAAGCTGATGCCTTTTTTTGTCCTGGAACAAGATGTGCCATGAGAGCAGTTATATTACGTGTCTGCAATCGATCACATCTAGCAGTTAGTACATACATTTTTTTGATGAGAGCATTCCTATAATGATTTTAGCAGTATTAAAGCATTTTTTTTTTGAAAAATCAGTGATCACAGATTTGGCTTGGGTTTTTTTGCAGTTGTTTTGTTTTGAACAATAGCATCCCATGGCAGCCAGGCCTGATGGCAAAGCTGTAGATGCCAGCTTGCTGTGAGTGAGATGCTGGGGAACCAAGGCAGTCACGAGGTGTGCAGCACGGATTGAGAGTGGGTCAGTGTAGGCACAGATGCATCACAATATTACCATTGCAAGATAGATTCTGAGCTGCTTTTTAAATATGCTTAGAACAGTGATGAACATTGTAAGAGTGTTTCCTTCTGCAAATTATTTACAGCTGGAAGATGAATTAATGGAAAGATACTGGGGAATTAGTCCTGACTGCTCAGAATAGGTGTTTTTCACAACGAAAACCAGGTAGCTAAATTAGGGGTATTTCTGCTGCCTGAGCAAATTATGGCAGTATTTGGCTAAACAGGTTTTGAGACTAGGAAATTTTAGTGACAACCAAAGTTAAATAAAGCGAGGTTTAGATCAGTAGGAGGAGCATGTTGCCATCAGCAGGGGTGAATAGCCTTTGTGTAACTGGCAATTTTGGTAAGCATGTCAAGGTTGGTGAGATTTGTCTCTATATTTTGACAGATGCACTACAAACACCCCAATATCCATTTCATTTTACAAGGTGTGTGCGTGCACCAGCGCTCCAGAGGGTCACTGGCAGGTTACAGCATGCCAGCTGTCACATGCCCATGTATTGCATGGTGCCAAGATACAATTTCAGGGGTCTGGGGGCACCAACAGCGTTCAGAGCCCCACACAACACCTGTGCCCCACCAGTATCTCCCTAGCTGTCCATCGCTGAGCATCCCATTGGCATCTGTTTATCCCAAGCTGACAGGTCTGTTTCTATTTGTGCAAGGCATTTTTAAGGTATTCATCCCCCAGTTGTCTTCTAGGTGATCTGGAAGAGCTTCAGTGAGTTGCCCAAATTCCTTCAAGGAGGAAAGGAAAGGACAAAGTTTGTTTTCAAAATGAGGATTTTTAGGTGGTTTTTTTTTAGAAAACCTGGTCAGATTTGAACTTTGTATTCCATGCAGCATGAAGGTAGATTTATTGTGTAAGAGAGGTTTCAGTTTCAAACTAATAATTAGGAGAATACATTTAAACCTTTGTCAAGTGACTTCAGATGCTCAGGAATCCTCTTTCTTGTGGTTTTAAAGCAAAATTTTAAACATTTTTCACCCCACAACTATTGAAAGAAAATACCTATAAACTGCTAGGAAACATACAGAATAAACTTTTTTCCTACTTCCCAGTTCTTGTAATAATCATCAATTGTAGGTACTTCCCAAAATACACCTTTGGACAAATTTTGCACCGTTAAAAACGGCATTTTCTGTTGGGCAGACTGTGTTCAGGCCCCATGGCTGACAAGCAGAGGTCCCCAGTCAAAGCCTGCCAGAGTCAAGGGGCTTTTGCTGAGGTGCAGACCCTGCATGTTTTCCTAAAAATCGACAGTGCTGTTAGCCCATGTCTCCCCTTTCCCAGCCCGTCTCCTCGGGGAGAGGCAGAAGCCTGTTTGAAGACAAACAAGTCGCAGAGCCTGCAAGGTGTAAATGTCTTTCATAAATGCCAGCGCTGCAAAGCCCGAGCGCCGGGCGGGTGACACGCGGCGACAGGCAGCTCTCGTGGCTGCGCGAGGGGCGAGCAATGTGCCAGCGCTGCCACAGGCACAGAGGTGTGCCCAGACTGCACCTGGACATCCCTGGACATCCCTGCCCCGGGAGCACACACAGGGCAGCAGCAGGGATGGGCAGGAGGGCTACCTGCTCCTCACTCCGCTGCCCCTGCCCGCACCCCTCGCCCCCGATCCGGTCACCCTGCTTCTGCCCTCCTCCTCTCCCCGAGCGTCTTTGGGCAGGGGCTGATTTAAATAGGTTGGCAGGGAGCCAGGAGCTCATCATTTTAATGCAGTGTAAAATGGAATGTGCATAATTATATGCAAGCCATATGTGAGGGAGACAGCTCAGCTGTGAATTTTGGGAGGCTGTGAGAGGGAGAGAGCGAACAGTCAGGAATCAGATGAGATGGAGCGGAACGGAGTGCAAGTGTCACTCAAATGAACAGTGTAATGAGCGTATTGCTGACACTCCTCCTTTCACCTGCTTCTCCCTTTTGCTTTAACTCAAAAGCAGAAAACGCTCGAGATGAGAAGGGAAAAATACTATATGCAAGCAGGATTGCTAATGGGCTCTGGTAATGTCTCCATTTAAACTTCAGCTTTCTTAATTAACAGTGTAGTTACAAAAAATAACCAGTAACTTTTAATGCATCTTTGTCATTAAATATTTTGACCACATTTGACTGAAGGATCATTGTTCTCACTAGATGATTGCTCCTTTCAAAGCTTCACTTAAGCATGGAGGGGAATCCATTTATTTGTAATAGTATTACATGTAAATTATGAGTATGAAAACTTTTTTTTTTTTTTGGCCTTACTGTTAAACTGAAAATACAAGTACATTATCAAGGGATCGCTTAAGCATGTCAAAAATTTTAAATGAGTACATATGTAATGTAATCCTGAAAAATGCAATGGAGTAAATTGAAACCCTGAGTTACTCAGTTTCTAGCTCAAATATTTCATTTTGGTTTTGTCTTTTGTTGTTCTAATTATGACTCCACAGTGAATTTGCATGTTCAATCTAAGCTATGTAAGAAAACAGCATCCCAAGTTCTCATATCTAAAAGGTGTACTATTTAAAGAAACTTTAAAATAATGTTGTATTTTGGGATTCCCGTCTGTTTTAATGATCTGAGCTGTTATGCTTTTAGCTATTTTTTTCCTTCCATTATTTGTAAGTCCCTAAATAGGCCATTATATTTCCCTTCAGGCTAGAGATGAAGATGGACATGCTGAAAATTTTCCCCAGCAGCACTATGCTAAGGAAACTCCAAGACTTGCCTTCAAGAATAACTGCGAACTACTTGTAAGAATAACATACTTACAACAAGTCTAGATTGTTACTTTAGCACAGTGAAAACCGTTTTTTTTTAAAAGGCTTTTGTTCATTATGACATACATTATGAAATATGATAGGTTTTTTTTTTATATATACTGTTTTAGCGTTCTAATGCTAGTTCTGATATCCGTGAACAGTTTAAGATCTCAAATTGCTTGAAAATTATCATATATATTTGATGTCAGCACGTGAATGGCCTTGTCTTTCCACCTTGTCTTGCACTGGTAAATCAGGGAGAGCTGTGCAGGGAGTAGCTGGTGATGCACGGAAATCCCCCCCCCTTCCCCCAAAGCACCCCAAAACTCACTCTCCCATCCACCTTTTAGCTCTGCCTTGTTTTCGGGTGGCGGCGCTGCATTTTGTTGTGCTATCAGGCAGTCCTCCCTTCAGAGCTTGCCTGTTCCTCCCCTTCATTGCTGCATGCAATCCAAAGCATCCTTTCCTCTCCATTCCTGTGCTCTCCATTCCTCTCCTCTGCTGTGGGGAAAGAGTGAAAGCCAGGAAAGCACATACAGGGAGCCTGGAGTGTTTACAAGCCATAAGAGAGATGATATCAGCTGTGAAAGAATCTCAGTTCCAAGGCAGGGTTAATTCGCTGTTCATTTTAGCATTTGCAGCTAGACAAGATTAAAAGCAAGCAGGAATGCCTATTATATTTCTATTAAATGAATCTGTTGGGACCTAATGTTCTTGATTAGCTTGAGAAAATGAGTGCTCCACCATGAGTTTTTCTGTTTGCCTAAAGTAAACAGAGGATGAATTGTCATACATTTAAAAGAGATTCATGCATGGCTTTGGAAAAGGGAGGTTTAGATACATCGGTAGATCTCTCCCTTGCATTTGCCCTTCTTCTCGTCTGTACTTCAGTAAAATCACTTGGCTAAATGTAAGTGTTTATGGAGAGTCAGTGCATGGGATTTTACTTTGAAACAGCATTTCTTTTTTTTCCTCCTTGTAACCAGAGAAGAGGCGGGTGGCAGTGGAGGAGCAAGCTGTGTTTTATCTGCAATAAAGCCCACGCCTGCCCCCAGATTGCAAGGCTAAGCACTACTCTTGGTGCCCCAGGTGCAACAGGCAGTGAAAGTCGAGCTGATGACCCGATAACTCAGTGCCAAAGCTGGCCTCCAGGTTCAGTCAGCTGGCCAGAGAAGCCCACAGCAGGAAGCAGCAGCCCAGGGCTGGTGGCCAGTCACTGGTGCCCACGCTGGCCAGAGCTCAGAGCATCTTGGCCACACCTGCACTACTGGGCCTGCGCCCCACTACCCCACAAGTGTACCTTGTGTTGAGCCAACCCTTGGTTAGGTAAAGACAATGCTTTTTACAGCCACAGATGTGACTGAGAAGGCTCTGTTTGTTACCAGTATAATTCTCCCCATCCAAAAGCAAGGTGACCCCTGAGATCTGGTCTTGGTTCCTCTTAAACCCTTTGTGAAGTTCCTGGTGGTTTCAGGGATAGCAGAGTTACATCCTGGGGAGAGGAAACTAGACAAACACAAAAAGCGGTTCCCTGGTGTACTCATAATTCCTGTGCCAAATAAATGAAGCTCTTTCTTCAAGGCCATGCTTAATTACTGTGCTGCTAATCGGGCCTGACGAACCATCCCAGCACACCAAGATGCTCCCAAAGTCAGTAGGGCTTCTTGGTACTGAGAAACTTAGTGATAGAGACAACCTGATATAAGTCATGTAATATTTCCATTGAAAATCTGCTTTATATTTAGTGCAAGCCATTAATGAACCAATTAACCCACTTTGTGCTATTAAAACCAAACATTCTTTTAATACCCAGTTGCTTATTCCTCTATTAATATGCATTTAAGTTTTTGCTTTATTATATCACCACTGTGTCTGGCAAAAGCTCAAGTCATCAAAGTTAGTCTTTCATGTGCTTTTTTGGACAAGTTTCAAGTCTTGTTTAAGGAAGTAATAAAAGCAATTTGTTATAGTTTTATTTTTCCTGTGCTATTGGAAACAAAATTGGCAGGGATGTAATCTGTACTCAATTTGTATGTGGAAAAAATTGTAGGCAAATTATGAATATGTACCTCTGCTATCTTTAAAGATGTATTTTAGGAACTTTCAGTGAAAATATGATGTTGAGCCTAGGTGTGGGTGGTGGGGGAACTAGTGTTATTTGTTGAAGATTCTATGTGTTTCACAGAGAGGTAGTGTTATTCCTTCTACGTTTTACTTTGTGGAGACAATGCTGTGTTAAAGTGTGCTCAAATTTCAAAAGCTAATTTCACCAGAACTGGCCATCAAGAAACCTTCTTTCTCTTAAAGGCTAGTCAGTATTCCTTGAGAGAGGAGAAAAAAAGGAAAAAAAAAAAAAGAAAGAAAGGAGTGGGGACAGCTGATCCTCTAAAAAAAAACATTTTAACAATGATGAAAACTTACTCAGAATCTAACAGCACAAGTCAGATGCTGGCTGAGTGAAAAGACAAGATTTTTTAAATAAAAGAGAAACTGAAACTTGTTTATGCTTTTGAGAATGAGGGAATCCTTGGAGTTTTCTGAGGGCAATTCAGAGTAAATAGAGTAATAGTCTGTCAGGTGAAATTGGAGGCTTCAGCTCAAAAATGCCTTCTTTGCTTTAGGGTTTAGCTGCCATTTTCCAGTGAGGTTTGTTTCGGCAAAGGCAGGCTCCTCTGTTTGGGAAATGCTCGTGCTGGGGGAGCGCTGCCAGCCAGGATCCAGGGCTGGGTTGCTGCTGCTGGGTCTGCATGCCAGGGCTCTCCCACAGGAGCCAGGCTACACTGGCTGAATCTTAACATCCCAGGTCACAGGCACACACAGCAAGCTTTAACTCTTCAATACTTGGAGAGATTTGAAAGCATGGTAACATACAGCATTACAAAAGTAACGTGGAGTATTACAAATTGTATGCTTTCTTCATTGCTTACACACCACAAGAGGAGATAATTTAATTAGGTACAACTCAGCTTTTCTGTTTGTTTTTGTCTTTTTTGAACTTGAGCAAGTTTGATAGAAAATAGAAGGAAGAAAGGTATAATTTGGGCAGAGGAAAGCCCTGAAGTGTGTTCAGTAGTTCTGCTTATTAAGAAAAGCAGTGACAATTAAATATTTTGGTTAGTATAGAAAGCCATTTTGCAGTTTTGGGATTGGAACAGGGTACTCATTTCCCAAGGTAAATCCATATATGTTGTGTCCTGAGATTTGTTGTGGGGCACAAAACCCAAAATGGTTAAGATGCTCTAATCAATGAGCACATCAGATTTTCCTTGTGCACATTACAGTACTTTGGAGAATCATGTTGTCTAAAGTTTAGCTATCCATGATAAATATTGGGAACCGTATAAAAGAAATCTATTTTTAAAGAGGCAGGTCAGCATGCTGTCTTGGCCAGCCATCCATTCTTCTCCCATAGGCACTGCCTCAGGATTTTAATTTCTTATTCCATGAGTGGCTGGAAGCTTTTCTTTCAGGCACATCTCTTTGTTTCCAGAAGGAAAAGGCAGAATTTAGTCCCTGCTGTAAGCTGATTGTCAAGAAACAGTCCAGTCCAGCTAATAGTGGATGTGGGGAGAAAGATGGGATTAACTGCGGAGAAAGGGGAGGCTGGAGTGAAAAGGCCAGCAAGAAGCCCACAGCCCCAGCTCTAGCCAGATGAAATTCCTGAGCCATTGCCTAGAGAAAGGAAAAATCCATCTGGCACCTACCCAGGTTAGTCAGGGTAGGAAGAGTCATGCTTGGTTGCCTTTTAACAAAAGTGGGAAAGAAAAACCAGCAGTTTGTCCTTCCTCCCCCCCTTTACTCGGAATATTGAGTCAAGGTTTCAGGTTGGCATGCTGCTGTATGGGGTAAGGAGGGTTTGATGGGTTAAGGAAATTAAACATCAGGTTGCTTTCCAGATCATTTGTTTATGGAGATGATGTGAGTACCACCCACTGCTATGGGATTATATGTAAAGCAAACAAATAACCAAACAAAACATAAATATTCTGAAAAAAAAATTCATTTCCAGTCCTACACCCGGTTGAATCCATGCTTTTCCTGCAGTAAAATCATGATCTTTTCATCTTTGAAATGAAAAAGTCTGTTCCTAGTAGTTCTGCTCTGAGAGGATAATTTTGTGAATGCAGTATGAGATGAATTGTAAGTCCTGGTGCTTGGAAGCTATTATGTAAAAGACTCAAAATAAAACATGCTTGCTATTGGATTTAATGCAAACTCACCTAGAGCCAGTTATCTTTAATCACTGACAAAAAGAGGCAGAGGAAACTCTGAAAACACATCTACAATGGAAACATGACATGCAAAATGTTCTCTTGTGAGCAAAAGGCCTTTGGGGAGGCTATGGCAAAGCTGTGGTGAGCCAGAGCTACAGCTTATGCTTTGCTTGAAGTCATGTCACCGTGCTCTGCTGTCCCAGCACTAGAGGCAGAGTCAGGACAAATGGCACATGTGGGACACCCAGACAGGGCAGTGGAGATGCAGGCAGGTTAACTTCAGAATCGTGGCACTGGAATGTGGGAAAGATTTCATACCTACTAGACTGACATTAAAAAGTCCTGAGAGTGTTTGTGATCAGATGAGGCCAATAGGTTTTGCTGTTGTAGCTGAGTTAAATGTAAATATGCATATTGGTATCCTTTGAAGGTCATGAGAGTTTTGGCTTCAGAAAGTGAGGCTTGAAGTTTTTTAAGGTGCCTGACCTGCTTACTGTGCCCCAGTGTCAAGCAAAACCACCTCCCGTTAGTGCCTCAGCAGTAGAAGAAAATACCTCTCGGTCCATTTAAAATCATAGTGCCTTCAAAAAAGGACTGAATTAGGGAGAAGTCGTTTTGCTCGTTCCATCTCTTGCCTTTCCACCCTTTTTGTCTCCCCTGCTGTCTCCTTATTCCTAGAAGAGTGGAGAGAGAGGAAGAAGTGCACTTGCCCTTGTGCTTTTCATGGCTTTTCCTTCACCCTCTTGGGTGCAAAGCAGCTGAGGGAGAGGGAGAGCACTTCCTTCATTCTGGCCACAGACTGGGGATGTGCAGGGCTTTCTTGCCTGCAAGCTGGAGCAGGAGTGCAGGGCCACGTCTAGCCTGTCAGGTACAATCCTGTGAGCAGGAGGTGATTCTGTCACCTTGGAGAGGCAGGAGAGGAGAGGGGGAAGAGACCTGTGACACCCTGTGGAGTTCCAGATCGTACAGCTACTGAGCCTGATGAGAGTTTAAAACTTCCACAGCCATGTCTAAATGCTGTTTCAGCATCTGTCGATGTTTGTCTCACTGCTGGTGCAGTTTTTTGGTGGTTTTCTGATGGATTTCATCAGTTGCTTGCTCAGTTTGCCATTACAGTCTGAGGGCAAGTGGTACAACTGCATCAGTTGCACTGTGGCATACGCAGTGATTCAAGCAGATGACTCTGCAAAACCCCTAGCAGCCGTCAGAGAGCCCACTATTGGTTTCAGGGACTTTGGATCAGGCACAAAGAGCTGTCAGAGTGGTGGTTATGGCCCTGGAACAAAAATATGGAGAAAGGCAATTGTAGCAGTGAATTGATACTGATGCTCTTAAAACCTCAGTAATCTTGGCCACGTGAAATTCAACCTTTCTTGTGACTGAAATAACAGTGACGCTTGGGTCATATGGTGGATTAATCGCCTGTAGTGTTTCATTTTCAAAAACTAAATTGTCCATGAGCAATGGCAGAAACGAAACTCCCCAAAACCCCACTGAAAACCGTGCACTCTGTTTCTTTTCAAGTAAGGGCAACAAACCAGGAAAAATTATTCTGAATGGTTTTTTTGTTCTTGATTGCTGCCAGGCTGAATGAAGGGCTAAGTGGTGCTCGCTTTATATGCATGTTCCTGTTGAAGTCCATGTGTGAATGCACTGAAAAAAGGCAGCACTCTGAGCACGGGCCTATTTGCAGCCCTGGGGAGAGAGAACCCTGACACCCAGCTCCAGCTGGCCCTCTCTGCCTGCTGCCTGCCAGCACAGGTAGGCACCACGGGGCACTGGGTGCCTTGGCATCTGTGCAGCGATTGGCATCTCGTGGGGATAACACGGGAGCGAACACGGAGCTGCAGCCTGCCAGCCACCCCTGCCACGCTGTCCCCAGGAATTGATAGTCCCTGTGCCTGTCTGCACAGATCTATTGACTGCTTTAGAACAAATGCAGCCACTGTCTTGCCCGGCACATGGGCTGTGTCCTTCTTGGCCCTGCCTTTTAACGATATGTTTTTCTATCCCGCGATGGAAGTGAAGCTGTTCCTCACATTATGACAGCATGGACTGCACCTAGGGGTTTTCTGGCCTGCAAGAGACCTTCTAGAGGATCTTGAAAGGAGATCTTGGTCTTTCAGGCCTTCTGCTCCCCTTCCACTATCCTGCACCACCATGCTACTAAAGTATTAAGCTTTTATTTCTTAACTCACACCATGTTTAGGACTCCACAACCTCTGATCCAAAGCCCAGTAAAATCAATAGGATCCCTCCTGTTCAGTTGAGTTGGGTTCTGAATGACACCTTATGTTCTGTAAACAAAAAAAGATGAATGACTGAGGCATCTTCCTTCCATCTTTGAGACATCTTCCTCCTATCTGACCAAATACTGCAGTAGGCCAGCTATAATTTGAAGTGTAGAAAACATGATCTTTATTAATAATATCTAAGCTGAAGGCTGGCATCAGAGACCTGTTGTAGGAACTAATAGAAAACAAAGCTCTGTCTTGGCAGGTCTGAGGTGGCAGACTTTCTGCTGGAAATAAGACCCAAACCTCACTCCTTTTACGCCCAGGGTTAGTGAGTGACCACGACCTACAGCACTAAGGAGGGCGAGGGATCCCCACACCTCCCGCAGGGCTGGGCAGGGGAGCAGCAGTCACCTGGAGAGGGTCAAGGAGGGCAAGGCTCTGCCATAAAATACAAGCTATAAAATTCACAGGAGCATGAGGAATGAGAAGGAAGGGAATAAAAAGAAAAAAATCTCCCCCGTGGCTAGGGATGAGGCTTCCTCCCCAGGCAGGCTGGTACCACCAGGAGCTCTACATAATCCCCATCTTTTCAATCCGGTGTACAAAATTAAGGAGGGTGATTTGAATGAAGGAGGATGATTCAGGGCCCTAAAGAGATGGCCTAAAAGGTATGACAGTGAGAGGGGTGGGCAGCACAGGAAGAGGGTAAGTGGGAATGGGACAGATTTGGGAAAGACCATGGCTACAGGCAGTGAGTGTTTGGCCTCCTGGAGCCAAGAGTGAGTCATATCCCCTTTCCCACTGCACCCAGTTACATATAGGAAACAACTTTGCCCCAGTGCCTCTAATTTGGCACTTTCCTTCATCCCAATACAGGAGCATTATTTTAGGACGTGGCATTTGACACTTTGTGAACACAAGCCTGCCTTTCCTCAAAAGGAGGCATGTTTTTAAATTTTTAATGTCACTGTTATTATTATTTTGAAAGAGAAGAAAAATGCATTTGTTAAAAATGAAAACAATTAAAATGCCATTACAGCTCCAAATCTGTCATCTCCCTTCCCAGGACAAGCATTAAAATTTTCATTAATAAATCTGCACTTATGATGACCTCTGAATAATTTTTCTAACCTTAATTTCTCCTTACTGCAATACTGTGTTGTATTACTCTAGTTTTATTCTTTACTTTCCTTATTTGATATGTTTACTGAAGTTATAATTTTCATATTAAACATGCTGTCACTGAAAGATTGGTTTTTCTTTAATATTAAAAAAGTGCCCCACAAACTTTTTATTTACCACAAATTTAAACATGTAAAAGGTTAAGATACTACTAGATGAAAATGCATTCATTTATTAACAGACTACTTCTTAATAATGATTTCAAAAATTTTTTAAGTAAAAAAGCCTGGAAAAAATTATCAGCCGTTCCCCCACCCAAACATCTATAAATCTATAAATCTATTAAAAAAAAAAAAAACAAACAAAAAAAAAACAAAACCAGGAGGTTCATGTCTCTTGGAGAGAAGACCAGTTGAGAACTGTGGCTTAGCTTTAGGAAACTGGCATTCATAAGCTGTGTGAGGCACAGCATGGCCAGCCAGGCAAAGGAGGGGATTGTCCCTCTCTACTCTGCTTTGGTGCAGCCTCACCTCAAGTCCTGGGGGCAGTTTGGGACACCACAATGTAAGGAAGACATTAAGCTATTGGAGAGTGTCCCAAGGAGGGCAACAAAGAGGGTGAAGGGTCTTGAGGGGAAGCTCTGTGAGGAGCAGCTGAGGTCACTTGGTGTGCTCAGCCTGGAGGAGACTGAGGGGAGACCTCATTGCAGTCATCAACATCCTTGTGAGGGGAAGAGGAGGGTAGACACCGGTAGGCACTGATCTCTTCTCTGTGGAGACCAGTGACAGGGCCTGAGGGAATGGCTGAAGTTGTGTCAGGGGAGGGTTAGGTTGGATATGCCAAAAAGGTTCTTCACCCAGAGGGTGGTTGGGCACTGGCACAGGCTCCCCAGGGAAGTGGTCACAGCACCAAGCCTGAGAGAGTTCAAGAACCGTTTGGACAGTGCTCTCTGTGTTTTCTGGAGTGGTCCTGTGCAGGACCTGAGTTGGACTTGATGTTCCTTGTGGAGCTCTTCCAAATCATCTTATTCTGTGATTCTGTGAAATAAAATTCAGATGGTTTCTATAGAATGTTAAAGAATAAAGATATATCTTGTTCCAAAGGAAGTTGAGAGTGATAAATTAAAATTCACTGGAATTCCTGCCATATAAATTGGAAATAAAATTTCCCAAGTCGTCACCCAAAGCTACAAGTATTTTCTTCTTGGGGTCTGTGCAGGAGATGCAGATGACTCAGTAGATGACTGTGGAATACCCTAGCAGCTGCCTGGGGGGAGCCATCCCTTGTAACACATCTCACCACCACCATACCTGCAGGATAGGGTCAGGCCATAAAACTGGCTTTGATGCCCAGGGGCTCAGCTACTTTTTCACCTCTGACCCTGCCTCTCAGGCATGCAAGGTGTTAATTAGAATGTGTTTTATCAGGTCTGAACAGGTGCCTACATTAACGAGTTCAACTTTTTGTAATGGTGCAGTTGGCTTATGTCTTGTCCTGCTGGATGTGTTGTCTTCTGCATGGAAAAGTGTTTGAAGGCTTTGATCCCTTGTTAGAGCCAACATACAGGGTTTTGAAAATCAGGAGACTGTGTTTTTTTCATTTCTCAGAGTTAAGATCCAGTGGGAAGGAGTGTTGAGAAGAGCTTGGCCACCATTCAAGTAGGCTGCAGAGAGGTTTGGGAGTACTCTGTGATATTAAGTGTCGGACTCCATCTCATTGGGAGTCCCTGGGACTGTGCAGAGCTTCCAGGAATGCCATCCCAAGAAGGAAGATTAGTGCCACTCAGTTATCTGAGGAAGATTTGAATGCTAGGAGCACATATCTCACAGCTCACTGTCTGTGGCAGACACTTCTTTTACATCTCAGCAGTGACATGTATTATATTGCTTTTGGGATGGGAAGAAAAACCCAAAATATAAATCCTGCATTTTATTATAGAAGTTAATACCAACAATTACATAAAATCTAATGAATTTCAGTTCTCACTTAATTGCTTCTGAGTAGTTCACTTAACTTATTATAAAGAAGCAAGGACATATTCATTTAACAACCAGCAGCAGCCTTGGCCTAGCATCTGCCTACATTCTCTTTTCAATTAATCAATTATAGTCCAATGGTGTGTAATTACACATTAAAAAAGTTATTGGATATCACAGCATGGCTGTCCCAGGGGGCTCATGAATACACTAATATAACACACCTGTAATGACCTGTTCTCATATCTGCAAATTGCTCCCATTTCTCTCTCTCTCTCGTTGTTAAATGAAGATGAGAGCAATTACCATTAACTTTTTGAGTCACATCTAGTCAATGAGAGAGAAAAAAGATCCCTACCAGCATTCATAATAAATCTGTCTGTTGGTACTCAGAATTTTAACTGTACCAGGCATCAGGCTGGAAGGCAGTAAATGTGCATCAGGATTGTAAAGGGTTGTGGGGATCCCAGGTTCATTCTGAGCATATGCTACACCTGTAGACAAGAGAAACAGGCAGGCAGGAAGGTCTGCTCAGATCACATCCAGGCATAATTTTCCTGTCTTAGTTCAAATCAAACCAAACTCTGGAACTGATCCCTATGCAGTGGCTCTTAAGTCTTTGCATAGCAACTAAGCCGTGTTGCTGTTGTGCTGGGTTTTTTTTTCCAAATGCGAGAAAGAACAAAATTTACTATGTAATGGCAGAAAGGCTTTGGTTGTGCGAGAGGATACAGGCACCAGTGCTCTCTTATTAATGCATAACAAATGAAACCAAGGAGAGACTCTTAATCTGCATAATGGAGTCTGACAGATTCTAAATTGGTGATTCAGTCAACTAAAGGGTCCAAAAATGCTCCGTGGAAGTGAGCTTTTGATGGCTCCATAAGTCAAACGGGGGATGATATCTATCAGCATTTTTATAAATGTTGTCTTGCACAGTGTGATTTTGATGTGCTGTTGTCTCTCACCCTGGGAAGAAGTGTCTGTTTCCCTGCAAGAAGTTTTCTTGTTCTTGCTTTCATTTGCAGACTGGGGTCTTTCAGGTGGGTGTACATGCAGATAAAAGCACATCAGCATTTTGAGCACAGCTTTTTGCTTGTAGTAATCGGAAATATTCCTATGCTGTACTCCTTTCATCAATATAGCCCTAATGATTTCAGTGAAATCTTCATCACACTCGAGGTTGCTTCCCTGTTTGAAAACCATACACACCTCCTTGTGCTTGATATCTTTCAGGATAACAGGATAATTCTGTGGGATTCAGATGGTCAGATGTTGTTCTCAGCTGCATTCACAGTAAGGTGATGGATGTTTCAGTCTGAGCTTCAGCTGGGTCTACATTTCACTCTGGTTTTCACCAGTGCCACGTTTCTTCCCAGTTCCACAGCACCCTTTGTTTAGGACATGGTTCCATTCACATGGCTGGCTGTGGCATCTCAGTATTTGGCATCCAGGCTGGACTCTATCTCTGGGTCCTGTGGTTAACAGAGGAAGGCAAGCACTTGTAGAGTGAGATTTACTCAAAATAATCAGGTGTCGATTTAGGATTGGTTAAATCAATGTTTAGACGTGCCTGTATCTGCTCATTAACTGGATAAATACCTTCCATATGACACCTACATTTTAGGTACTACAGTCGTTGGCTGAGGTGCATATTCCTGCACGTGTCTAACATCAAGCTTGCAGGCAGAGCCATTCAGAGGGACTGCTGGTATGCTTGAAGTTAGGTGTCTGCTGACTCTATGTTTAGATGTCTAGTCTCCAGCTTTGATGTGAGGATGCTGTTATTTAATTGCCTTTGCATGCAATTTGAGTTTAAAATGTTAGAAGTGCAAAATTATATTTCTTATTTGATGTTGTATTATATTCCAAATAGTGAACAACCACATCTTTGGTATTTGCAAAGTTCATTTATTATGAGTTATTATCCGATGCAGGAGAAAACAGGTTCCAAGATATACATACAGGTATTTAGAGACAATTTGACTGCCCAAACAGAGTAAATGAAGTAAGCAGAGCTGTGAGTTGATCCCGCAAAGTGATCAAAGTGTGCATGTGCACAATTCTGTTCAATGCACAGCTTTTTTTTATTCTTGGGACCAAAATTAAATTTTTTGCCTTTTTTTTTAAACCAGTGCCTGAATAATCAGCTAAAAATGCTTTAAACAGAGAAAGGAACACAGTTATAGTCTAGAGCTTCAATATACAATACAGTGTTCAATTGTACAGGCTAGTTAAATATTGAACCTAAAATACCTGTCAGTTGCCTCTCCAGCTGTGTATTTTCTGTGTGTCTGATGGGGAGGAGGGTAGTATTTCACTCAGTTTTAAAAATTTGTTTTTAGCTGTGTTCTCCACAAGAAGCTGTAACTCTTTGCATGTCACTTTCCTAATTGAGCTATAAACTCTATATTGTGCTAATACGTTTTATTATGAGGAATAAACATACTTCTTCTAGACAGGCAGAGAAATAATTGACCACCTGTGGCCAGTCCCAAATGAACATTGCTGCACATGACACTGAAATTAATGCCTCCTTAGTCATGATGCAGAGCAGTCATTTTCTGGGAGTTTTTTAGTGGTTGGGAAGGTAACACATCCCAATACATTTCTGCTTCATAACAACATAGATTCCTGACTGCCAAGGGAAGAAGCACTTGGTGTTCACCTGGCTACTGCCCTGCCCTCTCTCTCTGTCTTTTGCATTCAAACAAGTGACCAGCTTCTTTTGTTCAAAACATTAAGCAAAGGACCATGTTCTGGCCCAAGCTAGGGATGCCTTTTCATCACTCTGGCAATAGAAAGAACCCTCAAAAGTTGGTGCATATGAAATGTACTTAGGCAGCCCCTTTCAGCTGCCAGAGTGGTGTAAAAAAGTCTCAAAGTAGATGAGAGTCTGCCCCTAACGTAGGATTATGTAATGCTGGAAGATAGCTGTAGGGACATTGTGCTGGTGTATCATTTTACCTATCCATAAGGGCCAAAGGATGCTGGAAACTGAAATATTAAAAAGCTAAGAGATTAACTCCATAAATAGAAATGGTAAATGCTTCTCTTGTGAGTTATTTTGCACTTTGTATTAATAAATATCTGGGATGGTATTTCATGTAAAATCACTAGATCCTTCAGGATGCAGTCTCTTGCTTAAACTGGAAGCATCAGCCGCGAGCAAAGCAAGCATGTGAGATTCTCAGGTGTGTTTGCACCTGCAGGGCTTTTCCCAGAGCATGTGATCAGGGAGGAATGGGGTCCTCAGCAGGGACAGGCACACCCTTACAGACATAGGGGTTGCACAGGACCAGGAAAATGTGTTGAGTTTTATCTTATGCATATCCTATTTCTTCCTTTCTGAGAGATTGCAGGGGACTTTGTTGAGCAAGCGCTGCTCTCCCTCACGGATGTGCTCACTGGATTGCCACAGGGCTCTGGGAATTGCCACTGCACTGTGTTCCTTCTTTGTCACCACATCATGCACATTTAATGAGGGGTTATTGCTCATGTGCTTGCGCAGTCCAGCAGTCCAGCTTTAGCTCACTTTTTCCTCCAGCACAGACTCTCCCCAGCAGAAAGGCATGGCCAAGGACTAGATGAGTGCAAGCTGTCCAAAGATAAAATGAGATTAGCTCAGGATCACTGTGGTCAGTGAAAGGAAAGGCTGGTGCTCCTTGCAGAAATGGAGATATTCGTCCGTATTGGTTATCAAAGTCCTTCTGTTGGGATCTTGCTGAAATCTCAGTTGCCTTAAGTCACCACACAGCTGCAGTGACCTCTGTGTGATGGCTTTTCTCTCTAATGCCATCCTGGTGAGATGTGTTCCTTTGGTGTCTCTGAACTGCTGATGGGAGCTGCGGTAAGGGCAGAGATGACCACAGCAGTCTGCCTGAGAGAGCTGCAGTGCCTTGCTCATGTATTTGGAAAGCAGGCTGTGCTTGTCTCCATGGAATTTACTATAATCCCACCACTCTGCCTCCAGTTCAGCTGTGTCAGTGTGAGTTTTGGGAGAAGCCCCTCTGTAGAGGAGTTTGGCCCAATTTCTCCCCTGTGCTGTTAGAAAAACCTGCTGGAAACAAATCTGATTAGCACAGCAGAGAAAATAGTTCAGCTGTAAAATGTTGAGGTTTGCCACTAGTGCAGTTAAGTTGTGTGCAGAAGGTGAAATGCCTTTTTGAAGGTTTGTGAGCTAATAGGAGCTACAATTCATGGTCTTTGCTGGCTGTTTGTAAGTTCCTAGGTGCTCAGCTGGCAAAATCATGCATGTTGGGAACACACTTTTTATTTTCAGATGCCTTTCTGAGCGGCAGAGTGACAGCACGTGGATGTCGTGGTGCGGGCACTGCAGGAGGTACCACATCCCTGGTGTGCCAAGCCCTGGTCCTGCACCAGAATCCATCTGGATGAAGGCAGATATTCATGGCAGAGGGATGGGGTGCTGTGGTCATGGGGGCCTCCCAGTGCTCTCAGGGTTCAAAAACTGCGAAGAGGGCAAGTCAAAAATAGCCTGGACATTGTTGAACCTTCAGTAACTCCATGTAGCTCTGTCTTAAAAGAAGCGTTTGGAGAGTGCCTGGATTGGGACTCTTGGAGGAAACCAGTGGTATTTAGACTTCATGTTTTATGTTTTCTCATTGCTGTTTGTTTCCTGGGTGGGACTTGCTCATTTTCATAGGTGTAAACACAGTGCCCAAATGAGTTCTGGGAGGAACCTGACTTAAGGCAGATCACCCTGAATTTGAGACAGGTGCTTCATCTGAGTATATATATATACAGTGTGCTTCATCTGAATATATATACAGTGAAAAACCTAGAAATGGAAAGGTTCTGTTACTTCCTCCAGAAGGTACTTTGATTCTAAAGTGCATCTGTATCGTGCTGTAGGCTGACGCAGGGGGAAGAGAAAATCGCTCACTTTTCTGTAAATGGAGAAGCAATGATTATCATGATCCAGTCTGGAAGAAACCACTCTCCAGTCTCAATAGTTTGTGTTGCTTTTTAGACAACCTCACTGTTTAGTGAAGGCACTGGGGGCATTTTGAAGCTGTGCCTGGTGCCCCTTGCCTGTAAGCATGACAGAGAAAGATAACAACTGAAAGAAGAGAGAGAAAAGGGCATAGCCTTTTGGTGAGGACAGGGAAGTGATTTCAGGTGTTTGTGATACCACATGAACCTTGTGTGTTTAGCCTCTTCCTAAGTGTGATATACCCTGGAGGGTGCAGGAAATGGTAACAGGTAGAGATGTGGTGGAAGGAGTGAGAACTACCTGCAGATGTGGCATCTAAATAAATCCAGAGACAGCACAACTATTTTTAGCAGAAGTGCAAACAATGATAGATGCCACGGGGCTGCTGTCACTAAAATTTGTCTATAAGCAACATATTCATATTTAAACAAGTCAGCTTTGCACATTGAGATGA
This sequence comes from Brachypodius melanocephalos, assembly GCA_013398615.1. Classification (NCBI taxonomy): domain Eukaryota; kingdom Metazoa; phylum Chordata; class Aves; order Passeriformes; family Pycnonotidae; genus Brachypodius; species Brachypodius melanocephalos. The sequence goes on along the minus strand of VZSR01003807.1, from coordinate 28,648,873 downwards.
GCAAACACTGTCTCTGTGCTTGTTTGTTTGTTGTGCAGAAGCCATCAGCTTTCACTGCTTATCCCTTCACCATGGTGGCAATGCAGAGCCATGATGATGGATCATCTGTCTAGCTTATCTGCAAGGCCACAAAACATTTATATCTTTTATGGCATGATAGGCTGTTCTCATGTAGCAGTGGAAAATAGAAATTTGGGGCTGCCCTTGCAAAAGTACCATCTCCTGCACAACACTGCCATTCTGGTAAGCTCACTTAGCACAGTTTGTACAGCTAAGTACATCCACTGTGAAACCTAACACTGGGATGCACATGAATAAAATCACACAAAATCAGGAGAGAAGCAAGCATCAGAGAAGCTTTTGAATGCAGGGGGCAAACCAGCAAGGATGGAGTTCCTGCAGTGTCTCTCTTGCTTAGAGAGAGCCTCTGTCACCTCTGGTGTAAGACCTCCAAGCTCACACCAGCATTATACTTGGCCAATTATCTTATTTAGGTATCTCGTATATATTTAGGTCTTGAAAAAGGTCAACCACAGAGCGTGTCTGGGCAGGGGTTTTTGAAGCTGTAGAGCTGGAAGGTTTTCTTCTAGCATTGTTAGAAAATAATTGCTTGTGAATGTCCAGGGATTTGAATCTACATTTTGGAGCTCTGGAAAGGAGGGCAGGAAGGTTTAAAACATTATTAAAACAGCTACTGCTGATGTTACACTCGCTGCAGATGCTGAGCAGGGAGCAGGTGGAGCTCATCGATGGGCACGGCTGCTGCCCCTCGCCTGCCTTGGTACCCTTGCACTGGGATTCCATCTCCTGGGCAGCTCCTCTTGTGACTGTCCCCAGCACAAACAGCTCCTCTTCCCAAGGCTGATGCAAGCTGGTACATTTTTTATTGAAAGTGCAGTGAGGCAGGGATTGTCCGTGTCGGCTGAGCTGTTTTCACCTAAGTATACCTGCTATTTTTCCATTTAAAATTATTTTTGGTTTTGGTTTCCTGCTGCTTGCAATTTTTTTCTTAGGCTTCTCTTCCTCTTCTGGATATCTATTTTTCTCCATTATTTTATTTTGTTTCTTTCAATTTAACTATCTTCTTCTGCAGTTCCATTGTAAATTGTGTAACTTTTTTTAAGCCCCACTTATTCCTGTAGTCTTTGGCTTGTAAGTGCTGTTAGCTGTGGAAAGTCCCCTCCCCTAAATATTGTAAGGCCCAGATGTTACTAAATGTGAGCTTTGCCATCTAAAAGCCTGTCAGTTATCTGCCACAGCTCACAGCTTGATCTCTCAGTATGACCAAACTGGGTGGGTCTCTGAATGCAAGCCCTGAATTTTTTGCAAGGACAATTGCCCCAATGCATGGTATTAGATCAGTCCTTAATGAGATGCCTGTTCTTTCCTCAGCTCTGTTCCAGCTATTCCCTGTGACCCTGGCCAAATCACTTTATCTCTCTTTGTCTCTGCTTCCATTCATAGAATGGACATAATTGCACTTCTGAAGCTCATGTGGAATTGCGACGATGAATTCCTCCTGCCTGCTTTGCCTTTACCTCATCCCTTTTGTCTGCACAATTGTCAGAGGGGATAAAACGCCACCGAGCCAGGGTTAGCCACAGTTAGCACAAAGCTCCAAGCAGCTGGCCCAGCCTCTTGCCATATCCCAATAGCACTGACAGCAGAGAGCCAGATTTGATACTGCAGTCTTGTGTGCTTTGAGGAGCTTCCTGTGCTCTCTCCAAATAGTGAAAAGAGATGTTTTCAAGGCCAGGTGCTGAGGAGTGCACAGTGGTTGTTGCAGGACAAAGGGATAAAATGGCTCCCTTTGAGGGCTTGCTCCACAGGATCCTTAGCAGAAAACGTGGGACCTCAGAAGAACCAGAAGGACAGGGAGGGAGGCAAGGTGAACATTCCATTTGTAAAACCCATCTCTGGTTTTCCTCCCCGTTGTCCAGCCTCCTTCCCTTACCATCTCCCGTTTAGTTCTGTGACAATAATAAAATAAAGGAATGCAAGGTAAAGGCATCCTTAAGGCTCTCATTGTTACCAAGTAATCCTAACAGCACTTTCTCTCATACACCTGTCTCTGAATGCTAATACCATTTAATTATTGTGATGTTGCAAATGAGGATGCCCACAAACAAATTCAATATGTAATGCCAATTAAACACACACCAAAAACAAGTGGTGTATTTTGGATTTGTCATCTGATTTATTGTCATTTACCTCACATGCCTCAGAGAACACCACCTGAGTCAGGAGCAGAGAACCAGCCCTTTGTGTGCAAAGCTTTCTCTTAAATCTACACTTCACAAGATAGCAGCAAGTGACATAAAACATCTGTTTTTAAAATACAGCTGGGAGTGTAGTTTTGAAGCACTCTCTCCATCTCAGGCGAGGAACACAAGGGAGGTATGACTTTTGGTAGACAGATACATATCTCCAGAAGAAAGCACTGCATATAATACAGTTCACACACATAATATGTGTCAAAAGGCCTTCAGTGAGAATCCAAACTAGCCAGGGAAGAAAACCCAGCATGCAAACAGTTTAAATATGTTGGCCAAGTCAACTAAGATTTGCAAGCTCCGGCCTCAGTTGCTGGGGGCACACCTGCCTTACCAGGTAATAACTGGGGGGTGGGGGGGGGAGCTATGGGAGTGTTTCAATTTTTGGTTACCTCCTAGTACTACATTTTTCAGTTCCAGTCAATCTTTCATTTTGAGGTGAGCAGCACAGTGCCAGGGAGGCGTCCCGCCTTGCTGTGCAGTCTGGACACATTTATCATGTTTTCCTACTCTCCCAACCTGTAAAGTCCTTCTTTGAATACTGTGCACTGCTCACCATGCAAACAGCTCATTATCCCAGGCATTTCAAGACTAATTTATAGGACATTTGGCTAATTTGCATAAGCCATCCAGTACACAGAACATGTCTCCACAATAAAGTAATATGCCAAAATCAGGATTTATGTGAAAACATGAATATGGGGGGGGGTGGGGGGGTGGGACAGGAAGGGACACACACAACAACATTTTAAAGAAGCTGTTTTTAGCACCAATCTTTAAATGAATACCCCTGAGAAAAAGTCGCAGAATCCTGCCTCTCTACCTACTGTATGTGAAACTCCCATATAATTTTCTGCTTTGAATTTTGTTCATCTTTTTATTAAGATAAGTAAGATGGGTTTTGATCCTTAAAACAGCCTTGAAATGTGAATACTTGGTGCTGCTGGCTTTGTCTGAAAACGAAGCAAAATCCCCCAAATGGAATCCAAATCGAGGGCTGCACATTCAGCTATCGCTGCGAGGAGCCTCGCGCATCCGCTGCTCTGATTATTACCTTGACACTGGAAACAGGGGGACTTGTAATCCTTGAAGCAGCTGACATCTGAAGCACTGATTCTTCCTGTGCTTTGAGTTAGTTGCTCCTTGATCTCTGTGCCTGGCATGCAAGCCTGGCTTTCACTGAAACCTGACCTCGTGGTCCCTTCTTCTGCAGCCCTGTTTGTCTTCTGCCATTCAGAAATGTGCGGCTTCTGTCCTCAGGACTCTGAATTAGAGCTGCACAGGTCAAAGGAGCAAACAGGAGACTTGTCATTATTGGATCCAATGCCTGCTCTTGATTTAGGTGTCCTTGCATTGGATTTTTATTTTTTAATAACAATTACTAAATAAGGACGTGGCAGGCAAACCTTTCCTCTCCAAGGTGACACTGGCTTTCCATGCTCTCTAATGCATGACTGCTTCACCTACAGTACAGATGTTTGTGCTCCCTTCCTTGCAAAGCCAGCCTGGGATTTGAAAGTCAAGTTGGTTTCTTTCTTCTCTCCCTAATATGTCTTCTGCCATTATGAGGCCTCTGAAGAGCACATTAAGTCCATATTTACCCCTGTGCAATCTAATTAACTTCCAGAATAACTGTGCAGGTGTAACAGAGATCTCAGTTTGAAGGCTGCTTTGTTCCACTTACTATAATTGAAGGAATTGTTTGGCCAGCAGCATTTCTATTAGTAGTAATTCTGTTTGAAAAGGAAATAACTTAGTTTTGGGCTGAATTTGTAGGAATATCAGCTAGAATTGCATAAGTGAATGCATATATATCTGCTTACTTGCAAGTAGAGCCTAACTGGAGCTGGAAATCACACGTATAATGAACATGTAATCCTGATGCCATTGCTACAAATTCATTTCCCACGGCAGAGCTATGGTTTCAAGCACCTATTTCAGTGCTCTGTTGTTTTGGAGGTTTCAACAGTGTTGGTTATTCATTTTGGTGCATCAGATGTAGTTCCAGTTAGGTGAAACCTGCTGGGTATTTAATGTCTTGTTCAGCTTAAACTAGAAGCAAATAGAAGGAAATAATGTGTTGAGGAAGACAAGGACTCTAGATAAAGATTTTTTCTTTCTATTCTCGAGTCTGTTACTCTATTACATATGTTATTCTAGGCTTTGAGATTGGTGTTTTTTAATCAGACTGTACTACAGGTCACATGGAACCGACAGCATTATCTTGAACATAATGATTATGTTCAACAGGAAAAATATATGCAGCTTTTCGTTTCACTGTCTTCCAACTTGAATCCGTTTTTACTATTCTAAGATATAAGAAGCACATTTTTTCATCTGGGGATTTACAGTTTCTCTTAATGTTTTGATTACTTGTGAATAATTTGATTAAAAACCCCAGTGGTGTACAGCATCTAGGTTTGGTTTTTGACTGATCCCTAATAGCTGAAGTTACTGTATACAACAAAAACATTTGTAATGCTGTCAGACAGGAACAATCTCTCTTCTGCAACTTGACTCAAATTTGTTATGTGTATAGCGCCGTGAAGTTCACTAGATGTAAATACAGATTAATTATTTAAAAAGAAATAGGAATGAATGAGCTTCCAAACATGTAGCGTTTAATTATTTAAAACCTGTAATGGAATTTCAACCCTCGTGCATACCTCAGATCTCTCGCTGTGCTTGGACAAGTGCCTGAGGTTAACTGGCATGTCCCCACCTCTTAGTCACATCCCCTCCTATAGCACAGCGTGATAAATGTGCCTGGTACATGTGAAGAGCAGCCAATATTCTCAGTCATGTCTAATAGTAAATACACTATACGTAACTCCATTTTCCTTTCCCTGCCACTGTGTTGCATCCTGCAGTAAACCATTCCATGTACCATTCCATGTAACAGTTTGTGTATGAGTGGCAATTGTACCGAGCCACAGAGAGCCAAATCCTAAGGTCAGACTGTGAGCAAAGCCCTGCTTGATTTCTGATCCCAGAGGGTGGAAAGAGCCCCACAGGGATGCTGCACTTTGGTTGTTTGATGGTGGTGGATCAAGGCACTGGCTCTGTGTGAGTGATTGTACTGGACATTGTACACACATGTGAGAGCACCTGATTCCCGTTTCAAAACCCTCATGCTCCAAGTAGGTTAGTCAGATATAGGAAAGCCTTCTCCCGGTTGTGAAAGGAGAATCAAAGATATATACTGGAAATAAAGAACATAGAACCCTCCCAGCTTTAGAGACTCGCTTCATTCCTCTGACAATGGATGGACAGAGAGTTCTGCTGGAAGCAGTTCAGAGTCTTAGGTTCCTGCTGTGATCCATCCTCCTGAGATGCCTACCTCCATTCACAGACCTGAGCTGGGCAGTCAAAGTTAATATCTAAAATTGTGCTGTTTGGATCATTTCACTGCCTGCCCTTCTCCTTTTCCAAAGTTACTCAGCAGTTTTGTCTTTGCAGAGAATGACTAATGCCAACCTGGCAAGTCCTATCTCAGAGCCGTAGCTATGCAACCTTCCTTTTTCTACTGCTCTAAGTCACTGGATGAGGAGCACTTGACCCAGGATGTGTGTTAAAATAAATGTAGAGGAAAGCTCTTAAAGAAGCACTTTGGTTGCATTGAACAAATGCTCAGTTAGGAGTCTTTGTTATGTGATGGCTGCAGGTCTTCGTTTGCCAGCCAGATCTCAGCTGGTCTGATGAGGAATATTTTGAGTGGTGCTCTACCCTGTGAGGTTGTTGTCAGAAGTAGTTTTGTGGGAAGACCTAGGGGAGGAAAAACGCTGGAGAAAGCACGACAGAGTTGGTCCTCTTTGAGGAGGAATCTAAGGGGCAAAGCATTCTTGAGAGCTTTGCAGGGTGATGGTTTAAATATGTTGATTTCTTTTGTCCTGGTGTGCTGCTTCCACATAGCTGCTTTGTCGTGCACGTCATGCAAGGAGAAAATCGTCTGCACGGTCTTGTAAGTATGAAAGGCTTTGGCATGATGCATTTGCATAATAGAATCTGTGCAGTTGCAGTGTGCATCGTGCACCCAGGCAAGGAAGGAGTGCCATCTACAGTAACACAATGCATTGCCAAAGGGTCCTCTGTGATTGTGTTCTTCACTGAACAGTGCCTCTGATGCCTTCTGCTGTAATGTACCCTCCTTGGTGAGAAATTAATCCTTTGTGCTGAATTCAACTCTCAGTTACATGATTCAAATTGGAAAAAAACCCCACTGGCTTCAGTGGAGTTATCCTAGATTGATCCCAGCATTACTAAGAATAGTTTTGATTTATGTAAATACCTTAGTGTCAGGTACACTTTCTAAACGGAAGGATAAGTAAGACCTTTTCATCTGAATAGGAAAGATAATTTTTTCACTTCCATGCCTTGCTTAGAAAGAAAGAGGTATCAATCAGCAAGGAAGAAGACATTTTGCATTTCTTGAGAACCAGCAAATGTTTTGGGCCTGAGAAAAGTATCATAGTGGGCAAGCAGGGTCTGTGAAGGGCTGGCCCTCCCTCTCTCAGGTGTTGCACATAAGTAAAGCTGGTTGCTGCCCATCACCCTCATAGACATTGGCTCCTGTCAAAGAAAGCCTGGCTTCTCTGCAGGAATGTTCTTAGCAAAACAAGAGAGGCATTAGCAGAAGAAGACGACAAGGAAGTTTTCACACACATTAGTTCACCATATGTTTGGCTCTAGGCTGCAGTTTTAGATCTTTATAACTCCTCATTTATTATTTTCAAGGTTAAAATCCTGAAAAACCATGGTTTCAGATAGCTAGGGACCATAATATTAATGGTAAATCCTATCTACCAGAAACAGAGTAATCTTTTTATTCTCCTCTCTCCTCTCTCCTCTTCGTTTGAATGATGTGCAGACTGTTACAATCCCCGTCTCTTCTATTCCTTGGCTATTATTTCAGTCTTCCTTGCTCCATATGGGAGTGACCAAGAGTAATTCTAACAGTTGCTCAGAATAAGCCTCCCTCCACTGGTGATTTTGTGCTAATTAGGAGGGGGAAGGGGAGCTGGGTCTGTACCAATGGGCTCTGGGTTTCAGCCAGGATCAGTGCCTTGCAGCAAGAGAAAGTAGAGGACTCAGAATGTTTCCTCTGTGTGCAGCAGAGCAATTTCCCTTACTTGGCTTCATCTTCTCCAGCCTCCAACTCCAGAGGAAATGGGAAAATGAATTCCACTCTCCGTGCCCAATGTGCAAGAGATGTGACATGTCTCAGTCCTGTGCTGAAACTGATGTGACACATGTTTCCCTGATCCAGGCAGATTTTGGATCTGGCCCAGGGCTGTTCTAATCAAATGTGGTTTCCAGAGAGAGGGCTGCTTTTTAAACTGAGCATACTCTGGGATGCAGGGTGGTGTGTACCATTACCAGCAGTGAAACCAGCAGTTCTCAAAGTGTGAATCGCACGCATTCAAATCCCGAACAGCTTTGACTCCCTTCAGAGTTCTGTAGCCTAAAACCCAGCAGTGCCTCTCCTGGGAAGTTTTGTGGGATTTTTTCATCCATTTTTACTAATGGTCAAGTCAATCTTTCCCTAATCAAGTCAATCTTTCCCTAACTTTATTTTTCCAAGTCAGCGGTTGATGCAGTCCCTCTAGGATTTTTGTATGTTTGGGGGAGGTGGGGAAACTTGCAGGGAATCTGTGTCAGGTAGACTGTGAGACCCAGCCAGTTCTGCTGCAGCCCATGCTATTGTTATGTGTATGTTACAGCACCTAGTGTAGCGGGTCCTGCCCTATAAAAATTATTGCATGATAAAGATTACCATGTAATAATAAAAATTGAAGATGCCTGGATGATATAGTTAGGGGAAAAACAAGCACACACACACACACACATATATATTTCAAAGCAGCCAGAGACTTATTCTGTAAGCTTCTTGCTTGTACAGGTGTAAATCAGAAGAAACAGCACAGTCTGAGAGAGTTACTGTAAAATGGGAATAGGTGTGAGGGAGAAATTGGACTTAGAACCCTTCATTACAGATAAATAAAGATTTCTCAAGGTTTCAGATTGCATTCCTGCGCCTTATTCTATGGACTAATGAAATTTCAAATCTGGATTACAGTACTATTCTCTAGACCCAGTAATATTACATTTAACTCTGAGTGATTTAATGACTGTTCAGTGGTGATTTTGGTTTCAGGTGAAGTGGTATAGGCCTCCAGCAATGCCTTAGGCTAAAAGCATCATATGTTAGCAAAAAACATTAACCTGCCCCTCAAACCTCCTCATTATTACACTTATAGTTCTGTCAACCAATCTATGAGCAACTGGAGTAGTAACAGAGGGGGTTTTATTGTTATTTTTATATTCTCTTGAATATTAAAAAGAAAATATACTGGGAAAAAAATACATATAAGATATTACTAGATACAAATTCTAGCCAGATGGGTAATATTCCACCTCACAATATCTGCTGTATTGTCAGAATAAAGTTTTGATCAGAAAACAAGAGGACTGAACATGTTTATTCAGACACTGAATAAAAAAGTGAATTAATTAGAGAATGTAAATCTTCATCTGGCTTCTGAGGTCATCTGCAGGTTTGGTCGCACGAGATTCCTAAGGGTGCAGATTTCTCACTTGGAAGGATTTTGGTCAATCATTGAGATACTGACTGAGCCTAATAAAGTGTCCTTTTCATTTTTACTCTTTAGCTTTTCTTTGCTTAACAGCATCTGTATTTCTCAAAAGAATTTGATAGAAGAATTTGCAGTGTCAGTTGCTCCCTTTCTTTTCCCAGTTGCTGGGACTGGATGCAGGGAATGCTGCATTGCCTAGTGCATACAGGCTTTCTTTCCCACTGCACTTGTTTGGCAGCTGCTCTGCAGAAGGAACCTTCTGTGGCTGATGTTTAATTCTGTTCTTGAAGGGAGCAGCCCCTGTGTAGGAGTGAGGAGTTCCTGGCATGACAGAAGGGCTAGCCGTGTTGTCAGCCTGGGCTCTGGTGGGACTCTGCAGCTTGGTCATTCCAGGGATGGAGAAGCTGCTCTGCTGCCTCCTGTAGCTGAACGTGTGGGAATGTAATTATAAAGAAAGTTCTCCAAGGACATGGAGATCCTCCTGAGGAAAGAAATGCATTTCCACTCTCTGAGGAAGAGGAAGGAGGGTATTTCCTAGTACAACCTCCCCCTCCTGCCCCAAAGAGACAACAGGGCCTGGACATTCTGAGGAAGCGTTTCTAAGCCCCAAAAATGTTTTTCCAGATGCTAGCTTTGATTTCTTTCTTATTACTTCCTGAATATTCAAAGCCAGCATTTCTTGTCCTGTTCTCAAGGTGTTCAAGGTGTTCCTGGTCTCAAAGTTAATTTGTGTCATCTTTAGGAAGAAGTGAAGCTCCTGCTGGGGCACTAACAGCTTAAATAACTTAAAGCAAAAGCTCCTGTTGTGGAAAGACACAGGCTGTAGTTCAGCAAGACTCCCAGCTTCACCTACTCTGTGTAGTTCTTGTTTCTGGCTGCTGAGTTGTTTCCCACCATCATCTCAGGAGCAGAGCAGTTTGGGAATGCACACCATGAGAAGTGTTGGCCAAAATCAAGTGTTGAAAATCGAGGAGGCCAATGCCTACATAATCCAAATCAGACTGCTCGACTGACCAGCAGATGTTTGCACCACTGCTCTGCCAAGCTGGCTTCTCATGCTGCCACCCATGAGCTAAGGGCCATGAGGAGAGTGGTGGAGAAACTCAGTTGACTCCACAGATTCCTCAAATTATGGTCACAAGGAAGATGGCTACAGACACAGTTGAATGGTCTCCTGTCAGACTAGGTTACTGTTGCTGGAAGAGGAACTGTTTCTTGGCCTTTCTGTGTGATGATGCTTGATGACAGTTCAGGATCTGAGTGTAGGACTTGATGGCTTGAGCTGTGGTTTGCTCTGCCCCACAGACTCTCACTTGCTCAAAGGCCCATGCACTTGGTGTGGGATGAGGTTTCCCAGGCATAGGAAACCCCTGGCATGCCCTTTTGGAAAGGGCATTCAGAATGAGATGTTCTTTAGATGTTCCTGAATATGAGTCTTGGTGAGACAGACTATCTGACCTATTGAGGGCATTTAACCCCCAGCTTTCCTGCTCTTACTGTCCATTTATCTAATGCATCACATTAATTTTATTTAGGACTTCTGTCACTGCTGCAGTGATGGACTTAGCCAGTACTGGAACAGCCATGCAGACATGCCCTTTAATCTGCTCTTGCATAGTACCTCTGTAAAAACCTTACATTAAAGATTTTAGATTTAAATGCAGTTATTGTCCCATTCTGTGTTATTTTAGCCAGGAACATTTCTGAGGAGCACAACTTCCCCTCTTGGTAAACCCCACCTCACAGTACATTCATTTTCCCTGAAGTTTCACCCACCATATTTTGGGCTTCACCAGTGGTTTTAGATCCAAAGTTCCTTCCGTGGTTTCAAAGCCTCAGACTGAAGGTGAAAACACAGAGCTCAGCTGTTTATATACAAAAATCAAATATGTAGCCACTCTGATGAAACAAGACCCAACCTGGATTTCCACCATGCATTAGCATAACTCACATTCATTCCTTTTGACTGGGAACATTAAAAAGCCCCCAACACAAAGGAACCCCAGAGCTTTGAAAAGTCCCATGTTTTAAATACCACAGATGACAACTGCAATGATTCAAAAAATGGAATCAATTTATCATTAGCCATTAATTACCAAATAACTCTATTTTCTCCTTATGCTTCATGCAGCTTAGACTTTTGCATAATTAGGATGAAAAATGGAGACAGAGTGAGTCTTGCATTTAAATGACATAAAGTCAGTATTCGCTCAGAAAACTGGTAAAGATTTTTGAAATGACAAGATGTTTAGGAGGGGAACATCAGGGAAAGAAAAAACGATCAGGCAGGCAAGCTTTGGTATCTTTTTAACAGAGAGAAACTTGTCACAGGACAGTTTTAAGTTGTAGGCAACTGCAGTGTTCTGTTTTGTCAACTGTTTTTACACAAAGCTCCAAACATTGTAAAAATCTGTTTTCCTTCACACCTAGCATCGCTATGAGCTATATTGTAACCACATGCACAGTGTGTTGGAGCCTGCCTCAGGGTTCCTTCGCAGCAGGTTTCAGCTGGAATGATTCTTTTTGTTTTTTATAATAATCACTCCATTCAAATGGAACAATCAGTATAAAAAAATTATCACAAGCCATCTTGTATAGAAAAATCTTGCCACAATAAACACGCTGAATGTTTTACAATGAGACATCAAAAATGGTGAGCGAGGCTGGATAACTGCTTAGAGCCACACTTAGGATTATGCCTCTTACAGTATTGTTTGACATTTGGTAGCGAAAGAGCATCAATTCCCAGTCATGACAGCTGAGGCAGGGAGTCAGTCATAGTTGTCTTGAAAGTAGACACTGTGAGCTGCCCTCCCCCTTCAGGGACAGCCTGCATGCCTGCGGGGGACCCCCAGACAAAGGGCCCAGCCCCATGGGCCAGCACGGTGACTGCAGTGCTGGACATGCAGACCCTGCACACCCTGCTCAGGCACTGGCTGTGCCCCAGGCTACCCAGTCCATCTCAGGAGGAAGCGTGGGCGTTTTGGAGGAGGATCAAGTAGAGAAATGTGGGACAAGCTGGTGAGCGACAGCAGCTTCTGGCAAGGCTGCACCCACTCTATCTCTTGGCGCTGGGTGCTGGCAGCTGAATACCTTTTGTGATAACTCAATTAGCTGTGAAAAAAGCACAACAGCATTAGGATATTATGCTGATTATTGCTTACCTCTTAAAGGAGTTTGTCATTTTCCATCATCTCTGGGTGGAACACGTTACCCCCCTCTTCCTCACTCTGACCCCATTCTTCTGAGCATGGCTGTGTCCTTCTGCTAATCTTCCTGCCCACCTTCTCAACTGGCATGGCAGTGTGTCTACCTTGCTCTTCTTCATATTTGTCTTTTTCTGAGTCAGGAAATGCTAAAAAAGAACTTTAATGCCTTGGAACAATCTTTGTGTCAAACAAATGGGTGTGTGTGCTAAGAACTGAGCCGTGCCCTCAGAGCCCAGTGGGGGCTTTGGCTCCTGAGGGGCTGTTCCATGGTGGGTTACCCTCAGAAGGTGAGCAGAAGAGGAGGTGGAGATTGATACAGACCCAAACTGATATTTCCAGGAGGTCTCAGTCTGACCCAGAGCTCCACTGGGGCCACAGCTTCTCTGTGCTCTCAAGCGTTGCATACATTAATGCTTGAGGTACAGCTCTTGCCCCGAAGTTTCTCTGTTCTTAATCAGGCAACAGACTGCAGAAACAGGGCCGTTTGCAGGATTAGCATTACAGGTGGGATCTATGAGGGGATTACCTTTTAGGTGACCTGCTCTGAAGAGAAGCCTTGTTGATGGATAGATGGAGAAAAGAAGGGAAGGTGCAGATAGCCACATTGCCCAATAAGCTTGGGGAGCTGTTGAGGACAGCAGAGGAGAGGTTTCACACTCCTTTAGGGACAGTTAGGTACATAGTCCTGCAGGACACACAGATCTAGGTTTCTTTCCTCCTGATTGACTGAATTTTCCCCTAGTGTCCTGCCAGGAGTGCTCACAGCCTTGCAAGGGGGCCTGGATCTCAAGGTGCCTTGGTATTGTGCTGCAGCTGCTGGGTGTTCTGCAAAGAGTGTGACTGAGCTGTGTGTTAAAACACTACTTGTGACTCATTTGGCTGTATACTAAAAACCTCTGTATGTGTGTTTCTAGCCACTTCCTAATTTCTAGATTTTTGCTGTGTCCAATGTTTGGCAGACTTCAAAAAACTTGAGCCCTTGCTGGAAAACATATGGCTGTCAGGTTCTCACTGGGCTGCAAAGCAGGAAGGTGTGCAGGGGAGGGGCATTGTGTCCTCACCTTGTGGCTTTGGGATTGGGTGGAAGCCTCTGCCTCCACACCTCGCACATCCAGGCTGAGCTGCAGTACTGGAAACTGCAGAGAACTTCCCAGACCCTTCCAGGACCAGTCTGGGCTAAAAGGAAAGGCAACCAGGGCCAGAACAGGATATAGGAAATGTGCAGTGGTGTTCATGAAGTCAGAACATATGCCTGAATGTATATAAAGAGACAGCACTTGGATACCACAGTGAGAAAAGGAAGCAGGAACCACTCAGCAAAGTCAAATACATGGATTTTATGCCAAGAAGTGAGTCTTTGATAATCTTCAACATCTGTTCAGCATCTTTGATAAAAGCCTGGTCCTCAGATGTGATTCAGCCCCGCCCTAGTGCAAGATGTACCCCAGTGACATTGTCCTGAGCAAGGAAAGGAGCTTTATCAGTCACTCTCTAGTTCTGGAGAAGCTGAAAATGGCATGTCTTTGCCCTAGTGACCACTTTCCGTCCTCTTGCTAAGCTTTACCATGGAGCTGAAAGTCATCCAAAACACTGTGTAAGAGGCACGGGGTCTCTTTCATCGCAGCAGGGCTTTTTCCATTGCTACTTATTCCTGGTTTCTCTTGGGCTGATGTAAACACCTCTGCAAGCAGGTTTTGCCAAGTGTATTTCTTAGCGAAGTAGCGTCTGATACTAGATTATTCTTCAAAGGTTAGTGGTGGAGGGCTCCGACGTGTGAACTTTGTGCCTGCATTTGACAGCCAGTTGATTTAAGTATTAATTACCTGGTGCCTAAAGTCCGAGTGCAGCCCTCTTAGGCACAGCAGGATCCTGTGTTGTGCCTGCAAGGCAGCCTCGTGCCCGTGTCTGGACTCCACTTGGGATGTTTCTATCAAAATAAAGATACGGGTGCCGACAGGAATGGCTTTATTCCCGCTCTTTGTGTTAGAGACATATGAGCATTACAGGATCTCTCATCCTGGCTTCCTCGGTGTTCCCATATCAGGCATGAGTTGTGTTTCTGCTGAGGCAGTGTCTTCTGAGCTGTCTCCTGGTGTAGATTGCCATGTGTTTCACAGGAAAGTGGATAAATGATACCAAGTCATTGAGCTTATAAGTACACACTGGCAACCCGCCACCAAAATATAAATACATTAGACGTACTGAAGGAATGTTCATTCTGTTGTTTAGCCTTGGATATGCCCCAGTTAGGTAAATTTAATCTTCTTGAGGGTTGTTGTGTTACAGCTGAATGAGATAGGCCATTATCTTATTACTGATCTTTCTGTCATTCAGGATTCATGTTCTGGCATTCCTCGTGTGAAGTGTGATTGCCCCAGAGCAGTCCTAGAAGTGTTTTCCAAGGGAGATGAAGGTGCATGGGGGATCTGTTGGCACCTTGCAAGTTTTGACCCTCTATCTTGGAAATGTTCATGCTCATTGTCAGTAACACCACCACTGGTCCAACCTCCTGTTGGTAGAAATGTAGGAAATGGTGGCTTTGCCTGTGTTTGTTAGGAAACAGTCTCACAGCATTTATTTTCTTCCTGGGTATTTCTTCTGCAGTTCCTTCCAAAATCCCTGTCTGTGCCTCTGCTGCTGTTGAGGTTGGGAACAAAGCTCTTGATGACTCCAGGGTGAGCAGGGGCCGGTGTTAAGCAACAGACCCAAAGCCGATGGATTGCATTAAAGAGGAGTCTCTTCATTGTTTTCCACTGGTGCTGGGTCAAGCCCTCCAAATGTGGTCCTGCAGCATTCATGCTTGTGACTAATCCTGCTGAAGCCCAGGGAGATACTCCCACGTGTAAGCACTACCAAATCCAGTGTGCAGGGTTAACAAGCACTCTGCAATAGTTTAGCTCTTCTCTTGGTTATACACAGAAGGGAAGGGATGAGGCAGGAAAAGGGAAGGAAAGGGAATAAATGAGCAGAGGAATTCTGAGCTGCTTGTGAAGAACAGTGATGTTCTGTACAGAGTGCAAGTACTTAAAAAAAGAAGACATCAGTTGTGTGTTCTACAGATAAGAAAATGTTATTTTATTGAATGGAGAGATATATAGGTTTCACCTATCACATCTGAACTAATCAGTGTAGGCTTTTAGAAGAAATCTGTAATTACTCTGAGCATGTCATTAGTTAGATGTAAAATGAATGATATTGCTCCATTTTATTACCTCTAGTGATATAGCCATTTGTATCATAAATTCATTGACCTCATCTTAAATGATCAATTCTGTAAGACAGACTTGATTCATTAATTCTTAAGTGACATTTTTTTCTCCTCCAGTAATTTCCTTGTTGTTGTAGAGACTGTTTTTCTGCCTTTTAGTATGGTATTGTGAGGTGTCTTATTACCTGCATATTATCTATATATGGGTCCCACATTTTTATAGCTTTTATCTTTACTAAGCAGCACAGACTGATTGCTTATGTAAACTTTAAAAAAAAAAAAAGAGATAAAAACCAAAAGAAAATTATGGAATACATGAATGTAGAAGATGGACATTTTTCACTGATGTTGTAGCCTCAACACCTTGAGATATTGCATGAAATCAATGAGATATTTATTGAATATTTGGTCTGTGCAGGGTATTCATAGGAACAGATTTGCTGCCTTTAATTTCTCTGGCTTTAATTAATTTTATCTAGTGATAAAATATACAGAAGGGTCTGTGATCGATGTGTGAGTGAGGCAGGCGTGCTTCAGAGTTTCTTGTTCCTTAGTGAGTTATTGAAAACTGGAGAAATCAGTAGAGAATTTGTAAGCAGGATTTCTAAATATTTTACCAAGGAAGAGAAAATATTTGTTTAGCCAGGAGAGACACAGGAGCCCACTGGAGATAAACAAATCAATACAGCAATAATACAGTGAAGTCTTACAGTGAATTTTTCAAATGCTAACTAATAAAATTAAATTATTAGAGAAGATGCCACAATTTTTTGTGGGGCTGTATTTCTCTTTCAGGCCCTTTAATTAAGGTCATGGTTGGGGCTCTTCCTAGAAAGATAAGGAGACTGGGTTTACTGTCTCATATTTCTCAGGTGCTTCTTTGGCAGCAGGCTTACAAGGTGGTTTACTTCCTTGTCCCAAGGGAAAGGCAAGCCTTCACTGCAGCTGCACCTGAACTCCTGCTCCATTTTTTACTGCAGATACCTCTGAGGCCACTCTCCTCCTTGTCTTTCCACTGCAAATAGATGGTGATGGGCCAGGGTGGACTTCATCCTGCCTCAGCCTGCCTCAGGAGTTGTATGGGAGTTCCTAGTGCCTCTTTGTACAGGTCCTGGGGTACATGTGGTACATCTTTGCCAGCCCTAGGGGCAAGAGCATACCCTGCAAGCAGCAGGAGGAGTGTGGTTGAGTACATCCTGATTCCATACATGCAAAATAGATAGCATTTTGTGGCTGCAGCGGTGAGCTCTTGCTCAGAAATTATTTAAGGTAAATTCAGCCGCTCCACCAAGTTAAACAGTGTCCTGTTATCTCCTGGTGTAGGCTCACAAATTCCCCTTTTGTCTGCCTTGAAAACAGTGGCAAGCCAGAAAATTCCAGGACATTGATTATAGGATGGTTCCATCGTGTGTGCTGACTTGCCAGGTGGGTGGCAAAACCCACACCCATGCCAAATGTGCGGGATGGTTCAGTGCCCACTGCTGTGTGTTGCACTATTTGCAGCACAAGTTCCAGGGCTGTCTGTGATGGCCACTGAGCCTTCCTGTGGAGAGCACACAGAGAGCTGATACCTGCCAGAATCCAGGAGTTGTTGGAAGTGGGATTGCCTCCTCTGCCCTGCTTGCTGCACTCCTGCTTTCCCATCTGCCTCACTCTTGGGGGGGATGCATGCACCATGGCAGTGCAGGCATTTATCTCAACAGTTCTGTGCATTTGTCAGCCTTTTTGTCCACGTGTTTTAGGATGTGGTACCATCAATGCAGGGCTGGACTTGTTTGCACTGGGAAATACCCTTTCTTGCAATGGGGCACCATGCTGGAAACACACCCTTGCTGATGCCACATGCAGCACCAGCACCCCCTCTGCTTTATCTCACAGGGCACAGAGTCTGTATGCCCAAGCTAAAAATCTGGGTCCTACGTTCCCAAACTTCAGGGTTGACTTAGGAGTTGTTACTTCTCAATTAGTTATTTAGCTTGATTTAAATGTTGGGATGAAAGAGAGGGAAATGTGCATGTGTGTGTAAATGGGGAGGGGAGCAGGAGGGAAACAAACAGCAACCTGACAGGATAGGTTAGGAGGAGGAGTTAAATGAGCTAATAGCCATAGCATATAGCGTGTGTGTGTATGTGTCTATATACATTAAAGATATATTACTGAAAACTCAAGAATGTCGCCACTGTTTATATTAAAGGAAAGCTGAGAGTTAAATGAGATGGGTAATCAGATGCCCAGCATATGTTGTTTTGAATTGTTTATATGGCCAATAGTTATTAAAATTAATTATCCTTTTAATGCAGTCTTTTCACAATCATAGTCTTCTTTGGGGTTTTTTAGTGTATTTTTTTCCTTTGTACAAAAGGTAGAGTCATTTCAAAACAAGCTAATACGGGCTATTTGGGAAATGCAGAACAAACAATACCAGGATATATTATGACATGGTCATAGGCTCAACATGCTGATAGAAAGCCCCAAAAATCACTGTCAGTGGAGTATTTTGAGAACTAATGTAAATGACAAAAATGGGGGGGTTTTGTGTGTGTAAAATTCTGTCAAAAAAGTGAGGCACTGAAAAATCTGACATCTGTTTATCTGTTTATAGCTATGGCAAGATTACTCATATTAATTCTTGTTTAAAATGCCATATGAAGGAAAGGCATTTGTGCAAACAAGAGTCATATTTGAATTGTAGATCATGTCTTCACCATCTGTGAGAGCTGTTGGTGTTGCAAAATTAATGTGTTAATGAAATCACAATAATTTCTCTGAAGTAATGCATTCTGAAGCCTAGAATGACTATTTTTTGAACTTTGGTTTCTAGTGGTTTACAACTGGGAAAACCTTTCACAGCTTAATTAGTTCTGCAGCCTTATTTTTAAAAAAAAATTGGCTGTGCCTTCACCACACCAATAGCAACATTAAAAAGGATTATATGGAAAGCAGAGAAACAAAACAAAATTGAGCCTGCAATGCAAACTTTTTGCCGTAGTATTTGAGAAGTTGCTAAACAGGTCCTTGCTTGCCAAGAAGTTTTATTCAAAGTGACTTGTACACAAAAGTGGGCAAACAGCTCAGAAAATAATTCCAGCTTGCTGAAACATCACAAATTGGGACTATTCAAACCTTACACAAATATCCTGACTTTTTCCAAGTTTCTCCTTGGAACGAAGGACAAAGAATCGATGATGCTTTTTGATTTGTGATGCCATTTTGAAATATCACACTCTTTCCAACTTATTATTTGATACCCTTAGTAAAATACTAAATGTTACTGTGTGCTGCAGTTTAGCAGAAAATGGTTTGCATTCATTCATTTCCAGCAATTTTCTGAGTCCTTTTCCAGTTCTCACACTCCTTGTGTAGTATGGCATCTCAGATGGCACAGGCGTGCTTAGATTACCACCAAGGAGTAATCACAGCCATACTCATATGGACTTTGCATACTTACATATGTGTGTTACAACAGTTTATGCCAGCTGAGGATTCTTCTCTGTGCTGTGGGTTTAAGATGTATAATGCATCATATAGAACTGAAAAGGGAGGAAAGGTAGGAAAGGGAGTGGCATTCAATTCATTAATATGTTGCAGAAAGGAAAAAAAAGGTGCCTTTTTCACAAATGTAGCTTCTTTTTTCCTGTTAGAAAAATAATGTATTTAGCAACTGAAAAGTTACTTTTAAAATAACACTATGAAGAGAAGATTGCTTTTCTTACCTGATTTGATTTTATTACTGTGTTGTAGGTATGTGACTGGTGTAAGCACATAAGACACACAAAAGAGTATCTGGATTTTGGGGACGGGGAAAGAAGGCTTCAGTTCTGCAGTGCAAAATGTCTCAATCAGTACAAAATGGACATTTTCTACAAAGAGACACAGGCCAATCTTCCAGCTGGACTGTGCAGTACATTACATCCTCCAGTCGAAAATAAAGCAGAAGGCGCTGGGGTGCAGCTGCTGACTCCAGATTCTTGGAATATACCGCTAGCAGATGCTCGGAGAAAAGCCCCATCCCCAGCGTCTGCAGCTGGCCAAATTCAAGGCCCTGGACCATCAGCGTCTACCACTGCCTCTCCGTCTGACACTGCCAACTGCTCTGTCACTAAAATCCCCACGCCAGTTCCCAAACCTATTCCCATCAACGAGAATCCAAATATTCCGCCAGTTTCTGTCCAGCCACCTGCTAGCATTGTGCCTCCAATTGGTGTCCCACCTCGCAGTCCTCCCATGGTGATGACAAACCGTGGGCCAGTTCCTCTGCCCATATTCATGGAACAGCAAATTATGCAGCAAATCCGTCCACCATTTATTCGTGGGCCACCTCACCATGCCTCAAATCCTAACAGCCCTCTGTCAAACCCAATGATTCCTGGAATTGGTCCCCCACCAGGTGGTCCCAGAAATATGGGTCCCACCTCTAGCCCCATGCACAGGCCAATGCTTTCCCCCCATATCCATCCCCCCACAACACCTACCATGCCTGGGAATCCTCCCGGCCTGTTGCCTCCTCCCCCTCCTGGAGCTCCTTTGCCCAGTCTTCCCTTCCCCCCTGTCAGCATGATGCCAAATGGCCCTATGCCTATGCCACAGATGATGAACTTTGGATTGCCATCCCTTGCCCCACTGGTGCCACCCCCAACTCTACTAGTGCCATATCCTGTCATTGTCCCTTTGCCCGTTCCCATCCCCATTCCCATTCCCATCCCTCACATCAATGACTCCAAACCCCCCAATGGCTTCTCCAGCAATGGTGAAAGCTTCATTCCGAGTACCTCCAGCGAGACGCCCGGGGCAAAGCCAACCAATAGCTCGTCATCCCCTCGAGAGTCAAAGCAAGGATCATCCAAATCCTCTGACTCATCACCGAGCTGCTCAGGCCAGTCCCTTAATCAAGCTAAAGTGCTTCAGGAGCACAGTAAAAATGAAGTTGTTGATTTGACTGTCAGACCTAGTAGTCCAGTGAACAGTAAATTTGGTTTCCCCAGTGTGCTACAGGGTCCACAGGACGGTGTGATAGACCTAACAGTAGGCCACCGGTCTAGGCTGCACAATGTCATCCACAGGGCCCTACACGCCCAAGTGAAAGTTGAACGTGAACCCAACAGTGTTGTAAATTTGGCTTTTGGTAGCTCAGACAAAAGGAACTGCAGTGACTGCAGGGACAACTGCAGCCCAGTTGACTCAAAAACGTTACCGTGCAGTGACGGAGCTCACTGCTGTCCCGTCTCCTTGGCCTCTGGCACGCCAGGACTGGAAGCTGGCGCAGCGGTGTGCAACGTCATTGTGAATGGCACAAAGAGCACAGAGGGTTCCAAGAACCCGGAGCCGCCCCAGGAGCCGAAAAAGCCCCAGCCCGCGGAGGAGCTGGCAGTGAGCGAGCTGGAGTCTGTGAAGGAGAACAACTGTGCGTCAAACTGCCACCTGGAGGGAGAGGCTGGCAAGAAGACCGGGGAAGAGCCCCTGGCTGGGGGAGACAAACAGGACCCCAACCTTAACAATCCAGCAGACGAGGACCATGCATACGCTTTGAGGATGCTGCCCAAGACAGGTTGCGTGATCCAGCCTGTGCCAAAACCAGCAGAAAAGACTGCTATTGCGCCGTGCATTATCTCAACGCCAATACTCAGCACAGGGCCAGAGGATCTGGAGCCACCATTGAAAAGGAGGTGTCTCCGAATTCGAAATCAGAATAAGTAAAGGTTTGTGTAATCACTACTGCCTTCTGTGTGAATAGAATTCAGTATTTTCAGGTATGAGGTCAAACTCATGTGGATGTGGCCTTTATGAAACAAAAAGATATGAATTCTAGTTTATGAGCACTTTCAGAAAATTATTGGTATTTTTGTTTTATTATTGTTTTTTGTGTTGTATTGCATCTGTACTTGTCAGTACTCCATTCATCAGCAGCCTCATTACACGTTTGTTCACAGAACATATCGTGATGGTTCTGGCTGTGAAGTTATTGTGCTGTGTCTGTCAAAGTCAGTGGTTTTCTGCCTAGAATATGGTACAGGTTTGGGCCATTAATCTGCTTACTTATTCCAGCTGAGTTACACAGCAACTCAAGCCTTCAGGATGACTGAAATTGCCCTGCAGCACAGCACAGAGCCGGATGACCCAGCAGCTTCCTGCTAGCTCAGATCCAATGGACTTAGTAAAAGGTGGCCTCCAACAACCTTACTTTGGTCTGCCTCCAGACTGCTCCCTGGCTTTCCACTGAGCTGTTCTCTAGAGATTGCATTCCTCTCCATGAGCTTTCTTCTCCCATGTATTGGTGCCTAGGGACTGCCTGCTGTTTGGGACCTGCCCACTATAGCTTATTGCAGCAAAACCTCTGGCATGGGACTTTACTGCCTTACCTGAGGTGTCTGCCTTTGGTGCAAGCCTCCCATCTTAGAAAAGCAGCTGAGATTTGCCCCAGCCCTGTGTTTCTGGCTCCTGGTAGGGCTGCAAAGCAAGGCAGAGATATGGGTAACTCCACCAACCTCTATGCCTTGTCCAAGGACCATGCTCCAGATGCAAAAACCTCTCATCCTTCATTTCAAATTTCCAGCCTACTGAATCCCTCTGATAGCATAGCATTTTTGTAAAACTCTTAGTTTGGTGTGTGTCTGATGCTTCAAACCTGTGAGTGGGAAACTGTCTAATGAATCTTCCCTGTCTGACCATCCGAGGGTGGCTCTGGCAGTCACTCTGGTCCCACGTGAGCTGGGACAGAAGCCCCTCCACAGCTACACACCCCACAGTCACACAATCAGACCAGGTTTCCTCACTAGCTCAACCCCAGGTTTTCCATAGCAGAGTTCTCAGATATCCCAATCCTTCAAATAATTTCATCATGGTGCAATAAATAAATAACAAGACAACAGCTCGAGCTTATGTGTTTGAGTAGGGATCCAGAACAAAGGAACCCCTGGGCTTTTTTACCTTTTATACTCTCACAGTCTAAGCACAGGAAGGTCTGGCAGTTGTTGGGAGTGAGTGTCTGGTCACCCTGTGTCCTTTTTTATGGAAAAGATCAGTGCCCATTCCCATCCTCTTTCCTGGTGCTCAGGCTTGGGCTCCTGCCACCCCAGAGCTCGACCTGCAGCTGGCACTGCAGCTGCACACTGAGCTACCTGCACTGAATATATTCCTTAGCAAAACGAAGGTAATGGAATTTATTTAGATTCACAAGCACGGAGAGATTCTTTCAGGAAAAGGGAAATGGTGGGTGTTGCAAGAAATCTGTTCAGCAGTAAAATACTGATGGTTCGCCGGATGTGGCTTGGTGACATGCCAGATTTCGTTACAATCCGTGGAATATTCTGTAGGCTCCAGTAAATCCCTGTCCCTGGTAGCACAAATAGTGACTGCGGTGGTGTTTGGCACCTACAGCCACAGATAGCAGCAGCAGCAGGCTGTGTAATCTGGGCCATTGCAGTATCTCTCTGCTCTATCAGTGTGGGCTAATTGCACCACCAAAGATATATAGTATAGTCAGGACTCCCTCCTCAGTTGTTAACACTGCATTTCCTGTGCTGGTTGCAGCACTGGAAACATCATCTCCCTTGATCACCAACAGCATTTATTTACTTTCTTTGGTGGAGCACAACCATTATTTGCTCTCAGCATGTGCTGACACATTTAAAAGATATACTAAGAAGAGAGGACAACTATCACATTCTTGGACTAGTAATCAGCATATACAATAACTCAGAAGTCAAATGAAAATTTAAAATATTTACACAGTCATAGGTCCTATTAGTGGGGATCTCCTTACCCACCCCTGGGATATGGAATGTGTGTCCCTCAGCAGCGATGTCTTTGTTGCAAACCCCAGTGTTACCTTTGGGGCTTGAAAGATTCCCTTCATAAATGTTTGCATGCTTTTATGTAGGGGTAGTGATTTGATCTAGTGAGAAGGCTGCTATTTGGCTGTATCCTTTTTATTAAATTTTAGGAGAGCCATGGTTAACCCTTGCTTTCCCGCCTTGTTGAAGCTCCTCATAGCTGCTTATTTCAAGACAGTGCTAGAAGACTTGCACATTTATGTGCTTACTCTATAGTCAAAAACAGGCTGGTTCTTAGCATCTATTTCTGCTTGCCTGGACCATCCAGGCTGCAGCAATGCTGCCTCTTCAAGGTCTCAGTCCCAAGAGGAGTTTAGTATCATTCAAAGCCAGAGCTTAAACCCTCAGAAAGTTCTGGCTTCACCAAGTTGTTTATTTTTACCTGTTGATATGATTATTCATGACATGACTTCATGGGTAGCATTTGAGAGAGAAAGTGGGCAAACTGAACAAGCTGCATTGGGAAAACAAGGGTTCTTTATCATTCAGTTACTGTCCTCAGCCCTTTGTATTCTCTAAATGTCAGTAGCTGCCACTGTGATTATCCTCAGGAATAACCATTTTCCCTTTCATCCTGAGTTTTACATATTTCTTTGCCTCCGTGTAAGGGTTGTCTTACAGGAAAGTTTTCAGGTTTCCAGGCAAGATTAATCTGACCCAACGCAGACATCTGTAACAAAGATGCAGCTGAGCTAATTTTCTAAACTATCTTTAAAATCAACCTAGAGAAGCAGACACTTGAAAAAGACAGCTGAGCTCATCCCAGAGTCAACAACTAAGACAGCTCTGATGACTTGTGCCCTAGGAGTGCCTATTTCTGCCTGCAATGGGGGAAACTCAGGGTGACTGGCACAGAGAGAGATGTCCACACAGATGCTGGAAGTTAAGAAGCCCAGCCTAGCTGTCTGTCGTACCTCTGGGCTTGTGCAGTATCACAGTACAGCATGGTGATAGTTATTAGTCTGTGTTCATCCCCTTGTTCCTCCAGGAACAGGAAAGGAGTAGCCTCTGTGCAGAAGATGTGGGAGACCAGGGTCCTTGTGTGCTCCAAGGGAAAGAGGATACTCTGATTACTCTGCAGAAGTAAACAGCATGGGAACCATCTCATTCCAATGGGTACCTCAGTGAAATGTGGGTGGGTTTCGAGCGTCTCAAGGCACGCACAAGTGATTTGTGCGGTTCTGATGATTGATTTGAGGTGAGGACTCTGTGGTTTCATGCAGAGCCCTTCTTTCGCTATTTCAGCATTGCTGGTCATAGCCAGTCTGAGGGAGCAAAAGGGCTCTGCCTTAGATTTCTTCCCTCCTTGCCTGTGAGAACTGAGCAGGGCTCAGAGCCTGTCTGTCTATGCAGAGGGGCCAACAGTGGGAGGAGAACATCAGTGTAGCCTCTTGCACCACTGCCCTGACCTCTGCCATGCCCTGGGTTACTTCCTCCTGCCCAGGCCTTGGGAAGCAGGGAGATAAAACCCTTCCCCTTCTGCAGTCCTGTTGTGGGGAGGATACCTTAAGAGAGACTCTAACCTCATAGAAATTCTAATAAATTACAAAGAGGATAGAAGCTGCACTAACAAATGTGTTGATTTGGGCTCTTGGAGGTTTCTGTTGATAGCACTGGCCACACTAACCTGGGAGAAAATAAGTCCAGCCAGTTGTCTTTTTCTCTCTTGCTTCTCACCTACCCAAATTGGAAAATCTGAACATATTGCCCTAATGTGCAACTTTTCCTGGGTTTTATTTCCCATCAAATTGTGTGTCAAGAAGGAAATTAGCCAAATATTTTTACGCTAGAGTTCTGGACAGACAGATTGAATTCATGTAGCAGCAACACGGGCTCTCTCAAAAGGAATCAGTGCAAGCGTGACCTTTTCAGGCAAGTTGCCAATCTCTGGATTATTTAACGTACCAATTACTTGATTATTGGAAGTGCTAATCAGCAACATAATCCTTGATGTTAAAGTTTAGTTTCTCCATCAGGACATGGACTGTCAAGCTGTTCTAGCTTGATGCAATTTGAAAAACTATCAAAAGATGTCTCAGTGCCAAAGTCCTGCTATGATAAAGGAATGAAGCTAGGAAGAATATTCTGTTGAGTGTTATATTTTCAAGTTTGAGCAATCTAAAATTAGCAGTGTTAGTGTAGCCTGCCTACATGCTTTATGCCCTGGCGGGATCAGTTTTAACCCGCTAGATTTGATGTCAACATTTCCTAAAGCAAAGAAATGAAAACACTGAGGTCTGCTTGGATTTAACATGATGGTTATGTTAAACTAAATGAGAAAATGAAGTGGCACATGCTAAACTCACAACTAACTTCTCTGTGTGCATATGTGTGTATGTGTTGAGTAATCCCATGCTAGGGATAGAGGGGTCAGGAAGGGAAGGAGTTTTTCTGCTTGTGACAGCAGAATTTCTGCCAGAAGTAATGGAAATAGTAGGTGTATGGCCACATATAGAGCCAACCTGTATGTCCCAGGGTCAGCATCTGCTCAGTGAAAGGCCCAAACCTTCAGCTGTCTAGTCCATGCATTGAAGTCTTAAAAATATACGGCATGCAGAACACTCAGTTCAGAGCAGAAGTAAAATATATCCCACTTTGAGCTCCTCTGCCCATAATGGTCCAGCACAAGATTTCCTGCTCTGCTCTGGATTCCTGAGGCACGGGGCATAGCTATTAACCTCCTTTTTTTTTTTTTTTTTAAGCCTAAGAGGTTTTATCTCTCCTCTGTCACTGTGGTCTCTATCTACCAACAACTTTCTTGCCTCTGCCCAGCTTGCTATGATCAGAACAAAATTTGACCTTAAAGATATACTTGAAAACAGTTTTTCTATATTTGAACACATTTCTATGCTAGTCATCTTTGTTGACATGGTAGTATGGGCCAGAGCCTTAGCTAATTTTAACTGGATATAGTTCCACTGATGCCAAACTAATTTAAATCAGTAGAGTAATTGGACTCATACACTTAACACCTACTCTTCTGCTTCAGAAGTTTTCCTTCACCTGACTTCTTATGAGCCTACAGAAATTTTCCATTTATCCACAGGGGCAGAGGAGAGACTTTTAACACCACAAAGCCTTAAACACATTTGCCTGGAACTGAAGCTTTGCCCTTGAGAGCTGCCTGACTCTAGCAAGCAGTGTGATCTTATGTTTCAAAATTGCCTGTATACCTTCTCAGGTATATAAAATCAGAAAAAGGATTTCCCAGGGA